>OY757006.1:2500-1202500 GCA_963580505.1 Ennomos erosarius | reverse complement strand
CAACCGTGATCTGTATTTTAGGGGACAGATAAACAGACAAATAAAAAACATTGGTTTTACTTCATATTGATAAGGAATTATAAATTAAAACTATTAAAATTTATTCTTGTAATCGCAAATAATACTCTCACAGTTTGTAAAACATATTTATTCGCCGACATGCAATATAACGCTACTGCTTCCTCGATTTTATTTAGCCCACGTCGGTCGCGCAGCAGGCAAACAAATTGACTGTGTGTCCGGGTTGGGGCGCTACAAAAACTTCGAGGATAGTCAACAGAGATGTTTTGCGCGCCAACTCAACAGCATCAGCATTCATTTCATTTCATTTCAAAAACAGCGAAGGTTCGGGCGTATATGAAACCGCGCCATAATAGTAACAGAGTTTTTTCTCTTTAATCTGTGCATCCGGATAAACCCGAGATAAAATTACCGTCAGTAGCACAGAGTAATATTTTTTTCCCTCATCTATGATTAGTAGCCAAAATAAAACTTACCTTTTGACACTGGCTAAATACCTACAGTATGTGTGGCACCAAAATATATGAAAAAAAACCTTACCTTGAAGCCATGAAGCGGCCATCTTGTTAAAATCCCGTTTCGTTTCATAATGAAATCATAATCATTTTCACCAAAAAAAATATTAACGATATTTAAAATTTAATATATCCTATGTTTTGCGCCGGGTTTTTCTAAGCTTATTAGTGAAAACCACATGAAAATCCGTTCAGTATTTTCGGAGTTGTGCCGTAACAAACAAACAAACAAACAAACAAACAAACAAAATGTCTAAAAAGTAGCTTAACGTGATCAGCGAAAAATTTTAAGCCAACCTGTGTAATTTTGTTTTCGATATCTTGCATTTACAGATTTTTTTATCTCTACAGTTTTATTATATGTATAGAAGCTTATCGTAGCAAAGAATATAGAACTTTAATAAGAATAGAATAAGAACCTAGCATATTTTGCGTTGTACTTTGTTTAGAATTAAAACTAACCTTAAACTTAAGAATCCAAATTTTTGTGAGTAGTAGTGAAACCTATCTATAACTATCTTTTAAATATACTGAACTGTTGAGGTGAGCCCAGCCTTTTCATTTATTTTATAAATTCCAGTTAATATACTGGTGGCGCCCTTACAGAAGGGACACCACCTCGATACTCCGCACTCCAGTGAGTAACATCCCACAACGAGAACCCACCGCTTGAGACTAGGCTAGCCGGACGCAGAAGGAATGCACACCTAATGAATAGCGTGCAGCACCATGACACCATAATTACACTATTTTACCCAAATTAATATTAATGACAATTTTGTATTTATGTGTTAGACATGTAGCTAATACGCTATTAATAAATTTTTAATTTCCTTTTTATTTCATCATTGTCATAGTAATAGGAGTCAGAATATTCAGCGTAATTATAATGGTTAGGATCAACAACAACAAAATCGTCAATCTCATCATCATCATCGGCATCATCAATCTCATCATCATCAACATCATGATCGTCATAATCATAGGCATCGTCACTGCCTTCAGATTTTCCATTCGCAGTAGTAGTACTAGTGCTTGTAGTCTGACTATTAGATCCACCACTCTGGGTACTGCTGGTAGAACTTTCAGATCCACCATTCTGGGTACTGCTGGTAGAACTTTCAGATCCACCATTCTGGGTATTGCTGGTAGAACTTTCAGATCCACCATTCTGGGTATTGCTGGTAGAACTTTCAGATCCACCACTCTGGGTACTAGAGCTGTCAGACTGGCTGCCACTTCTGGTGCTGGTTTCATTTAGATCATCGCTTTCCACCTCTCTTGTTTTCCTAACGGCACCGCCGAAAGACTTTTCACTATCAACTTGACTACCGCTACCATCTTCCCCGCCGCCGTCACTTTGGGGGTTAGGCAGCGCCGACGACGCCAGAATCTGTAAGTACAGTCATCTAAGTCAAAAGTACTTACTAATGTAAGCTAAACAAGTAAGTTTATTCATATTTTAAAACGACCGACATTTCCTTCATCAACTAAAAATAAACGGCCAAGTGCGAGTCGGACTCGCGCATGAAAGGTTCCGTGCCATTAAGTAATTAACTGAGCGGACGAAGTGAGCGAAAATGAATGAATGAATGAATGATTTATGAACCTCTGCTTCAACTTGCCAAAATTTGTTTTCGTTTGTCCGGATGTACGTAGGTACAGTCGTACACGTACACGCGTAGGTAGGAGGTCGCATTTTTCAACGAATCTTGTTTTTAGTTAGGAATAATTTAGTTGTCAGCTATTTTTGTTTGGGGGTACTTGCCCCAAAAAGGAGAGAAGTTTGCTGCGGCACCATTTACGGGCTGATTTTGATAATATTTGGTATAAATAGTGATTACTCAATCTATCTATGTATACATATAATAAAACTGTAGAGATAAAAAATCTGTAAATGCGAGATATCGAAAAAAAAATGACACAGGCTGGCTTGAAATTTTTTGCTGATCACGATAAGCTACTTTTTAGACATTTTGTCTGTTTGTTTGTTTGTTTGTAGGTATTTAGCCAGTGTCAAAAGGTAAGTTTTATTTTGGCTACTAATCCTGGATGAGAGAAAAAAATGTTACTATGTGCTACTGACGGTAATTATATCTCGGGTTTATCCGGATGCACAGATTAAAGTAAAAAGCTAGGTTACTATTATGGCGCGGCTTCATATACGGCCGAACCTTCGCGGTTGAGTTTGCGCGCAAAAACATCTCTGTCCTAAAACATATCTTCGGTGTTTTTGTAGCGCACAGTCAATTTGTTTACCAGCTGCGCGACCGACGTTGGCTAAATAAAATGGAGGAAGCAGTAGCGTTATATTGCATGTCGGCGAATAAATATGTTTTACAAACTGTGAGAGTATTTGAGTATTTGAGTATTATTATTATTTGCGATTACAAAAATAAATTTTAATAGTTTTAATTTATACTACTTTATAAATATGAAGTAAAACCATTTTTTTTATTTGTCTGTTTATCCCGTCCCTTTGAATACGGATCACGGTTGTTATAGTGGCAACAGAAATATATCATCTGTGAAAAATTCAACAATTTTTTTTGTAACGGGCTAATGCTGTTGGTACTAACGACCTTTACAGCGTCACCGGTCGGGGAAAAATTCAACTGTCTAACTATCACGATTCATGAGTACATCCTGGTGACTGATGGAGAGACAGACAGACAGACGGACAGTGGAGGTTTAGTAATAAGGATTTACCCTTGGAGTACGGAACCCCAATCATTTTTATTTCATTCTGAATAATCCCCACTGCACTAAGCAATAAGGAAGTAATTTAATGCATGTTTGTATTTATAACATAAAAAAACAAAAAAACAGTAAATAACTATTGCGCCTGCATTACCGGCAGTGTATCATGAGTGTATCACACTTTTCGGGCTACGGCGAAATACATCGCGCGATAACTTCGTCTGCGCTCGATGCAATGCAAATTAGAGAAAACCAATGTGTTCATTATGCAAGTACCTTAACCCCAGGGAAGTCATATGTATTACATATAGATACGTTTTTACGTTAATCTGTGGTCCAAACTAAAAAAGAGGATAGGTATGAGAACCTTCTTGAATATGAGCAGGGGGTGGTAACTCAAAGGAACGAGTATTTGTATGGAAAGTGGTGCCCTCAATGAACTTTTGGCAGACTTTTATTTGACAGCTAGTTTGACACTTGATGAAAGATGGCGGATCTGAATGATTCGAGATCAACCGTTCGTTCGCCACGCTTCTGTTTTCGAAAATCTCGCGATTTCCATCATTGTTTTTCTGTTAATATTGTTTTTTGTTATTGTGATACTGTTTTTGTTGTTTTCTTTGTTATATTTTCTGTTATTGTTACACTTTTTTGTTAAATATCTAGTGGTATAATGTCATCCCGTGGAAGACGACGTTATTGTGTGTTTGGATGCTCACCAGATCTTGGTAAGTGCTGTTCCTGTCATAATATTTCTCCTCACATCATCAGCTGGAAGAGTCCCACTGCTAAACACAGACCTTCTCCATAAAATGCCACTTGGACGCTTATCAAGAGGTTTGCCATAATCACCACGCTTGGCAGGCGTCATACTGATCGCAGAACCTTTTAACTATTTAGGATCTTAAGGTGTTTATGTGTGTTGCAGGTGCATACATGCATGGGCTTCCGCACCCAGAGAGAAGGGCTGACATGTTCGAAAAATGGGTCTCCATCGTGGGAAATAAACTCACGGAGAAAGATTCTATGAAAATTTTCAAAAATAAAAAACTGTGTTCCCATTACTTTGAGTTAAGTGAAAAAGTGGCAAGCCATCGGCTGAAGAATTCTGCTATACCATCTTTGCACTTAGAAGGTGAGTCTACATTGAAGTAAATACCTATAGCTAAGAGGACCATCTTAAAAAGTTTATTAGGTAGGTAGGTACTCAATTTCACACATCTTTTGTTCCAAGCGGCATGCAATTTCGGCTTGTAATAGGTTATAACATGTAGTTGACATATTATTCAGTAAGTTTCTACTTTTGTATACATATAAAACATAGTAATTATAAAAAATAAAATAAAAAGATGTGACTGTTGTCTAGTATAGGAACCACATAGTTTACGTGAAACTGATCCAGTTTGTACTTCAGCAAAATTAAAAACAAACTAGCAGCTATAATCTGAAACATTGGAAAGGAATCCATATTATAGGCATATGTTTATTTTATAGCCTAATGGCTGAAATAAATAGTTTATTATTATTATCTCATTTATTAATCTTTCTTACGTTTAAGTTTTTTAACAATAATGATATAAAAATAAAATACAAAAATACTATAAAAAACAATGTAACCTAGAGCGCCGCTGGCAGCGGGGGCAAGGCCCAAGCTGCTGGTGGTCAGGGCTGCAGAGTGAGAAACCTCCTGACAATATATTCCGTGTCAAGGAGTATTGCCTTTTAAAACTGACCCTTGATCCTGCCGTCCAGTGAAAGCCTCTCGAGATGTTGGTTGAGGCTTATTGTTATTAGTGCAGCATTTTGTTATGTTAGTTAGTATAATATAATACTGCTTTAATAATAGTTAAATTCATTTCAGGGTGACATACTTCTCCAAGTGTTCTGGTCCAACTTGAGCAAAACTACTGTATGGATATCTTCTGGCTGATGGTATGAAAGCATGTCTGTAATGATGGTATAAAATGGAAAAGTGACCC
The DNA here is from genome assembly GCA_963580505.1 of Ennomos erosarius. Classification (NCBI taxonomy): domain Eukaryota; kingdom Metazoa; phylum Arthropoda; class Insecta; order Lepidoptera; family Geometridae; genus Ennomos; species Ennomos erosarius. The sequence continues at coordinate 1,197,285 of OY757006.1, read as the reverse complement.
TCAACATTAGCAACATGTACTCCTATATAGTCTAAAATTTTTAGCAGAATCTTCTGAAATTAAGTTTAAAGTTTAGCTTTAGAGAATGTGACACCGTTGTAGTGGAAATTATTTATGTAAAAAGTAAAGTAATAAAAATGTACATAAACCAAGTGTGGTATTATATCCTCCTTCCGTTGTGAATACTCGATGTCATAAAAAGGAAGATAATTACATGTGACGGTTGTTTGTGCCAATATGTTTTATACGTTTAATTTTGTTGAATAAAGCCTAAATAATACAGTTACAGGCTTATTTCTTACTACAATTTATTCAACAAAATGGAAAAATATCTACGCCCTGAACGCTTCGACGGAGACCCGTCCTCGAGCCACGATCTGTCCCCTCAGTGGACACATTGGAAAAATACCTTTGAAAATTTTCTGTCAGCTATCTCTACCAAAGAAAAACCGATTGCAAAGGAAGCTAAATTGCAAATTCTGACAAACCATCTGGCACCTACTATATATGCTCATATACAGGACTGCACTGAATATAATATAGCCATACAAAAACTCGACGCAATATTTTTGAAACCACCTAACGAAATATACTCCAGGCACCGATTAGCAAAACGGTCGCAACAACCGGGTGAGTCAATCGACCAGTATCTGCAGGCACTAAAACTCCTCTCAAAGGAATGCAATTTCAAGCACGTTACTGCCGAGCAAAATGAATGCGAATTTATTAGAGACGCATTCATTGCGGGACTGTCGTCGGCATTGGTACGACAAAGATTGCTTGAAAACAGCACTCTCACTTTGGACGATGCATTTAAACAGGCCCGTGCTCTCGAATTGGCACGGCTACACAATGATGATTATCAACAAGCAGCTTCTACGTCTAGTCCATTCGTAAACGCCGCATCTACTAATAATCAGAAATATAATACCCAAGAACTGTGCTATTTTTGCGGAAATAAAAGACACCCACGACGAAACTGTCCTGCTGCAAGTACTACTTGTCTCAAGTGCGGAAAAAGAGGACATTTTGCGAAAGTCTGCAAGGGTGCGGCAGCACCTCAACATGGTGCTTTTGCGGCTCAAAGTGAACAAAACAAAGAGTTTGAAAATAGAGAATCTCTACAACAACGGCTATCCTGTATTGTTGCCGCTACAATGGAATTAAATAAAGCCATGGTACCTATCACAGTAAACGGATTATTTACAGCCAAAGCGTTGATCGATACAGGGAGTACTGCGAGTTTTATAGACAGTCGATTAACTCACCTACACAAACTTAGGCTGCGTTCATGCAATCAAAATGTAAGCATGGCTGCTTCAAACCTAAAGACAAAGGTACACACATTGTGCTCCGTCAATATTGAACTACAAGGCCATTCATTTGCAGCAGAATTATTAGTTATTGAAGATTTGTGTACAGACATAATAATAGGTCATGATATTCTTACGAAGCACAAAACATTAGAAATGCACTTCGGCGGACCAGAGGCTCCATTGAAATTATGTGCTCTGCCTTGTGCTAATATTGATCCAGTCTGTTTATTTCCAAACCTACTGCCAGGCTGCAAACCAATTGCTATAAAATCACGAAGATTTTCAGAAAGTGACACGCAGTTCATCAGTTCTGAGGTAAAGAAGCTATTAGCTGAAGGGATAATCGAACCCAGTTTGTCGCCATGGAGAGCGCAAGTACTCGTAACAACAAGTGAAAACCACAAAAGAAGGATGTGTATAGACTACTCGCAGACTGTAAACAGATATACACAGCTGGATGCTTATCCTTTACCAAGTATTGAAAACCTAGTCTCTAAAATAGCCAAATACCGAGTTTATAGTAAAATCGATTTGAAAAGCGCCTATCACCAATTTCCAATTTTGGAGGCTGAAAAACCATTTACGGCATTCGAAGCTGAAGGAAATTTATACCAATTTAACAGGATACCCTTTGGAGTTACAAATGGGGTAGCAGCTTTCCAACGAGCTGTCAATAATATCATTGCCAAAGAGGATTTACAAGGAGTACATGCGTACTTAGATGACATAACCGTATGTGGAATTGATCAAGCTGACCATGATCAAAAACTACAACGCTTTCTTGACGTTGCCAATCGGTACAATCTGACATTGAACCATAATAAGAGTGAGTTTTCATTGAAGGAAGTAAGTATTCTGGGCTATACCATATGTGAAGGAGTTATCAAACCTGACGCGGAGCGTATGCGTCCCCTATTAGATCTTCCTCTACCTTCAGACTCTGCATCACTTCGCCGAGCATTAGGATTATTCGCCCACTACTCTAAATGGGTACCAAGATTTTCCGCTAAGATTCAGCCCCTAATTTCACAAGGAATATTCCCATTGGGTTCGGAGGCAGCAAGCGCTTTTGAAGCCCTGAAACAAGAAATAGCGAAGTCGGCTGTTAACGCTATTGATGACAAGATACAATTCGTTGTTGAAACCGATGCCTCAGATAACACGATCGCGGGAACTCTGTCGCAAGAAGGCAGACCCGTAGCTTTCTTCTCAAGAAGTCTTCACAGTAGCGAGCGGAATCATCCAGCTATAGAAAAGGAAGCAGCAGCTATAGTTGAGTGTCTTCGTAAATGGAAACAATTTCTCAGTGGGAGACCTTTTAAATTAATCACAGACCAAAAATCGGTTGCATTTATGTTTAACCAGCAACATTCAACAAGAATAAAGAATGACAAAATACAACGGTGGCGACTAGAACTCTCTGCATATAATTTTGATATTGTTTATCGCCCCGGAAAAGACAATTTAGTAGCTGATGCTTTATCGAGAGCCAATGCTGTATTAGTTGCTTCTACAAACAATTCAGAAAATACTCTAAAAACATTGCATGAGACACTGTGTCACCCTGGTGTGACAAGAATGCTGCACTGGATTCGAAGTAAAAATCTAGCATACTCCACAGAAGAAGTAAAACGCATTACTTCAAATTGCGCGATTTGCGCTGAGGTAAAACCTCGTTTTCAACCAAATGTTGGGATATTAGTGAAAGCGATGGCTCCTTTCGAAAGAATATCGCTAGATTTTAAAGGGCCGCTACCTTCCGATGGCTCTGGGAACAATCGATATATTCTAACAATAGTGGATGAATATTCTCGTTTCCCCTGGGCATATCCATGTCCAGATTTAAGCACAAAAACCGTGATTAACAAACTTATAGATTTGTTCTCTATTTTCGGTATGCCAACGTACATCCACTCTGACCGTGGCACGTCCTTTTTATCAAAAGAATTGAAAGACTTTCTTCACCAGAAGGGTATTGCTACGAGCTATACAACGCCTTATAACCCTCAAGGCAACGGTCAGACAGAGAGATACAACGGAATAATTTGGCGGACGGTACAATTGGCTCTAAAAAGTCAAAATTTGCCTATAACAAAATGGGAGTCAGTTCTAACTCAGGCTTTACATTCTGTGAGATCACTGCTTTGTACGGCCACCAACAGCACGCCCCATGAACGCATGTTTTCCCACGCTAGGAGGTCCTCAAACGGCCAGTCGATGCCCACGTGACTAGCCAATCCCGGAAAAGTATTGATGCGTAATCATAACCGGTCTAGCAAATATGAACCATTGGTTGAAGAAGTTGATATGCTGGAGAGTAACCCTCAACATTCACGCGTGCGTTTGAGCAGTGGGAGAGAAGTTGTGGTCTCCAATCGGCATTTAGCTCCTGCTGGGGAGCGCCCTTCTGATACTGATGAAGCCGATTCAAATGAAGATGATGACTTCACTGATGCAATGGATGGAGGGGATGAAACCGCTGTAACTACAGAGCGTCAAGAAGATACTCAACATGCTCAGCCACAGCGGCGCTCTGAAAGAGTACGCCACCAGCCCGCCCACTTGGCTGACTATGTGTTGACACAATAAAGCCCAGGAGAATGTGGTATTATATCCTCCTTCCGTTGTGAATACTCGATGTCATAAAAAGGAAGATAATTACATGTGACGGTTGTTTGTGCCAATATGTTTTATACGTTTAATTTTGTTGAATAAAGCCTAAATAATACAGTTACAGGCTTATTTCTTACTACACCAAGATATCTTTTAGTTGCCCAAGTATGTAGTAGTACTAAGAAAAGTATTCTATTCTGACACTAATTAGGTATTCTAAGATACTGTATAGCGCATTGAAGATTAGGCAGTATCAGTTCATTATATTAATAACTTTGCTATGTGGGTTATTTTCTTTGTGTATCAACATTAAACATTGTAATAAATAAACCCTCCGGCGTCGTTTCATTATGAATCGCGACACCAGAGGGTAAACATTGTATTATACCCACATTGGCAAAGTTATTAATATAATGAGCTGATACCTGCCTACATTTTATTGGTATGGTTGTATATATATGCATACCTACTTATAGGTACGTATACAGTTTTAGTTTACCAAAATACGCTTGGAGCGCTAGTGTGCTCGTGGATCCAATCTTTCACGCCAGATGGCTCTCTTCTCCTATAGGACAGTTATTATACTCTTTGAATATGAGCACGACACAGAGAACAAGGAATTTCGAAAACTAAAAACTTCTTAGACTTTGTATTATAAGTTATAAGGCTTCTCGCGATATCATATTTAGCCAATATTGAAACATGACTATAATTATTATTCATGTTTTCGATTTATTGGGTTCTGGCGAGGGCAAAATTCTTTATTGGCGATCTGGTATTATGTATTAGTTTTCAAAAATCTACTACGCGTTACCATTCGAAATAAGTATTTAAAATTGTATTTACAGTATCTATAGCTTAACCTATAGTAGTAACATATTCAGTAATCTGTGCCTATAGGTCATGGAGGTCTATGGAGAGAGCCAAAATCTGCCAATGCTGCGTTGCCGCTCCGCATCCTTCGTGTAAACATACTGTCTTGTATCTCTGTCTAATACACGAATCGTCGCATAGAGTATGCGAGAAAGCGAATGTCGGTACGGCAACGTCGCCTTACCGACACCGCGTGTCATGTTCTGACAGTTTGGTGTGCCATGAAATTAAATGCGAGAGCATATAACGTGAAAATTTAGTGATTATATTGTTATTAGGGCTAAATATTGTATCAATAGTGAAATTGTGTCGTGTTGTGCTGTGTTTTGTGCATCAAGAGTAACCCGAGGAGTCGAAGGAAAACCAGAATCATCATTTTATACGTTAAAGTTTACTGGCTATTTTTATGTTAAACATCGAAGTTTCGAAGTAAATATGCATTTCATATTAAGAATATACGTTTTTTCCACCGTATAATTACCATGCGATTACAATTACTGAAAGATTTAATGCTTTAATTGATATTTTTGGGATGGGCGATTTTACGCCTCTCGAATAGTGATGTACCTACACTGTCCATTACATTTTGTCGATATTCGTAAATCTTCATACATTTGCACAAAATTACTTTGGTTTTGGGGAGATTAAAAAGTAGAAAATCTCTTTCCTTAAAAGTGGCTGAATGGATTTAGATCAAAGTGCAAACAGAATGAAAAAGTAGGTGTAAATCTGGCAATTTAAAAATAGGCACCTAACCTACTTTTATAAAATACAATAGGTAGGCCAGTGTCGTCTGGCTTCAATATGAGTTATGAAATTTATAATAAACTAGCTGACCCGCCCCGGTTTCGCACGGGTTTATTAGTTTTATGCCTTACCCTGTTTATGGGTAAGAGAGAAGCAAAAGTGAAAAATATAGGGGAAAAGGATGAATAGATGGGACGGCGAAGGAAGACAGGCGCACCCGTCTCATCCATTCATCCTTTTCCCCTATATTTTTCCCTAAAATAAATATAGGGGCTTCAATACAACAAACGTGATTTTTTGCTCGTTTTTATAGATAATGGTACGGAACCCTTTTTACAAATTTAACCATCATTTTAATGAATAGAATAACGCAAACGCGAATGTAAAATAAAAACCAACTATTATGGAACAATGTTATTTGAACAGCCTGAAGACGTCCACTGCTGATCATAGGCCTCCCCCAGGGAGCGCCACTTAGAGCGGCTGCTCGCCTCCTGCATCCATCGGCTCCCCGCGGCTTTCGCCAGGTCGTCGGTCCACCTAGTGGGGGGCCGGCCTACGCTGCGTCTTTCAGTTCGTGGTCGCCGCTCGAAAACCTTTCTTCCCATCGGTTGTCAGCTCTACGAGCGATGTGGCCTGCCCATTGCCATTTCAACTTGTTAATCCTAAGAGCCACATCGGTCACTTTAGTTCTTCTGCGGATCTCCTCATTTCGGATCTTATCTCGCAGGGAAACACCGAGCATTGCTCTCTCCATAGCTCGTTGCGCGACTTTGAGCTTCGTAATGAGGCCAACAGTTAGAGACCACGTCTCAGTTCCATAAGTCATCACTGGCAACACACATATAAAAATGTTACTTACAAACGTTATTTCATATAATGTTTCAATATACTTTTACTAGGGTCATCATCATCATTATCATCATTAACAGCCCGAAGACGTCAACTGCTGAACATAGGCCTTCCCCATAGAGTGCCACCTTGAGCGGCCACTCGCCTCCTGCATCAATCAGCTCCCCGTAGTTTTCACCAGATCGTCGGTCCACCAAGTGGGGGCCGGCCTAAGCTGCGTCTTCTGGTTCTACGAATATCTAATTTTCTTTATTGTATTAAAACTAAAAAGTATCGAAATTCTGCAGCACTGTTTGGTTAGGTTTATTTTATATCGATATATTGTGTAATAGGGGTCACTTCCCTACTCACGCATACTAATGCATATTTAAATACTCACACCAACAGAAAATGGACAGGCATTTTGTGAATGTCCGCCGTCCATATGATTCTATGTTGATGCTATAGATTCTTCATTTATTGACCCTTACTTTTGCTACGCATTGTAAAACCTTTTTTATTTTGGCATTAGACAAAATTTGTATTTAGCCAATAATAGGAAGTATTTTATGAAAAATGTTAAAAAGGGTAGGTTCTTAGACATTTTATAATCATTCATAAGACTTCACGCGATTATCATATTTAGCCAATATTGAAGCTTACTTAATTAACACTTTTATTCAAGTTTTCGATTTATAGGGTTTTGGCGGGAGCAATGTTCTTTATTAGCGATCTGGTCAAATGTATTATTTACATGAACTTACTACACGTTACCATTCTAATTAGGTAGATAAAATTATTATTGCGCTACTGCTATATTCTTGATCTTCCCCAAGGAAGTTTTAAGGTACTGGGGGTCTAGCAAAGATACCAACCGCTAACGTTAACGCCAAACGCTAACTCCAAAATGTACTACGATGACATTTCGGAAATCGCTGTCTTTTCCACAGCTAATGTCATTTCAATACAGTTTTGGAGTTAGCGCTTGGCGTTAGTGTTAGTGGTTGGTATCTTTGCTAGACCCCCTGTAGTACTTATAGCTACTTAAGTTATAGACCCTTACCATTGCTACGCATTTTAAAATCTTTTTTATTTTGGCATTAAAGTAAGCCGGAGGGCGATATTTATATTTAGCCAATGATACGAAATATTTTATGAAAAATGTTTATGGGTAGGTACTTAGTTATTATAATATGTAGATATTCATTATGGCAATTGTATCCTCGAATTAACATCAACATGGCGCGTAACGTTCGTTTTTGACTGTTTTTTTTATTGGTTGTTCTTCTTCTTCTTCTTGCATGTTGAAATAAGTTTTTAATCATCAACATAGAATCATATGGACGGCGGACATTCACAAAACGCCTGTCCATTTTCTGTTGGCGTAAGTATTTAAATATGCATTAGTATACGTGAGTAGGGAAGTGACCCCTATTACACAATATATCGATATATAATAAACCTAACCAAACAGTGCTGCAGAATTTCGATACTTTTTAGTTTTAATACAATAAAGAAAATTAGATATTTGTAAAACCAGAAGATGCAGCTTAGGCCGGCCCCCACTTGGTGGACCGACGACCTGGTGAAAACTACGGGGAGCTGATTGATGCAGGAGGCGAGTGGCCGCTCAAGGTGGCACTCTATGGGGAAGGCCTATGTTCAGCAGTGGACGTCTTCGGGCTGTTAATGATGATAATGATGATGATGACCCTAGTAAAAGTATATTGAAACATTTTATGAAATAACGTTTGTAAGTAACATTTTTATATGTGTGTTGCCAGTGATGACTTATGGAACTGAAACATGGTCTCTAACTGTTGGCCTCATTACTAAGCTCAAAGTCGCGCAACGAGCTATGGAGAGAGCAATGCTCGGTGTTTCCCTGCGAGATAAGATCCGAAATGAGGAGATCCGCAGAAGAACGAAAGTGACCGATGTGGCTCTTAGGATTAACAAGTTGAAATGGCAATGGGCAGGCCACATCGCTCGTAGAGCTGACAACCGATGGGAAGAAAGGTTTTCGAGTGGCGACCACGAACTGAAAGACGCAGCGTAGGCCGGCCCCCCACTAGGTGGACCGACGACCTGGTGAAAGCCGCGGGGAGCCGATGGATGCAGGAGGCGAGCAGCCACTCTAAGTGGCGCTCCCTGGGGGAGGCCTATGATCAGCAGTGGACGTCTTCAGGCTGTTCAAATAACATTGTTCCATAATAGTTAGTTTTTATTTTAAATTCGCGTTTGCGTTATTCTATTCATTAAAATGATGGTTATTTGGTAATTAAAGACTGCACGATACTATATAACACTTATTTATTGTCCAAGAGCTTACGAAATATACGCATCGCCCAACAGAAATTTTCGTCGTCATTCCCTGTCAAAAAGTAAACAACTTTCATTTGTTATTTTTTCTATGTTCTAATTTCGAATGCTCTCGCAAAGAGCACGAAGAAAAGAAATAAAAACTTCTTGCGACGCCACATCACCGCCCCACGGAGAAATAAAAACTTCTTGCGACGCCACATCACCTGGCTGCACCTTCGGTGGCTGTATAATGATGTCTTCTACTTCCCTAGTGCAGTTGGTGTCCAGATGCGCAATTGCGAAATTAAATTTTGTCAATTCTTGCGTGATATTATTGATACAAAATTGAGCTTCTAAACTAGCAAACCATAACGCAGGACGGTCCTTACAAAAAGGAGGGGTGCGGATGGATACCCTATTTACGATCATCCTTTCCATGCCGCTCGTGCCAGGTTGGTCGTGATTCGGCGGTAGTGTAGAAGCAGGCCTAAATTCGTCAACCTCACTATCACTCATATTGTACCACCAAAATCGGTAGGAAAGTCAAACGAGAATGTGCACCGAAAAAAAGCAAAATCAACCCGAAAGAGAGAGAAAAAAAATGAGGGTGTGGTGTGCGTGCAAGGTAACATGCGTATATAAAAAGGCAAGCATAAAACAGTAACTATAAAATAAGGTCAGTATAAAAATTGTATAAAAAATAACATTAATCCGCTCCGCCTTAAATAAACAATGTACCGTCACCTTAAGTAAGCCTTATCAATGTACAAAAAATCATAAATTTTAATACGGCACAAAAAATATTTGGAGAAACACTTTATACCGTGACTGTACTTGTTATCTGTTGTTATCTCAATGTTCGCATGCACGCAAATTATTCCATCATCAACACGAACGAAACAATCTCAAAGTTCGGTACCTCTTGACATCCAGAAATATGATCGTCGTAGTCCGCGGGTCACCTGGCTCTAGGTAGCGTTGAGTGCAGCTCCAGTTGCACGACCACGGGCGTTATACTGCTCCCCGAAGAAAGCGCTCGCAAGGGGGGCGTCGCACGTCGTCAGCGTTGCACGTCGCGAACTCGCCAGCGCCGTGCAGTGCAGTCGTGCCGTGCAGTGCGACGTCACTCGTCAGCTTCGCGCGCTGCTAGTATCTCCCAATATGTATAGAGCCTGTGAAATTCCGCAGCGTTTAGGTGCGTTGTACGAAGGAGTCACCGCTTTGGTAACTCAACTTTGGTCACCACTTTGGCCGTGGTAACCACGTTGGTGTGTAGACACGGGCTCCTTCACGTTCCGAGGGTCACCACTTTGGTAATTAAAGACTGCACGATACTATATAACACTTATTTATTGTCCAAGAGCTTACGAAATATACGCATCGCCCAACAGAAATTTTCGTCGTCATTCCCTGTCAAAAAGTAAACAACTTTCATTTGTTATTTTTTCTATGTTCTAATTTCGAATGCTCTCGCAAAGAGCACGAAGAACAGAAATAAAAACTTCTTGCGACGCCACAGTTAAATTTGTAAAAAGGGTTCCGTACCATTATCTATAAAAACGAGCAAAAAATCACGTTTGTTGTATTGAAGCCCCTATATTTATTTTAGGGAAAAATATAGGGGAAAAGGATGAATGGATGGGACGGGTGCGCCTGTCTCCCTTCGCCGTCCCATCTATTCATCCTTTTCCCCTATATTTTTCACTTTTGCTTCTCTCTTACCCATAAACAGGGTAAGGCATAAAACTTAAACCCGTGTGAAACCGGGGCGGGTCAGCTAGTTTATTATAAATTTCATAACTCATATTGAAGCCAGACGACACTGGCCTACCTATTGTATTTTATAAAAGTAGGTTAGGTGCCTATTTTTAAATTGCCAGATTTACACCTACTTTTTCATTCTGTTTGCACTTTGATCTAAATCCATTCAGCCACTTTTAAGGAAAGAGATTTTCTACTTTTTAATCTCCCTAAAACCAAAATAATTTTGTGCAAATGTATGAAGATTTACGAATATCGACAAAATGTAATGGACAGTGTAGGTACATCACTATTCGAGAGGCGTAAAATCGCCCATCCCAAAAATATCAATTAAAGCATTAAATCTTTCAGTAATTGTAATCGCATGGTAATTATACGGTGGAAAAAACGTATATTCTTAATATGAAATGCATATTTACTTCGAAACTTCGATGTTTAACATAAAAATAGCCAGTAAACTTTAACGTATAAAATGATGATTCTGGTTTTCCTTCGACTCCTCGGGTTACTCTTGATGCACAAAACACAGCACAACACGACACAATTTCACTATTGATACAATATTTAGCCCTAATAACAATATAATCACTAAATTTTCACGTTTTATGCTCTCGCATTTAATTTCATGACACACCAAACTGTCAGAACATGACACGCGCTTTCTCGCATACTCTATGCGACGATTCGTGTATTAGACAGAGATACAAGACAGTATGTTTACACGAAGGATGCGGAGCGGCAACGCCGCATTGGCAGATTTTGGCTCTCTCATTAGACCTCATGTTTTTAATAGTTAAAATATTTTAGATCTGTGGACTTTTAAATACACCACGGGAGCAAAAAATTATTGATTATTCGGTTTGACTCGGTTACTTCAAGAAGATTATAGTTATAGTAGGTAAGTAACTATCTATGTAATGACGATTTAACCTACTTCCTCACTTTCATCACTAAGTAGGTATGTTGAAAGTGCAGTGGGAATGAGATAGCGTTGAAAACAGTGGACATAATAATAATTATAACTGTCGATTCTTTAAGGAGTGGTGGTTTAGTATTTGTAATTCCTAATTAGTATTAAGAAAATTAATTATGTACGCATCGTACAGGTAAATGCATATCTCCAGCAATTCATAAACTTATTATTGACACTGGCTAAGTGTAGGTACTCAATTCGTATGGAGCCAAACTTAAGAACGTAAAAAAAATGTGGTAAATGAAAAAAAAAGCGCGCAGATATGTAAAACTGAGCAAAACAGCATCATCGTGTGTGATTCTTCCATATTTTTCTAAACTGTACCTGTCTGCTTAGGTGACTACTACCATGGCTACTACCCATGGAAATAATACCCATTACTACTTATACCAATACATGGGTATTGTACATCGTGCATTCGTTCGAAGACATAGAAATTTTAACATGCAGCAGTCCCATTTGCTGGCAACATAAACGCAACTTTAGAGCCTCCATAGAGCCCTAAAACAAAAAACTAAACACACCCTAGTCTATGTCACGCGTCCTGTCAAAGTCACTTGTCTTATTTTGCGGTGCAAAACACGCAACGTTTTTAACTTTAATTTTCTTTAACTTTGTATTTTTCTACTAAAATTATTAAGAAAACGAGTTCAGGGATATTATTTTTCAGCCAAAGCGTCCTAAGGGACGGAATATGTGAAATATTACCTAAAGAAAATAATAACTTAACACCAAAGACTTAACACCAAACAATGCTACAATGGTAAGACTACGATATTTTATATCCGTAGGAAGCCAGTACCCCAGGTAAAGAATGATCAGGAACTGAAATCAGATTCGGAGATGCAAATAAAAAGAGGAAGACAGCCGGTTTCTTCATAACCTCAAAATGGGTGGCACACGTCGAGGTTATGCTTGGTGTAAAAACCGAAGACACGGGTGGCACACGAGATGTGTCGACGTGGTTGTGACTCTTGGGTTTCATACGCGATATGAAGACAAGAGATCTATGACGTAAAGATAGTTTTTCAAAGCCTTACCTACCACTGTCTGCTCATACCTGGTGAAAAAACCGAAGACACGGGTGGCACACGAGATGTGTCGACGTGGTTGTGACTCTTGGGTTTCATACGCGATATGAGGACAAGAGATCGATGACGTAAAGGTAGTTATTCAAAGCTTTACCTACCACTGTCTGCTCATACCTGGTGAAAAAACTGAAGACACGGGCGGCACACGAGATGTGTCGACGTGGTTGAGACTCTTGGGTTTCATACGCGACATGAAGACAAGAAATCTATGATGTAAAGGTAGCTTTCAAAGCTCTACCACTATCTGCCTATATCTAGTTTAAAAACCGAAGACACGGGTGGCACGCCAGATGTGTCAACGTAGGTATGACTGTTGGATTTCATATGCGACATGAAGACAAGAGATCTATTATGTAAAAGTAGCTTTCAAAGCTTTACCACTGTCGGCTGGTACCTGGTCTAAGTTTCAATGGCTCATGTTACCTAATTGGCTGCAGTCACACAATGTGGCAATGAGTCTTTCACTTTGGGCCTAGTATTAATAGCTCATTATTACCATCATGATCTTATGGCCCCACAGGGTACTGTATTGTAAATGATCTAGAGTTCCAGAGTTTCAGGCAGTAGCGCAGAAGGAATAATGTAAAATTAATAATTCCCCTGAATTAATATATAAAGAACGAAAAGAGAAATAAAACAACAAATCACCGCAGCGACAACCGACAGCCTTGAGCATTGAAATTGAGGTGGAAGTTTACCATCTACCAGTCAAGACATACTATTGGCATTAGGAGACCTAACGCCTAAGCAGCCTAAATATGGACCACCAATAAATGAAAGAAAGACCACATCTGGACTGACCGCAGTTCTTAAGTCTTTATTACAAAAGAAAAATAAACAAAAATTAATGAATCAACTGATACCACAAAACTGTACCCTAATGCAGGCAATAAAGGTGAATCTTGAAATAAACAGTTCTCTAACTGATTCTGTAACTAATTGAGACAACAAATTCGAATCGGAATCAACACAGCCGGCTATTGGCCTATCTATATTAGGAAATACCACATTACTCTTAATTAAAAAAGAGGATAAATAATCTAATTGGAAAAATTAAAACCTCAAAGGCACACTGCTTAATATTATAAAAAAGGCCATAAAGAAAACACAAATGGTGGGCCTGGCTACCACCAAAGGTTGACGCAGGTATAGACATAAGAAAACCTAGCCTTCAATTTCTTGAAAAACATTACAACTCCAGCCAAAAAGTGCTATTACCAGCTATTACAAGCCACCCTACCAGTGGAGTGAAAGCGACTGAAACCAACTCAGGCCAAGACAACTGCTTGTCCATAGAGGTGAGTCATACCAATGATTGTCCCAATATCTGAACTGTTGGAGAAAAGTGCAAAGACTGTACATTTTATTTTAACCCGTATGGTATGAGTATGTGATTTCAGATAATTTCTTTCTTAATTCAACTTCAAAAGTTATGCAATGCCAATAAAATACTTATGATTTTTATGGCAGTATTGCCTACTCACCATAATTCACAGATTAATTAGTATAAGAAAAAGTTGAATCACAAACGGGGCTTGACCTCAATTTATACTAATATGTCTAACATATTAGTATATTTTGTATAATACGCTAAAATATGGGTGCAATCTTAGGATGCAATCTATCTATCTTGTTAATCAAAATATCCGACCACAGCTCATATTAAAATGGATTTATTCATTTAATGCTCTGCTATAATTTATATAGCACCCATTACCCAATGTATAATTACAAAAGTAATATAAAAGTAATAGTTATAGACTAGTATACAAATCAGTCCAAATTATGAAACAAGTAATGGTTGTTATACTTGCCTTGGGTTAGTTATAAAACTTTTATGAAAACATTATTTAACCCATAGAAAGTTGTCAATTTTGGGGTTTTATATTTGACACCAGAGAACTATGCCAGTACAGTTACCTAGGCACAAAAGAATATCAAAAATAACTCAATACAAAGACACCTTCACTAAATGGATGTTGCACATGAGATCTTGCCAAGATTATAGGTACTTTGATTGCAGTGTGCTCTGCACTCCTAAAGCACCACAAAGCTAAGTCAAGGGAGGGACCTATGCTATGATATTCCCTAAGGGGTAAACTTGATCTGTCTTGGTGGGCCAACAGTATTAAAAATATAATAAATAAATTGATAAATAATATATGATGATGAAATCATTATTGATGCAAATAGAACAGGATGTACACGTGACTATAGTCGAAAAATAAATGGAATGTGGAAACAAGAAGCACACACAAAACACACATTTTGCGAAGCTTATCACATAATTTTAATTTTTGGAATTATTAACAATATTTCTCAGTTTAAAATTCTTTATGAAACATTAAATATATCCACATTTTAGTATGAGTAAATAATAAATAAATAAATATGTGTAGATATTTCACAGTGCCATCTAGCCCCATACTAAGCATAGCTTGTACTATGGGAATCAGATAACTGATACAATATTTATATACTTTTTGTTTGTAAATACATACATAGAATACAATATAACACCCAGACACAGAACAAACATCTATGTTCATCACACAAATGTTTGTCCTGGGTAGGAATCGATCCCACAGCCTTCAGTTCAGAAAGCAGGGATACTACCAACTGAGCTATCAGGCCCGTCGAAATCATCAGATAACAGATGCCGATAAATAGTCACAGAAAACTATTAACCCAACACAAATTTGTTTGCATCTAGGGTTGAAGCTAAATGTCACTTATATACCTTGGCGACCCAGATCCAGATACCAAGTAAATGTGATGCCTTTACTGTAAACCAGTTCCAATATTTCTTTTATGCTTTTACCCCACTTAACTTTAATATTAAAATATATACAAAAATTAGAAACTTTACAACTACAAAAATAATTATAGTTCCATATTGGTCGTCTCAGCCAGGTTGGCTAGTTATACAAACCATGCCATATTCAGACTTAATGATGTTTTCAAACTGAAAAAGATTGATTGCACTCTTCTTTCAGAGACATCCCTCCCCTGCACAAATAGCTTACACTGATTGCAGGAGTTCTATCAAGCAAGCATGGTTGAGATTGAGACAGACCATTCCACCAACATGCTATGCTTTCTTACATGGAACATGTTAAAACAATATGATGTAGGATCTGGGGCAGATATTTAGCCAAGAGAGAAATATAGATCCATTTATACCTTCAGTACCGAATGTTATTTAATTTCTAACAAAATTATTTAAATCCGGAGAGGCTTATGGCTCTGTAAATCAGCAATATCACAAATTAACAACTCTAAAATTGGGGATGATGACCATTTAAAAGAGATTATGAAGGATCCTATAAATTTAAAAATCCACCTTTGGCAAAATACCAAACCACGGGGTTCTATAATAGTTCTGTGTCTTACAGACCTGGACACACAATCAGTCACCAAGTTTAACCTGTAATACTACTAGCATTGAGTAGGTACAGCATAGGGAGCACAAACCTTGTCATTAATAAAACTCTAACACTTCATTTCATAATGAAGGGGTTCATGTCATAAATCTTAGTCTGCTCCAGGGTAAGTCAAGCCTATCTTATACTTGCAATTATCTGAATAATAAAATCTGCCCAGCAAAAAAGTACCTTGAATATTATGCCTCATAAAATATTTCAAACAATATAAATAAATCATTTGATATTGTCATTGAACAACAATTAATAGATGCGTTAAAGAAACTGACATCTTGTCACAGACTAGGTAGGGGATACTACCGGTCGTACTCAAAAACACGTTAAAAAAAAAAAAAAAAAAATATTACTTTTGTCAACTTGTGTTTCTTGGAGATAATAAGACGAACAGCGGGTTGGACTAATAGCTCGTCAACATTTACAAAATTTTATAGCAGACCCATAGCTAATGCTCCGGGACAATTTTCCAATGCTATGATCAATGACAAAACATAATTATAATACTACAAAATTTTAAGCTTGTAGCCCTAGGTACAAGAATTACACTACATAATTATAATAAGTAGTGTAATTTATATTACGTTGTTGCCAATTTTATGTGTGTGCCAAACTACACTCCACTGATTATTAATAATTTTTACTTAGGCGATTCATTCATTATCAATAATTGATTAGACTGATTTTATTGTTTAAAGTAAAAATACCAGTTTAGAAATCCTTGATAACTTGAGTGTGACTGGCCACGCAGCCAATATATACTGGAGTGAATGGATTTTATGGAAATCACTACCTACAGAATTAAGAAATAATTATTTAATGGTAACTAATTACGAAGGTACCAACCTATCACTACTGGATTACAATAATTACATTTATTAAGGCGATTAAAATGAAACAACTGTTTTTATTACAACAAACATTTTAATACTTAATTCTTATCTCAACTTTACCATTAATTGTCTCTGAACATCTGCATGTTAAAATTTCTATGTCTTCGAACGAATGCACGATGTACAATAAGTGATCAAACTACTTACCTGACGTTCGATCATTATTGTACGAAGTGCTTCGTTCGAAGACATACACACCCTTCCCACCCTACCCATGGGTAAAGTTGAGTACAAGCTCTGAAGAAAGTGACTTTGACAGGACGCGTGACATAGACTAGGGTGTGTTTAGTTTTTTGTTTTAGGGCTCTATGGAGGCTCTAAAGTTGCGTTTATGTTGCCAGCAAATGGGACTGCTGCATGTTAAAATTTCTATGTCTTCGAACGAAGCACTTCGTACAATAATGATCGAACGTCAGGTAAGTAGTTTGATCACTTATTATTTCGATGCTACTACCTAAACAAAATTTACTGAAACTTCTGTTAAAGACCTAAGTGAAGTGATGATGATTTCTTTTAGTTGTAATATGAAGAGGTAGTTTTTTGTTTGAAACTTATTTTACTGTTATAGGTAAATCTATATTAGACTCGAAACATTTAAATTTAGGTAATGGCTTAAATAGCTTCCACTCACGGCTCTGCTTGCGTTATACCTATACCTATGCTAATACAGGTTACTGTGCTCAGCTTCGAAAAGATTGAGTGGATTTTGTTGTTTGGTACGAAATGCATGATCTATTATTAGACTATAACGTAAAAATAACATAACACAAGCGTGCAAAGCCGCGGTCAAAAGCTAGTTCTAAATAAGTATTTCGAATATGAACAAAATCGGTCAAGAGATTGTCGAGATATAAGGTCGTAAGATCTGACCAGTATAAAAAGTTACTATGGATCTGAGTTCAGGACGGGTCGGTACCTACCTAATTTTAAAACGTTAGGTACCTAAATGTTAGGTTTCTGGAAGTTTGGGTTATATTACTTGGGTGGTATATTTACTCAATTAGTTCGACGACTTTTATATAGATGGCACATTGCCCGTGTTCGGCAGTGGACTTCTTCCGGCTGGTGATGTGATATTAGATTGCAAAAACGTTTCGTTTAATTTGTGTAATTTATTGTTTTTAGGGTTCCGTACCCAAAGGGTAAAACGGCGATCTATTACGGCAACAGAAATACATCATTTGTGAAATGTTCACCTGTTTAACTATCATTGTTCATGAGATAGGTCAGCCTGGTGTCAGATGGATAGACAGACAGAAGTACGGACAGCGGGGCCTTAGTAATAGGGTCCGTTTTACCCTTTGGGTACGGAACCCTAAGATCTAATGATCATAAAACGGCTGAAGAGGTTTTCTTGAATTGCCATAATCAGGACGCTTGGCAAGCGGCTTGGTTATCGCAGAAGATAGCAATTTAGGTACCGAGGAAAATGACGCTGTTTTCTGTAGAGTAGGTACGGTAGATAGATAGATAGATGGACAGATAAATATAAACTCTTTATTGAAACACCGCAACAGAAAACAATCAATAGACACACTTTTAGCTACTCGCGCCTTAAAACTTACGTATAAGTACTCGCGTGGGGTGCTTAACACCCCGTTTTTAGAATTAGAAGAAACATGATATACATGCAAAAGTAGACTTTTATTTATGACTAGCTGCGCCCCGCGGCTCCGCCCGCGAAGTGACTGAGTTGTTTCACGTGTAGAACAATATCAGGGTATCAAAGATTGCGATTCAGACTTTTTTGCTTCGTATCACCTTCTTTGCGCAATGTCAACGCCATTGGCACCTAATATGTGTTAATCCTACTGTAGTATACTTTAAAACTTCCTTGGTTAATCCTATCTTAGTTTCTGTTCTAATAATTATTATCCATGCGATGCTTTGTGTGTGTGTGAATGTTTGTTAGGTACCTTATATCTCTGCAACTAACACTATTATATGTGTTAATCGAGTATTAAAACTATCTACTTTCCAAATTTCATCGAAATTGGTTTAGTAGTTACAGAGATTAGCAACGTGATTTAAACACTTTTCCAAACAAAGTTTAAATCTCCATTTTACACTCCTTAGGGTTTGTTTTGAGAAAATAAAAAATACGTAATTCATTATTTATTTTTATGTTTATTTACACCGAGTTCCAGCGAATCAAACCCAGGAGTAATATAGTTACGAAGTTAAGTTTTTTACATTTTCGTTTATTGTTCCACGGGAAGGGGTTGTTTTTCCGGGATAAAAGTATTCTATGTGTTAATCCCGTATATAAGCTATCTACATTCCAAATTTCATCGAAATTGGTTTCGCAGTTACAGAGATATACCTAAGGTAACAAACATTCACACACACACATACCCCAACTTTCGCCTTTATAATATTAGTGTGAGCGATTTTTTGATTGCCGTATTGTATGTCAAAAAACACCTGTGGCTATTCAAACATGAATTACATGTCAGTCAGTAAGTACAAACGCGCTTGCTATATTGCAAATAATATATAGTAGAAGTAGCCTACGCGCGAGCGAGAGCGAGCGCAAAAAATTTTTGATTGCTGTATTGTATTTCAAAATACACGTGTGGCTATTCGAACATGAATTACATGTCAGTCAGTAGGTACAAACGCGCTTGCTATATTGCAAACAAAATATAGTAGAAGTACGAAAAACGCGAGCGAGAGCGAGCGCGAAATATTTTTTGATTGCCGTATTGTATTTCAAAAAACACCTGTAATTATTTAAACATGAATTACATGTTAGTCAGTAGGTACAAACGCGCTTGCTATATTGCCAACAAAATATAGTAGAATTATCAAAAGCGCGAGCGAGAGCGAGCGCGAAAAATTTATTGATTGCCGTATTGTATGTCAAAAAACACCTATGGATATTCAAACATGAATTACATGTCAGTCAGTAGGTACAAACGCGCTTGCCATATTGCAAACAATATATAGTAGAAGTACCAAATGCGCGAGCAACAGCGAGCGCGAAAAATTTTTTAATTGCCGTTTTGTATTTCAAAATACATGTGTGGCTATTCAAACATGAATTACATGTCAGTCAGTAGGTACAAACGCGCTTGCTATATCGCAAACAAAATATAGTAGAAGTACCAAAAGAGCGAGCGCAATGTCGAAGTTAAGTGATAATGCTATCCCACAGGATCTATTTAAGTGTCCGGGATAATAAATTATGTCTGTCAGTACATACTATAGACATATTTAAATTAATTCAATGAAAATTTATTGACAAAGTTAAGTTTGTAAGGCTTTCCCGCGGGAACGGGTTATTTTTCCGGGACAAAAAGTATCCATGTGTTAATCCAGTATATAAGCTATCTCTATTCCAAATTTCATCCAAATCCGTCCAGCCGTTAGGACGTGAAGAGGGAACAAACACACACACACACACAAACTTTCGCTTTTATAATATTAGTGTGATAGTGTGATGTTTTTGATTTTCGGTCCTTTTTCTTGGACAAATATGGACAAATGTGTAAAATTTTCATTGGACAAATATGTAAAATATGTACTGAATACGTAGTACAAATCTACGTAAAAATTGAACTACGTAAATGCTCGCCTGGGGTGCTTTACACCCCAACCGCACTCTACTGCCTTAACTTTACGCCACAGAGTGTTTTTTTGTGATTAAATAAAAAAGAATCACTCGATTTAGGAAGCTAGAAAAAAACTAGCGCTGTAAACTCAAAACTCCGATATCTAGCGACGATCAAACAACCGCTGAGGTGCAAATCACCCCACGTGAGTAATGAAGGGTTAAAACTTGGCAGTGAAATGCGCGGGCATTTTCCTCCACCCAAAAAAAAAAACCTCGCGAGCACAGACGCCTTTGCAACCACACGGCATGATGTTTAATTAGTCACATAATGCAACGTCCCGAACTCAGAACCTACGGCTTTGAATCATAACAACCTCATGCATGACCGATTTTACTCAAATTGAAATACATGTTTTAAATCAAATATCCAATGTTTCTGCCAAATAAAAAAAAGAAAACTTTCCATGGGGAGTTTTGGCGGGAACGCGGAAAAGTTCACGTCGTTGCATTGTATTATTTTTCAAAACTTTTGCTTTTTCCAGCGTTAATGTTTAAAATTGGTGGTGTTTTACGCATTAAGTGCTGAATTACGACAATGAGTGAGGGCCAGTGATATAATGTGGTGAAACGTGATTTTTCGTGTTGCTTCCAAAACTCCATAGAAGCTTCTAGTAAAGTTGCCACCACTTTGCTGGAGCATGACTTAGACTGGACTATAACTACCTGACTTGGACTACTACTGGACTATGATTAGGACATGACTTTGCGTGAAATATTTTATAACACGATGAAAATATAATACTTGATACTGGCTAAATACACTATGTGTGGAGCCAAAATATGAAAACAAAAAAAAAGTCTACCGTTTACTAGTAGTTAATTAGAAAGAAATTCTTACCAAGGCAGCCGCCATGACAATGACTTTCATTGAAGCCATAGCTGCAGCTTGATTCCCCCAACTACGAGGATCGCCACCAATACCTTCTTATATACTCTAAGACTCTTGACTTTGTGTTTACATTTGACCAGATGTTCATGTAGATAATTATTGTTTGGGATAACAACTATATAATTTAGTGTGTAGATATATAAGTCTTTCATGTTCCCCATCAAAACGGAGTGGACCAGTTTAGGTCTTCTGGCTGGGGTACCGCTTTCGGTACCGGTATATCCTATTTCCTATTTACATTTTTTGATGGGGAACCTGAAAGACTCCCACTACTAGCGTAATACTCGCCCGCTGGTGGTCGCCGTGCCTCCCTAGTTAAAGCTAGAATGATTGTGACTTATGATTTGTATAGCAGTATCGCCTGCTCAGCGTAATTTAATACAGTCTCCATAGGGTCCATTTTTCCATCGGACGTAGTCTTCTCGGACCTCTTCTCGGCGGCCCAAACAAAGGCTCACTAGTACTTCTACGAACAGGGGGTCTAGCAAAGATACACACGCTCGTTTTTCCGCACACGCTACGGAAATAGCCGTAGCGTGACCAAAATGGTAGCAAAATGGCACAGGTCACGCCAGACGTCTAATCCGCAGCGCCGTACGGAAAACGCTGGATTGTCTATGGACTGAGCGTGAGCTCTAAATAAAAAAGTAAAAACTGAACAACAATGGCGGCGATAATTGAAAATAGAATTCTTCTGTGTGATTTGATATAATATAGCTCCAAAAGTTGAATGGTATAATAAAAAACTGCTTTTTTATTATTTTCATAATATTGTTCTAAATGCTGATTGCAACCAAAGTTGTAAAATGGAAATAAGAAGTTTTATATGATATTACGGATATTACACATGGATTTATTAAAAAATTTCATCCATGATACCTATTTATTTTTACGAAAGTAAAGCAAACTTGGTAGAATAACTTTTATTTTATTGTATTTTAGATGGATAGACCACGTGCACACGTGTCCCACAACAATCTGATGAGAAGGGGATTCTCACTTTTACCACTGATAGAGTGGCAAGGCCCACAACCAGAGCATAATAAATAATAACATTAATAACTTAAATAGAAAATATCCCGAACGTGAAATAAATGTAGTGATCATGTCGTGGGCGTTACTAGTTAGTCTCCAGTGTATTCATTTGGCCCAATACTTCGCCAACACGCAATAAATGTCGCTTGATAATCTTGCGTTATGCAGAAATAAAATAATTCGTAAAATAGCCCGCGTTATTCCGTTGTATGGGATGAGGCATCTGTACTGTAGGTATTATATTATCTGGGGCAATAGCCAGATTTTACCTCATCTCAACAACTTTAACACAAAATTGATGTAGATTTGCTTCACAAAATCACGAAATCCAACAAGTTATCGATCGACAGGTTCGAGTAGCGAACGTTAACATGACATGCATGAGTTCGGGCGGACGCGCAGGGAGCGTGAACGACTACGACAAAATTAGCGATAGCGTTTGTCAAAACTCAGGCCTCAACACATCACGCTACCGCCGTGGGCGTTATCCACGATGATGTTTGCGACTGAGTTAGCGTGACCCGATGTCGCTTATCCGCAGGGACTGTCATCTCCATACATTTTGGCGTTAGCGTTAAGCATTAACGCCAATGGAAAAGGATCTTTGCTAGACCCCCAGGTAGTAAGTACTACGAATGGTAGACCTCGCGAGAACAAACGGATTTGCAACCACGCGCATTATGTTGTACTTACTATGTCCCGAACTCAGACCTCAAAGGCCTATATCTTGACAACCTCTTGACCGATTCTGTTCATATTTGAAACACTTGTTCAGAATTTCGTTGAGTAAGTAAAAGGCTGGAAAATGGCGCTACTGCCAACTTCCTCCGTTTTTGGGGGAAATACAACTCCAATCTGTCCGTGGCTGTGAACTCTTTTATTTGCAAGGAAGTTAAATGTATTTCTTTGTTATTGTAATTGCAGTAATAACGTATGTATTTTATGAAGATTTCAATTCAACTGCTACCTGTTACAGTTCAGATACAGCCGCTTATGGGTCTATGACACCGGAGACTTATTGTGGGTACCTTTTAGGTGCGGAAACCAAATCATACTTATTGTATTGTGAACAACGATAGCATCCAAAGTTAGTAAAACCTAGACGTGCAAAGAGGTTCTTCGGTAAGTGTACCCAAGTGGAACTATTATAGCAAGGTATTCAATATTCTCGATGAGCACACATTAATATTGGATAAGTAGTCTTCTTCTTTTTCCTGCCCATGTTCCCAGTTCATCTGGGGTCGGGCTTCCTCGTAATGCGGCGCCAGGATATTCTGTCCTGGGTTGTCACAGTTTGGGTTAGGTTCTTCGTCTCTCTCTCGGGGTGCGGGCCAGGATACCTCCACGTTTGCCTCGAGTGTTGCCAGTCCCTTATGGATGCTTGCATCCGGGGGGAAGGGCAGCACTTGGACCGGTGCACCCTGGGCAACGGCTAATAACTTTCCTTCGGGGATCTTATTAGTCGTTGGCGAAATTCCTGGCGGGGCTTCTCTGCGATCCTTATGTTTCGGCATAAGGCGCAGCAGAGAGGCGGGGAGCGCATTTTTGCAGCTGGCGACTTTGCGCGGACTCGCGCCGGCGCCCTGGACAGTCCGGGTAGCGGTGGTGCGGGTCGTGGGATGGAGTGCCTCCATGGCACGCAGCGCGCGGCAGGGAGGGTCAACTCGGCCACCCTGTCGGGCAGCTGGTGGAGCAGCTTCGGCTGCAGAGGGTCTTCGGGCCGGTGTATGGCAGGCCTGCAAGGCTTGCGGCGCGGCGGGGAGGGTCAACTCGGCCACCCCGTCGGGCAACTGGTGAAAGCCAGATTTTCTTTGTTTTGTGCTTTGTCTGTGTTGTCCCCTTTGTTTGTATTGTTAAGTGTTTTGTGTTTTGTGTTGTCCCTACAGGTTGCCGGACCTTAAAACCGGCACCCCCAAAAAATGGCTGATTTAAATAGAGAAGTAAAACTACCCCAGGTTGGTCAAGCCGGAAACGGACAATCCTTCCCTCCTACGGGAGGCTGCCCCACGTATTCTGGGGGGGGGGGCAAAAATCGCCATTCGTCTGCGCAGAGAGGAGTAGGTCCCGCACGGGACGAGAAAGGGCGCTTTATTAAAGCGAGGCCAGTCCAGGACTCTGACGATCTTGAGTCGGGCTGGTCGGGCTCCAGCATGAGTTTAGACTCTGTTGGGATGGGCCGGAAGAGGAGGATGTCTGGCCGCGACTCGGGCTCCGAGTACACTTCCGATCGGGAGTTGAGCCGGTACGAGCCGCAGGCTAGACGGGGAAGAGGTCACCCTCCAAGGACCTATGAGTGTGTCGGGCTCTCCAAAGGCAAAGCGGAGTTGATCGCTGCGAAGCGTGAAGAACGCCGCGTGCAAGCCGAGGAGGACCTGGCAAACTCTATACGGGAGGACCGCGTGAGGCGGATAGCTCGCGTGACGCCAGGAAGTGGGAGCGATCCCATTCCCAGGTCGAACGCTGAGCTGGTGAGTGCTGTGGAGGGCAGCCTCACCACCATCACTGAGGTGGCGATGAGGTCGTCGAACCTTAAGGGGACCTTTGTCCGATACCTTAAGGATGCGGCGGCCTCCATCAAGGTGGCATCCACTCCGTATCAGACGAGACGAAGCTCCTTCAGGCCGACAATGCTCGGCTGAAGGCTGAAGTGGGCGATCTCCGCAAGGAGATGGCTCAGATGAAGCTGGATGTGGAGGAGCTGAGAAAGGCGCAAGGGCTAGAGAGCCTGGATCCTTCTGGTGCTCGCGAGAGCTCAGAAGTTGAGCCGGCCTCTGCCTTACCGCCTAGGCGCGAAAGCGGAGCAATCCGTCGCCGCGCCTCACCGGCGAAACAGGATGGTGGAGAGTTCGAGAAGGACATCATGGTCAAGGTGGGGACCATGGTGAATGCTCGACTCGAGGCGTTGGAAAGAAGGCTTCCTCCGGAGAAGCCAACACGGCCCCCACTTGCAGCGGACAAGAGGCAGGCTCAGGCGGCGAAAGCCGCGGCCCCTGCCTCTAAGCCGGCAGTCGGAGTGGCCAAGGGAAGGAAGAAGGGTGGTCCAACGCAACCACCAACACAGAAGGAGCCTCGGGTGCTTCCACCGGCACCCAAGGCCATGACAGAGCCGTGGAGCAGCGTGGCGAAGCGCGGCAAAACCAACGGGGCTGGTGCGGTGCAACGTGCACCGCAGACCAGAACTCCGGCGGTGAGGCTGCGTCAGCCACGGTCGACGGTGGTCACTCTCAATCTGCAGCCTGGTGCTGCGGAGAAGGGGGTGACTTATGTCGACCTGCTGACGAAGGCCAGGTCCCACATTCAGCTGGCGGACCATGGCATACCACCCATACGTGTCCGAGCTTCGGTCACGGGGGCACGTATGCTAGAGGTTGCCGGTGCTGATAGTGGGCCCAAGGCCGACATCCTGGCGGAAAAGTTGAGGGAATGCCTCCCGGCGGAGCTCGTCCGAATCACCAGGCCAACGAAGTGCGCAGAAATGCGCATTTCTGGCCTAGACGACTCCGTCGCATCGGATGAGGTCGCGGCTGAAGTCGCGCGTGTCGGCGGATGTTCGACCGACTCGATAAAGTATAGCGAGGTTCGCACAAACTTTGTCGGGATCGGGTCGATGTGGCTGAGGTGTCCGATTTCGGCCGCCAAAGCGGTAGCAGCGAAGGGCAGGTTGCTCGTGGGCTGGGGGTCGGTTAGAGCCCGCCTGCTGGAGCCGAAGCCTTTCGTTTGCTTCCGCTGCCTGGAGGAGGGCCACGTGAGGCAGAAATGCCCCTCAAAGGTGGATCGCAGCGATCTTTGTTATCGCTGCGGAAAGCCTGGTCACGTGGCTTGCGAGTGTGCGGCCCCGGCCCACTGTGTACTCTGTGCCGCAGTGGGCCGCAAGGCCGACCAGCGCATGGGGAGCAAGGGGTGTGACGCCCTGAAACCCAAACCGAGGCGGAGAAGAGGAGGAGCGAGGGCGGACCGTAAGGCCGCTTCGACTCCTGCCCACTCTGCTGAGGCGCAGGCTAAGGAAGCACCGATGTCCGTCGACCCGGAGCCTAGTGCCCCGGGTCCGGGACGTCGGTGATGGGATCTAAGTGGACGACGAATGGGTGATCGTCGTCTGCTTGCATAAGATCCCCCAAGCCGGACGGCGCGCGGGTTCTCAGCGCGCCACCGAGGTGTCCCCGTCACGAGACGGAGCGGAAGGAGTCGGATGCGGCTGACCGCAGGTAGGGCCCAGACGACTGCGAAAGCACCCCTGGGAACTACCACAGGCGGAAAGATGGAGAACCCCGGATTTTTAGTGGGTAGGCCGTCTCATTAGCGGAGAGTCCCACATATCCACCTTGCCCCACCCAGGGCAGGTGGAATAAATAAAGTATTTTTGCCGGGTTAAAAAAAAAAAAAAGTTTCTTCGTCTCCTTATCAACATTGGACCACCACAAGGCTAATGGTCTGCCTCTTCCTCTCGGGTTTTCTAGGATATTCATGGCCTTCTTCACGGCATAGTTATCATCCCGCCTCATTACATGTCCATACCACCGAAGCCTAGCCTCTTTAAGCTAGTCCGTAATTGGTGCGACCTTGAATGAGCCCCTGACATATTCGTTTCGGACCTTGTCAAGACGAGTAACTCCTCCGGCCCATCTCAGCATCTTCATTTCAGTTACATGTAGTTGTTGTTCATGTGTCTTTTTCGCGGTCCAGCACTCTGATCCGTACATAAGCGCTGGTCTGACAACTGTTTTGTAGACTTTGCCCTTGGTCCTCACGGGCATCCGGGGGTCGCAATGCACACCGGACAGAGATCTCTATTTGAGCCAAGCGGTATTTATTCTGTGGCTAACATCCTCATCTACCAGTGCGTTGGTGGTGAGCACCGATCCAATATATTTGAAACGTGATACTTTCGGCAGGGGCTTGTTGTCAATTCGCATATTACACCCGATGTCTTTATTGCCATTATAATCACATTCCATGTACTCGGTCTTCGTCCGGCTGATTCGTAGTCCATGAGATTCGGGCCCTTCTACCCATTGGTCAAGAGCACAGAGCAAAAAAAAAAAAAAAACGCTTCCCTCTACATAGAGGCGCCTTTTCGACACTTCTCATACAATTCAAGCGTGTCAGGTATTACAATGAAACCTCCATGGTTTACCTGCGCAGATGACATATATAGCAATTGTCTTGTCATTAGTGCCACTGCTGTCAGCAAAACGTGCTGTGGGTTGAGTCGATATATTTTTATCGATAGGTTGATATGAGTTAAGTACGCGGTAAGGTACCTCTTACCTGATTGTATCATTAGGTACACTTTAGTACCTACCTATGTCTTTTGTGCATTTTGTGCGTATTTCTATGTGTAATAGTGTTATTTTATTCTATTATACTCTATTCCGGGTCGACAATGGCCAGCCGATAAACATACCGGTATAAATTTAAAATAAATAAAATTGAATGTATTGGTATTGGTAGGTACGTCATGTTCGCGTCACGGATATACAGTCCACCTCACCTATTTTATGGCAAATGTAATGTGTGTAAGTATAGAGGTAGTTTATCGTCAGTTTATGGTTATAAAGATTAAGTTTATAAGCAAATCCGATAGGCGTCCAAAGTGAGGTTTTATGGGGGAGGCAATGTTTAGCAGTAGACGTCTGCCGGCTGATGATGTGTGATAGTATTATTATATCTATAAACTAAAGATTGAAATAGAAGAAACATAACAAGTTATAAAACGAAATAATATATTAAAACTCCAAATACATAGGTAACACGTTTTGCTGATGATTCATCAGTATTGTTGCGTCATGTTTCTTTTTGATAGAATTCATATGAAAATTTTATTTTCAGATGAATTTTTAGGAAAAATAATAATAATATTGAGTATCATTGAGGTGTTGTAGGTAAACACTTATTTAATAGAAGGAGGTCCTTAGTTTGGCAGTAAATAAAGGTAATTTTTCAGCTCACCATGCGATGTATATTTTAATTTACAGCTGTTTACAAAATAAAAAGCAAGTGAATTTTTTCATTCAATATCGACTAAGACGTAGATTCTTCCGTAGAATCAACGAGATCAGTTGTCTTTAGCAACCAAGAGCAATGGTTTTCTATGAGGCTACCATGGATGAAATAAAAAAAAGAAGGATTGAGTTTTGATTGACATCGAACTGAAGCCCAAAATGGCGGACATATTACATATGTGTGTCAGCTGAAAGTAGGGCGACCGGCTTCCTAAGGGAGCTTCAGTTTCGGATCAGACGGGATTCCCTCCTTCTTTTTTTAATAGCTCCATGGAGGCTACATGAAAACTCTTTCATGGGCGAGCACGCCACATCATTATAATGTCCTCATCAAATAATAAATGCGTATAAGAGAAATTATAGTCATCATCACCAGCCCGTAGATGTCCACAGCTGAACATAAGCCTCCCCCAGAAAGCGCCACTTTGAACGGCTGCTCGCCTCCTGCATCCACCGGCTCCCCGCGGTTTTCACCAGGTCATCGGTCCACCTAGTACCTCGTTAAAAATAGGATAGAGTTTCAATGTGGGAATAGCGTCAAAATATAAACGTATATGGTTAGACATTTTCATAAAACATTCAGCTTCAAAATGCTGAGAGCAAACCGTATCATGTTTTTGAGGAAACCAATTGCACTGTCCAGTTGCGAATATCTATTTATCTTTTATATTAGGATCTTTAGGAAACCTAATAACCATAAAAGATATTAAAAGTGTAATTAGTAGAAGTCAATCTAACCACAAAATAAATTGAAAACATTTAAAACTTATTGTAACAAATTTCCGGATGGCATAATAGAAACTATCGATGTGTCGATAATTATAGGTTAACCAACGCATTACATCACTATCGGTACTTCGCCATAGGGTAAGTTCGCCGGTTTTGCGACCACTTCCTATATCCGACCGTTTAATGTACATTTGATGAAAAAATACAAAAAATAAAAAGCTTGCGGTGAACACATCTTATGTCCAAATAGATTCAGTTTTGTAACAAATATTATACGAGAAATCCCCAATTCTATTTTAAAGCTTTGAAACTTAAAAGCACATACATTTTAACTGCCAGTTTTCGAC
This sequence comes from Ennomos erosarius, assembly GCA_963580505.1. Lineage (NCBI taxonomy): Eukaryota > Metazoa > Arthropoda > Insecta > Lepidoptera > Geometridae > Ennomos > Ennomos erosarius. The sequence continues at coordinate 1,167,828 of OY757006.1, read as the reverse complement.
CACGTTTATCCACCATCTGGTTTAAAAACTACAGATACCCAAAATCGCTCGTGGTCGAAAACTAATCCAGCTGCAGAAAAATGCTATTCGACCGCAAAAGCAAACTATATCAAAAACATTATAAATACGTATTTATTTACATATAAAAGTACATAAATAGTCGATTACTTTGTAAGTTTAACTAATTAGACCAGACACGATTTAAAAAAAACGATTAATGCTGGTGGTCGCAAAATAGGCGTGACCAACTGATCGAACCATCATTGAATATTTCTCGCCCAGGGTCTAATGTGGGCTGGCTTTATTACAAAAAAAGTAGCGTATTTAGCTTGTAAACATAACCATGTTTATAAACTACGTTAGCCAAATTTTTTTTTGTTATAGCTGATATTTTAGCCATATCCTTAAATAATTTTTGGCGGTCTCAGTAAGAAAAAAGATCATGCTTTTTTATATGAGTAAGTGCCTCAAAGCTGGAGAAATCATGAAAATACAAGACAGAGGATCTAAAGAAGCCTTTCTGATCATTGTTTCTATCATTTATTTACCACAAGCAGTCAGGCACCTACGTCTTTCAATTTATAGTGGTAGGAAACTAGCGAAAAAGTGGTCGTAAACATAATTTAGTGATCGAAAACTAGCAAAATAGTTACTATTAGCCTTTGGTTTAGATATTTATAAAAGGGTCGGTTATTATAAAAAATGATTGATAATCTGATAAAAATATAGAGTATAATATTTGAAACGTAGCTTAGTAGCATCAAGTCAAAAAATGATACTGGTACATTTTATTATGCAACCTAAACTTGACAACTCCACTAAGTGGTCGGAAACTAGCGAAATTACCCTATAATATCAAACTGACACAGAAGAGTACCCCGTACCGAAGTTTGGCAGCAATAATATGATTAATTTCGTCTCTATCTATAGGCGAAGCATCATTTGTTTCATAGCTCTGTTGTCAAGAGAGTTCTGAAAATCGAGGGCACTTTTCGTGATGAGTGCGATATCATCAGCGTACATTATGCACCATAGTGTCGATGTTTGAATTTCGCGTGTTATGTACTCCATGGACAGATTAAACCGCAGGGGGCTTAGAGCTGATCCTTGCACTCCAACTCCCACTTGAAATGGCTTACTTAGCCCGACAGGGCTCTTAATCTGTGTCGTAATGTTATTATACATATCCTGGACTATTCTGATATAGGCGTCTGGTATTCCTTGCCACCTTAGAGCCTGCCACACCAGTTTTCTAGGGACCCTATCGAACGCTTTTTCGAGATCGATGAAAACGAAGTATAAGTTCTCCTTATTTGACCTATGGTTCTCGATTAGAATCCTAATGGTTTGGATTGCGTCCGTCATAGATTTGCCTACTGTGAAACCATATTGGTTTTCTGATACGTTGACGTGCGTGGAGATGCGGGTTCCCATCACTCGTTCCCATAGCTTAAGGGTGTGCGATGTCAACTTAATTCCTCTGTAGTTGTTGCATTGAGCTATATCGCCTTAGCTCTTGTAGATTGGTGACAAGTATCTAGACCGCCATGAATCTGGGATTCTTGGGTGAAAATTTGGTTGAACAATTTCGTAAGCCATGGTAGCCCACATTCACCCAGAATCTTCCATAGGTCCGCCGGTACATTATCCGGGCCCATTGCTTTATGGTTTTTCATTTTATTTAGTGCAACCTTGATTTCAGCGGGTTGTATGCAGTCAATGGGTCCCTGTACTGGTGGCAGCTCTGGGAGATCTCTACTTGAGAACTCTTCGTTGAGCAGCTCTTCGTAGTATTCTTTCAATCTGTCGTTAATATTTATGTTTGATGTTAGAAGTGTGCCTTGTTTGTTCTTAATGTATTTGTTGTATTTTATATCTGAAGTTAGTTTGTGTCTCTGTTTTGCAAATTTATAAATTGTGTTCTCGTTTTCAGCGTTTTCCAGTTTCTTGTAGAGGTCATTCCTAGAGGCAGCTCGTGCCTGTGCTACCGCAGCTTTTGCTATTGCTTTAAATTTCTTATATTCTGTGTGATCTTCGTCTAGTTTGTACTTCTTTTTTTTTTTCAAAAAAAAAAAAACGGAAGCTGTCATACAGTTTGCTCCACGAAACATTAATATTTTTAAATATATATCGAAGCTTTTTGATGCTTCTTTTATGACGAACAAATAAAACAGGCACAGTACAAGCCCTGTAATATATAGGTGTAGTGTCGGAAGTTGATGTGGAATTGATATTGTATGTTTTATTTTGGTCAACATTGGACACCATCGAGTCCATAACAACCGCCGTTGCCATGGCCCTGCGCCACAACGCGCCTGCGAATCATGTGCCTGACAATGCCTGACAATGAGAAATGTCTCAAGAGTTCAAAACAAATCCAAAACTACACAAAACTCCTAAATATAAAGATATTGATGTATAGGGCGAATTCTGTGCCTAAATATGTATACTGCATGAAATACTGAATCCAATTTTCCTGTCTAGTGTTTATTGCGCTGTTCGGTGTTCTGTGAATACGTGAAAAGTCATCGAGGCTTATAATTTGTGCTCTCAGAAACAATTTTTCTATGATATATTTTCTAATTATTTTTATAGTAATATTGATCTGGTATGTATTTTTCAGCACATATTGTACAGACAAACCCCCGCTAAATCACCCTATGGCTAGTCAGAATATGGGTCTGAGTGCTGTACCACTGGATGACTCTATAGTGTGCAACCAATGTTCACAACCTCGCTCTTTCAAATCTTTAAGGGGCCTAAAAATACATACAAGTAGAGTTCATAAAGTTCCTTGTAGCTCCTCGGCAAACAATGATATTTCAACGCACAATACTCAGACAATTAGCGATTTTTCTGAGACAAATATACCATTCTGGACCATCCTAACTAAATTAAAAAACAGCTTTCCCGTGGTTAAGCGTATTCCGCGAGGCGCCCGTGCTTCTGTGGCACAATGCCTTACCACCGATATAAATAACACTGTCGAAGAAAATTCAGAGCGAGCATGGGAACATTTGTTGACATTTCCATACAGGATTCTACATGTTCCCCGCATACAATCATCACACATCGCTCACATCAAGAATTAAAAAAAATTGCTCTCAAAACACAACCACCAAATGTTTTGATGCCTTTGACTTTTCATCCAAGTCATCGTCATCATCGCATTCCCGTTCTCTCTCCGTTCCCTATCATCTTATAGAAAACAAATTAAGCGATGGGGATATTAGAGGTGCTGCGCGTCTCATGTTTTCCAGTGATACAGTTGCTCCTAATACTTTGGATACCCTTACAGCGCTGCGTTCCAAACATCCATCTGCAGCAGCACGACCAAATCCTTTACCAGCACCGGATGACGACAGCACTGTCATTTCTGCGTTGGCTCAAGATGTGACAGCTGCTTTATCCTCATTCCAGAGTGGCTCCGCTGGCGGCCTAGATGCCCTCACGCCACAACACCTAAAAGATTTAACTAGTGGTGGTTGCAGCAGCACTGGGGACACTCTGGTCATTGCTCTTACAAAACTGGTAAATTTTATGCTGGCAGGTGGTGTCAACAACAATATTACTGGTATTTTATACGGGGCAAACTTATGTGCACTTACTAAGAAAGATGGTGGCATAAGACCTATTGCTGTTGGCACTACATACCGTCGCCTCACTGCTAAAATTTGCTGCAGGGTTAAAATCCAGGTGCTTTCGCAGCAGTTTCAGCCCATTCAACTTGGTTTTGGCTCACGTGGCGGCTGTGAGGCGGCGGTACATGCCTTACGAACCTTTTTGATGAATAAAGAAGGAGACGTGTTGTTGAAGGTGGACGTTAAAAACGCTTTCAACTCCGTTGACCGAGGATCCCTGTTGGCTGAGGCCAAAGATAAAATTCCTGAAATTTACCGGTTTCTCTGGCAATGTTATGGGCAAAATTCTAAATTAATATATCGGAATGACCTCCTTTTTTCAGAAGTGGGTTGTCAACAGGGAGATCCACTTGGGCCGGCTATTTTCAGTCTCGCGATCCACCCCATCATTAAACGTCTTGAATCAAAATTCAACGTGTGGTATTTAGACGACGGGACGATAGGGGGCGATGCCAACACCGTTTTTAAAGACTTGACTTTGCTTATTTCTGAATTCCAAACTATCGGGCTAGAACTAAATTTTTCAAAGTGCGAACTTTTTCTATCCGACTCTTGCAAAACAAGAGATGAAATTATCACTGCGTTCAGTTCAATAGCTCCAAATATTGACAAAAAATTATTGACAACAGTTCCCTTCGCCTCCTAGGCTCGCCAATCTTTGATGAATCGGTTGCGGATTGAAGAGAAAATACAAAATTTTCGTGCGGTTTCGGACAGACTCTCTAAAATTAACTCCCACATGGCTTTTATCATTATTCGCTTTTGCTTGTTCGTGCCTAAATTTACGTATTCTTTAAGGTGTTGCCAACTTTGGAATCACCCAGACTTATTACAACAGATGGACAACATCGTGAAGGATACGCTCACCTCCATTTTTAACATTTCTCTGGATGAACGGACATGGTGCCAGGCTTCACTACCAATCCGGTTGGGAGGCCTAGGTATCCACAAAATTTCAAGTGTTTCGTTACCAGCTTTTCTGTCTTCGATTAAAAGCACTCAAAATTTAGTAAACGCAATTTTATCTAACGGTAATGACACTTTGGATATTTCATTTTTAAACGAAGCAGTTAACGCCTGGAAAATGGCCTGCCCAAGTAGCTGCCTGCCTAAAAATCTGTCCTCGCAGAGGCAGTGGGACGCGCCGCTCTGTGAGCTGGAACGGAAGAAACTTGTTGATACGTCCAGTAACCTCACAGAACGTGCTCGTCTCTTAGCTGCCTCTCGCTGGGAGTCGGGTCTTTGGTTGCAGGCACTGCCATCACACCACCTCGGAACACTGCTAGATAACAACACATTCCGTCTAGCCATATCACTGCGCATCGGTGCTCCCTGTGTTGCTCCCCATCGATGCAAATGCGGTGAAAGAGTCAATAGTCTCGGCCACCATGGTCTATCATGCAGTAGGAGTGCTGGCCGTATACCTCGCCATAGTGCTCTGAATGACGTCATACGTCGGGCCTTCGGAAACATTAACGTCGCAGCTGTCTTAGAGCCCAATGGCCTCATTCGCGACGACGGTAAAAGGCCCGATGGTATGACGCTCATCCCCTGGAAGATGGGCCGGCCTTTAGTGTGGGACGCTACCTGTGTTGATACACTGGCACCGTCCCATCTTCCGGACACGTCATACCAGGTAGGCGGCGCTGCTACGGCTGCGGAATCCGCCAAGCGGCGCAAATATTCTAGCCTTGACAGAGGCTTCATATTTGTGCCGTTTGGCGTAGAGACACTGGGGCCGTAGGGACCGGGAGCCTTTGACATTTACAAGGATTTGGCGGGGCGTTTGGTTGAATCGGCACGTGACCAAAATGCTGGCATCTACTTCGGTCAAAGGATCAGCCTCGCTATACAACGGGGCAACGCTGCCAGCATTATGGGTACGTTGCCCGATTCCATAGATTGCTTGAACTATCTATAGACCTTTTACAGACTATAGATAGTTCAAGTATTCTTTAGACATTTATTTTTATTTTTAAGTAGATATAATATATAACAGTAGTAGTTAGTTGGTCAATATTTTAATTTTGAAATTGTCTTGTTCAATTATTTCTGTTCAGTTAATTATATTCTATATTAATAAAAAAAAAAAAAAAGTTTGTACTTCTACCAAATTTAAAGTTTTTCTCGTTTTGTCTTAATTATTACCTTAACATCAACATTCCACCAGGTGGAGTCCTTGTCCGCGATTATGCGTCCTTTCGAGATACCCAAGAGTATTTGAGCATTGCTTTGCAGGTGGTTTTCAAAGTCTGACCACATTTTGTTCGTTGGTTTTTCATATCCTCGTTCAGGTATTCTTTTACGGTGTTCGCGTGCAACGACCCCCTTTGAGGAATGGATTTCTTTTTTTTATGGGAATGAGTGATGTGACGAGCTGGTCGTTCACCTGATGTTAAGCAACACGGCCGCCCAAAACAGTTGCAATGTCACTCGAAACTTTAAAATAATAAAGTTTCGCGTGACACTGAACTGCGCACGCCATCCCGAGACATCACCCAGTCTAGCAATCAGATTACTAGACTGTGTGATCAGGTCATAAAGTCTCATTTGCCCCGTAATTTCACTAGCTTAAATGCCCTTCAAACCGGAACACAGTAGTGCTTGCACACTACTGCTTGGCGGCAGAATAACTGGCAAAGCGGTGGTACCTCCCTAGACGAACTTTGCAGAAAAGTCCTACCACCTAGTAAAAATGCTATTTGATGAGATAATGTAGTCAATCTGGGTTGAATGCTTTGCAGTTTTATAGGTTATTAAATGATCGGGTTTCTTTTGGAAAAATGTGTTAATGATTTTAGAATTGTTTCTAGTGTCGAAATTTAAAATATCTTTGCCTTGCTGATTTAAAATACCATAGACATATCCTCCATGGACAACCTTATGAGAGTCACTGGAAACACCTACATGCCCATTCAGGTCACCACGGATGTGGATCTTTTCCTTGAGTGGTATACTCTGGACCAGCTCATCAAATTCTTCCCAAAATGTTTGTTTTTCTGACTCTTGGCAGCCCGTTTGGGGAGCGTAGGCTGATATAATATTCATTGCTGGCTGGTTGTTCATTGCTAATCTGACAGCTATGAGGCCACAGAGCAAAAAAAAAACGCTTCCCCATAGGCGAAGTGTCATTTGTTTCATAGCTCTGTGTATGAGGCGGTCACTTTTCCTATCAACGTTGATTATTCTTTGTTTGAGATCTTTATCAAACACGACAGCTACTCCATTCCTTTTAGTTTCCGTGCCGTGGTATATGAGTTGGTATCCAAATCCAATGTCTCGAGACTTTGAACCCTTCCATTGGGTCTCTTGAATTCAACAGGCGTTGATCTCTCTGTCTTTAAGTATTTCACTTAGCTCATTGCTGCGACACCTAGGTTTCATGACGGTAGCCTAAGCTTATAGGTGGGTGCTTGCGAACGAGAGTTTTACAGTGGTATTCATAAACAAAGGGTGAACAAACCCCCAAAATCTAACATTTAACTTTAACATCGAGGTTGAATGTTGGATCATTCTTCTTTCACTTTCATAGCATCCTGCCTTTGACAATGTCAGAATTGTCAGATTGGATGCTACTTAATTTTGTTTATGAAATGCATAAAATTAGACTTCGCCGCACAGCGCCTGAATGATCCCCTAGAGGAGCCCCCACCTTGACTATGAATTCCAGTGTTAGTCAATTCCGTCGTTTTGGGGGAACACCCTAGTATTTTTCGCATTGAGATTCGCCTTATTCGCATCCGATCGTGGAACGTCGCTTGAGGGGAACGAACGCCCTAGCCGTTATAGTTTTATTCATTTTGTAATTTGCAATGTGATTGCGAGGAGATTTGTTTTTTGGCTTTTAATTTTACGGCCTGACGCCAAGTTTGTCGCCTTCCTGGAAGACGTGAGTGCTGCCGACCGCCGTTGGTCCTTTCGGTCTCTTCCGCCGCCAACTCTTCTGGGTGATCGAGCCCAACCCCCCAGCACTACTACGACCTCGGCTCCGCCTCCGACGATGGCGGAGAAGCCCGCAGCAGGGGTTTGGTAACGGAGTTTCCTTCTCCGACCTGTTTGGTCCGCGGGAGGTATTTATTACACACATCAATCATTCTGCGCATCGGATGCAAATTAACCACCTGTGCTCATTGTCATAATGCGTCATATTATTTAACATAAGTAATATAAACGGCGTACCTATTATTAATTCAAGTATTTGTTTACGATTTGTTGCGGACATGACGAATTAAAGCACTTTATACTCATTCATCGTCATTTATACTCATAAAAAAAAAACTTTCACACTTCAAGGAAATATCTTGATTGGTGAGTGAGTATCTATGGCTCAGCAGGAGCCCTTGTGACTTTCAATCCGTCGCACCCTGGTTCAATTCCCAGTCGGGCGTGCACCAATGATTTCAAGTTCAAGTTAAGTGAAGAGATGGCACTCGCTCTTGCATCGGTGAAGGAAAAGAATCGTGAGGATTTTCTCATGGCATGTGAAAGAATCACAAAGATCCACCAACCCGCACTTGGCTACCGTGGTTGATTATGGCCCATACTGTCCCTGCCACGTATTTGGCTGATGACGAATTGACGCTGGACTGTATTGTACATTTACTGCTGCTGAAAACGATCACGAACTAAACTTCACATCAGCTGGCCAATCAAACTACAGCTATCAGGATTGATTGGTTCCCATTAGTTCAGTTGACCAGTCCAGTTCACTGAACTACTACAATCTTTCCTCTTGCGTCCATGAAGTATGAAGATAATTAAAAGCGTAGAGTCCAAACTTCAATGCCTTCCTCTTTCATACACAGTTCAAAGTCATCATACTTAGAAGCTATAAATCGCATAGTAGGATCTTTGTAGAAATAAAACCATAATCTTATTATACTCTGTGATTCGATAACATCTTACTATGGCTAGTCTGTGCTCCAAAAACTAGATACTTACTCTATGATCGTGCCTCTCCCTCCCGCGCTTACTATTGTAATCGGTCTTGTTGTTTCTTGCTAATATAACTAAAACTAAATATCAAAGATTTGTTTCATTTCAACAATCTTCAACTTGTACGTTTTTTTTATGAGAATGAATGACATGACGAGATAGTCGTTCACCTGATGATAAGCGACACGGCCACCCATAACAGTAGCAGTGTCACTCGGAACTTTAAAATAATAAAGTTTCGCGTCATCCTGGGACAGTCTAGTAATCAGATTACTACACTGTGTAATCAGGTCATAAAGTCTTTTGCCTAGTAATTTTACTAGCTACAATGCCCATCAAATATTCTAGCCATAATTAACACATTTGTTAAATGAATAGTTGGACAGCTGCTTTTAAATTATGTTGGAAGGACGGCGGGCTATAGGTATCCGGTATTCTTGTAGCGAAACTAATGAAGCGGTATGGTATTTATCTCAATTTGTTATTGCTAATTAAAGTGATTGATATTTTGATCGACATTCATAAGTGTACTTAGGTGCCAAAATGATGAATAAATGAAATGAAATAAAAAAAAAATTAACACGGACTGGTAATGACACAATGGCTTCGTTTATATGATATCCGGCCGGCCGCTAGTCGCGCTACTCTCTTATAACTCGATACGTTGCGTGTTTAAAAAGAAGTTAGCACTACACGCGGTTTATAGGCATGATGACTAAATTTTTTTTGGACAAATTAATTATATTCCTCAAAAGATAAACATTAGTGAAAACAAAAATTAAATATCTCAAAAAATGACCAAGTTACAAGCATTTAAAAAACCGGAATAGAATGAGATAGCTCAAACGGCCAGTGACGTCAGAGGAAGGTCGTTATAGTACCGTATTACTAAGCTGTGGTAGCTCTTCATACAATCTCTTTGGCATGTGACGTCACGAGTAGATTTTTCTAAATTTTTCTAAATTATCTAATCATTTTTCTAAATCCAGTCTCTTCCAATTAAATAACTAGTGTTGTTAAACAATTAAACAATAAAAAAAATTCAGGATACGATAGTACATCTGTTCAAGTTGTAAAAAGTAGTATAGAGTAGAACAACTATACACCAACATAATAGAACCAATTATCATGAATTTTATAATTTATTCTCACTTTTTATTATTAAGAAGTTGGTAGACTGTTTAAAAATACCATTTTGGTTGGCCACACTGGCGGAAGGAGCGTCCGCTGAACCATCAGCCAATTACGATGGCTGCCTTGGTAGTTCCGGTAAACGGTCCGGTTACTTCACAATTGTTTACATATTAAATGTGTCAATTGAAACCGGATGTTAATTAAACCGTTGCACAAAAAAGGCTCTAAACAGGAAATGGGAAACTATAGACCAATAGCTATACTACCCAGTTTTTCCAAAATATTTGAAAAAGTTTTATACAATCGAATAACATTGATTCTCGATCATAATCATTCACTGAATGTAAACCTATTTGGTTTTCGCAAAGGAAAAAATACAATTTTAGCTATTTTTAAAATGCTAAAACAGGTCTGAGAAGAGATTAATGATAAAAAGACCGGCATTCAATTCGATTCAATTCGATTCAATTCGATTCAATTCGATTCAATTCGATTCAATTCGATTCAATTCGATTCAATTCGATTCAATTCGATTCAATTCGATTCAATTCGATTCAATTCGATTCAATTCGATTCAATTCGATTCAATTCGATTCAATTCGATTCATTTCGATTCAATTCGATTCAATTCGATTCAATTCGATTCAATTCGATTCAATTCGATTCAATTCGATTCAATTCGATTCAATTCGATTCAATTCGATTCAATTCGATTCAATTCGATTCAATTCGATTCAATTCGATTCAATTCGATTCAATTCGATTCAATTCGATTCAATTCGATTCAATTCGATTCAATTCGATTCAATTCGATTCAATTCGATTCAATTCGATTCAATTCGATTCAATTCGATTCAATTCGATTCAATTCGATTCAATTCGATTCAATTCGATTCAATTCGATTCAATTCGATTCAATTCGATTCAATTCGATTCAATTCGATTCAATTCGATTCAATTCGATTCAATTCGATTCAATTCGATTCAATTCGATTCAATTCGATTCAATTCGATTCAATTCGATTCAATTCGATTCAATTCGATTCAATTCGATTCAATTCGATTCAATTCGATTCAATTCGATTCAATTCGATTCAATTCGATTCAATTCGATTCAATTCGATTCAATTCGATTCAATTCGATTCAATTCGATTCAATTCGATTCAATTCGATTCAATTCGATTCAATTCGATTCAATTCGATTCAATTCGATTCAATTCGATTCAATTCGATTCAATTCGATTCAATTCGATTCAATTCGATTCAATTCGATTCAATTCGATTCAATTCGATTCAATTCGATTCAATTCGATTCAATTCGATTCAATTCGATTCAATTCGATTCAATTCGATTCAATTCGATTCAATTCGATTCAATTCGATTCAATTCGATTCAATTCGATTCAATTCGATTCAATTCGATTCAATTCGATTCAATTCGATTCAATTCGATTCAATTCGATTCAATTCGATTCAATTCGATTCAATTCGATTCAATTCGATTCAATTCGATTCAATTCGATTCAATTCGATTCAATTCGATTCTATCCGATTCTATCCGATTCTATCCGATTCTATCCGATTCTATCCGATTCTATCCGATTCTATCCGATTCTATCCGATTCTATTCGATTCTATTCGATTCTATTCGATTCAATTCGATTCAATTCGATTCTATCCGATTCTATCCGATTCTATCCGATTCTATCCGATTCTATCCGATTCTATCCGATTCTATCCGATTCTATCCGATTCTATTCGATTCTATTCGATTCTATTCGATTCTATTCGATTCTATTCGATTCTATTCGATTCTATTCGATTCTATTCGATTCTATTCGATTCTATTCGATTCTATTCGATTCTATACGATTCTATACAATTCTATACAATTCTATACAATTCTATACAATTCTATACAATTCTATACAATTCTACACAATTCTATACAATTCTATTCAATTCTATTCAATTCTATTCAATTCTATCCAATTCTATCCAATTCTATTTCCAATTTTATTCCAATTTTTCTTTTTGCACCAATGTTCGGCAAAGGTTTGCCCTTCCTTTTCGACATATTTTCGCAAAGGAAGGTTCCAAGTATCCAGTAAACAATGCCAAGGTAAATAGATCGCGCACGAAATCGAGTCCAGTAAACAAAGCAAAGGTCAATAAATCGCGCACGAAATCGGTGTCCAGTATACAAAGCCAAGTAAAACACTCTGTTGTGAATTCGGAGTCCAGGAAACACGCAATTGTTGTAAAATTAAACAAAATCAGCCGAAAAAACCACAAGCACATTCACGAAACTCGAGAAGGAGGAACGGAATGATTAATAAACTGTCATATCCTAATGGCGGGAGTGTTGCACTCTGTGGTTATTGTTTATGATTTTATGTAAATCTGTGGTAAATGTTCGTTTACATAAACACGATCAAAATTTTGCTCCAAAAAGCCGGTGACAAGTTCAAGTGATATGTCAAAAGGCACACCGCGCTCTTTGAACTGGATATTTTATCACATACGTGGTGAATGAATATAATAAATTCTTACTGTAGTAATAAGTGTGAAATTAAGGGGCATGCGGCGTCTGACCTAGCTGTGCCCGCGGCTCGGCCTATCAGAATGTATAGCGGTCGGGTCGGCTTGCGCCCCCTAGGACTCTGCGCCTGGGTGCCTCGCACCCCTTGAATCCCCGGGTAAAGACGGCCCTGGCAATAACGCATCCTGAGCAAAATGTAGGTAAGTTTGCTCCGGCGGACTCAATATCGTACGTATATGCCGACAATATAACCGCCCACCTCTGCATCCGACTTGCCGTCATTGTTTGGATGCCGGTATTTGGCCCAAAGATAGACACTAGCGGTTTATGGTCAGTTCGTAATGTAAAACGCCTCCCATACAGATATTGACGAAACTTTTTCATACAGAAAATGGTGGCCAATGCCTCCCTTTGTATTTGCGAGTAGTTTTTCTCCGCGCTCGTGAGCGTCCGCGAGACGAAAGCTATGGGCCGTTCCTCGCCGGCGGCACCGACCGGCTGTGATAAGACCCCCCTACGCCCGCCGCACTTGCATCGCAGGTCACGATTAGCGCTTTGTTAGGGTTATAATGAGCTAACACATTTGAGCTTGTTAACACATCTTTTATCCCCTTGAACGCGGTTTCGCATTGTTTTGACGAGTGCCAGTCGAGGTCGACGACGAAAAAACAATATGAAAAAATTGATCTATCAACATAGTTTATTATTATCGTGTTAAAAGTGAACTATAGACATAAAACTTATGTGTATTGTCACGTACAATCTACAGTAGGTACTAAAAGTGACATCATTATGGTGTGAGTACATGATCGTTTAATAATAAGAAAAAGTACAAACAATTCGGGTTCAGCGGCAGTGCGCGAAAGCGACGCTGCATGTTAACACTAACATTGTGCCGTTCAGCGTTGGCTATATTTAATTGCATGTTAAGCGCTTGAGTTCTGAGTGAACTTCGTTTATACACAACAATGGTCTCTAAAATAAATGATTAATGAATAATGATTGTAACGGATGCCCACAGAAAATTACGAATAGTCAATATATGACTTGCTATGTTTGTAAGTGCACGTATGATCTCCTATGCGCAAATGTATCATTTACGCGTTTTCAAATTAGGTAACCATGACACCATAATTATACTATTTTACCCAAAGACTTTGTAATAGGGGGAATTCTGTGATTTTACCCAAATTAATATTAATGTCAATTTTGTATTTATGTGTTAGACATGTAGCTAATACGCTATTAATAAATTTTTCATTTTCATTTTCTTTCTTTTTCATCATCGTCACTATATTCTCTTTCATCATCGTCACTATATTCAGTATAATCGTCGTAAATATTAGGATCGTTATAATCCTCATCACCATAATCAAAAATCTCACTACCATCATCATCATCGGCATCGTCATTGCCTCCAGATTTTCCATTCGCAGTAGTAGTACTAGTGCTTGTAGTCTGACTATTAGATCCACCACTCTGGGTACTGCTGGTAGAACTTTCAGATCCACCACTCTGGGTACTGCTGGTAGAACTTTCAGATCCACCATTCTGGGTACTAGAGCTGTCAGACTGGCTGCCACTTCTGGTGCTGGTTTCATTTAGATCATCGCTTTCCACCTCTCTTGTTTTCCTAACGGCACCGCCGAAAGTTTTTTCACTATCAACTTGATTACCGCTACCATCTTCCCCGCCGCCGTCACTTTGGGGGTTAGGCAGCGCCGACGACGCCAGAATCTGTAAGTACAGTCATCTAAGTCAAAAGTACCTACTAATGTAAGCGAAACAAGTAAGTTTATTCATATTTTAAAACCCCCGACATTTCCTTCATCAACTAAAAATAAACGGCCAAGTGCCACTGAGCGGACGAAGTGAGCGAACAACTTGCCATTTATTTTCGTTTGTCCGGATGTACGTAGGTACAGTCGTACACGTAGGTACATGCGTAGGTAGGTACAGGTCGCACTTTTCAACGAATCTTGTTTATTTTAGTTAGGAATAATTTAGTCGTCAGCGATTTTTGTTTGGGGGTATTTGCCCCAAAAAGGGGAGAAGTTTGCTGCGGCACCATTTACGGGCTGATTTTGATAATACTATTAGCCATCGCAACGGCAACACCGAAGATGGCGTCCAAGGAGAGAGAGGACAGACTATATAAGAAGCAGCTAAATGAGCTCTCGTTCTCTTACTTCACCTGACATCGTGCTAAACGGACGTAGTTGTGCTCGTGTGGCGTTTCTATGCTATCTTCGGGCATATTTTCGGTCAATATTGGAAATAATGTTTAACTGTTATAACTAACTGTTATATTAAAGATCTTAAATGTTACAAAGTTGTTGATTTCACTTCTGATGATAGGAATCAGAAGTGAAATCAACAACTTTGTGGGATTGCTCCTACAAGCCCACATGGCTTCAGTGTAGTTCGGCTTATACGCAGGCTTTACGTCCGTGAAGCACGTGTTGACATAACCTCTCGGTTCAGTCTTTTTGTTTAGGTGCGTTTGCGCACCTTAATTGTGCTTTAAGTTCGCAGGAAATGAACAGGTTGTTCAATCCCAGTGGCGTGGACAACGACTCCGAAGTCTGCGGTGCAGCATTCACGCAGCAGGCATTCGCGAGGTCAGCCCTCACGAAGCGGATAGTGAGTGACGCCCGGATCAAACAGCAGCAGCCATAGGGAGAAAACGGCCACGGTGATCAAAGCTGCAGTTGCTACGGTGACGACGGTCGCCAGTATCCCGGCCGATGAAGTCACTGCCAGCGCCGCGTTTCAAGGAGTCATAACCGAGACCACGGCTGCCACAGCCATGAGTCATGGCATACCATGTCCTGATTACAAGCGGTGGATACGTGCATACCCGGTAGGTTCATCCGGATCTATTTTTGGCAACGGCTCAGGCCGAACGTTTGAAAACGGTAAGTGATCAAATTATGTTTAGAAATTCGAACCAGAAATCCAGGTCGTGCGTGGATGTTAGGTTTGGTGAAGTTGGACGGGCGGTGCTAACTGAACTCACCAACGTTCAGAATGATTTAGTGTCTATCTCTTATTACAGTGTGTCTGAATGGTGACACCAAGTCATGGCAACCAATGAGTCTTAAATGATCGGTCGTGGTGTACCGTACACGGTGTGTTAACCTTTTTTTTTTATGTTTTTTTTTTCGTTTTGTTTTTTTTTTTCCGATTTGTGCATACACCGCGAGCAGACCAGCTCCCGCAAGCAGCGCCCGTTCACGAGCTTGACGCATGCACCAGCCATCGCCCTCCTCAACCATTTTTGAGGGAAGAGGATGACCCGACGCACGACGCCGCCGCAAGAAGAAGCTTTTTAGTGAGCGTGAGTGCTCCCGGTGTACACACAATAATCATTTACATTCTAGTACTATATTCTTCATACGAGCGGGATAATTGACAGGCTCTTTTGAGTCCGTCAATGATCCCGCTCGTACATGTCGTTGTTAATCCGCCTCCTCCTCCCGGACCAGGACTTCTGTTACCGCCACGTTTCGATCGCAAGTTGTACTCGCGGATGGCCCTCGGTGATGCAGCCATCGCACGCTGCACGAAACGGCTGATGGCGTCTTCCTCATCGTCGGCGTAGTAAACGAAAGTCCCGGTGTGCCGCGAGACTGCAACCACCGCGTGCGGAACGCTCTCGTGCAGTCTCATCTTGCCCTTAGTCTTGATGACGATGACCGACTCGTATGTCAGTCCCTGTGCTTCATGGATGGTGAGGATGCGCGACCCCGTGCCTCCGCCATAACCCTTGTTGGATAGGGTCTCCTTTTCTTCCTGAGTGTGTACTAGGAATAGGGTGTTGGGGAGGGTGCTGGATATTTGCGCACCTGTGTACCTTCTCTGCTCCAGGGACTTGACACGTGGGGCCGAGGAATATATACCAGAGTATATTTCTCTCAGCGCGTAAGCGACATCCATGGGATTCCTATGTGTGCATAACAACTCCTGGTTGAGGGTGGCCACCAGGTTTGGGCGATTGTATCTTAGCTCGAAGAGGTTCTCTCTGTCGATATAAGGTAACTGGTTGACGTCTCCGATAAGGACTACCTCGCGAGCACCAGCCAGCCGTGCAGCCATTACAATGGCCCCAAAGTGGTTCATAAGAGCTTCGTCTACCATAAGGCGAACGTTGCTCTGACCTCTTCGGATGCCATTTACGAGTACAGAAGCCATGGTGCGCACTTTGGTTTTCACCAAGTCACCTATGCGGTGCGCTAGCTTCTCCCTCAAGTCTTTGGCTGCTTCAGTTGTTGTGGTGATGATCACGTCTTTGTCCACATCGAAGTGTCTGACCACCCATGTTGTCTTCCCACAGCCAGGAACCCCGTTGACCCATCGAATCTTAGGTACCTCCCAATTTTCCCAAGACTTTGCATCGACTCCAGGGCTCCTTTCAATAGTTTTAGCCATTTCTAGGATCCTATCATCTAACATTATCTTGGTACACCGGGCGGTGACCACGATGGGGTCGTTCGGTGGTGCCTCATACTTCGGCTTTCCGGTCCGCTCCGTTTCGCTCTCATCTAGAGCCACAAAACCACTTCCAGAACAATATGCTGCCATATATCGACCCTCCATCGTTCCCTTGATCACGAGGGAGGTGTCGTTGTTATATATGGCTGCATCGGCCTCCTCGAGCCTCACCTTTAAGAGGCCTTCGTTTCCCTGCCTAAAGGACTGCAAGATGTTTTTGCAGTTCCTGAGATTGACTACCTTAGTCGCTCTCGTGATGGCAAGAAACTCGAGAAATGCGTTTCTGGCATGGTCTGGTGGCTCCAAGGCCAAGATATAACGGGGCGGACTAACCTGTCCCATGTCGGCTCTCGTCCGGGCTGCCTGTTGTGGCGGCGGCGCTGCCCTAGAGACCTTTATAACCTTTGTGTGTGAATGTAGATGTAGCTGGAATTTTTGGGAATTATTATCAACAGACTCATTTTTTGGAATTTCTTATATTATTATGCCTTTTTTATGCACGCCAGTCACTACTGCAATCGTGAACTGTTTAAAGTGTTAGTGACAGGCTTACATCGGCTATATTTCTCTACGGAACCCTGATGATAAAGCTAATTTAACGCCTAACGATCAAGTAAATACTGTGCAGCTTATCTCTGTTTGTAAAACCTGAAGCATGTGCGAACACGGTCACGAGTACCCAAACAACAAGTCGCTTTTATAGTGCCACAAAGAGCATTTAGGTAATTGACGATCATTTTGACCTAGTTCGTACAATTGTTTTTCATGTGGTGGTCTGACCACAAATCCTAAAAGGCCAACGCAAGTTGGTTCTACCAGTTTTGAACAGGTTGAGTCTGGCTGTAAACCTAATTTTCTTACTGTAAACTGCAGTGTACTAATTAATGTTGCGCGAGACAACGATCACAATGCCGGAGTAAGAACTACGTTAATTTTTATGGTACCCTCTGACGAGCATGTAGGCATTGTTCAAGGTACCTAACCTACCCGATTTCAATCAACAGTGCGGTGATATAGGTGTGTTTTGAATATTATCCTCGATATCACTTTTCTTGCCAAGGAAAACTTATAGATCGAAAGTTTAAGGTGTGAGTTAAACCACTACAACTATTTTCACATTGGAAAGAAAGAAACAAAAATGTTTTATTCTTGACAACAGCAGATAAATTATTTGAAATTTGGGACTAGTTGGGATCGGTACTTATGTCTCACGATGATTATCTTTTAATCGCAATTTTGAAATGCAGCTACCGCCAAGCTGTGAGAAATCGTGAGTGTTTATGTTTGTCAACTTAGTAGTTAGAGATCACTGAGATCTCAGACTTCACGTTGTTGTTATTTCTAATGCCCTACAGGCTACAGGATCAACCTTTAAAAGTATAGCACGCTCGTGGTTACAGTACAGCGATGTAACAGGTTCACTAAAAAGTGTTTTGGTATGGTTTAGTATTTTTGAGTGCAGGTACTGATGGTTCTTCCTACGAGTGACGCGATGCGGCCTGCGCCTTCTCGCTGCGGGCTGTGTGCTGCGGAGTGCCTCACCACTGCACGCTGTGCGACGACGGTGCGCTCTCGTGGTGCAATTGGCGCTTGGATCTAATGCTTTAATACACATGTCGCTAGTACCTTTGGTGCTTAAGTGTGTGCGACTGTGTTGTGACCTTGCAAGTGCAGGTGGCAAACTGCTTTTCATAGGTACTTTGTGTGGTATCGTTGGCAATTTATGATGTGTTTGCGAGTGCCATGCCATACAGTGGTTTTACTATGGTTTCTGCACTGTGTGATGTTGTTAGTGAGTTCCGTGTCACACAGTTGCCTTTTTGACCTATTTTTATCCTTTCTGCGCTAAGTCGCGTAAGTAAATTCAATTCAATCCATTTATTCATGTAGGTACACAACACATTATGCAGGTACACCTATGATAGTAAGAAAGTTACATTATGTAAATGGCAATTCTAACGTTAATGTTTATCGAGAAACTTGATGACACGATTTTGTAACCGCGGTTGTCCAGAAGTTTCTGTTTTTTATCATTCTGATAGAGGTTCATTTACTTCAATGATATCAGTGTTACATAGCACTGGTGGTACGACTGGTGGTACCACGGTTACTAATCAGCATTTTCAACACATTCCGACATCTTTTCGTATTATACCTACGCGGTGGAATTGTCTAATGTTTTACTGTACTACTTTAACGGTTGAGTTTCTCAAGATTACCCTCGAAGTCAATAATCGTGTTTTCCCCGACTGATTTATGAATACACCGAGTATTGTTTGCACCTATACGTTGGTTACAGATGGGGTAGAGGTAATGTTACACTCGGGCACTGGGTGTGCACCGACTTGTTAATGTGCTTGATGTATAGACGATCAATTACCCTTCAATACAGTGTTCCTGTCCTAATGGTAGAAAAGGACACAGGTGGTAACTAGCCTTGGTAAGCGAGGATAGCACATTTATTCATATGGGACTGGTTCATAAGAAATCATAAACGCCTAATATCTTTTATTATTTTTTATTTAAATCTTGGGCTCTTAGTGACTTATCTAAAATATTAATTTTCACCGTTATCGAAAAACACCTTCACTCACGTATCGTCGTCCATTTGTCTTCTTTTTCTCGTGCACATTTACCTCTTTCATCTAATCACTCATTCGGATATAGAATACATTCGGGCTTCCTCGTTTGGACACTAAAATCTCACATTCATGTTACTTACAACTGAAGTAGATACATACGTCATGCTTACGGGTTACTATTTATTGATGGTCAGATTAGACCGAGTGATCAGAGTTGGGACCTTAGATAACATAGAAGATATGCCGAGTAACGCATGTGTCCGTCTTCTGTTTATTTTCTCAAGGGCGTCTGTGAAGTTGTTAAAGAATGGCCGTGTTGGCAATGTTTGACGCTGCAGTCAGCGATTTGACTAAAGTGAACAGCGAAGCATAAGGTTACGGCTTACGGTGCTGTTTTGCTACACAAAGCAAGCGTCCTGTTGATTATTTTACAACACTGTTCAGTTCAGTTGGACATACGCGTACACTCATCTCAACACACTTTAAGTTGATTTCTTTTTTAAGGTATTGCAACATTTTCCACAATAACTTCATTAGCATTTCCACTAAATTTAAATTCGAGGCCAGTATAGAAAAATACTACCCACCTGATATTCGTTTTAATTTGTGGGATTGGCGAAATTGCCATTATTTGTGTGGAAAGAGCTCTAACAAACATTTCTTTGCTGTTATCTATGCCTTTCAATTGTATGACGTGGTCCTTGAGTATCGTGTCATACAACTGCTGTTTTCTTTTGCATTACGTTACTAGGTTAGTGAGTAATGTGTCATATAGCTGTCGCTTTCTGTACAGAAATTCTTAATGTCTTGTGAAAAACGGTTCAGTTAACAACGCTGTTTGTTTAGCAGATTTGTTCATGCACAACGGCGTGCCTTGCCACTGCAACTGGTGCCCCGGTGATGTGGCTTGCTAGCACCGTGGCGGCGAGGTGTGCGTCTCACTGGCGCCTAGCTGTGCGTCTCACTGGCGCCGAGGTATGCGTCTCGATGGCGCCGAGGGTTGCGTCTCGCTGGAGCCAAGTTGTGCATCTTGCTGGCGTTGATGGTGCCTTGGTGGTACATTCGTGCCTTGGTGGCACAACCGTGCCTTTGCGCACCTCACACTCGCACTGCTGTGGCTGGTGCCTTACTGCTACAAAAAATGCGTGACTGTGCGCCTTGCACTGCGTCCCGCTCACCGCTATGGGCGATGTGTGGACGGCAATGCTTCTACAATGGTTTATGTAAGGTCTAACTTGTTTAAGTCTAAGGTCCAACTTAATTTGTTTCCAAGTCGAGTATGGAGGGAATATTTTTGGAAGGCCACAGTTGGTCGTTGAGTTAAAGCACCCTGCGAGCTACATTGGTTTTAAGAGAAGCGTATACTCCTCCTTATCTATAGGTGCCAACGCTTTTCTACCTATAAATGTTATCAGATTTTCATGATTTTCTTTGTTGTCTACTCAGTAAACAAAAAAAAAAGAAGAATCTATGCGCGTACGTTAAGCTTTCTTAAGTTTTTACCAAGTCTTCGTATTTATGGGTCAGGTAACAGGTCGACACTTTCATTAATTGGGTACTTTGATTAATCCGCTATTTTCGTAAATTCGACACTAGGCACCTAATGTTACAAATTTTTAGAAGGTGAAAACCGTTGGCGCCCCAAACGTGAAAATGTAGGTAAATTTACTCATGGGATCTACTTACTCTACTTTCTCTACCATACGTGTGGAGAGCAGACCGACATCAATTACATTTTCAAATACAAGGACGGTCCTCTGAAGCAACTGGAGGCCACTGTTTGAAGACCTGTGCTATGGTCACTTGTATTTTTCCCTTAAAGGTGGCAACAATCGTGGGTATCGGCAGTTGCCTGTGGACTCCTCGTGGTCATTGTCTTGTTGGGGCTGCGGTTTATTTGGGTAACAGAAAAAGGTCAGGTCAGGCCGAGCTCGAACAAATCGAGGCTTTAGTCCTTTACTTCTACTGACAGTGTTCTGTCTGAAAGTTTTCCTGTTGACAATAAGTTGCTACCGAACATTTCAATGTTATTCTGTTTACAGCACATTTGGTGTGTATGTGGTCATACGTGCGAGTGGAAGGCAAATGTTTGCCTCGCTGGTCGGAACGAGCTGCTGGTGCTATCCGGCTGTGGTTGGCAAGATGAACCGGCTTCGGTGAACGGGCACTCTTTCGCACGGGGGAGTCTTCCCAGTGAAGTGGCGCGGTCAAGCTTTGTCCTAGATCGTCCCATGAAGTCGCATTCTCTGGATGTGCGGTCAGGTTGTGTCCTGGGGGGCTTAGTCCAGTGAAGTCGTGTTCTATTAATGCGCATCAGGCCTGGGCAGGCATAGACCTGGGCAGGCGTAGACCTGGTTCACGCTTTAAGTGGGAACTTGCTAGTTCAAGTATGAGTATGAGAGAGTGGTTTTGAATAAGACGTATGCATACATTTGAAAGTGAAGTGTTTTAACAAGTTTAATCTGAGAGTGATCTGTTGTTATGAGAGTGTATTTCTGTATGAGGGCCTTGTATGCGTGATGTATGACCGAATAGGCAACAACGTACGTTGTCGTAGTTAATTAACAGCACTTTTCTCATGCAGATGACAACTCTGACGATGTGACGATGGCGATGCCGGTAGACCCTCCTGCAGATCGCATTGCTAGTGTGGCCGAGGACGGCGCACGGTCAGGAGAGGCCGTATTAGCCATCGCAATGGCAACACCGAAGATGGCGTCCGAGGAGAGAGAGGACAGACTATATAAGAAGCAGCTAAATGAGCTCTCGTTCTCTTACTTCACCTGACATCGTGCTAAACGGACGTACTTGTGCTCGTGTGGCGTTTCTATGCTATCTTCGGGCATATTTTCGGTCAATATTGGAAATAATGTTTAACTGTTATAACTAACTGTTATATTAAAGATCTTAAATGTTACAAAGTTGTTGATTTCACTTCTGATTCCTATCAATACATATTTGGTAGAAATAGTGATTACTCAATTCTAAATAAGTATTTCGAATATGAACAAAATCGGTCAAGAGATTGTTGAGATATAAAGTCGTAAGATCTGAGTTCAGGACGGGTCGGTACCTACCTAATTTTAAAACGTTAGGTACCCTGGAAGTTTGGGTTGTGCAAGTATATTTACTCAATTAGTTCGACGACTTTTACATAGATGGCACATTGCCCGTGTTCGGCAGTGGACTTCTTCCGGCTGCTAGTGTGATATTAGATTGCAAAAACGTTTCATTTAATTTGTGTAATTTATTGTTTTTAGGGTTCCGTACCAAAACGGCGATCTATTACGGCAACAGAAATACATCATCTGTGAAATGTTCACCTGTTTAACCATCATTGTTCATGAAAAAGATCAGCCTGGTGTCAGATGGATAGACAGACAGACGTACGGACAGCGGGGCCTTAGTGATAGGGTCCGTTTTACCCTTTGGGTACGGAATCCTAAGATCTAATGATCATGAAACGGCTGAAAATATTTTCTTGAATCGCCATAATCAGGACGCTTGGCAAGCGGCTTGGTTATCGCAGAAGGTAACAATGTAGGTACCAAGGAAAATGACGCTGTCTCCTGTAGAGTAGGTTTATTGAAACACCGCAACAGAAAACAATCAATAGACACACTTTTAGCTACTCGCGCCTTTAAACTTAGGTACGTATAAGTACTCGCGTGGGGTGCTTAACACCCCGATTTTAGAATTAGAAGAAACAATGAAATACATGCAAAATTAGACTTTTATTTATGATAATCTTTCGACTAAATAATTAATTAACAGACAAAGACTAAGACTAAGATTGTGCCATAAACATTTTCTTTAACCAACTTAGAATAGGAACTCATTTCCTTCATTGCATTTCTGACATATCGGAGTAAAATGGTTCCTGTACACAATGTTGATAGCTTTTATAACACAATGTTTTTAATTTTCGGGACCTTTATTCTTGGACAAATATGGACAAATGTGTAAAATTTGCATTGGACAAATATGTAAAATATGTACTGAATACGTAGTACAAATCTACGTAAAAATTGAACTACGTAAATGCTCGCCCGGGGTGCTTTACACCCCAACCGCACTCTACGGCCTCAACCTTACGCCACAGAGTGTTTTTTGTAATTAAATAACAAAGAATCGCTCGATTTAGGAAGCTAGAAAAAAACTTGCGCTGTAAATTCAAAACTCCAATATCTAGCGACGATCAAACAACCGCTGAGGTGCAAATCACCCCACGCGAGTAATGAAGGGTTAAAACGCCTCGCGAGCACAAACGCCTTTGCAACCACACGGCATGACGTTAAATTCATCCTTACCATCAGGTGGGCCGCCTGCTTGTTTGCCACTCATTACATTAAAAAAAAAAATAATTACCAACATAATGCAACGTCCCGAACTCAGACAGAACCGACGGCTATGAATCACAACAACCTCATGCATGACCGATGTTACTCAAATTGAAATACATGTTTAAAATCCAGTATCCAATGTTTCTGCCAAATAAAAAAGAGAAAACTTTCCATGGGGAGTTTTGGCGGGAACGCGGAAAAGTTCACGTCGTTGCATTGTATTATTTTCCAAAACTTTTGCTTTTTCCAGCGTTAATGTTTAAAATTGGTGGTGTTTTACGCATTTAATGCTGGATTACGACAATGAGTGAGGGCCAGTGACATAATGTGGTGAAACGTGATTTTTCGTGTTGCTTCCAAAATTCCATAGAAGCTTCTAGTAAAATTGCCACCACTTTGCTGGAGCATGACTTAGACTGGACTATAACTACCTGACTTAGACTGGACTGTGACTATGACTAGGACATGACTTTGCGTGAAATATTTTATAACACGATGAAAATATAATACTTGATACTGGCTAAATACACTATGTGTGGAGCCAAAATATGAAAACGAAAAAAAAGTCCACCGTTTACTAGTAGTTAATTAGAAAGAAATTCTTACCAAGGCAGCCACCATGACAATGACTTTCATTGAAGCCATAGCTGCAGCTTGATTCCGCCAACTACGAGGATCGGCACCAATACCTTCTTATATACTCTAAGACTCTTGACTTTGTGTTTATATTTGACCAGATGTTCATGTAGATAATTATTGTTTGGGATAACAACTATATAATTTAGTGCGTTGATATGTGAGTCTTTCATGTTCCCCATCAAAAAATGTAAAATATTACCAGCGGAGTGGACCAGTCTAGTCCTTCTGGCTGGGGTACCGCTTTCGGTACCGGTATATCCTATTTCCTATTTACATTTTTTGATGGGGAACCTGAAAGACTCCCACTACTAGCATAATACTCGCCCGCTGGTGGTCGACGTGCCTCCCTAGTAAAAGCTAGAATGATTGTGACTTATGATTTGTATAGCAGTATCGCCTGCTCAGCGTAATCTAATACAGTCTCCATAGGGTCCATTTTTCCATCGGACGTAGTCTTCTCGGACCTCTTCTCGGCGGCCCAAACAAAGGCTCACTAGTACTTCTACGAACAGGTAGTAAGTACTACGAATGGTAGACCTCGCGAGCACAAACGGTTTTGCAACCACGCGCATTATGTTGTACTTACTATGTCCCGAACTCAGACCTCAAAGGCCTATATCTTGACAACCTCTTGACCGATTCTGTTCATATTTGAAACACTTGTTCAGAATTTCGTTGAGTAAGTAAAAGGCTAGAAAATGGCGCTACTGCCAACTTCCTCCGTTTTTGGGGGAAATACAACTCCAATCTGTCCGTGGCTGTGAACTCTATTATTTGCAAGGAAGTTAAATGTATTTCTTTGTTATTGTAATTGCAGTAATAACGTATGTATTTTATGAAGATTTCAATTCAACTGCTACCTGTTACAGTTCAGATACAGCCGCTTATGGGTCTGTGACACCGGAGACTTATTGTGGGTACCTTTTAGGTGCGGAAACCAAATCATACTTATCGTATTGTGAACAACGATAGCATCCAAAGTTAGTAAAACCTAGACGTGCAAAGAGGTTCTTCGGTAAGTGTACCCAAGTGGAACTATTATAGCAAGGTATTCAATATTCTCGATGAGCACACATTAATATTGGATAAGTAGTCTTCTTCTTTTTCCTGCCCATGTTCCCAGTTCATCTGGGGTCGGGCTTCCTCGTAATGCGGCGCCAGGATATTCTGTCCTGGGTTGTCACAGTTTGGGTTAGGTTCTTCGTCTCCTTATCAACATTGGACCACCACAAGGCTAATGGTCTGCCTCTTCCTCTCGGGTTTTCTAGGATATTCATGGCCTTCTTCACGGCATAGTTATCATCCCCCCTCATTACATGTCCATACCACCGAAGCCTAGCCTCTTTAAGCTAGTCCGTAATTGGTGCGACCTTGAATGAGCCCCTGACATATTCGTTTCGGACCTTGTCAAGACGAGTAACTCCTCCGGCCCATCTCAGCATCTTCATTTCAGTTACATATAGTTGTTGTTCATGTGTCTTTTTCGCGGTCCAGCACTTTGATCCGTACATAAGCGCTGGTCTGACAACTGTTTTGTAGACTTTGCCCTTGGTCCTCACGGGCATCCGGGGGTCGCAATGCACACCGGACAGAGATCTCTATTTGAGCCAAGCGGTATTTATTCTGTGGCTAACATCCTCATCTACCAGTGCGTTGGTGGTGAGCACCGATCCAATATATTTGAAACGTGATACTTTCGGCAGGGGCTTGTTGTCAATTCGCATATTACGCCCGATGTCTTTATTGCGATTATAATCACATTCCATGTACTCGGTCTTCGTCCGGCTTCGATCGTGGAACGTCGCTTGAGGGGAACGAACGCCCTAGCCGTTATAGTTTTATTCATTTTGTAATTTGCAATGTGATTGCGAGGAGATTTGTTTTTTGGCTTCAGACATAGTGTATTTAGCCAGTGTTAAGTATAGTAATTTTTCGTCGTGTTGTTATTGAATATTTCACATGTTTCACGTAAAGTCCATCTGGAGGCACAGATTAAAGAAAAAAACGTGTGTAAGGCCATGAACAAAGAGTAATAGGAGTTAATTTCGGTAGTAAATATGCATTAAACAGTGGAATGAAATTTTACAATTTATTAGATTTGATTAACAATTATTAGTTTTTCTATTTAAGCCCTTGCAGGTTGTTTGGGGTTTTTGGAGTAAAATAGATATACCATCAAATAATATGTAAGTAGTATGAATCGATTGCATTTATTTATTTATTTATTATGAATACCAACATAATGTACACCGCACATGGTTTTATAACACATTCACAAGGAAACGTTGCTAAGTGTCATCACAGTTACAGGTAAAGACTGCATGCATAATATACAAAAAGAGTGAATTTTAACAGCTGTTCAAAACAATCAAGAGAAGGCTAGGAATACATCAAAGTTATAAATTATAGGATTTTTACTAGACAATAATAAAGCTGATCAGAAATAATTAAATGAATTAAAAATAAAAATAATGTAAAAATAATACTGTAATCGATGGTTCTTCTACTAACTACCGGAGTGCCCCACGTTGGAGCGGCGGTGTAGTCGGTGGAATCGTCTTCTGGTCAGGATGAGCCTCTGTGGAGTCGATGTCGCGGACAGCACAGTGACAAAGGCGTTCCTTCGGTCGGATGAGGGGTGCGGTACGGGGTGAGAGGCGATAGGTAAACGACGGTATCCTTATTACTTAGCGTATATTCAGTTAAGTGAACGTGAGATACAGATTTACGTGGTTGGCTGGAGAGAATTCGCTATTCTACCGGGCAATAGGCAGTGCGGAAAGACACCTACCAGTCGCAAAGGGCTTGAGAGCTGGTTGGCGTGCTCAGGCAAAGCGCTAAAGCTAGTGAGAATGGAACTTTCAGTAGCTTTGTTAATTAAATTACAAAATTCAACAAGATGCCTATTGGATTCGATGCATAAAACGCTTGCGTGTTTTAAGGAAGAACAACGCCATCTAGTTTGTTTCTTAGGAAGATAATGTCTCAGCTTCATATTGTTGCTATTCGTAAATTATAAGGTGCTACAGGCTCCCCCTTCAGGTTCCGAAGTCGGCCCGACGAGGAAGATGGTCAGTACTTCTTTGGTCGTCCTCGTCCACGCCGCACAGGAGCAGGAGCTATGTTTTCAGAAGGGACGATAACTTTCGTCCTTTTTGGTCTACCTCTTTTGCGGAGCGGTTGAACAGGTTCGGGGAGAGATGTCTCCTCTCCTTGATAGCGAACTAGAGCAGATGAGTGATAAGTACCAACAGGGTCACTCGGTGAAAGAGGATTGGCGATTACATAAGAGGCTGGGCCGTGCTGCCTCAGGATTATATAAGGTCCATCTCTTCGGGGTGAGAATTTTGCACTATACCCTCGAGTTGCGTTGCTAATAGGGTGTAAGGTTACGAGTACCTTATCTCCAGCCTTATATGAGGGACTTGGGCGGCGTTGCTTATCCCCATATTCCTTCCGTGGTAATTCCACGACCTTCCTTACCTTCTTGTATGTCTTTAACGCGTTCGAGTGTATCAGCTAACTGAATCAGTTTAGGTGAAATCTCGGGGATGAAATTCTCTGATGTTACAATTGCTCTTAAATCATTTTCATTGTCGTTTGGTGTTCTTAGTTCACGACCAAACGTGAGATAAGCAGGACTGTGCTCATTAGAAGAACATATTGCGCTATTCATTGCGAAACGGATGCATGGGAGCTGCTCGGGCCATTGGCGGTGATCTGGCTCTACAAGTATGGCCAGTTGAGTTTTAAGATCCCTATTTCGACGTTCCACAGGGTTAGCCTCCGGATGATAGACTGGTGTGTATGTGTGTCTAATCTGGAGACAGAATGTAACATGCTGCATGACGGCACTAACAAATTGAGGTCCATTGTCACTTGTCAACCTTCGTGGTATACCATATCTCAAGAAAACTTCATCTATGAGTGTCTTGGCACAGGTTTCGGCAGTGGCTTGTTCTAAAGCAAACAACTCTATCCATCGAGATGCTACATCCTCTACAATCAAAATCCATGTCTTTCTATCTGTGGACATCGGTAAAGGTCCAAACAAATCGAATGCAACGACCTCAAATCGTTTGTTCATCGCTGAAGTCTGAAGAAGGCCAGCGGGCTTTAAATTAGAGGGTTTATATCTCTGACATGCGAGACAATGTCGAACGTAACTCTCTATATAGTTTCGCATACCCTTCCAATAATATCTGCTCGATATCCGTTCATGGGTTTTCTCTGACCCATAATGACCAGCTATGGGTTCGTCATGGTAAACCTTCAAAACGTTAGCCCATTCGTGCGTTGGTACTACTAACTGAGCGTTTTCGGAATCCATCTTTGGATTGTGACGGTACAGTAAGCCATTATTTAATAGGTAGCCTTTGCTACTCCAGTAAGCAGCATCTTCATTACGATCGGTACTTTCTAATATACGAATTATCTTTGCGATACTTTCATCCTTCATTTGTTCCTCTCTAGTTTCTGCAGGACTGCGAGTGGGCATGTCAATACTGACGCCACAGATCCCACAATCGCTAGAATTTTCATCAGTGCAGGGAGGACGTGAAAGGAAATCTGCAACGACATTGATTCTTCCAGGTACGTATTTAATCGTAAGATCATAAGCTTGCAGCTGCAGCGCCCATCGAGCCAATCTGCCAGCAGGCGACTTCATAGATAACAGCCATCTCAGTGCTTGGTGATCAGTGATCACTTCAGTCGGTAAGCTTTCTATGTAGCTTCTGAATTTCGTAACTGCCCAGACCACAGCTAAAGCCTCTCTCTCGGTCGTGGAATAATTCCTCTCAGCGGCAGTTAACAGACGACTTGCATGTTCTACAGGGTGTTCATCTTCACCCTCTCCTTGCACTAAGACAGCACCAATCGCATAATTACTTGCGTCAGTCTTGATACGGTAAGGTTTACTTTCATCCGCTTGGCGTAAAACAGGAGCAGAAGTCAGGCTATATTTTAGAGTTTTGAACACAAATTCTTGTTCTTCCGTCCATGTCCATGCAACATTTTTCCTAGTCAGTCTTGTCAAAGGTTCTGCGATCCGTGAGAAATTTTCAATGAAACGTCGGTACCATGAACATGTCTGGAGGAATGACACTAAATGTTTCAGGTTTCTGGGACTTTCTAACTGACTTATAGCTTCAACCTTCAATGGGTCTACTTGCAATCCATGAGGTGTGATATAGTGACCCAAGTATCGAACTGTAGAACATCCAAATCTACATTTCTTCAGGTTTACAGTGAGATTGAATTCGTGTAGTTTTATAAATATGGCTTTCAAATCTACCAAATGAGATTGAAATGAAGTGGAAAATACAATCAGATCATCAAGATACGCCAACATCTTGACGTTTTCTAGGCTCATGCGAACTTGGTCTATTAATCGTTGAAAAGTTGCAGGAGCATTGCGTAGGCGAAACGGCATACGATTGAAAACATAAATGCCAAAGGGTGTAATGAATCCAGTCTTCTCCTTATCCTCGTTCTTGATCTTGACTTGCCAGTATCTGGCCTTGAGGTCTAATGTTGACATGTAGAGCGTAGGTTTCGCCTCATGTAAAAGATCATCGATCCTTGGCATTGGATATGAATCAGGAATAGTTATTGAATTGAGCTTCCGATAATCGATACAAACTCGTGTCTCTCCATTTGGTTTCGGTACTAATACCACTGGAGCAGCCCATGGTGTGACGGAGGGCTCAATGATGCCATCAGATAGCATCTTATCTATTTCGTTCCGTAGAATTTCTTTGCGAGGAGGTGACAGTCTATATGGTGGGACAGCAATAGGTCCATGATTACTGGTATTAATACAATGCTCAACGTTTAATGCAGGAGAACCATTGTCAATAAAAACAGTTTTGTACATTTTCAACAATTTATTTAACTCGTCTTGCTGATCAGTAGATAGTACGCAATCAGAACTAGGAGAAGTTGAAGACAATTCTATGGAATTAATGCCTATATCTTCAGATGCGTAGGGGTCTGGTCCTGGGAAAAGTGATTTTGAATGAGGTGAAAGATCTACATCCAGTCCATGAATATTCATTTGCGCGTCACGTAACATGAAGTCGGTGAATGGAGAATATCCATCAAAAACCGTTCTTTGCCTCTTGGGTTTCGGTGGAGTGGCTGGTAGATCGATGGGTGCGACTTTGTAGAAGGCACATGCGCTTTCTACAGGCAATGTTGCTTCCGTGACTTTTGGAGGAGCTTCCCAGGTGCGTGCAGTCATAATGTGAGGGGCATGCAGATTGGATGGGGCTATCATAATTGGTTCTGGGATGGATTCACGTGGTGGTGTAAAAGTCACGAAGTCCTCATCGTAGAGCTCACACACAGTAGTAACATCATCATTGAAGTACCAGGTGAACTGAGGTACATCTAGAATCATGCCAGCTTCTCCCATGAAGCCAATTCCAAGTAAAGTCTTGTTGTCCCGAGACTCGGGGAGTACGATGAATGTAGTGGGAATGGTCCTTCCTTATAAGGTCACTGGTAACGTGACATTCAGTACCTTTTGTTTCTTCTGAAAACCATCCGCGAGTGAAATGCGGACTTCTTCTTCTGTAAAAACGTAACCTCGTTGCTTCAGTTGGGTGTATAATGCGTAAGAGGCTACATTAGTCTTCGCGCAAGTATCTACATATGCATAGCCGTGCATGTCTTCGATCGCTATGTTTACAACTGGTCGTGGTTTAACGTCAGGGCGGACATTAAAGGAGCAGAAGTCAATCCTTTCCGTCTTAACAGGTGGCAGCTTCTTAGCAGAACAGGTTGGGCAATTTGTGCGCACAAACCCAGGAGCGCCACAACCATAGCACGAAAACTTCGGCTGAGAGGGAGAAGGAGCCTGAGTCTGCATCTCCGCAACCTGTGAAGTACGTGCAAATGGGATTCGCTTTTCTTCAGCTTTCTTTCTCTTGTTGCAGTTTTCAGTAGAATGGCCAAAATTTTTGCAATAATTGCATTTTATCTTCCTGATCTTTCTGTCTGTGGAGTGGGGATGGGCTTCTAATTTAGCAGGAACACTATTCTGCTTTTCCAGCATGACGCGTTCAATATCCCGTGCTGAATCCAGTAGTTGATCGTAGGATTTAAAAGAAGTGCGGGCAATCTTCTCTCTAATACCAATGTCTAGAAGGTAGTAAAGCATGTCCAGTTGCTGCTGTTCAGGATGCTCTGGGCGAGGTAAGAGAGAAAACAGGTGCCGTTTCTTGCTTATAAAATCTTCCGTGGAAACGTTGGGCAGTTGCTTTTCACTCATGATTTCATGATACAGGACAGTTGCTGGTTTTTTCGGAGCAAATCTGGTACGTAGCCTGCTTTCAAATTCATTCCAGGTGGTAACTTTCTGTTTGATTCCTTGCCACCAGTTGGCAGCTTCATCCCGCAGCAGTAATGGGAGGCCAGCAAGTACCTCACTGTCAGTAATCTTTTCCATATCTTTGAAGATTGTTACAGCTGCCAGGAAAGATTCGAGAGTTTCAGAATCTTTGCAGCCGTTAAAATATGCTGGACAGGACGCTAAAGAACTGCGCCTGCCTGTACCAAGAGTTGCTAAGAGTTCCTTGAACTGTTCGCTAGTTAGGTTGACAGAGATCTTTGTATCTTTGGTAACTCTCAAACTTGTTATCCGACCAGCTTTCGTTACATAAAATTCCGAGGGTGTTCTGGATTCTTCGTTACTCGAAGAAGAAGGGGACGCCACTTTTACTTCTCTATGACGATGTCTTCTAACTTCTGAGTGCCACGAGTTGGAGCGCCAATGTAATCGCTGGTTCTTCTACTAACTACCGGAGTGCCCCACGTTGGAGCGGCGGTGTAGTCGGTGGAATCGTCTTCTGGTCAGGATGAGCCTCTGTGGAGTCGATGTCGCGGACAGCACAGTGATAAAGACGTTCCTTCGGTCGGATGAGGGGTGCGGTACGGGGTGAGAGGCGATAGGTAAACGACGGTATCCTTATTACTTAGCGTATATTCAGTCAAGTGAACGTGAGATACAGATATACGTGGTTGGCTGGAGAGAATTCGCTATTCTACCGGGCAATAGGCAGTGCGGAAAGACACCTACCAGTCGCAAAGAGCTTGAGAGCTGGTTGGCGTGCTTAGGCAAAGCGCTAAAGCTAGTGAGAATGGAACTTTCAGTAGCTTTGTTAATTAAATTACAAAATTCAACAAGATGCCTATTGGGTTCGATGCATAAAACGCTTGCGTGTTTTAAGGAAGAACAACGCCATCTAGTTTGTTTCTTAGGAAGATAATGTCTCAGCTTCACATTGTTGCTATTCGTAAATTATAAGGTGCTACAATAAACTGTATCTCATGAACCGTGATAGTTAGAGCTTTACCCTTGGGAGTATAATCTTGACCCTTGCTACGCCTATTTTTGGCATTACATGACGTTTATGTTTGGCCCACAGGTCTGAGGGCCAATGCATACTATTACCACCAATTATATACTCTTTGAATGATACAGAAGTATAATAATACTCTTTGGAATGATACGAAGTAGATTTTTTTCTCTAATCTGTGTACGAAACATGTTATGTAAAATGCCCTGGGGGTCTAGCAAAGATCACAATCACTAACGCTAACGCCTCACGCTAACTCCAAAAATGTATCGAAATGACATTCGCTACGGAAAAGTTAGCGATTTCCGAAACGTCATTTCAGTAAATTTTGGAGTTAGCGTTTGGCGTTAGCGTTAGCGGTTGGTATCTTTGCTAGACCCCCAGACTTTGCCCTATTGTAAAAATGTTTTGAAAGCCTAGATTTTAATATAATATAGGTTTTAATCAATCATGAGTTCGATGATACTTATCGGAATATCATCGAAAATTTTTCTATAGTTAAGTAGCCATGAGTGGAGATTTCATCAAAATTGGTCCAGGAATATCAAGGATAATAATTAGCGTACCTACGCTGTTTTGGGAAACATTATAATTAATTATTTCATCCATGATTAAGACATGTCATTTTTACATCGTGGAAGTGATTATACGAGCAGAAAACTCAGTGTGGCTGATAGAAAATCAGTTTTTAAAAATAAAGCCATTACCCAAACCGAGACCTGAAAAGTAATGTAGTCCACGTGTGGCAACGCCGCGGGCAGTAGCTAGTAAGTAATATAAACGGCGTACCAATTATTAATTCAAGTATTTGTTTACGATTTGTTGCGGACTTGACGAATTAAAGCACTTTATACTCATTCATCGTCATTTATACTCATAAAAAAAAACTTTCACACTTCAAGGAAATATCTTGATTGGTGAGTGAGTATCTATGGCTCAGCAGGAGCCCTTGTGACTTTCAATCCGTCGCACCTTGGTTCAATTCCCAGTCGGGCGTGCACCAATGATTTCAAGTTCAAGTTAAGTGAAGAGATGGCACTCGCTCTTGCATCGGTGAAGGAAAACAATCGTGAGGATTTCCTCATGGCATGTGAACGAATCGCAAAGATCCACCTACCCGCACTTGGCTACCGTGGTTGATTATGGCCCATACTGTCCCTGTGAGAGAAAGCCCGAGTCCCAGCTGTACGTGGCCACTTATTTGGCTGATGACGAATTGACGCTGGACTGTATTGAAGGTACGTTTACTGCTGCTGAAAACGATCACGAACTAAACTTCACATCAGCTGGCCAATCAAACTACAGCTATCAGGATTGATTGGTTCCCATTAGTTCAGTTGACCAGTCCAGTTCACTGAACTACTACAATCTTTCCTCTTGCGTCCATGAAGCAAATATAAGCGTAGAGTCCAAACTTCAACGCCTTCTTCTTTCATACACAGTTCAAAGTCATCATACTTTGAAGCTATAAATTGCATAGTAGGAGGATCTTCAACTTGTATTACGTTTTTTTTATGAGAATGAATGACGTGACGAGCTAGTCGTTCACCTGATAATAAGTGACATAGCCACTCATAACAGTTGCAGTGTCACTCGGAACTTTAAAATAATAAAGTTTTACGTGACTCTGCACTACGCACGTCATCCTGGGACATCACAAAGTCTAGTAATCAGATTACTACACTGTGTAATCAGGTCATAAAGTCTTTTGGCTAGTAATTTTACTAGCTACAATGCCCATCAAATATTCTAGCCATCATGACCTCGGACATGAAATGACTGTCGAAGCTGTGTGATCGATGGCTTCATGAAAATTATAATTAACACATTTGTTGAATGAATAATTGGACAGCTGCTTTTAAATTATGTTGGAAGGACGGCGGGCGATAGGTATCCGGTATTCTTGTAGCGAAACTAATGAAGCGGTATGGTATTTATCTCAATTTGTTATTGCTAATTAAATTGGACTGGTAATGACATTGTAGCTCGTTTATATGATATCCGGCCGGCCGCTAGTCGCGCTACTAACTTACGCGATACGTTGCGTGTTTAAAAAGAAGTTAGCACTACGCGCGTACAATAGGCATGATGACTAAAATTGTTTTTGGATAAATTAATTATATTCCTCAAATGATAAACATATGTGAAAACAAAAATTAAATATCTCAATAAATGACCAAGTTACAAGCATTTTAAAAACCGGAATAGAAAGAGATAGCTCAAACGGCCAGTGACGTCAGAGGAAGGTCGTTATAGTACTTCATTACTAAGCTGTGGTAGCTTTTCATACAATCTCTTTGGCATGTGACGTCACGAGTAGATTTTTCTTAATTTTTCTAATCATTTTTCTAAATCCAGACTCTTCCAATGAAATAACCAGTGTTGTAAAGTAAGAGTAAGTAAAGAAGTACTTGATTTGATTGTGGCTGCTCCCAACTTGGTTTAGGCTCAAAGAAAGAGTCACATGATTGTGGCTGTCCCATCTTCCAGGGGATGAGGGTGATCTCTTCAGGTCTTTTAGTCATCTCGTTAGGGCTTTTGGTCATCTCGCCTCAGTCCGTTAGGTTCTAGGACTGATGGAATATCGCAATTAAATAAGGCGAATTTGGGTAAAAGTAACTTGAACGACTGGCAAAACTTAGTCGTTCTGTCAACATAATTCACAGTATAAATCACATCGCCTACCTATTATCTGTAAAGTGTTAAAATCTTTAATAAAAAACTGGCCAAAACTGGCAACGAATTAAAGAATATCAACCAAAATTTGCCATTTTAAACTAACACAAAATTAAATAACTTTGACGAAAGCCATGTCTTGTTATTGCTGGTGCCTTGTTTTGAACATGGAACATTATTGAACTAATTATAGAGGGGCTGCAGCGGGAGTAATAAAGTAAAACCAAATGTTGAACTTTTTACCTTTTATTTAAGGTTTTTACATATAAAACTATAATTAGGTCCTAAAATTAATTATATCTACAAGTGACAAGTCTCGACGATCGAGAACAAGTCCCGGGGGAGGATGATGTAAGCCGCGCGGAGCCTAGAGGGGATCGCGGGCGCGGGCGGTACGCGGACGGTGGTCGCGATCAGTCTCACGCTTTTGCTGGTCAGCGCTTTTCCATGTGTTAGTACATCTTCTCCATGTGTGCAAATCGCGCTGACACGGCGGTGACGATGCCTAGGTGGCGCGATATGCGGTATGTTCGATGTACTTGTCGTTCTACATAACAAACTATACCCCGTTCCAGAATCTTAGATACATATATGTCTCGAAAAGTTATAAGTGACATGCCAGTTGTATAAAACATTTTTCCCCTGTGAAAAATATTTTTTATTTACTTACTTTGATTCATAACAACTCAGCTGTTTGCAGACTGGCTGAGGATCCATTTAACAAACGAATTTCAGGATGAAATTACTGAAACTTAACAAACATGGACCAAACATTCATGATAAAATTGTGCAAATGCAGAAGAACATTCGCTGTTAACGGCATAAATATCTGTTTGGTCTTTTGATTTATATTTTCTGTTTATTTGTATTTTTATCAGTTTAAAATAAAGCTAACGGATGGTGGCGCGACCGAGATGCTTGTGAGGGTGCGGGGCAGTGAAAAGGGTAAGCGGGGGGCGAGGAGCGCGGCTCACGCCCGGCCGCCGCACTATGACGTGCGTGGTCAGTAGTCGAATGCGATATTGCGCTGCGCCGACACGACAACCTCTCGCTCGCGACACGATCGGTCTATCTATCCTTATTTTTCCGCGTTTTTATATTGGACCGCCTTCATCTGGTCCTTCGAGCCGGATCTAATCAGAATCTGTTGCTATGTTTACGACTCCACCGGCCCGAATAATGGTTAGCACACGAAGCGCTGCCCGGAACAATAAGCAACTTTATGGTGAAACGTCTGCGGGTGCTGGTGCTGTTGTGTCGAATACTTCCAAGCCGCCAAATCCTCGAAGCATCTGTGGTGAACAACTGAAGCAGAAAAAGGACTTAAAATTACTCGATAAACCCAGTGAAAAAGTGAAATTATTTTCCGACGAAGACCTACCCTCAAAGTCAGAAAAAATATCGAAGTCTCAAACGAAGTCTCGAACGAAGTCCTCCTCATCATCAGTGTTGGCTAGAAGAAAAAAGCTAGAATTAGAAGCAGCACAAGCTAAAGCACGCATACAAATGGAAATTATCGACAAGAAGTTGCCGGCCGATTTGGTCGAGCTAGAAAACGAAGAATACAGTTCACAATCGGAAGGACAAGAAGATCGCACTAACGTTGAAGTGGAGAAGTGGCTAGAGCGTAGTCATCACGAACTGGAGGCACAGGCTGTCCCGCCGCTGGATAGAAACTCGGGCGACCTTGACCCTCCGCCGCCGCCGCGCACAGCTGACCGCGACGGCACTGATGGAACACTTCAGATGATGGCTAGCGCACTCAAGGACCTGGCTGGTGCAACCTGTGCTAATGGTTCAAACTCCAAATTATTGAGCCGCTTATGTGCACCGAGAGACCTACCTGGTCTTGGCGGTGACCCGATGGAATGGCTGCAGTTTAAGCAGGCATACGAAGACTCTTCAAAAGTGTGTAACTTCAGCAATCAGGAAAACCTGTGGAGGTTACGTAAATGTTTATACGGCGCAGCAAAGAACGCTGTAACAGCCCTGTTGATCAGCGCTACGTCACCGGATGCTGTGATGTCCACTCTGGAGCTGCAATTTGGAATCCCGGATATCATCATATCCAGAATTATGTTTGACATAAACAAGCTTCAGCCTATGTGTCAGGAGTATCACAAAGACATAGTTACATTCGCTGTGAAAGTAAAAAACTACGTTGCCGCCGTGCGCGCTGTCAGCCAAGATGAGTACCTGAAAGGAACAAACATGTTATCAGTTATCCTGTCTAAGCTGCCTACCGTATTGATCTCGAAGTGGGCAGACTACAGTTACCCGCTCATCAGCTGTGGCGATAAACCTAAACTTATAATTTTATCTGAGTTTTTGAACGATGAGGCTTTAAAAATATCGAAAACTTCAGTGAATTTAACGTATAATGCAAGTGACTATAAACGTAAACAAAGTGACTTTTTTACTAACAAAACTCAAACAGTGCTAGTGCAGAACGATTTAAGTGAAGAAAAGTGCCGGTATTGTCGGTTAGGCCAACATAAAATAACAGACTGCAAAAAGTTTAAAAAAGCGTTACGTAGATGGCTGTTTATAAAACGTTTCGGTTTGTGTTACAAGTGTTTGATTTCGCACCATAAACGCGAAGACTGTTCTGCACCCGTTTGTGACAAAGACAATTGTGGCCAATCTCACCATCAGCTGTTGCATTTCGAAGCTAAGCGTAATGATGAACAGTGTCAACAAAATAGTGTTGTGACGTCGAACTCTGTACCGCGCAGTGAAACAGTGACGCATATTAATCAGAACATTAACGGTAATAAAGTGTTGCTGAACCGAATGGTATTGTGAATACTGTGGCTTTATTGGACGATGGTTCTACGGTTTCTATAGCTCTGATGCAAAAAATAGGTATCTGTGGACGTAAACAAACGTTAAAAGTGCGCGGTGCGTGGGACAATAGTGAACTGGTATGCGAGAGTGAGATTGTGGACTTAAAAGTGTCAAACTTGGACGGTACATTGTTTACAATGCAAGCGCGTAGTACAAAAGGACTTAACTTACCTACGCAATTTATATCGCTTGATAAACTAAAGTGCAGTGAAGTTATAAACAACATAAAAACACAGTTATGTGATGGACATTGTAAGCCTGAAATATTAATAGGGCAGGACAATTACAACTTACTGTTACCGCTGGAAGTCGCTCGTGGTCACCGTGATGGGCCATACGTGACTCGTACTCCGTTGGGCTGGTGTGTACACGGGCCTACCTCACTGGACGTGTCCAGCCGCCACTCCGCTCTATTTTTACAACGTGAAAATGACGAGGTTCAGATGGAAAATCACCGCATGATGGGTGATCTGCACGAAGAGGTCCGTCGCTCGTTCTCCATAGAAGCACTGGGCATTTCGGGCAAACCTCGTCAGAACTGCAATGATGTACGGGCAATCGAGCATCTTGAACGAACGGCTGTACCGAAGGACGGCAGGTGGTACATTGGGCTGCCATGGAAGGAAGAACATTTTAAGATGCCTGAGTCGTATACTTCTGCAAGAAATAGATTAAATGGAGTAGAAAGAAAATTAAAAGCAAGAG
This sequence comes from Ennomos erosarius, assembly GCA_963580505.1. Taxonomy (NCBI): domain Eukaryota; kingdom Metazoa; phylum Arthropoda; class Insecta; order Lepidoptera; family Geometridae; genus Ennomos; species Ennomos erosarius. The sequence continues at coordinate 1,128,926 of OY757006.1, read as the reverse complement.
GGCTACGCTGAAAGATATAAAGAGAGAATTGATCACCTGCTACTAAATGACTATGCTGAAGAAGTTCACGACGTCCAGGGTACATCAAACACCTGGTACTTACCTCATTTCGGCGTGGACAACCCGAATAAAAAAAGCTGCGATTAATTTTTGATGCTGCAGCGAAGTGTCATGGTTGCTCCCTAAATGATTACCTTCTGGCCGGCCCTGACCTACTTGTGTCACTCTATGGTATTATGTTGAGATTCCGTGAGAACAGAGTGGCTGTGACCGGTGACATCTGTGACATGTTTCTGAGAATTAAAATACAACCAAAAGATCAACACGCACTACGCTTCCTGTGGCGACATACACCCGAAGAACCCATAAAAACATATGCAATGACGTCACTTATATACAGGGTTACAGGGAAAATCGTGCTAGATCCGTTTAGGGCGTGGAGTACCCATCATTTCTGACTTATTTCACTATGTAACACCCTAGCCTAAACTTAACCATTTTCGAGATATTCGACTTTTAATATTTTTTGTCAAAATTGCCGATTTTTAGGCTACAAAATTTAATTTTGTTTATTTTGTGTGTCTTATTATTATGATTATTGCATTTTTACATGTGTATTAAGATGTTTTAGGACGTCAATCATTAAAATAGTACATAAGTTAATTGAATAGACCGTAGTAGACAAGTGAAAGTTAAGAAATACAAAAAATATTAGAAACTGTATTTTTCTCTAAGGAATATCTAAATAAAATATTAAGTTGAGGCTAGGTTGTTTCATAGTGAAATAAGTCAGAAATGATGGGTACTCCACGCCCTTAACGGATCTAGCACAATTTTTCCTGTAACCCTGTATATATATATATTTTTTTTTTTTTTTTTACGCCCAACGATCACATACATAGATCCTGGACCCTAACTAGGATTCCCTGTATCTAGGGACCCAGGAACTACGAGGACCATGGTCCCACAACACCCAGACACAGAACAAGTATTTGCGCTTCTTTTTTTTTTCGGGCATAAATACTTGTTCTGTCACGGGAATTGAACCCGCCACCTCCGGGTTATGAGCCGACCTGCTCAACCACCACACCACGGAGGCTGTCAAATGTATTTGGAGCCAATTGTTCGCCGGCCGTTTATTGCACAATTTATAAAAAACAAGAATGCTCAATTGTTTGAATCCACGAAGCCGGAAGCGTTCAATTCGATATGTAAACAGCACTACGTAGATGACTACATAGACAGCGTAGAAGACGAGTCAACAGCTGTTCGATTGACAAAAGAAATAATAGAAATACACAGACACGGCGGGTTCGAGATAAGAAACTGGACTAGCAACAGTCAACTTGTGATGGATAACTTACCAAAAGACACATAATGCCCCAGCGCTGTAAAGTTCAAAGTCGACCAACACGATACTGGAGAACGAATACTTGGTTTGATATGGTACACAAAAGAAGATGAGTTGGGATTTGACGTATCATTTAAAAGAATCCCGCAGAACATAATTAATGGTGCAAAACGCCCCACGAAAAGGGAGATACTGAGACTTGTAATGTCTATTTTTGATGTGTTCGGCGTGCTGTCCCCAATTACAATTAAAGCAAAAATTTTATTGCAACTAATGTGGAAAATGGATTTGGATTAGGACGAGGTACCAGACAGCATTAATAAGAAGTGGTTAAACTGGCTGAAACTGATAAGAGACATCAAACATCTCGCATTATACTACAAAAAAGAGCGAGACGAACTACGGTGACGCATGGAATGCACCGGATAGCGAGACGCGGCCGGCCGCCGGGGAGCTGCAACTTACCAGTGATGACTCACGCGCGCGCCCCGCCTGCACCGCCGCCGGTACCGCCCCGCGCTATACAAACCTACAGCTGCATATATTCTCCGACGCGTCGACCCTAGCGATGAGTTGTGTTGTATTCTGGAGGTGGGAAAATAACGACGCGCAAATACAAGTAGCATTTATAACCAGCAAATGCAGAGTGGCGCCATTGAAACACACCTCGGTACCACGACTGGAACTGCAGGCCGCTTTACTAGCTGCTCGGCTTGCAGACACTATAATAAAAGAACACAAAATGGTACCACAAGAAAGATATTTTTGGTGTGACTCATCTACGGTGTTGCATTGGATCAGAAATAATGCGCGCGATTATAAAGCCTCGCGCACAGACTCGGAGAAATCGACGAGTTATCCAGAATTAATGAATGGCACTACGTACCTACTAAGATGAACGTCGCCGACATCGCCACCAGGGACACCTGTGATATAAAAATGCTGCAAAATGAGTGGTTACATGGCCCTGAGTTTTTATATATGAAAAAAGAATTATGGCCTAAAAACATGCAACTAGAAGTAAACGTCGATGTCCTGGAACGAATATGCCTAGTGTCCGAAGTTCACTTACCTGCTGTATCGGAACCGGAAAGATTTTCTTCATGGCTGCGACTCCTGAGAACAACATGTGTCATGTTATCATTTATTGACAAATGTAAAAAACTTACCGGAGAAATTGACGGTGACATGATGAGAAGAGCGGACCGCCTGTTGATCATCTACTCGCAGAGTCAGTCATTCGCCGAAGACCTGGAACATCTGAAACATAAAAAAACATTAGAAAGGAAAAGTAGACTACTTACTTTAACTCCTGTGATTGACGAGTACGGAGTTCTTCGCGTTGGAGGCCGCATTGACCTGGCTCTTGGGATACCTGCTGAAACAAAAAATCCTGTGATACTTGATGGTCGTAACTACGTCGCGAGATTGATTGTGAAGCACCACCACGTGAAGGCCGCTCACGGAAGTCAGGAAACGCTCGTCAATAACCTGAAACAAAAATATTGGATTATACGTTTGAGACCAACAATAAAACATGTGACGTCAAAATGTATGTTTCGTCGAATAAGAAAAGCTCAACCAGAACCACCCAGAATGGGAAACTTACCCGAGTCCAGAATGGCTCACCATGAACGGCCATTCACCTTTTGTGGAGTGGATCTCTTCGGTTCCATGGAGGTGTCAGTATGCAGGCAGCGTGAAAAAAGATATGGAGTATTATTTACATGCCTAACTGTGAAAGCCATACATATTGAAACAGTTACGAAACTTACCTCAGATGCGCTGATTATGGCGTTACGTCGCATGGCCGCCAGGCGAGGTTGGCCCACTCATTTGTACTCGGACAATGGGACGAACATGAGAGGAGCTGATAATGAGCTGAGAAAGACGATCAGCGAAATGGATGATGAGACGCTAAAAAGAGAAGCTTCATATCACGGCACGACATGGACGTTCTCCCCTCCCGCCAGCCCACACTGGGGTGGGGCGTGGGAACGATGACTCCGCTGTGTTAAAAACTCACTGAAGGTGGTCCTGAAGGAGCGAGCACCACGGGATGAGGTCTTGAGTACCCTGCTCGCTGAAGTGGAACACATGGTGAATAGTCGTCCACTGACACACGTGAGCGTCGAGCCACATTCAGATGAGTCATTGACCCCTAATCACTTCCTGATGGGATCTTCATCTAATATGCCTATTCTCGGATTTTACGACGAAAGTGATACATACCTACGTAGACAATGGCGGATCTCCCAAAGATTGACGGATTTATTTTGGAGGCGGTGGGTCAAAGAAGTTCTGCCAGACATGCGCCCCAGAACTAAGTGGCAACTCGAACAAAGGCCCTTGCAAGTGGGAGACCTTGTGCTGATCGTGGATCCTGATTCACCCCGTAATGTATGGCCACGGGGTCGTGTGCAGCGCGTGATGCCAGGCAAAGATGGGCGGATCCGAGTTGCCGAGATAAAAACCAAGACCGGTCTATTACGACGATCAGCCGCGCGCAGTGCGCGCATCCCGACGGATGATGAGTGCTGATGCACTGGGATGGGGGATGTTAACGGCATAAATATCTGTTTGGTCTTTTGATTTATATTTTCTGTTTATTTGTATTTTTAACAGTTTAAAATAAAGCTAACGGATGGTGGCGCGACCGAGATGCTTGTGAGGGTGCGGGGCAGTGAAAAGGGTAAGCGGGGGGCGAGGAGCGCGGCTCACGCCCGGCCGCCGCACTATGACGTGCGTGGTCAGTAGTCGAATGCTATATTGCGCTGCGCCGACACGACAACCTCTCGCTCGCGACACGATCGGTCTATCTATCCTTATTTTTCCGCGTTTTTATTTTGGACCGCCTTCAATTCGCGTTCGAGAGAGAAGGGAGGGGATAGATATGGGAATAGGATGAATGGGTGAAGGTGAAGGCGAATTCATCGATTGATCCTTTTCCCTTATCTTTTGCCCCTCTTCCTTCTTTTTTCCTATTATTTATTAATTTATATATTTGTACATTTTTTTATTTAAAAAATATTTTATATAATAAATAAATAAATATGTGTGGACATTTCACACAGCGCCATCTAGCCCCAAACTAAGCATAGCTTGTACTATGGCAACCAGATAACTGATACAATACTTAGATACGTTTTTGTTTGTAAATACATACATAGAATACAATATAACACCCAGACGCAGAACAAACATCTATGTTCATCACACAAATGTTTGCCCTGGGTAGGAATCGAACCCTCAGTTCAGAAGGCAGGGATACTACCAACTGAGTTATCGGGCCCGTCAATATATTTACTGAGATAAGGCGTCAAACTAATAAACACGTGCCAAGACGGGCGGGTCCAGCTATTAAAAAAGAATATTCGTCAAAAACTATTATTTTACTTCATTTTAACGTATGAGGCTTAGGCTACTTTTTTAGGCGACAGGACCTAAAATTCGGCTACTTTAGGCTACATAAGCTGGGGAAAATGGCGATATTAGTCCCGTCGCCGTTGGCAGCACTGATGCTGCTGTGGGCCTCTCATAGCAAAGTTCTCTGTGGGTCACACTCGTCAGGTCTACGTAGTAAATTATATACTCTTTATCGTCAGTTTCAGTCTTTACTAATGTACTCTGTGGCTGTGGGCTGTGGGGCCTCTTGCTTTGTTTGCAAGCGTTTTCTGTCATCTCAATTGTGAATATAATAAATACTATTTAGCTATATATTATAGATTAACTATAAAATTCATTCAGAAATCGTTACAAAATGACTTCTAAGATGTTTCGATCATACAGTGAAAATATAAACAGAACCCAACCTAAGCACGAGCCGTCACTGTTATTAACCGTTTATCCATTTAGTTGTGATCTATGCGACGAATCCTGGGTTACAGAGACTGACGTCGAGTTGCACCGAAAACTGGAGCATTTGGATTTAATACGTGAGCAAATAGAGTCATCTCCGAATCGATTTTGCACGGTAATAAATAGTTTAATACATGCAGGGTTATTCAAGGTTACTGTTTGAGGTTCCCAGGAATTTATCATATGCCACTAGACTAGTAGGAGATATCGTATGCATTACTTGTTAGAGCAAAGGTCATGTTTCTAGAAGGCATAATAAAATTGTAGTTAGTGATGTTCTAACTTCAAAATTGCTATCTGAAGGATTGACTGCAGTACTGTGCCATTTACGGTTCAGTAACCCCACATATTCTTTCAGATCTGTATGAGGCTACAGGAGAGTGGGGAAGAGCTAATCAAGCATATAAAATCCCGTCACCTTTACAGCTCACCGCTAGCAAGAAGAGTTGAGAGAGAAATTTATGTTTGCGATGACTGTCACCGCATTTTCTTCAATAAGGACATGCTACAAGCACACATTTTGTACTCGCACATGTACACAGGGCAGGAACGCAAAAATCATTTTTACACTTGCCCAAAATGCAAAAAATCATGCAAATTGAGTATGTTATGGTTTCATTTACAACTACATGAGATACCAAGCATATCAGGCTGTGAAATATGCCTGGCGCACTTCCCCAGTGTTAAAGAGTTAGAGGAGCACTTAAAACAGCACCCGATGTGTTATAGGTGTGAAATATGTAATATCAATGTAAATAAACAGCCGCTATTCGATAAGCATATTGACCGACATCATAAAAGTAAAGTTAACAAGCTCACTATAGCAGAACGAGGACTCCCTCAAATATTTATCTGGAATAAAAAGACAGTAAACCCTCTAAAGTACAATATCCATAATTCTACAAGAGGTAATTATCATTTTTTTTAATTCTTTTTAAGGCTCCATACCCAAAGGGTAAACTGTACCCCTAGTACCAAAAAGTTATCCAAAATGTGAATATGTGCGAATCCATTTAAAATTTGTACTAACATTTTTAGTTCATCAACGTGTCCGCTAGGGGCGCTGCAGAGAAATGTATGGGAGAAAAGGGAGAAAACGTAAACAAATCAAGTTTTAGTAAACTATCGAAACTCGCACTAGGGGTACAGAACCCTATATAACTGATAGTTAGACAGATGAAATTTTCACAAATGATGTTGTTCTGTTGCTGCTATTACAAATATACTAAAAAACAATGAAATACAAAGTTTGTACTGCTAGATGGCGTTGTGTGAATCTGCTAGATAGCATCTTTATTTTAAAGTGGCATAATATGGTGTGTTTTCAAAAGAAGTTTGGGTTATTACAGGGTTGGTACTTCCGCCTAATATAGGTGTGTGCATACTCTGCAGAGAAATATGTGAAGATGTTTTACAGGTAAGTAATTTACATAATCTAAAAAAGCTGTGCATGAAAGAAAATATTGACTAAACAACGAAGTGAGCGAAAGTCTCTGCTTCGACTCACCAAAGGTTTATTTTTATTTATTTATTTATTTATTTATTTATTTACCAACCAAAATACATATCATACTTATACCTATTTACTATGATCTAATCTAGGAATATACTCCAAAATCTACCATAGTTACAATTAACGTATTATTATAATATAATCATAGATAAGAATACAATATAACAATATCAAAACTAAGTAAGTAGGTATAGATCATGAAGGGACATTAGCAGCCGTGCTAGGTCGTACCTGTGTTACAGCTGCCAATATCTTCCTCCTGTGTAGTAACAGAACAGTAAAAATAAAAAATGAACAGAATTTCAAACATTTTAGCCCCTACCCAAAAACATCCAAGGCAATAAAAAAGTTATAATAAGAGAAAAATAAACCTGACCTAAGTACTTTAGCACAACATCCCATGAATATCGTGTAAATATTGACCTAAATTAATATACAGCTGTTGGCGCAATAGATTCTAAGATATTTTCATTAAAAAAAAAAACATACAGTGGTACAAAAGTGCCTTAGTGGGTAGGCAGTAATAAAGTAAGGAGAAAATAATACATTATTTAGAAGCAAGTTTTGATAGCCTACAGTGCTGTGTCCGACATCTCCTTTTGATACTAATCATTATTCAGAAAAAAAAAGAATGCAACTACAAAAGTAAGATCCTACTCCTTGCATAATAATTTATATACCTAACCTAAATCAATCAATGCAATATCGTAAGGGAGGCATACCCACATCGGACGATTACAAAACAGCTCAACCACTGCAACGTAGTAATACGAACGAGACAACTTGTTGCACGGCACATGAATTGTGGAGCCGATAATAATTATTAGCATACAATATTGCTGCCGGAAAAAAATAAAAATATAAGTATTATGTTTGGGCAGGAGCATAAAACTAATTAATAAAATTAGTGTTAGTAGCAAATGTACAAAATAGGGTTTTAGTACGTTATTTTTGTTTTATTCATTTGTTGTATTATGTAATAGGTATACGGTTAGACTTAGTAAAATATTATTTATCTGTGTGAATTGTGTTAAGTAGATGAGTATTACAATTTCGCTGTTTTATTTGTTAATTTTTATAGGCAAGGTAATAAGTAAGTGTTTTTAATTTCTATTTTGTTACGGTAATTAATTTCTCCACTTCCTCATAACTTAGAGCGAGTAAGAATTCTTTGAGTATAGTCTTACACTTGTAGGTAGTAAGTGGGTAAATATGAACGTGTTGACTAATAGTTTTGTATAAGAAGGGCCCTAGAAAACAGTAGTGTCTTTGTGCATACGCCGAAGAGAATCTAGAGGGAAACACTAACAAATCTTTACGACGCTTATTGTGATAACTTTCTTGATCGAAGTCGTGCTTGGAATGTGTTTTTAAAACTGCTTTATAAATAAAGATCTGTCTCACACTCAGTATTTTAGTATCAGAATATAGCTGTTTAGTAGGAAACCTAAACGGCTTGGAAAGCATTACTTTCAATACAGCTCTTTGAGATCTTTCAACACGCAAAAGGATGGTTTTAAATGTCCCTCCCCACGCCAAATTGCAATAGGCCAATAGGGAATGACATAAAGCATAGTAAATATTCTTCAGTAGACTAATTTCACCTAAGTGTCTTAGACGCTTGAAGATAACAATCAATTTTCTAACCCTGCCGGTAAGTATCTTTATATGTTCATGCCAGTTCAACTGCTGGTCGATCATTACACCAAGGTATCTAATGGTTGACGTATGTTCCAAAGAATAACATGAACAGATTGAATCTGTCCATTTAGAGTCAGAGCAAATATGGGCTCTTATGTTATGCGTATTAACACTAGGCCTGTCGGTAATGATTTTAGAAAACGTCAGATACTTTGTTTTGTTTAAGTTAAGGGTGAGGAGGTTATTACGAAGCCAGGACATAACTTCTTTTAGGCCAATTTCCGCTAATTGCGTAACTTTAGCCCATGTAGGTGCAGTAAATAACAAGGCAGTATCATCTGCAAAGACGACAGTTGTACCGCCCACAAGTTTGAGCTCACAGAGGTCATTGACATAAATCAAGAAGAGCGTTGGACCCAAAATGCTACCCTGTGGCACTCCGTAATTAATTGTAGTCTCTTCACTAAGCATACTTCCAATTTTGACTCTTTGTTTTCTGTTTGAAAGATAGTCTGAGAACAGCTTCAATGCAACATCTCTTACGCCCATCTTTTCCATTTTGCTGAGTAGGATCGGGACAGAGACGGTGTCAAACGCTTTCGCCAAGTCTAGGAATATACCTATACATTTATTCTTCTTATCAACATTACGTACCACATAATCCGTGAGTTCCAATACTGCATCTTCAGTTGATTTAGCCGAAACAAAGCCAAATTGTTTTTCAGAAATAATTTTGAATTTTTTTAGGTATGAGGTGAGGCGCTTGTTTAGTAGGCGTTCAAGAATTTTTGACAAAGCGGAGAGGATGGAAATTGGTCGATAGTTGTTGACACTGTCTCTGTCTCCTCCCTTGTGGATTGGTTTAATAAGGGCCGTTTTAAATAAGCTTGGGAAAATGCCACTTCTGAAACTCAAGTTACAGATATGGGTAATATGAGGGACAATAAGGTTTTTTGCACATTTGAGGACCTCAGTTGGAATGCCATCATGACCCGCTGCACTGGAGGACTTAAGATTAATAATAATAGACTCAATTTCGGAGCAATCTGTATCAAAGAGGCCGAAGGAGTGGGCTGAATTCTCTATTGACTTCAAAGAGGGAGACAATGATATATTGATATTACCATTCGATATTAAAATTTCGTTAGCTAACTTTTTACCAATATTAGAAAAGTATGTGTTTATAAAGTTTATTGAGTCAGTCGGGCTATCTTTTAATGCTAGTAGATCACGATCATGTTGCTCAGAGCAGATCTTCTTAGAATCAAATTTAGCAATTTTTTTAATTACTTTCCACGTTTTTTTATTATCACCAACCACCTTTTTTATCTCCTTCCTATCATACTCTTTTTTGACATTTTTAAGAATTTCTCCACAATAATTCCTATATCTAGTAAATATTAACTTAAGAGTTTTGTTATTGGGGTCATTATTAGATTGCTGATGCAGTTTATCACGATTTCTAATGCAACGTAATAGGCCCGGTGTAAGCCAGGGTTCTTTTAGAACTTTACGACAGGAGATTCTTTTTTCCGTCGTACTCTGATCAACTGCATTTTTTAACGCACGAACTAGAATATTAGTAGCCTTATTGACATCATCTGTTTCAAAAATTTGATTTAGGTTATCAATATTGATGTTAGCAACAATATTCTTGTAGTCGATTTTTTTGTACAGGTTATAGGTATTTTGAGAATGTTGGTGATTCTCAAGAACAAGAGCAATTGTATAATGGTCAGTGATCGTGCTAGAAATTACTAATGCTGAGGCTTTTAAATTGGTTTTGAGAAATATATGATCGAGGCAACTGGTTTCTCTAGTAGGGAATAAATGAGCGGGAAGGAGTTCATGTTGAGCCATGAGATCCAAGTAGTCATTACAATTATGAGTATCTATATTTGAGTTTGCTATATTTATATTGATGTCACCAGTCAAAATTATATTCTTGTAACTTTTTAAAGAGCTTACTATTTTGTCAATTGAGACCAGAAAGTTGTCCAACGTACGATAAGACGGTGGACGATATATAGCAATAATTGCCGTATCTCTTCCAATTTTGATCGTAATACAGTTAGCCTCAAAATTCAGGGGCTCTTCAACTACAGCCGATATATCGTTCCTTATGAAAGCAACTACTCCCTCGTTCTGTGTCTTATTATATCCTGAAGAGTAAGATATAAAGTTGTTAAGTGAGGGAACATAATCTAACTTATTGAGCCAGCACTCAGTTAAAATTAAGATGTCGACATCAAATTTAAGGCGATTAAGCAGTATCTCCATTTGAGAAAGGTTTTTATCAATACTGCGGATATTTTGACATAAGATAGATAGTTTTTTACGTCCCGAACCGACAAATATATGTGCTTCCTCAACTTGACACTGAATGGATTTCGAAATTGCATAAGAATCTAATTCATTTGTTAGGGCTTTAAAATCCATTATAAGGGAAAATATGTAAGACATATCCTGTACCAGATGTACATCAACTATTGCTGGGGTTGGAGGGGCAGGAGCTCTTGAAGCAGGAAGAAAATACTTGTTGTTGGTGTACTGGTAACTGTTTATTCTTGGAGCTGTTTACTATTTGGAGGCTGGAACGATACATGCCAGTAGCGGCTACGCGCTCTATATTTATACAATATTTCCTTAACGAAAAGCTGCGTTCTTATTCGCTAGCCAATTACAGACGTACTCTTTCAACCAATTGGGAGACTTTGTGGAATTTTCCATTACATTTTCTGTCCCCGTCTTTCTTTTTATGGAAATTTCCGTATGCAATGACCAATCAGAGCTCGCTACATTTTTCTATACAAATTTACTATTTAACCTCGTTTCCTTACCTTTTAGAGAGCACTCTACTATTCTAACATGGATCTTTACTTAAAAGAGAACACTATTCTAACATGTAATTATAAACTATGATTAACTACATGTTACTATTTTGGTACTGATATAACCGACCTACTATTTACCTATGTACCTATGTACCTATGTACCTACGTACCTATTTACCTACACACCTACCTATGTACCTATGCACTGTCTGTTTATCCCAATCATTATTGCTTTATTTACCCATCGAGACTTAATCTATTTTACATAGGTAGCTTATGTATTACAGTATAACATAATTATTCATTAGATAGATGTTTCGACGACGTTGTCCTGCACATCTCTCCCGCCGTGTGGCTCCGTCACATCTTCTACCGGTGCTGGATCGACGTCTTCAATCGGCAGGATCACCATTTTCCGTACTGGCCTTCGCAGGACTCCTCCTTTGGTCTTGATGTCCACGGTGCGCACGATGTCGTCCGGCCCGGGGTACGTTGCTATAACTTTGCCTCGGATCCAGATGTTGCGAGGCAAGTTGGCGTCAATCAGTTGGACTAGATTTCCAACTTTGACTATAGGGCCTCGTCCGTGAGGTTCCCGCCGGTTTTGAAGCTCGGGGAGAAACTCGCGCACCCATCTCGTCCAGAATGTATCGGCTAACCTTTGTGCTGCTCGCCAGCTGTTCTTTGAGACGGTGTCCTTATCGTCGAATTCGCCTGGTGTTGGTACTCGCCCAGGTCCTCCCAGGAGCCAGTGATTTGGTGTCAGGGCTTCCGGATCTTCTGCATTGACTGAGACGTATGTCAATGGTCGACTGTTGACCGTATACTCTGCTTCGGCCAGCAGTGTCGTGAGGACCTCTTCTGAAGGACTTCTTTCGTGGAGAGTTGCTGTCAGGGCTGTCTTCACCGATCGTACCATTCTTTCCCAGGCTCCTCCCATGAACGGTGCGCCAGGTGGGATGAAACGCCATGAGATCGTGCGTTTCGCCGCTTCTTCTGATGTCGCTTCGTCGATGGCTCGTCGCAGCTCTTTGTCCGCTCCCCTCAAGTTGGTGCCGTTGTCTGACCAGATTTGAGTTGGGCAGCCTCGTCGTGCAATCATGCGTCTGAGTGCCATGATCGCTGAATCTGTGGTGAGCGATGCTGCCACTTCCAAATGTATCGCTCTCGTGGTCAGACAGGTGAAGATAGCCACGTATCGTTTTTGATGAGTGCGACCAACGGTGACTGTCAGCGGGCCAAAGTAGTCCACGCCCGTGAACGTGAAGGCTCGTCTGTGGTGCGCCAGACGACACGGCGGTAGATCTCCTGTTCTTGGGTACGGCGGTGCTTGAGTCTTCATTCTGCAGTGTAGACATTGGCGTACTAACGTGCGGGTTATTGGTCGCAGACGTAGTACCCAATACTGTTGGCGACATTCGTTTACTGTAGCTTCGACGCCAGAGTGATGTAGCTGTCGATGAATGCTCGTTATCCAGAGTTTTATCGTAGGATGATTTCCGTCGACGATCATTGGTCTTTTGATGCTCTCTGGAACTTGTTCTGTAGCTTCTATACGGCTTCTCAGTCTTAGAGCCCCGTTGACGTACTCGACGCTCAACTGATGAAGGCGACTTTCTTTTTTGACTGTCTTTTCTTTCTTGATATCTTCAATTTCTTGAGAGAAGGAATCCTCTTGTGAGGAGCGCATGAGAAGCTCCTCTGCTGTTTTCAGGTTCTCAGCGGAGACAGGATGGAACTTCTTCTGTTCTGTTGTCGTCTTCTTTTGTTTCTGTACTGTTGACGCTTTGGTTTTGTTTCTTTTCCATGCTGGATCCGCTTCTGTGTTCTTTTTGGTTCTTGTGTAGTGAACCATCTGTTTCTTAGTTCTGCACAATTGAATAAATTGCAGTACTCTTGCTGTGGCGTAGCGAAGTCTTTCCCAATTGGAGAAACGGGAGACTTCGGGTAGTCCTTCGGACAGTTTCTGTTTCTTTTTGCCGATGACGACATGGTTGACTCTTTCTTCGCCTGTTGGTTCTGGGATAGGTGATGACAGTTCTGTTGGCCAGCGATCTTCGTCTTCGTACAGGAACTCTGGTCCCTTAAACCATCGGTGTTCTTTGTTGAAGAATGTTGGCACGTCCCTTGTTGCGTCGTCAGCCACGTTCAGTTTTGTCGGCACCCAGCGCCACTCGTTGACTGTTGAACTCTCCTCTATTGCCGCAAGACGATGAGCCACGTAAGGTTTATAAGAACGTGACCCCGTCTTAATCCAGGTGAGTGCTGTTTTGCTGTCCGTCCAGAAGATTTTGGACTGTGGCTTCTTCTCGTGCTCTTCTATGACGGTTTCGGCGAGGCGTGTTCCCATGACGGCCGCTTGAAGCTCGAGTCTTGGAATGGAGGTGAGCTTCAGAGGTGCTACCTTCGCTTTCGCTAGGATGAGTGACACGCTGACTTCGCCATTGGGGGCTACTGTTCTCCAGAATAGTACTGCAGAGTAGGCAGATTCGCTTGCGTCTGTGAAGACGTGTAGTTGGAGAATCGTGGCGTTACTGTAGTTGAGGTAGCGCCTTGGGATTGCCACGTTGTGCAGATTCTTCAGGTGGATGATCCAGTTTTGCCACTGTTCAGACAGGTCTTTGTGGATTTCTTCATCCCAATCTGTTCCTCTTCGCCAGACTTCTTGGAGAAGTTGCTTCGCTCTGATCGTGACTGGAGATGCGAAGCCAAGTGGGTCAAATAATGACATGACGACCCTGAGAGCTTCTCTCTTGGTTGGTGTCTTCCCCTCGATTAATTGCGACGGTATTCTTGTGAGATTGAGATTGAAGGTGAGCGTGTCTGTATCTGTTTTCCATATGAGCCCCAGCACTCGTTCTGTTCTTTCTTCGGACTTGTAGAGTTCAGTATCTTCTTTAGCGTCACTCTCTCCGAGAGCTTGGAGAAGTCGTGGTGAGTTCGACTTCCACTGTTTGAGTTCGAAGCAGGCCTTCTTATGTATGTCTCGAACTTCTGTCACGGTTCGCGCTGCGTCTTCTATATTTTCGAAGCTGTCCAAGTAGTCATCAACGTAGTGCTTCTTTTTTATCGCAGCTGCAGCTTCTGGATGTGTGGGTTCATGTTTCTGGGCATTCAAGTCTTTTACAAATATTGCTGTTGATGGAGAACTTGAGGCCCCGAAGATCAGCGAAGTCATTCTGTATTCTTCTGGAGGCTTGTCGTCTCGTCGATCTTTGCGCCAAAGATAGCGGAGCGCATCTCTGTCTTCCACCCGGAGTTTGACCTGCATGAACATTTCCTTTATGTCCGCTGTCACTGCGATCATATGTTGTCTGAATCGCATGATGACGCCAGGCAGGGACTGAAGTAGATCTGGCCCTTTGAGTAGCATATCGTTGAGAGCTACTCCTCTGGTTTTGGCGGCGGCGTCATGGACGACTCGTAGCTTGTCAGGTTTCATCGGGTTGATAACTGCGAAATGTGGCAGGTACCAAGTTTTGTTCTGCGTCTTCATCTTTGGTGCAGGTTCAGCGTAGCCTTTAGTGATGAGGGCTTCCATTTGTTCTGTATATTTCTCCTTCAGACGTGGATCGCGATCTAGCTTCTTTTCTATACCGAACAGCCGCTTCCGAGTGTTTTCATAGTTATCAGGAAGCGTGATGTCTTCTTTTTTCCAGAGTAGAGCCGTTTCGTATTTTCCTTCTTCTGTGCGGACTGTATTTTCTGTTAAAATACGCAAGGCTTGTTCCTCTGGATCTGTCTTCGGTTTCTTTGGGTTGAGGCAGAGCGCGTCCATGGAGAAGTATTGCTTCATCATGTCTTCTATGTTGTCCTCTTCTCGGGCTTCTGTTACATGTGAGACGAAGTTGATGCTATGTCCGAGGGTACGAGTGTGACCCCCGTGAAGCACCCAACCTAGTGGCGTGAGTGATGCCACTGGTTGGTTCCTGTTACCTCTTCTGATCTTCGATGTGATGAGGATGTGCCAGTTGTCTTGGCCTATCAGGATTCGTGGCTTCGCATCCTTATAAGTGAGGATGCTGCTGATGTCTCGTAGATGCTGGCATTTTTCTATTTGTTCCGTCGATACTTCTTGTGTTGAGACTTGCAAGTTGTTCACTGTTCTTGCTTGAACCGGTTCTTCGTGACCGTTCAGTCCCTTGAGTGCAAAATCGACTCTTCTTGACTGTGTTTCCGCTGTCTTTATTTTGTTGATTGCTTCTAAGTGTAGCGGGTCGACGGGTCCTGTTATGCCAGCTTTCTTGCAGATGCTGTCATCTATGAGCGTTACTGTTGAGCCGTCGTCCAGCAGGGCGAATGTATCGACTGCTGCTGCTGGTCCCTTCACTTGGATTGGAATTATTTTCAAATATGACTGTTCTCGGGTTCCGGTCCAAGTAGAGTTGATGGCTTCTGTTGATTTCTCATCGTTGCTCTCTGTTTTATCTGTTTTCTTGATGTAATGCAGCATCTTATTGTGATAGTACTTGCAGCCGTCAATGCCACATGGTTTCGACCGACAGCTGTGATTCTTCATTCTGTAGCGTAGGCATCGAAAGCACAGACGCTTGTTCTTCGCGATGTCCCATCTTGAGTTTTCATTCGCGTTCTTGAACTTCTCGCAGTCCTTTGGGGTGTGACCAGTGTCGTCGCATACTGGGCACTTTGCTGTTGACTGCTTCTCTGTTACTGTGTGCACGTTGTGTGTGCGCCTGTTCTGTTGAGTGGACTGCGGCTGTGAGCCCACTTGTTCGGGTTGTGCATAGGGTGCACGCAATTCAGATTCTCGCTTCAAGAATTGTTCGTACTTTATCAGCTCAGGAGTTCCTTTCGGTTGTAGTGCAGCGAAGTCATAGTATTTGGCGCGTAGCGTTTGAGGTAGCTTCTCCACCATTGTGTTGGCAACTTCGTGGTTGTGCAGGAAGTGGTAGCATTGCAGCGCATGGAGAGTAGACACGGCGTTGGTTACTTTGCTGGCGAAAATGCAGACATCTCTCGGTGACTCTGTTAGACGTGGCAAAGCTCTGAGTGCATCCATTTCTGTTATGGCAATGGATTCAGGCCTTCCAAATCTGATTTCTAGAGTCTGCATAATGTTGGCTGGATCTGCGTTGGAGACAAGTTGACCTTCGACTGCTTCCTTGGCTCTTCCCTTGAGATTTCTTCGTAGGCGATTCAAGTTCTCGACCTTGGTATAAGAGGCCATGGTTTCGGTGTAGGCTGCGTTGAATGATAGCCAGTCTAGATGGCCACCATTGAAGAAGGGTAACTCGGCGTACTTCGGCTGGCTGGCTGCTTTGATTGCGAGTGTGATTGCTGACGATAGTTGCGAGAAGTCTGGTTGAAGGCAGACTCCCGCCGGTACTGATGGTATCTTCTGTTGTTGCTGTTCATTATCTTCGTTTCTTCTATGTACGTGTGTATTCTGTTCTTCGACCGATGGCTTGGGTCCCGTGTTCTGTTTATCGATCTGTGGTTCGGGCCCTTTGTTCTGTTCTTCGATCGGAGGTTCAGCCCCCTGATGTTCCAACCAGGTGCTCACACGTGCTTCGACTTCTGCCTTGGTGTAAACGGAGACATCTTCATCATCAGTATCTTCTGTTTCTATTGTGGCTAGCCGTGCTGCGGCTAGTTCCACCTGGACACGCAAAAGCTCTTCTTTGGCTTTCGCGATCTTGTTCGCTTTTGAGCGCGACTGTACTGTTCTGACCGAACCCCCATACTTGCGTGGGTTCGGGGGCTTGTCTGCGGCGGTGAGACAAGCTTCCTTTCTTCTGTTTTCTGTTTCGCCCTGCCTGGCTTTAGGCGGGACGGGCTGTTCGGCTGTTGATGTACCCGGCCTCATGATGAGCTTCGCTGTTGTACCAGTAGCCTCCGTCACGTTGGAGCGTGTGACGGAGGGATTGGCGGCGGATGCGTCCGCCATCGTCGCTGTCGAATCTTCTGTCGTCGTGGTTGTTGCAGTCTCCGCAGTTAAGGCTGTGGTTGCAGTCGTCTCGGTCCACACGCTTTGTGAAGTAGCGGTGGTACCAGAGGACGACGACTGCTTGGCCTCTTCCGCAATGAGACGGCCTTTGCTGCTGGAGCGGGTGTTCGGCATTTCGAGCAGCTTCGATGTTCTTCTTGTTTCAGTTCGGAGACTTCCCTCGTTATCCGGCGCTCGATGGACCAGCCAATGTACCAGATGTACATCAACTATTGCTGGGGTTGGAGGGGCAGGAGCTCTTGAAGCAGGAAGAAAATACTTGTTGTTGGTGTACTGGTAACTGTTTATTCTTGGAGCTGTTTACTATTTGGAGGCTGGAACGATACATGCCAGTAGCGGCTACGCGCTCTATATTTATACAATATTTCCTTAACGAAAAGCTGCGTTCTTATTCGCTAGCCAATTACAGACGTACTCTTTCAACCAATTGGGAGACTTTGTGGAATTTTCCATTACATTTTCTGTCCCCGTCTTTCTTTTTATGGAAATTTCCGTATGCAATGACCAATCAGAGCTCGCTACATTTTTCTATACAAATTTACTATTTAACCTCGTTTCCTTACCTTTTAGAGAGCACTCTACTATTCTAACATGGATCTTTACTTAAAAGAGAACACTATTCTAACATGTAATTATAAACTATGATTAACTACATGTTACTATTTTGGTACTGATATAACCGACCTACTATTTACCTATGTACCTATGTACCTATGTACCTACGTACCTATTTACCTACACACCTACCTATGTACCTATGCACTGTCTGTTTATCCCAATCATTATTGCTTTATTTACCCATCGAGACTTAATCTATTTTACATAGGTAGCTTATGTATTACAGTATAACATAATTATTCATTAGATAGATGTTTCGACGACGTTGTCCTGCACATATCCTATTTTAGCCATATTATAACGCAGAGAAATCGGTATCATTAAAATAACGTGCTGGAGACTGAATACTATGATACAGCAATAAGGCTTATACAAGACAATTAAGAAACAAACTATCGTTAGAATAATAGCATGATTAATGTAATAACATGGAACAAAGTTGATTACAATGAGTGGCCATTTTTTAGATACAATGGAAGCGGGAGAGTTTTGTTTAACAATATAACCAAAAATAACGAGGTTGATTAAGTTAGTAATACTTATGCAAGTTCCTAGTAGCCGACGGATTATCAGCATACTGTTAATTGACATTCCCGAGAGTCCGATCAGCTTGTTTACTGAGCTCCTCCAGGCGCTTTTCTTCTTTGATAAGCAGTGGAGCTGCTCCTTCCTTTCTCCGTAGGAAAATTCGTCCATGGGCACACCAACAAAACTTGTAGCCGTTGGATTTCGCAAAATCTCTGGCGAGAAAAAATAGTCTTCTAGTTTTAGCAGTCATGTGCTCAGCAACGTATATCGGCGAAGCCGGCAAACCCATTTTCAATTGAGATGTGCTAAGTTGGGAGGAATGTTGTTTATTGTAAGATTTAGCCGCTCGAATGTATTCTTCTTTACGAATAACCGTTGTTAATCTTACAATTATAGGTGGGTCCACCTTCTGAGTATTCACTCTGAATACGTCAACAATTTCTGATTTACTTATATCTAGATCAATAGCTTTCCCAAGATTTATAGCGAGTTCGGCCAGGTTTGACTTCGTCTCGGTAGACTTTTGCGGAATATTTCTGATTTCTATAGTGGAAGCCCTGTTAGTTTTATCCAGTGCTTCTAATTTATTTTCCAGTTCTAAGATATATATTTTATCGGTCTTCCTTTCACGTTGAATTTCTACGGTACCGGTAACGGTAGTCTGTTCCAGTTGTGCACCACTCTATTACTTAGGAAGTGGTGTGCAGTGTTGGTCTTAGATGGTGCACGAGAGATTTTTTGTAGGTGCCCTCGCAGAGGTTTTCCTTCTTTCATAATATAAATGTCATGTATGTCAGGTAAGTTATAATTGTAATTGATAATTTTGAAGGTTTCAATGAGGTCTCCACGCAGTCGTCTTTCTTCAAGGGTAGTAAGGCGCAGGGTTTGAAGTCTGTCTTCATAGGACTTGCGTCGGAGAGCCTGGGGTATCTTACTTGCTCTTCTTTGCACACTTTCTAGCAGGTTTATGTCTTTGTGAAAGTAGGGGCTCCAAATTTGAAATCCATACTCCAAGAGTGACCTAATGTACGTTTTGTAGATCTTAAGAAAGACCTCAACTGTCATTGATTGAAAGGACCGGCGTATAACATATATAAAAGCATTAGCCTTTTTGACAATTGAAATGATGTGCTCTTCCCACTTTAAATTGGCAGTGATAATTATTCCCAAGTCTTTTTGACGGCTGACTGATGCTATGGCGTTACCATCCAAGGTGTATGTAAGTTGGGGGTTGTCATTACCTAAATGAAGTACACTACATTTTGCTACATTTAATTTAATTATCCAATCTTTAGTCCAGGTCTGAATTCGGCTTAGATCTTCTTGCAGCTGTCCAGACTTCACTAAAGGGTTAGCAAAAAACTTCCCATCATCAGCAAAAAAAGCAGATTGTGACTCCAAAAGTTCTAGCAAATCCGTAATGAAAATTCCAAAGAGGTGGGGAGCGAGCACTGATCCTTGGGGAACACCACTCAACACCTGTAGTCGTTGTGATAAGGAGTTACCAACTCGCACCTGGAATGTTCTATCTGCTAGATAGTTTTCATAGTTCTACATGTCAGTTTCTTTTTGTTGGTGATTGCTTATTGTAGCTGTGTTTACCTCAAAAAGTGTAAGTTTGCAGGAACACCATTTACAAGCCAATGACAATATTTGCCATGTGTTTGTAGGCCGGCCCCCCACTAGGTGCAACAATGATCTCTGCGGGGAGCAGATGGATGCAGGAAGCGAGCAGCTGCTCAAAGTGGCGCTCCCTGGGGGAGGGCTATGTTCAGCAGTGGACGTCTTCAGGCTGTTAATGATGATGATGATGATATTGAAATATTGAGTCAATTCTAACCAAGTGTTTCAAACATGAGCAGAATTGGTCAAGAGGTTGTCCAGATATAAGGCCATGAGGTCTGAGTTTGGGATGTACTAACTACATCAAGACATGTTGTCGCAAAAAGATTTGTTCTCGCGAGGTCTACTGTTTGTAGAAAAGTGTTGTAACTTGGCATCTCATGATCTTCAGGTCAGGTCCCACTTATTCCGTGATCACCACCACGTGGAGACTGCCAAGAAAAGTGTTGTAACTTGGTATCTCATGATCTTCAGGTCAGGTCCCACTTATTCCGTGATCACCACCACGTGGAGAGTGCCAAGAAAAGCTGGAAATGTTCTTGTGGAGATGAATTCTTTAATCAGGTGCTTATCAAGCATCACATTTTCAAGATGAAGGGAGCTCATAGAATACTTGAGGGTAAGCATTTTTGCCCTTTACCATGTTGAAATGGCAATGGGCAGGCCACATTGCTTGTAGAGCTGACAACCGATGGGGAAGAAAGGTTCTCGAGTGACCACGAACCGGAAGACGCAGCGTAGGGCCCCCACTAGGTGGCCCGACGATCTGGTAAAAACTGCGAGCAGCCACTCAAGGTGGCACTCTCTAGGAGAGACCTATGTTCAGCAATGGATTTCTGCAGGCTGTTGATAATGAAGCATTTCTGTTCAATTTATTCAATTTTATTCAGTTTATTTATTCCAAAACAATAATTTCTATAAGAAATTCGTATCATTTACATGCAGTCACAATTTTAGGTAAGTTTACATTCAAGGTGACCTTGAAGTGGTATGTTATCCCGAAAGGGGGTAAATCTACACCCGACGGTAGACACGAGTCTTCTACGACTTTACTAAATTAATAGTTTTTCATTGAAGAGATGCCATGTAAAGTTTACGTTCGAAAATAACCTTAGCGCAGCTGGGTGGTTGAACTTCGTCCTTGACCGAGTGCACATAAATGAGTTAAACGACCTGTGTTTAGAAATGAATTTATAGTATCTTGTTAACTCTCGTAGCGATCGCACGTGCAATTTTGCGAGTGGATTTATTTTTTACCATGGAGGTTTGGAAACACCCAGTTTCAAGTAAGACTCTCACAACTTGTAGGGTATCATGGTCCCAGTCCCCCCATTTCGGGATAACATACCAATTCAAGGTCACCTTGTATAATAAAACTACCTGGGCTAATTCTGTACATTGAATATTTTTTGAAAATGTTGACTGCTTTATCTTCTTAATCGACATAAAAACATTAACAATTTTTTTTGAATTTTTAGTCTGTCTGTTTGTCTGTCCCTTTGAACCAGCATCACGCTGGAACTACTGAACGGATTTTGCTGAAATTTGGTATGGCTATAACCAGCTATAGCTGATTATGCAGAATAACATTTAGGATTTTCGTTTGTTCTTTTTGTTTTCTAAAACCGCCAAGTGCGGGTTGCCCAAGCATAAGGATGTAACTTCTATTCAAGATTTTTTTGTTCGCATATTATAATTATATAACGCCCAACGATCACATACATAGATATTTGTTTACTATCAATTTTAATTTAAATAAAAAAAAAACAAAGAAATATACTCAAAGGGAAAGGTAAAAAATAGGGGAACAGGATGAATGAAGACACCTCCCTTCTATTGCCGTCCCATCCATTCATCCTTTTCCCCTATTTTTTTACCTTTCCCTTCTCTCTGTGGGTTTTAAGTCTTAACTTTGTTTATGGGTAACAAAGTTAAGACTTAAAACTCACAGATGGGTTTTGGCGGAAACGCGGAAAAGTTCACGTCGTTGCATTGTATTATTTATCTTAGTCTTTATTAGTTGCGCTTTACGCATTAAGTGCTGAATTACGAGCATGAGTGTGGGCCAGTGATATAATGTGGTGAAGCGTGATTTTTCGTGTTGCTTCCAAAACTCCATAGAAGCTTCTCGTAAAGTTGCCACCACTTTACTAGGGCACAACTTAGACTGGACTATGACTATGACTAGGACATGACTGCGTGAAATATTTCATAACACGATGAAAATTATAATACTTGACACTGGCTAAATACACTATGTGTGGAGCCAAAATATAACAAAAAAAAAGACTTAAAACTAATTAACCCGTGCGAAGCCGGGGCGGGTCAGCTTTTATTTATTTTTATTTTATTTATTTATTTAATACAAAAAGAAATACAGCTGTTTTAGTATAATATGCCTTAAACCTAGGTAAACCTAGGTAAGGTTTGTCTAGACATATGGTTCTCGGCAACTATAGCTAGTACACGAAATCAACTCATTACTATGTCCTCAGATAACGAAGAGGTCGAGAAACTGGCAGAGGTAGAGATGCTGATGCCGACAATACAAGTGGAAATGGACAGCAGCGGAGAGTGGAGGATAGCGCAAGGCAAGCCATTTATAATCTTGACAGCCTTCGTGGTGTGGTGGTTGAGCAGGTCGGCTCGTAACCCGGAGGCGGCGGGTTCGATTCCCGCGACAGGACAAGTATTTGTGCACAGAAAAAAAACTGAAATACTTGTTCAGTGTCTGGGTGTTGTGGGAGCATGGTCCTCGTAGTTCCTGGGTCCCTAGATACAGGGGATCCTAGTTAGGGTCCGAGATCTGAGTAGGTGATCTTTTAAAAAAAAAAATCTACTAGCTGACCCGCCCCGGCTTCGCACGAGTTAAGGTAAATCACACTCAGCGCGCCAAATTCAAATTTTCTTGTTTCTTTTGCTAATTATAGCTTAATTAATATGAAAACTATTTTTCCCCAAATAAATAGAATTTATCAACAAATTATGATTAAAAGTAGTATTAGTAGTAGTTACACTTAGTAGGTAGTTTTTTGTATTGTGTTATATAGGTTTATTGTTAATTAAAAGAATTATCTAGAAAGTAATATTATTTGAGCGATTTAGCTCTTATTTTTATTATTTTCGCGAGGATATTACTTGCTAGGTGTAGATTATTTTTATGATTAAAAGTATCACCTAAATATCATTGGTTTAGCAACAATTGGCAAAAAACTAATTTTGTCTTGGCTTTTCAGTCTATTGCCAATTGTTGCTAAACCAATGATATTTAGGTGATACTTTTAATCATAAAAATAATCTACACCTAGCAAGTAATATCCTCGCGAAAATAATAAAAATAAGAGCTAAATCGCTCAAATAATATTACTTTCTAGATAATTCTTTTAATTAACAATAAACCTATATAACACAATACAAAAAACTACCTACTAAGTGTAACTACTACTAATACTACTTTTAATCATAATTTGTTGATAAATTCTATTTATTTGCGGAAAACTAAATTTCATGTAATAGGCATGATGACTACTATTATAAATGAACAACTAAATATTACTTTTATAAAGACGATTAAAAATGAATGCAATAATTGAAAAAAATAAGTAAAATCGGTAAATAAATCACGGAGTAATAAGCTTTTAAAGTTTCTACAGGAGGCATCTCCTGTCCCTTTCTCGCGAAACAGAGCGCCCTCACAGTTACTATGAAAAGTCCACTCGTGACGTCACATAACAAAGACATATATGTAAAGCTACCACAGCTTAGTAATGAGGTACTATAACGACCTTCCTCTGACGTCACTGGCCGTTTGAGCTATCTCTTTCTATTCCGGTTTTTAAAATGCTTGTAACTTGTCGTTTTTTGAGATATTTTATTTATGTTTTCACAGATGTTTATCTTTTGAGAAATATTTTAAAATGCAATGTTAAATATTAATAAAATGTTAGTCATCATGCCCATTGCGTTGAGTATTTAAGCTATAATTAGCAAAACAAGTAAGAAAATTTGTGTTTGGCGCGCTGAGCGAGACGTACCATTAGTTTTAAGTCTTAACTATGTTTATGGGTAAGGGAGAAGGGAAAGGTAAAAAAGGTTCCTTCGACAGGGTGCGCATAACTGTTATTTGTTTTTTTTTTTTTTTTTTTTTATGAAATTAATATGACAAAAAAATATAATTAATAATATACCAACAAAAATTCTTGAATAAAAATTAGATCCTTATTGCTTGGGCAACCCGCACTTGGCCGTTTTAGAAAACAAAAAGTATTGTATTGTATTGTATTTATTCATGAACAACATACATTGTATTTGAATTACATTACATAAAAATTGAATTAAGCACATTTACATTGAATTTAGTAGGTACATTAAAATAAAATAAAATAATCGAATTAGTATGCATGCAAATTAAAATAATAAGTAATAGTAATGTCAAAATATAATAAAGTAAGTCACAAAAAAAAAATAAAAAAATATGTCATAATATTATCGCAAAGCTAGGTCAAGTACTCA
This sequence comes from Ennomos erosarius, assembly GCA_963580505.1. Taxonomy (NCBI): domain Eukaryota; kingdom Metazoa; phylum Arthropoda; class Insecta; order Lepidoptera; family Geometridae; genus Ennomos; species Ennomos erosarius. The sequence goes on along the minus strand of OY757006.1, from coordinate 1,104,480 downwards.
TTTATGCTATAATAGCTTTTCTCCAAAAGAAATGCTTTTACCTTGTGTTTAAATATATTAGGCTTGTAGACTACTTCCTTAATATCTTGTGAACATCTGGAGAAGGCAGGAAACATGCGAAGGGATAGCATGTTGGAGGTGCACGAGAGCTTACAGTCTCTCTATGAGCTGACGCTCTCTCTGTCGGACTCGCGCTCCCGTCACATGGTCTCTCTTGAGAAAGAGAGGACTCGGGCTGCAAAGGAGTTGGTTCGGGCGGAGAGGGCCCATATGAGGCAGATGACTGAGCTGCGCATCTCCCTCTCGGATAGGCTAAAAGAGACCCAGGTTACCCTGGAGAAGACGCATAAGGTGGCTGAGGCAATGTGTATCCTAAATGTTATTCTGCATAATTAGCTATAACCATACCAAAAGCGTTCCAGCGTGATGCGTGTTCAAAGGGACAGACAGACAGACAAACAATTCAAAACCGACTTAGAAGTGTAAAGCAGACAAAATTATGTAACAGGGTTACGGCGCTAAACTAATAATAACCCGTGCGAAATTAGTTTGCATTAAAATTATATTGACTTTGACAATACTTACCGCCCCACAGATTAAAACCCAAAACTCCGTCCACAGATCACAAAGCGGGCCAAAACGTGCAGCAGCCGGCGAAGGAAATGGATGTAGAACCTATCTACGTCCAGATTGAAGACTTAGTTCATCCGGATGTTAATGAAGAGTATGTTATGCAAGAAACGGACGAAGCTAACGAGGAGCTCACAATCATATACGCCGAAGTTGATGGTATGGCTGTACTTTTCAATTCTACAGATTCCCATGCCTACAGACTCCCGTTTCTACAGATTCCCATGTCTGCAGATTCCCATGTCTACAGATTCCCATTTCTTGAGTTCCATTTCTACAGATTTTCATTTTAACAGAATCTTATGTTTACTGATTTTTAATTCAAGCCAACTTTTCTAATTGAAAAATTTGACATCTGTCAAAATTGTAATTATAGTTGTTGTAAACGTTAAGTTGTAAACTTTGAATTGGGTGACTGTAATTGATATCCGTACAAATGGGGTTTCTGTAAAATTGGGAAACCGTACATTTAGGAATCTGTAGAATTGAGAATCCGTTCACTGAAGGCTCTGTAAAATTAGAAATATGTAAAAAGAGGAATCTGTAAAACTGGAAAATTGTAGAATTGGGATCTGTTGAATTGGGAATCTGTAATGAAAATCTGTAGAATTGGGAATAATCCCTTTTTTAATTAGAAGGTTACGGCGGCAAACTAAAACGGGTTGTTGATGCAAACCACGGGAGCCGATGGATGCAGGAGGCGAGCAGCCATTCAAAGTGGCGCTCTATGGAAGGTCTATGTTCAACAGTGTACAGCTAATGATGTTATAAAAATGAGAAAATAGAAAACGTTTAAATATTATATTTAATCTAGTATTTATTGTTGTAGCGGCAACAGAAATACATCATTTGTGAAAATTTGAACTTTCTAACTATCACGGTTCATGAGTTACAGTCTGGTGACAGACGGACAGTCAGACGAAGCGACGCCTTGGTAATAGGTTTTGCTTTACCCTTTGGGTATGGAACCCTAAAAAGTATCTAAGTATCTATTGCATCAGTTATCTGGTTCCCATAGTACAAGCTTTGCTTAGTTTGGGGCTAGATGGCGCTGTGTGAAATGTCTACACATAATTTATTTAATTATTATTTATTTACATTTCAGAAGATCAGCTGGTCACGATCGATGCTGAAAGTTCTGAAACAAATGAAGAAGAGATTGACATTGAAGCGTAATTAGGCATTTTGCATTAATCTAATGCAAGGGTAAAAAGAAAAACACCCCTTACTAACCCTTTATGATCAGTCGGCTTACAAAGCAAAAAGACCACGAGGGCAGATTGACTAAAATGCAAAATGACTAAAACGTAGACGTCTAAAATGCAAAATGACAAATTCAGAAAGACAAACGCAGAACGACTAAAATACCTAATGTCTCTGTGAGCTGGACCTCGCGAGGCTGTCGTGGTATATCTTAAAATTGATTTTTTTCTACGATTTCAACCTAGCTCCGCTATTTTGAAAAAAATCCATAAGTTGAAACGTGAAAAATCCATGTAAACTGTCGAACCTTTTCACGAAATTTCACGAGGTTCGGTTGAGAAAATGTGACCCATAGAGTAGAGGAGAACAGTGGGGGACATTTTATTCCCGTTGGCCCCCACGCGGTGGCAGACGGTAAGACATGGCTATCGACCTCTATACTGGGTGTAATTGAATTCATTAGCATCCTTTGAAACTAGGTACCTACTCCTGATACCGGTCACGTGTGGACCGAAATTTTTGAATTTTAACACATAGGTTTGGTAATAATAATAACTCAAAAAATGTAATAACTTACTTAATCAAATGCTACAATACAAAAATTAATTAAAATAATGAATTACTGTTTTTAATTAGTACATAAAAGGTATAAAAACGTTTAAATGTATCAAAATCATCCGCGCCAACTGCGTTACGCGCCGCGGCAACCTTTTATAATTTTCAATAAAAATATTTTCATTTACAGTCTTTACCCTTTAATAATCATCTATAAATGATGACTGCAACTGTTATGGGCGGCCGTGTTGCTTTACATCAGGTGAACGACCAGCTCGTCACGTCACTCATTCCCATATAAAAAAAAAAATGTACTATCATGGGCTCAATTTATGCCAATGAATTAAATTACATTCTGTATATGAAAAAACAATGGCAGACGGGAATAGGTGCCAGAGGTCACTTTTGTGCTTTTTTTTTATGAGAATGACGTGACGAGCTAGTCGTTCGCCTGATGTTAAGCGACACGGCCGCCCATAACAGTTGCAGTGTCACTCGGAACTTTAAAATAATAAAGTTTCGCGTGACACTGCACTGCGCACGTCATCCTGAGACATCACACAGTCTAGTAATCAGATGACTGACTACACTGTGTAATCAGGTCATAAAGTCTCATTTGCCCAGTAATTTCATTAGCTACAATGCTTTTCAAACCGGAACACACTAGTGCTTGCACACTACTGCTTGGCGGCAGAATAACTGGCAAAGCGGTGGTACCTACCTAGACGAACTTTGCAGAAAAGTCCTACCACCTAGTGAAAAGCCTTACTTAAAGAAGTAGCAAATGGTAATAACATATTCCCGGCTGCCCCTATTTCCATATGTAGGGGTCCACAGCCATAAGTGTAAGCCCTTCGTGGGGGCAGACGGGAATAATCTCAACAGACATTTCGCGCTCGTTCAGTCAATATACACAGCATAGTAGTGGAATAGTTACTCAGTGTTTTCTCTCATTTTGTCTGTACCTATTTCAAACTTGATGGAAAGAGACAACACAATAACTATTCCTCTAGTTGCTAGAGGAATAGAATATACTAGAGGATAGTATAACAGTATTTATTGATAGTGGGATATGTATAGTTCAAACCTATAGTGCAGGATTTTCACAAATAAATTTAGGTAGCTTTTCTATACAAGGTGACCTTGTAGAATTGGTATGTTATCCCGAAATGGGGGGACTGGGACCATGATACCCTACAGGTTGTGAGAGCCTGACTTGAATCTGGGTGTTTCCAAACTTCCATGGTAAAAAATAAATCCACTCGCAAAATTGTACATGCGATCGCTACGAGAGTTAACAAGATACTATACATTCATTTCTAAACACAGGTCGTTAAACTCATTTATGTGCACTCGGTCAAGGACCAAGTTCAGCCACCCAGCTGCGCTAAGGCTGTTTTCGAACGCAAACTTTACACGGCATTTCTTCAATGAAAAACTATTAATTTAGTAAAGTCGCAGAAGAAACATTGTCTATCTTGGGGTGTAGATTTACCCCCTTTCGGGATAACATACCAATTCAAGGTCACCTTGTATAAAATGTTAATGTAAATAAATGTATAAGATAATGAGATAAATTGATTTTAAAGTAAGGACCTATATATTTGTACGCATTTCTATTCATTCATGTTTAATAATTATTATAATAAAATTATAAGTGGTGACTTTAATGTAGATCGTGTAGGCCAGGCGCCGAAATGTAAAATTATTTTCACCTCAGCAGCTCGAAAAGGCGCCCTTTGCTGCGAGAAATCAGTGTGCAAAATCGTATTTTGCTCACTGCGTGAGACAAAGTAATTTTTTAATATTATGACTTTGCGGTAAGTGTATTTAGCCAGCTTTATGAACAAAAACTACACCAATAATTAAAAATAAGTTTCTACCGGTTTCAATTAGTAGATTTTTTTCTGTTACCATTATTGAAAAAAGAATACCTACAAATTAATAACATAACATTAAATAATATAAAAAACACTCAAATACTAAACAACCAAACTAATTTATAAAACTAAACTACTACCAAACTAAAACTATAAAATTAACAATGCCACCTTTAGGTTACATTTATATGGAGTTTTGAAGAGAACATGATTTTTCTTTGTCATGCTTTTTGCGGGTACGCGATAGTGTTTCGTTACTAGGTAAATAAGTGCCTACCTGTAGTACTTAGTACTAGTAATGATGTTCTCACTGCTGAGGTGAAAAGTTGTATGTGCTACTCGAGAGCAAAGTGTTTGCATCACGTGTCTTTGAATCCCTCGCTCGCTCAGGATTCTAACTTAGAATCACTCGCTACGCTCGTGGTTCAATACTAGAATCCTTCGCTCGCTCAGGATTCAACATTAGCACTCGACACAAAAATCAACTTTGCTCTCTTGTTGCACAAATAACTATTGTTTCAAAATGAAGCTACTTTAAATACGCCTGTCTCTCATTTTAGAATCATCAAATTTTACACAGCTTCAAAAACACTTTAGCTTTAGTTAGTAATAACAGTTTTCAGTAAATAAAAATGGTTATTTTTTATGCTTAAATTTTTTTTTTGTTACCCACCGAGTCGCTCGGTTGGAGGTTAGGGTTCAAAATATATCTAGATCTACCAATAGAGGTCGTGATCACTAACAGCCTGAAGACGTCCACTGCTGAACATAGTCCTCCCCCACAGAGCGCTTTGAGCGGCTGCTCGCCTCCTGCATTCATCGGCTTCGCACTTTCACCAGATCGTCGATCCACCTAGTGGGGGGCCTACGTTGCGTCTTCCGGTTCGTGGTCGCCACTCGAAAACCTTTCTTCCCCATCGGTTGTCAGTTCTACTAGCGATCTGGCCTGCCCATTGCCATTTCAACTTGCTAATTCTAAGAGCTATATCGGACACTTCAGTACTCCTGCGAAATGCGGAATAAGCATGCTATGAAGGTGAACCCGCGGCTTAAACTTACCGAATTAGACGGTCTCCCAACTGAGCTATGGTTTGGCATTATCAGTGATTGCAAAAATCTTGAGGACTACTTAAAACTTGTCCACATATTGCTTACCACAGAAAATAACAGTATACCTAATACTGACGATGTCGACAGGACAGGACAGCTTTTACCCTCGGCGATGGACTTCGCAAGGGAATAGGTGTTTATACGCCAGTTAATTAAAAAAAAAACTCGGGCGCTTTCTAATTATGCTTAAAATATTACGGTTTCAAAGCAAAAACAATTCTTAAATCTACATAAATATAATCATTATATTAACTTATTTACAAACAATATTACACAATCTATTTACAGTTATTTTGTCCACCACGGCCTGTTTACAGCAGGATAGTTACTGTATCCATTATTATTCGCATTTCCGTTGTTAAAAACATTTTGGGTCATATAACCGTCGTTTGGGCTTTGTTCATTATTATAACCGTTTTGTCCATAACTGTTTGCGTTATCATAACTATTTTGTCCGTAATTCTGGTTGTAACCGGCAGTTGTTGTTCTGTAATTTTGTTCATTGCCATAACCGCTTTGTTCATAAACATTTTTATTGTTTTGTTCATATCTGCTATTGCTACTTGTGTCTGTATTTACATTCCAGTTATTATCTCGCGAGTTTTGATTATTTCCAAAGATATTTGCGTTATTATTCCAATTATTATTATTAACATTGGTAGAACCTTGATCGCTATAATATTGCCCATTGTTATTTTGTCCTCTTCCATTATCATTATAACTCTGACCATTATTATTTTGTCCTCTTCCATTATCATTATAACTCTGACCATTATTATTTTGTCCTCTTCCATTATCATTATAACTCTGACCATTATTATTTTGTCCTCTTCCATTATCATTATAACTCTGACCATTATTATTCTGAATAGGTCTGATATTCGCAACACCTCGGTTACCGAACGGATCATTATTGTCCCTTCCGTTCCCAAATCCGTTATTATTTTCGGTGTTCCAATTATTCCCATTTGAGCCTTCGTTCCCGTACTGGTTGTTACCGTCGCGGCCTGATTTCACGTTTGTGTAGATCTGGGAAAAAGAGAATCGATTTAGACATAGGTAAGTGATTAATTGATTACTTAGACTAACCGTGAATTAGACAATACAATAACTAGACGTAAGTGCCTAAACATTGAAAGTAAATAACGCCCGTCAATCACATACATACATAGATTCTAGAACATAATCTGACACGAGGCACTAAGGTAACAAGGTATTAGGCCTAATTTTGAAGGTTTTAGTTGACAGTTTTAAAAATTCTAAAAATATATCCGTCTCTTACATTGCCGTCTATTTGACAAGGACAGCAACAGTTTTAGGAGATTTAGATCTGTCAACTAAAGCCTATTGGCCCCAATAGCAACATTAGACGGAGGTCATATACAGTAGTGGTCACATAACTAGAGACACCCTCTAATCGGTCACAAAAAACTTCATTATTTTACTACCACTAGCTAAAATAGGTTTTAAATCTAATGTGATTGTTGTTTAAGTATATGTTACGTTGTATTCTTAAAATAAGGTACCAAAAGTGCGGGACTCACTACGCCAGCACACTGAAAAAGAGCACCAAAACATCTGGGACAAAAAGACGGACTGTAAACACGCAAAAGCCGTTTTTCCAACCATTGACAGGAAAATTACTAATAACTTGCTAAAGCTGCAGCGGCAAGATCTTCGGCTTATAGTAGGCCTCATCACTGGCCACTGCAATTTGAACTGCCATCTTTATAAGACCGGGGCCACGGATAGCCCCCTATGTAGAGGGTGCCTGAATGAAAATGAGACTGTGGAACACGTGCTGAGATACTGTACAGCCACAGAGGAAGCCAGATACACATCAAGAATGCTGACACAAGTGGACGCACAGCATTCTACTCAAGATTGTTTGAATGCCTCATCTGCATCAATACAACACCCAACATCAGCACCACTGGAGCAGTTGTGCCAGCAGCCCAGAGCCACACTCCGTTATTTTAAGGAGTTGGGGTGGCTCGGGTAGATGCTGGTAGAGGGGGAAATGCACAATACACCCCAAGCGGGACGTCAGTGCAGGACTTAGCACCCCCACGTAGAATTAGAAGGTACCAAAAATGTGTTAGGTACCTGTGAAGCGATGAAGGCGCGCGGTATCTTGGCGTAGAGCGCAGGCGTGTCAGGCGCACCGCACGAGCGGCCCACTGACGTCACGGCCACCACGCGCCACACGCACCCGTCCTGCACCTGCGCGGGGCCACCGGAGTCGCCCTGCACATGTCGCCATGCTTTTTTTTTTTTTTTTTATATGTTGGCTCCACACATAGTGTATTTAGCCAGTGTCAAGTATTGTATATTTTCATCGAGTTTTAGAATATTTTACGTAGTCAAGTCTTAGTCATAGTCATAGTCCAGTCTAAGTCATGCTCAAGTAAAGTGGTGGCAACTTTACAAGAAGCTTCTATGGAATTTTGGAAGCAACAAGAAAAATCACGTTTCACCACATCATATCACTTGACCACACTCATGCTCGTAATTCAGCACTTAATGCGTAAAACGCCACCAATTTTAAACATTAACACTGAAAAAAGCAAAAGTTTTGAGAAATAATACAATGCAACGACGTGAACTTTTTCACGTTACCGCCAAAACTCCCATGCTTTATTTACCTACTAGCTGACCCGCCACGGCTTCGCACAGGGCCCGAACACTGCTATTTCAATAGGCATGATGACTGATATTTTTTTTTGTATAAATTAATAATATTCCTCAAAAAATTACTAAGTTACAAGCATTTTAAAAACCGGAATAGAAAGAGATAGCTCAAACGGCCAGTGACGTCAGAGCGAGGTCGTTCATAGTAAGTACCTCATTACTAAGCTGTGGTAGCTTTACATACAATCTCTGGCATGTGACGTCACAATGGAATTTTTCATAGTAACTGTGGGGGCGCTCTGTTTCGCGAGAAAGGGACAGGAGATGCCTCCTGTAGAAACTTTAAAAGCTTATTACTCCGTGATTTATTTACCGATTTTGCTTATTTTTTCAATTATTGCATTCATTTTTAATCTTCTTTATGAAAGTAATATTTACTTGTTCATTTTTAATAATAATCATCATGCCTATTGCGTCGTAATAGTTCATGAATGGTGCCATAATGACAGATTTTGTAGACTACTAATTAGTGTCAAAATCTGTCATGATGATAGATTTTAACACTAATAGCAGTCTACTTATGGCTTGTAAACTAATATTAGTGTCAAAATCTGTCATTATAGTACCATTTATTTTATGAACCATTATGACACAATATTACATGACACAAAATAGCAGACTTCGGGCCCAGGTTAATTTTAAGTTTGAAGATATCCACTGCTGAACATAGGCCTCCCATATAATGATAAAGCCATGATCGGTGTTTCCCTGAGAGATAAGATCCGGAATGGGAGAAATAATCGACGTTTTCCTACGATACAAGATCCGCAGGCGAACTAAAGTGACCGATATAGCTCTTAGAAATTAGAATAAGGAAGTTGAAATGGCAATGGGCAGGCCGCATCGCTCGTAGAACTGACAACCGATAGAGAAGAAAGTTCGTTTATTTCGAGTGGCGACCACGAACCGAAAACAGCGTAGGCCTCCTATAAGTGGACCGACGTTCTGCTTAGAACCGCAGAGATCCAACAGACGAAGGAGTAGGTGACCAATGACACTTACAACTTCCCGTCATACGAAAATTAGTAGTGTATTTCAACCGCTACTGCTATGAAAGAAAACGGTACACAGGGATCTTTTGTTCCATCCTGCTCTGTTCTTTGTAATTTCGTATGAGTTTATCTCGTTTTGTAACTTCGTTCCTTGCCCGCGCAAGTGAGTAGTGTTTGTACGAGAAATTATGTTCACGAGCTATCAACGGGCTTTATAATATTTGTGATGTGAAGGAGACAAGAAGCCGATCAATGTGGGGGAAGCCTGTGTTTAGCAGTGGACATCTCCAGCCTGTTGGTCTTTAGCCAAAATTCTTTCTTTTTCCGTCTACTCACCTGACAGGTATCCTTCCCGCCATCCTTATCACCGGCACAGACCTGGCTGCTGGGTTTGGGTCCGTTCGGCAACTTCAACGACGTGCCCCAAATCTCGCGGCACTCGGTCATGTCCCAAATGTTTACGGACACACTACGCAGTTCTATGGAAGAGTCTCCTCCTGTACAATAGAGTATATATAGAATTAGATAGAAAGCTTTTTTTTAACATCAATAGGCTAACATTTGACCACGTCTCACCTGGGCCTGAAGTCTGCTATTTTGTGTCATGTGTAATTGTGTCATAATGGTGCATAAATGGTACCAATTATGGTACCATTTATGCACCAAAATCTGTCATTAGACTAATTTTAGTCTACAAACCATAAGTAGACTACCATTAGTATCAAAATCGGTCATTATGGTACCATTCTTGAACCATTATGACACAATTGAAATAGCAGACTTCGGGCCCTGATGGTAAGTGATGACGCGATCAACGATGGAGCATGCTTGCCTAGAAGACTGCTGACTTTTCCCAAAGAAGTTGTCAAAATAATTACCACATTACGAGCATTTTTGAGTAAATACAATTAAAATAAGTATAACAAAAAATTCATAAAAAATACAATAAAACTAAATGTGGTACTTACTTGTTACTAGGTGGTAGGACTTTTCTGCAAAGTTCGTCTAGGTAGGTACCACCGCTCTGCCAGTTTATATTCTGCCGCCAAGCAGTAGTATAAGTACTACTGTGTTCTGTTAGTGAAATTAACGCAAAACTTTATACTTAGTAAGTACTTACTATCTGCCCGAGTGATACGGCAGTCTGTTATGGGTTCTGGGCAACCGTCACGACATCCTGAGACATCACAGTCTACCAATCTGGTTACTATACTGTGTAATCAGATCATAAAGTGTCATTTGTCCAGTAATTTCAATAGTTGTAATGTGATTATGTTGTAATCCTCACCAAACTCAGTTTTCCCCCAGCCCGTAGCGATGACGGGAGCACCGACGGCCGGCGGCACGCCGAGGCACGCCGGGCTTATCTTGTCGGAGAACCTATAAAAATACAGGTATTATATATAATTCCTTTGAAATTAACATCTTATCAACATTTCGCATCTACTACCCTCTTTTTTAGGGTTCCGTCGGTATCTACAAAGAGTAAAACGGACGGACCCTAACTACTTAATAAATAAAAAAATTAAATTCTTTACCGCATGTATTCGAGTAAAAATCCTTAAAAATTTATATAATTAGTTTTACATTCACATACAAACTTACGGGGAGCCGATAGATGCAGCAGGCGAGCAGCCGCTCAAGGTGGCGCTCTGGGCCTATGTTCAGCAGTGGGCGTCTACGGGCTGTTGATGATGATGACAAACTTACAACAACAGTAAAAAAAATACGAAATTTTTTGCATTAAACTACTTACCTAATATCTACCATTAGGCAGTAAATACCTAAGTTTTTCGTAAAACAATCCATGCAATATCCAACCGGCATTCGACTAGCTAGCCGTTGCTGTGGGGTGACCGCTACAGCAAAAAGTATTTACAAATGAGCGCTACCGTGCTTCGGAGGGCACATAAGCCATCGTCGGTCCCGCCCGGCTGTAAAGCCAAGTCTTTGGGTAGCCTAAAAATTCTGACACCATGACCACTTGCCTTATGCCTACACGAGAAGAAGAAGTACTTACTTATACTTAGGGCAGCCTAAACATTCTGACAATATGACCACTTACCTACACGAGAAAAACAAGTAGGTATACTTACGAAACAGAAGTAGCGAGTTTGATCAACGCCACATCGAAGTAGGATCTCCGAAGCTTGTACTTTGGATGGCGGATGATGGTCGATATTTGCATAATGGTGGCGGACCGGTCGTTGTACACCGCCGAGCCTAGTTGCACCACTTGAGGAGGTCCGCTGGGAAAACATACAGTTTTGTATAATTCTTCTTCTTCTTCTTCTTCTTTAATGGCTTTCTATCGCTTGTTTGCAATAATTCTGCCAATGTCAAGTGAGTAAAATTTGTACGGTTATGTCAAGTCAAAGTCATATTTTGTCAGTCAAAACGCCAACAGTAAAATGGAGGATATTTTACTGAAGGCTCTAAAAAGGCCTTTGAATTTTGTATAATTGAGAGTTTATTTTGTAAAAGGGTTATTTTTGTAAGTATGCGAGTTTTGGTAAGTGCGAAGGCAATTTTTGTAAGTAAACGAGTTTTGGTAAGTGCGAGGGGTTATTTTTGTAAGTAAGCGAGAGATTTTTATTTAAGGCGAAGGGTAGGGAAAGCTTTGAGTTTAATCAAAGACTTTTCATCCAGACCACTAATACGAAATTAAAGCAGGGTAAAACCGTACACACCACTTTGGGTGTGATTGATTCTCAGCTGTCAAAATCAAAATCAGTCGTTACTTGGGTGTGCTTTTGAATACATACCAAAAAAATGCCGTCTTGCGTGATAAAACTGTGCCGAAATCACTCGAGGCACGAATCACAGAAGTACACGATCACATTTCACTTGTAAGTGGCCTTAATCATGTATTTTTATAAGATTATTTTAATTATTTCTATTTGACGAAGAGTTAGAACCATTTTACAATAAAAAGTTGACATGTCAAAATCAGTATTGACACACGACATCTGAATAATTACCCGATTTCTTTTGTATGGATATCCAACAGATCCATGTCTAGCTGATCTTTGGATAAATGTAGTTCGAAAAAGTCGAAGTGAAGATTGGTGGAAACCTAATACTCGCTCAACAATATGTTCAACGCATTTCTATAGTAAAGAACACACAGAACACAAAACTGCAAGATCACAATCGCTAACGCTAACGCCTCACGCTTACTCCAAAAATGTATCGAAATGACATTCGCTACGGAAAAGTTAGCGTTTTCCGAAATGTCATTTCAGTACATTTTGGAGTTAGCGTGAGGCGTTAGCGTTAGTTGTTGGTATCTTTGCTAGACCCCCTGTACCTACATAATTGTTGTTCTTTAATCCCTTTAACTTGGTAATATTGAAAAACTCGTGAGTTATTAAAAGAAATGTTGGATAAACTGCTGGTTTTACTTAATTTGAATCCTTTTTATTAAAAGATTGCATGAGCTATCTATAGACCTTTTTCTTGTCTATAGATACTATCTAAATTAATTACCATCATACCATATCTATTAGATAGTAGTGTGATGGTAATTAATTTTATTATTTTATATTTTTTTAATGTAGGCGTTATGTAATTTTTTATTATTTACATTTTACATCTATTTAGATTTTTATTTAGGTACCCGACTAAATCGGGTAATACTATTTATATGGTATGTTGAAAGAGGAACTGACATTAGAAGAAAAAAAAAAGTGCTCTATGGTTTGATTCATGTTCAAACAAGGTTAAGTATGGAGACTTCGATTCTGGACCTATGTAATAGGGGAAATTCTGTGAGTTTAATTTATCATGTAATTCGTTTCATTAACTTGTATGGGATGTCCGTAAACACAAGATAAATAAAATTCAGCTCAATAGAAAAAAATCGCATACCTCCCTAAAAATATTTGATTGTAAGTACGAATTTTATACAGTTTCTATCGAATAAGTATATATTTATACAAAAAAAATTGTGTGTATACCCAACAAACATTCACATAAAGTGATGACTCCATAATTAAAAAAAAATACTACACAACATAGATATTAAGTCCAAAATTTGTCATTTTGTGTCACGACAAAGAGTTCTTTGTGTTTTGTAACTTATAAATTTAGTTGTTTTTGTAATCCAGAGAGTAATTTTTGTAAGATATTTACCTAGAAGGTATATTTTCGTAACATTTTAAATAAACTTTTCCTCATAATCACATCCCATAAAAGCTACCAGGTTCATTAACAGCCCGAAGACGTCCACTGCTGAACATAGGCCTCCCCCATAGAGCGTAACCTTGAGCGGCCACTCGCCTCCTGCATCCATCGGCTCCCCGCGGTTTTCACCAGATCATCGGTCCACCGAGGGGGGGGGGGGGGCTTACGCTGCGTCTTCCGGTTCGTAGTCGCCACCAGGTTACCGAAAGGCTTTAAAATCTACATAACCCGTCTACCAGTCACCTTATTCCTTCACCGTTCACCTGTGGATGATGATGAGATGATGTCGACTTACTCGGCAGCGTACCTGAGCACGTTGTTGTCCTTATCGTGGTAGGTGCAGTGTCCCGCCGTCACCACGAACTGAGAGCTCACCAGCGACCCGCCGCATTTCCACGAATACCCGCCCTTCTGTGGGACGTTCACAACACGCGTGAATAAACAACCGGACAAATGCGAGTCGGACTCGCGTACGAAGGGTTCCGTATATCTATATAAACTAGCAAAAAATCACGTCTGTTGTATGGGAGCCCCTTAAACATTAATTTTATTCTGTTTTTTAGTAAGTAGGTGCTTGTTATAGCGGCTACAGAAATACATCATCTGTGAAAGTTTCGGCTGTCGAGCTATCACGGCTCATGAGATACAGCCTGGTGCCAGACGGACAGACGGACAGCGGAGCCCTAAATATTTTATTTTATTCTGTTTTTTTAGGGTTCCGTACCCAAAGTGTAAAGCGAACCCAATTACTAAGGCTCCGCTGTCCGTCTGTCCGTCTGACACCCATACAACAAACGTGACTTTTTTGCTCGTTTTTATAGACAGGAACTTGGGCGTTTTTTTTTCAGAGACCTAGGTCGCTACTTTGGACCCTTATCATAGCCATAGTCACCATGCTTGGCGGGCGTGTTGGCGATCCTCGAATTTAACGTACGTAACCAATACGTGCCTAAATCGTACCTGTAAATTCTTCCACCCCACCAACACCATGTGTGGAAACTGCTGTATCCTCGCGACCTCCCCTCCGATAATTAGGGGGATGTTAGTGGGGGCGCAGGATGACACGTTCACCACCACCCCCTGAGAATTAGGGGCTAGTGGCAGCGCTACCACCTTTTTCACTCTTGCTGATTTGTACTCATCGCATTCTGTAATAGGTAAAGCTCAGTCAGAAAAATGTAAAATAACCGGCCAAGTGCGAGTCGAACTCACGTACGATGGGTTCCGATTGGTGAAAGACGGACAGACAGACGGACGAACAGCGGAGCTTAATTTAGGATTCGCTTTACCCTTTTTTAGGGTTCCGTACCCTAAAAACTAGGTGGTAGGACTTTTCTGCGAAGTTCGTCTAGGTAGGTACCACTGCTTTGCCAGTTATTCTGCCGCCAAGCAGTAGTGTGCAAGCACTACTGTGTTCCGGTTTGAAAAGTACTGTAAGCTGGTAATTTTTTTTTATATTTAAATAGGCCCGCTCGCCCGCATTTGACCGCAATCTCATCTGATGGAAAGTGCGACGCGGTCTAAGATGGTGCCAAGTGTAGTGTTTCGCGAATTTTTATACCATTTAGAGTTACGAGTGACACTGCAACTGTGATGGACAGCTGCGGCGCTTAACATCAGGTAAACGCCTAGCTCATCACGTCATTCACTGCCATAAAAAAAAGTTCCCTAGTTCTGAAGTATCAAACAAAAAAAAGACGTGAAAACCTAATACGTTTTGAAGTCGGTTATAAAACTCCTTTTTTTTTACGGGCAATATGCCTTTATTACTCAAGCTAACTACTACAATAATAAAAACTAAACTAACTACACTACACACTAACTAGCTACACTATACCTACTACAAAGAACATATGGACTGTATAATAGACCGCGATGGCCTATAGACAGTTCAAATGCTCCAGCCCACTGCCGGTAGGTAGCGTTAAAAAACTTACTCTGTTCACAAATATCGTACAGCCTTCTCTTCTCACTGTCACTCATCTCGTCTTCATCCGGTCCTATCTCTATAGCAACGCCCGTCTCATCATCGCTAATTTCCGGCCGATTCACCCCCGATACTGACGGCCGATTAACCCCAGTCACCGGCCGAATCACCCCCGAGGAAACCGGCTTTTGTACTGCAGGCCGTTCGGTTTCAAATGGCCTTGTGTTAGCTGGTCTGTAAGTCCCTGTGTCGATAGGCCGGTATGAAGGCCTTGAGGTCAAAGGTCTATTTGTTATGGGTGGTCTACTGTCATCCACGATAGCTGGTCTCACGCCAGGACGGTTGAGTAAAGGATTCAATGTTGTAAACGTTTCCCAGCGCGTTGTCCTGTCGTTGTAATTCTTTGTCGTTTGTCTCCCATTGTAGTAAACATTCGGTTTCCGGGTCGTGAAGTCGTAATACTGTGTGGTTTTACGTGTCGTCTGTCCGTTGTTGTAATAGTCAGTTGTTGTTGTCCTTCGCGTTGTTTGTCTGTTGTAGTTGTTGTCTAGACCGTAAATGTTTATTGGTTTATTAGCGATTCCACTGTTGAAAATGTTTTCGAACCCATAGTTGGCAATTCTTCTTCCGTTACTTATCATTCTATCGTCTACATCATTCAATGAGTCTCGGTTGTCATTGCTTTTGTTTATGGCTTCGTTTCTATTATTATTGACTATTTTATGACTGTTAGCAGGTTTTTGTTTATTAAATTCTGGAGTTTCGGTCGTATGGTTGTGAGTAGTGGTTTTAGCGTTTTTTCGTTTAGGTTTTGCTGTTGTGGTATAGAAAGTAAAAGGGTCTACAGTTTTTGGTTTCTCTCTTGAAATGTCGTCGGTATCGAAGAAGATGACGTCCTGGTATTTCAGCTTGTTGGTTTGTCTGTGCTTAGTGTCGGGCCGCTTCGTGGCATCGTTCTTAGGTTTTGACGGCGTGAACGGCTGCAGGAAGGAGTTGAAGTTTTGAATGAAATCTGAAACGAAAACAGGAAAGATTTGATTATTTGCATTGAATAGGTCCCGAAGCTATTGAACCAATTTGAAAAATTCACTGTTGGGAAGCTATCTATCCCCGGGTGACATAGGCTATATAAAAATTAGGGATCCTTACTAAAACTCTAATAATGTAACCCAAGGTGTACAAGGTAACAGGGTTATAAAACCGTGCAAAGCCGGGCGGTTCAACTAAGTGGCTTTTATATGCTTTTGGAGTGGACCGTTCCATATTCCCCGGTTTTCATCCCTATATGAGATAGGATCACGGGTGCCGTACGAGCTAAGGGAAAGTATTTAGGGAATGGCCTCCTCGTTCCGCATTGTAAGTTAGCCTACTGCAATCACCAAGACGCCTGCCAAGCGTTCAATGATGATTATGACAGGCTTATATTTAACAGTGAACGCAAAAATGCTGATTATTTGTAAAATTAGAATCAGCCTTGTGATGAAAGTGAAATGTTGGTATGATCCAAATCCATATTCTAAGCTAATACACACCAATCGAATGCCAACTCGCAGCATAACAATCACTGATTTTCAAATAAAAGATGCACCCGTATGACATTCCATGAATATTTTTAAAGTAGCTGTACAAAATGTACCTCTTACTTGTTTTCATGTGTGACGTATAATTTTATTTATGAATAAAATAAATGAGTATCTAAATATTATTAGGTCAAATAGTATATAACGTGCATTTGATCCGTTCATGACGATATCTGTTATAACCTACGCCAATGAATTACTTTTTAATCTTAATTATGATCGTCATAAACCGAAATACCTAACGTAAAAGGAAAACGTGTCTCAATAGCTAGCTTATTATAGTATGTAGAACGTGTATCCGATACCTAGATACGAGTACGTTTTATTGGTAAACTTCCCCGCCCTTAAACAATAAAATGCACGAATCCAATCGCATTTATTGTCATTGTCGAAATGATGAGCACGATCCTGCGAATCAGACCTCCCATTGACCTGGTTTCTGTTATTTTTATGTTATTTCCGAACCGTTATGTTATAAAGCGAATGCAATGGTACTTATGATTTTAAACGTAGTTAGGCAAACGGTTAGGTTTAGAAGTCTGCAAACTTCACATTAGTAACTAAAGATAATATGCTATTATTATTTGTGAAATTAATTAGTAACGAATTATTTAAAGCAAAAGGCATCCGTGGTATCACCCGCTTTTCTGGGAAATTAAGTATCTACCCATCCCATTAAATCTCTATTTTCACGTTACACCCAGGTTAACTGGAAGATAATGGTCTCTAGCATTAAGTTCGGCTATGTGGCCTACCTGTATTTGTTGGTTGTGCAATGCCTAAAGCATTTTCTATTTATCTATCTATCCCAGGCATTGACTATAAATCCAGTTGACCATAGATACTACTTCCCCTCGTACGAAAATTAGTAGTTTATTTCAACTGCTAATTCTACGAGAGGAAGCGGAACACCCAATGTGTCTTTTGTTCCATCCTGCTCTGTCCTTTGTAATTTCGTATGACTTTGTCTCGGTTTGTTACCTCGCCCCCTGCCCCCGTAGGTGAGTCGTGTTTGTACGAGAAATTGTGTTCACGACCTGTCAAAGTCAACGGGCTTTATAATCTTTGATCCCAAGTATTGTACTCAACTGTAATTGTACTGTAAGCAATTTGCGTGATCGATTCAGTATTACAATTTTTCCAAAAAATTAAATAAAAATGTAATCTGTGAGCCTAAAGTTTAAAAAATAAAGAATGTTTAAAACCAGTCCAAATTGATGAAAAATTCTACATACCTGCTTAAGTAAATTTCTTGTAAATGGGTCAACGTTTGGCCACATTAAACCGAAGGTTAGACTCGACTAAACATAAACAAATATACTGGGTGTAATTGAATTCATCCTTTGAAACTAAGTACCTACTCCTGATACCGGTTACGTCTGGACCAAAATTTTTGAATTCTAACACATTGGTTTAAAAATAATAATAACTCCAAAAAATGGAATAATTTACTTAATCAAATGCTATAATACAAAATTTAATTAGAATAATGTAGTACTGTTTTTAATTAGTACATATATGGTATAAAAACGTTTAAATGTATCAAAACCATCCGCGCCAACCGCGTTAGGCGCCGCGGCAATCTTCATAATTTTCAATAAAAATATTTTCATTTACACACTTTTACTCTTTAATGATCATCTATAAATGATATACTATCATGGGCTCAATTTATGCCAATGAATTAAATTACATCCTGTATACCTACTACATTTATAAAGTCGGTTAATTAGTGTACCTATCACCGTTGCCAGGGAAGTAAGAAAATGTAATGTCATCAGACCTAAGCCTTACGTTTAGGTTTACGTTTGATTCAAACCCAATGGCGGTTGTGAAGTGCGCTGCAAGCCCCTGGCACTCTACGCACACCCCTTTCCTCTCCCCGCGCACATCTAACTTTTGCTACTGCACAGCGTTTTGCGCCGACTTCCCAGCCGCCACTGAGTTTGAATCGCGCTATACTTACTTACCAATGTACTGTGTCTTCACGTGGGTGGACACGGCCAACAGTATGCAGGTCTTGATGAGGAGATGCCTCGACATGTTTGCATCGTCAGGACCTGCGGAAAACATACATTCATATATTTAACACCTCTTTTGAAGATATATTTTTTATGAGAACCAATGACGAGACGAGCTAGTCGTTCACCTGATGTTAAGCGACACGGTCACAGTTGCAGTGTCACAAGGCTCCGCTGTCCGTCTGCCAGCAGGTTGTATCTCATGAACCTTTTGTTAGACAGTTGCAATTTTCACAGATGATGTATTTCTGTTGCCGCTATAACATATAAGTAGGTACCTACAAATAACAGAATAAAATAAATATCTAAGGGGACTCCCATAAACCAAACGTGATTTTTTGTTCGTTTTTATATGGTAGGGAACCCTTCGTGCGCGAGTCCGACTCGTTCTTGGTCGGTTAATTTAAATCACCCGATTGATTTTATTTTAACAGTACCTACCTAAGTTTAAATGATCACTCGCTTACATAGGTCATGGACTAACCAGAATTCCCTGTATCTAGAGACTCTAGAGAGAACCTCTTCCAATAGCTACAGTACCTAGTTTTAATTGCCTATTTAATTGATTTTATTTTACCAGTAAGTTTTAAAAACTTTGATGACTTTTTAATCTCATATTAATAGGCATGATAACTAAATTTTTTTTGCATATATTAATTATTTTCCTTAAAAGATAAACATTTGTGGAAACAAAAATTAAATATCTCAAAAAATGACCAAGTTACAAGCATTTTAAAAACCGGAATAGAAAGAGATAGCTTAAACGGCCAGTGACGTCAGAGGAATGTCGTTATAGTACCGTTACATTACGAAGCTCTTTGTATGTGACGTCACGAGTAGATTTTTCATAGTAACTGTGGGGGCGCTCTGTTTCGCGAGAAAGGGACAGGAGATGCCTCCTGTAGAAACTTTAAAAGCTTATTACTCCGTGATTTATTTACCGATTTTGCTTATTTTTTCAATTATTGCATTCATTTTTAATCTTCTTTAAGAAAGTAATAATAATAATAATAAAATAAATATGTGCGGACATTTTACACAGCGCCATCTAGCCCCGAACTAAGCAAAGCTTGTACTATGGGGACCAGATAACTGATACAATACTTATATACTTTTTTGTTTGTAAATACATACATAGAATACAATATAACACCCAGACGCAGAACAAACATCTATGTTCATCACACAAATGTTTGTCCCGGGTAGGAATCGAACCCACAGCCCTCAGTTCAGAAGGCAGGGATACTACCAACTGAGCCATCGGGCCCGTAATATTTACTTGTTCATTTTTAATAGTAGTCATCGCATGACCATGCCTATTCTTAATATTAAACTTACATAATATTGTTGATATTTTGATTAGAATGAACATACTTACTTTACTTTAGGTAAGTACCTATACCTCCATATATGATAGAAGTGGTTTCCTCATAGAATTAATTAGTCATAACTATTGTAGAGAATAGATAAGTAGGTAAATAGGAAAAAATACCTAGTGGTTAGCAATGTCATTGTAGATGTAGACTCTAGGTACGTAATATATGTATTTGTGGTAAATCGTACGTGTATGAATGAATGTTGAAGCTTACTCATATGATGGAAATAGGGTATGGGTACCTTACCTACTCGTGTCGATCTTGATGTACACAGAGCATGTAAAAAACCCTTCGCATATTTGTCTTGCTCTGTGATCCGGTAGAAAGGATTGCGATCGGAAAACCGGATCCGGTCGGATTGAAAATGACACCGGATTGCAATCCCTATACCTGTGTGTCATCGAAACAGAATTATAAAATCTCCGTCTCTTTCATTTCCCTTTTATTAGAAGAGTACCTTCACACATAATTATTATTTATTTATACTTTAAGTTCAGCTTAGCTATAAAGAATGCAAACTATTTTTAACCGACTTCAAAAAGAAAGAGTTAACGCAGATGCCGTCAATTATAAACTGATTACGAAAATTATTTAGAAAGGACATAGGTACTTCCAGATTGGTTTCATAGAAATATCAAAATCGATAGATAATTTGGTTTTATAATTAAAGTACTGGAAAAGTCTGTATTATAATATCATCCAAGTATTTCTAAGTATGAAATTAAGGCGATTAAAATCAGTTGAAACCCTTTGAAAAAAAATGGTGTAATTAACGTATACATAGACAAAATCATGCATGGCACCCATAAAAAATAAGTAAATAGTAACCAAGCCTTATTCAGGTTCCGATTCCACGTTTAGCGATTATTATGAAATGTAGTCACAGAATCTATATTAGGTCTAGGTACCTCAGAATCAGCCGGTACTAAGTCTATGCCTACAAGTAGGTACTTACGTAATTATAGATATTGGTATAGCGTTTCATTAAAATCTATTTATAGTCTTTACCATCTAATAGTAAAAACCACAATCAAGTTACAACTAACAAACAAAACAAAGTAATTATAACCACTTCCATTTAATCCATAAATCTATCTAAGTATAAATATAGACGGCTTCGAGAGCTGTAGACCTCGCGAGTCTGTCTTGGCAAACTGAAAAACTATGTTTACGAAAAATTCCAAAAATTGAATCAACTGACTAAAAATCCATAAAATTATACAGTAGGTAGGTGAGCCCATACCTATTCTTATACCCTATTCCGATTCACGCAGTAATCGCTATCATCGCTCACAACGCTCGCGTTGATTATTCAGCGTTCCGATTCAGATATTGCGTTCACGACTTTGAGCGCTGTCAATGACTCTGAACAACCAATCACGGACGGCGATATCGCAAGATGGCGTCGGTCATGACGTTTACAAGAGATTTCGTTGTCGCGCTCACATCCATTCGGTACGCGTTTTTAGCGCGATAATATCGATATTATCGATTTTAGCGTGTCTCGGAATACGGCCTTAGTCATAAGTAGTTACCACGTGAATGCTCCACGAGGCGTGGATCTACTATAGTGGGCAAGGGGGCATGCCCACAACTTTAATTGAGGTTGAAATGCTGATATTATGCCTGAAGAAATTAAACATTAGCTTTGCATTGCCCGCGTGGTCATATAGGCCAGCAGAGAGGGCGTAGCTACCCCCTTAGCAACATGTAGGTAATTAATAGTAAGTAGGTACCTACAGGTAACGTTGCATAACCTTCCCTATGAGGAAGAGCAGCACAGCGCGTTATAATTAGTATACCTACCTCCTGAACGGCGGGAGTCTGAGCTAAAGCGCATCAATCTCAACCTTTTCTACATCAAAGCCGATACAAACAAAGTGAGAAATCGCTTCACGAGGGTTTCTGTGCCTCCTAATCCTAAAGCACGATTCAGCCAAATATTCTCAAAATTAGCCGATGGATGGCACCGCAGCAAACTCCCCTTTTTTGGGGGAAATATCACTCCAATAAAATCGGCGGCGACAAAAATGTCAACCCGTAGAACCTGTACCCCTAATACGAATCTCGATAGTTTACTAAAACTTGATTCGTTTACGTTTTCTTCCTTTTCCCTCATACATTTCTCTGCAGCGCCCCTAGCGGACACGTTGATGAACTAATAACGGCAGTACAAATTTTAAATGGATTCGCGCGTGTTCACGTATTGGAAAACTCCTACTAGGGGTACTGTTTCATATAAATTATCTAACAGTTCATTAAGATAGGGAGCTCTAATTTTATCAAAAGAAGCTGAAGTTTTACATGTTTTATCACGATTTATGAATAAACATGCAAAAATTTTGGCGCTCGCTTCGCTTGCGCTATGTTACGAGTACCTACATCGCGATGTACCTTGAGTTTCCCTCAAAGTTGAGTGGAAATCAAGTGAAGGATTTTCGGTAAAATGTTTTCGAATACGGGGGACAAACTCAGGCGGCTGTAAAGTGCGCTGCCAGCCTACTTAGGTGCCTCTTCTAGCAAACATTTCATTTTTAAGGTTTTTTTTATTGTTTAATAGGCTTGCGCTTGACCACTATCTCACGATGGTAGGTGACGACGTGGTCTAGGGTTTAACGCGCTTGCCTAGAAGATACCTATTCACTCTCGATTTGAAGACTTTGAAGGTTCCGCACCCAAAGTATATAAATAAATGTATTTTCTTTCTTTCTTTCAAAGGGTAAATTGAGCCTTATTATAAAGGCTCCGCTGTCCATCTGTCTGTCTGTCTAGAGATCTAGACGAGTCAAGATATCAAAACTTACCACATGAGATTCAAATTCAGATTCGACTTTGAGAAAAACGGTTTTGGTGTCGTCATGGCAGAGTTTATTCAAATAAAACGTTTAGTAAATTAAGTTATAATTGAAAGGGTCATTGGTGTTATTATTTCTGATGAGTTATTTATGGTTTTAATATTTATTCCGCATCACTCCGCGAGTCATCTCGTAACTCAACGCGTTTTTGTCCGAACAACGTAGTGTCCCTATACATTCATGATTCCAGAACATAGCTATGTTAGTCCGCCCGGTAACGCTGTAAAAGTCGATAGAGACCAACAGCATTAGCCCGTTCAGGAAAAAACATAGCTATGTTGTTGTTGATATTTGATATTATAATTTAGCCAAAATACATACCAAAGTTTAGATTTTAAAAAATCGGGCTTCTACTAAAAAAAATGTCCACAGCTTCCAAACTAAGGTACCTATACTAAAAATGAACGTTAAATAATTTATTGAAAACAGGTTAAGTTCATTTCCAATTTGTAGTAGTAGTTCTGACGTGAGAACAGGATCACCCCATATCTTCCCGCGGGTCCCGGGTAAATCCGGAATGGACAGCAGCTATCTCTTCGGTACTTAGAGACAAAGACACAGTGTTTTATTACAAATATTCATAGCACTTTCACAAGTCAAATCAAATTAAATTATTATAAAATTACTAAGCAGATAAAATCATAAAGTGCACGATGTCAATTATTTTTACTATAAGATAGCAAGCCTATTACAATAAGTATTTGTTCTCTCTTCCACGATAGGTGCAAGCAATCCGGCACAATGTAGAATAGACAACTCCGATCCGTAGCTTCGATTACACCCATGAGTGCGATCTAAACTCAATGGCGGCTGTGAAGTTAGCGCGAAACGCTGCGCAGTATATAGCAAAATTAGATGTGCGCGAGATGAGGTAAGCGGTGTGCGCAGCGTGCGTGGGGCTTGCAGCGCACTTCACAGCCGCCATTAACTTGGACACACGCTCTACCCACATTATAATGTTCTGCGATCACCAAGCCGCCTGTTAAGCGTTAAGCGGGATGATTATGGCAAACCCTATGACAAGCGAACAAAGTGACGTTTCATCAGGTCTGTGTTTAGCAGTGGACGTCTTCCTATTTCGGTAATTAATTGCACTCGCTATTGGACGTGCAGAAACTCATTAAAATTATATGCACTTCCCGATTGGTTATTTTAAAATTCTGCTGTGCAGTCCCTGTTTGCTGCAAATAGCTCGTTACTTCTGGGAATCATAATAATGCATTAACCTTCGACCTCGTCTATCACTAACATCCCGGGGCCTGAGAACGTGTCAATTCCAATGCGTCATGTAGGTACCTACTAATTAATAGAAATAGTAATCAGCTACAAAAGATGATGTTAATAATGACACGACGATTTTAATTAGTTCTTTTGTGCTATAAATATAAGAGGCTGAACTGTGGTGCTGCTGACCCATGGACCAATATTATTTAAATTTTTAGGGTTCCAAATTAGACAGCTCTTCCTCAGCCTCTTAAGACAACTTTTTGTCCGTTTGTCTGTCAACGCCCTTTTTAGATAGGAAAAACAATAGCTTCTTTATCTTGAGAACGGTCTGTTCTCGCGTAAGTACCTACCGGTTTATTTTCCAACAAACTTGTACTCGATGTACTTACGCTATATGTTTCTTGACGAAACTTGGTATACAATGTTGGTACCTATACAACTTCCATGAAATCGTAGAAACTGCAATACCAAGTTTCGTAAAGGGTTATTGAAAAATACGACCCTAATAGGCGAGTACAATAAACACACTACATCTGGGACATCGAGCAACAAATGATCTAGAATGTCAAAAGCAAAAAATTCGCTCATTTCACTCTTTTTTTTTGAACGGGTTAATGCTGTTGATCTCTACAGAGCTTTACAGCGTCACCGGGAGGGAGGAAAGGCGCTTAAGGCACCCAGCCGACAAAAGTGGGGGGCAACTAGCTCAAGGGCACCCCTGGGGTGTGAGCCTCGGCTTGGGCTGTTGCCGGGATAAGAAGATCGAGAAGGCTACGTCCGCTGGAGGAGAGGACTCTATGGAAAGTCGCGATCATTCTAGCTACCTACGGGGGGTACGTCGACCTCGCCAGCGGGGTCGGTGTCTGATTGTGTTACGCTGGTATGCTATACCGCCGAAATCGGTACCTGAGCCAGAAGGGCTAGACTGGTCCGGTGATCCTACCGCAGCCGAAACAACAGCTACTATAGGATCTTCCGGGTCGCTCAAGCCGTGTCTTGGGCGGCGACGACGGGGTGGGTTCGCTTCACTCAGTCAATAAGAAGTAGCCATATTAGACCATGATGGGAACTCCCAATGCCAATTTGGCTCTCCAAAATACTTTAAGAACTGTCCACTGATCCTAAACGGAGAGGGAACTACCAAGCACCCTTGTTTTTGTAGTTTCTTCATAATCGTACACTATGTGGCTCTCGGCTAGCTCGTCAGACCGGTAGCTTCTTCAAACCGGTCGCAAAATATTGATAAATGTTCGCTGTCTATCGACAACAGTGACCGTAAATTCATAACACACTAGCCGATGCCCATGGTTTTACTTGCGTTTAAGGCCCTGACAGGCCCAAATGCGAGCACGTTTATTACAGCAGCGACGAACTTGAAACTTATTTTGTACCTTATAGGGTCACTTTATGCATAGCAAAAATATGGCGATTACGTTGCTTTGCACTTCGACTTTTCCATTTTTCGGTACAAATAATTAGTTATAAAAGAAATGCTTATAGACGGATGCATTGAAACATAACTTATCACTATGATTTATTTCAAAGGGGTGTCTTATTATAATGTAACATTTTAGGACGTTTGAATGATTTTTTAGAGGTCACTTCACGATTTTTTTCTATCGAGAAAACTTTTCGTAAACGTGTTTCGGTTTCGGCAGATGGAAAGAAGATATGACCAGTATTAACGTGCATTTTTTTCAATCCTGTAAATGTTATACGTTTTAAGATAATCACGTTCAAAATATTCGATTTGGGAGCATTCAGCGCCTTAATGCCTTAAACTTTGAAGAAAGTATAGAGAAAGAGCAAATAGAATGGGGTGGTGGAGAGAGGAGAGGTACTCCTCTTACGTTTTTAGTGTTGGAACTTTCGTATTTTCCCGCTGTTAGTGTCAACTGTCAATATAACTGTCAATGTCATAATCTAAAACTTCGCTATGCAATTTGCTCTCTGGTTTCTCTTTCTGTTCAACGCTGGATATAAGTGAATCAACGTCGGTGTGTTTGTTTACTAAATTTGTTTGTATCTTGCTAATCCTATACGTAATTCAGTCGACATATTGTGCAAAATATAGTTCATTGAATGCGCTAAATTCCAGTCTTTTTATTTGGCTCCACGGACCTCTGACCTCAACATTTAGGCTTCCGTACTCAAACGGTAAAGCGAACCCAATTACTAAGGCTCCGCTGTCCGTCTGTCACCAGGCTGTATCTCAAGAACCGTGGTATTTAGTCCCTTGACATTTTCATAAATGATGTATTTCTAGCCGCTATAACAACAAATACTAAAAAACAGAACAAAATAAATGTTTAAGGGGGCTCCCATACATCAAACGTGATTTTTCGCTCATTTTTATGGACGTACGGAACCCTTCGTGCGCGAGTATGACTCGCACTTGACCGATTATTCTTTACTAAACCTCGGTTTATCGTACGTTTGTCAAACATTGGTTGAAAATAGCCGATGATCAACAGCAAACCAATGAGAGTTTAGCATTTCAAAGTTCACATGAGTTTAACTTTAACAAACGTAGCTACCAGAACCTGGGGGTTAGATTGTTATTTGTTGAACAAAATAAAGTCGTGGCGTATTTTACTATCCTGTGCGAAGCTAGTCTGTTATAAGTCTCTAAATAGAATGAATTACATCAAAATGCCTCGGATTAAAGTTTGTGGTTATTACGAAGCAAAAATGTATAGATTTTTTACCGTGTTCCGGCATGGGAACTGGTTCAACAAGGTCGGCGGCAATGCTACGATGACTACTAAAAGAACTCATTCGAAGACACCTTTCGCGGCCCTCTGCTGCTAGATTTAGGTACTTTCATTTACTGCCACATGCGTGCAAGGCCACGGACGATAAACAGTGTAATTCAGGGCTGTTATTCTCTATGGAAACACAGATTCCACACGATACGAAACCACGTCGTTATCGTGTCTTGTTCAAATCGTGTCACAGCGTTAAATATACCTTCACTTTACAACAAAGTAAAAAAAAACTAGTAGGTACATGGCCGAGCGGGATTCGAACGGGGGTACGTCAATTTGAAAGTCTACCGCTACCACTAAGGGCGGGTTTTTGGCCCGTAGTTAACCAACGGTTTAAATTCTGAGCATTGGTTAGAACTTGTTAGAATTTTTAACCATTGCTTCCCTTAGCTAGAGTTCAATAAACCCACCCTGAGTCACTTCCGCCTTGAGCAGGAAATGTACATTTCGAAATTAACAATTTAAATCTGTAATAGACAAATGCACTATCTCAGCCACAGATTACCCACATAATTTTGAAGCAATCTCAGCCTACATTAAAACAATAAAATTTCGGATTCCGTTATCGATAAATGGTTTTATTTCTCTGAATACGTCTATCCTATCACGCCTGCGCGTGGGCAGCATCCTTAAACTCCTTCATGTACAATAGATAACAACCTCAGTACATTATTACTATTTTGTTATTATTGTTGTAGGTATACTGATATACTCGTATACAAGGTGACCTTAAATTGGTATGTTATCCCGAAAGGGGGTAAATCTACACCCCAAGGTAGACAATGTTTCTTCTACGACTTTACTAAATTAATAGTTTTTCATTGAAGAAATTCCATGTAAAGTTTACGTTCGAAAATAGCCTTAGCGCAGCTGGGTGGTTGAACTTCGTCCTTGACCGAGTGCACATAAATGACGACCTGTGTTTAGAAATGAATTTATGGTATCTGGTTAACTCTCATAGCGATTGCACGTGCAATTTTGCGAGTGGATTTATTTTTAGCATGGAGGTTTGGAAACACCCAGTTTAAAGTAAGGCTCTCACAACTTGTAGGGTATCATGGTCCCAGTCCCCCCATTTCGGGATAACATACCAATTCAAGGTCACCTTGTATTCTGCCGGGTATCGTGATGATGTTAAAAACACGTAGATTCTTCATGTCGTTTAAACACAGCACAATATTAATGACTGAGCAAACGGCTTGACCGAAAGGCTTTCGTCTGTCCGAATTGTACTTACGTACTCGTACCTACTCGCGTACAGAGGCCGTACTGCGATTCAAAACAGAGCCTATATTGGATCGCTTTGTTACGAATCTTGACGAAACTTGGTACTTATACAGGTTCTACGAGTTGACTTTTTGTCGTCGCCGATTTTATTGAAGAGGTATTTCCCCCAAAAAGGGGGGAATTTTGCTGCGGCGCCATCTAATGGCTAATTTTGATAATAATTGGCAAAAAAAAGTGCTTCAGGATTAGGAGTAGGAGGCACAGAAACCCTCGTGAAACGAGTTCTTATCATATTTGACGGGCCCTAAAGCTCAGTTGGTAGTATCCCTGCCTTCTGAACTGAGGGCTGTGGGTTCGATTCCTACCCAGGACAAACATTTGTGTGATGAACACAGATGTTTGTTTTGTGTCTGGGTGTATATATTACAAACAAAAAAGTATCTAAGTATTATATCAGTTATCTAGTTGCCATAGTACAAGCTTTGCTTTCGGGGCTAGATGGCGTTCTGTGAAATGTCCACACATATTTATTTATTTATTTATATCTTTTCCACGAATTTTCAATTTTTGGAGTTTTTAACACTTCATGTTATTTAAGTAGGTACCTACAAGGAGGCGGGATGAACTGAGGTGACCTTTGTAGACGTGTTTGTGAAAAACACGTTTTGTGGAATACCAGGTGGTTATAAATTTTATTTGAGTAATATTTATAGGAAACGATGTCTGTCTGTCTGTGATGTTACATTTGCGGGCGGTAAATAATGCACATCGAGCTAATGACGGAGGTAAATAAATATGGGACAATTACACACAGCGCCATCTAGCCCCAAACTAAGCATAGCTTGTACTATGGGAACCAGATAACTGATACAATACTTAAGACGCTGACAGGACCTAATGCGAGCACGTTTATTACAGCAGACGAACGTGAACCGTATCCTGTATAAAATAGTCCCTTTATGCATACCAAAAATATGCCGATTACGTTGCATTGCACTTCGACTTTTCCATTTTTCGGTACAAATAATTAGTTATAAAAGAAACGCATATTGTTATAATAAAAATAAGCTTACAGACGGATGTATAGAAACATAACTTATCACTATGATTTATTTCAATGGGGTGTCATATTTTAATGTAACATTTTAGAGCGTTTGAATTAAGGCTTTCATCCCGGGAGTCTCGGTCTCGAAAATTTCGAGTCTCGACCATTTTTTCGTATTTTCGAGACTCGAGACTGCTACCTCCAGTCTCGGGAATAACGAGACTTTTGAGACTTGAGTCAAACTATTCAAAAATGTACTAAACCACGAGTATTTTTTATTCTAGTTAATAATCTAAAGAAACTACAACTAGCCTTTTTGAAAAATAGCATAGGTCTTGACAACATAGGTTTCTAGCATGGTTGTTAGTCTGAGTTTTCATACTTAATCAATATTCAAAGAGTCATCTGAGGGTCTTGATCACAGGCTTAATAATCTAAGGTGTGATTATCATCATCATCAGCCTGGAAACGTACACTGCTGTATATAGGCCTCCCCAATAGAGCATAGAGCTGCTTAAAAATAATTATTTTGAAAGGGGTTCGACTAAAGTCTTCTACCATGGATTTTAACTGAGAATAAGCAAGCTAGTTTTGTGGCACATAATACTCGCAAGCGGTATATCTGACGAAATAATGATGTAGGAATCTATTAAGGGCGCGTGGTAGGCCAGCGCTAATCCAAGCCAAAGAAACAGAACAATATATTAATTTTTAGTACTAGGCCAAAGTAGGGGGGGCTGAGCGGCAGGGGCGGTGGTTCCAACGCGTGATAATGTTACTGTAGGCAACATATTACTACAGTGAAACTAATAGGTATTTTCAAAATCCATTATAGATAATACCTCCATTATATTTAGTTCAACTACTACACAAAGTTTCATGACCGTATTTAAAGTATTTATTATTTATTTGTACGGTTTGGAGGTAACTTTGTAATTTTTTCCATCTAGAAAATTTTATTAATTCGTGTTATAAGAGCTATAAGAACATAAGACTTAGTCCTGAACTTTATCATTCTAAACCTATATAAAACTCATATTAAATTCAAAGTTATTGTTGCAATATTGTTTATTGGACGCGGTAATATCCTGAACCTTTTCAAGCATTTTGGCGTCCTATAGACTTGGTGATACCCTACTAAAGAGGATCCTTGGTACATTAAAATCTTCTGTGATTACCAAGCGCGGTGATTATGACAAATCGAAAATATAAGCGTCGAAAGTGGCGTTTTATGGGGGAGGCCTATGTTCAGCAGTGAACGTCTTCTGGCTGTTGAAGTGAATAAGTGTCTTCGTAAAAGGGGAAAAAAATACCTGCGATGTGTTCGCTAGCAGATAAATAAGAGAAAAATCTAGCAAATAGTTGTTATTTTTGCTGGTATTTGAGTTTTTAACAGTTTGATTAGCTTGTAATTACTGCCTAAACAAGCTCAAACCTACTTTTAACGTAGTCTCGAAAGTCTCATTTTTCTCGGGAATTTCGAGACCGGGTAGAGACTCGAAAATGTAGCGAGATTGAAAGCCTTAGTTTGAATGATTTTTTTAGAGGTCACTTCACGATTTTTTTCTATCGAGAAAAGTTTTCGTAATCGTGTTTTGGTTTCTGCAAATGGAAAGGAGAATATGACCAGTATTAACATGTATTTTTTGGTGTACATTTTGAGACAATCATGTTCAAAATAGTCGATTTGGGAGCATTCAGCGTCTAAGAGACTTTTTGTTTGTAATATGTGTTTACAAACAAAAAGTCTACATAAAATCGACTCTGACGTATAAGCATAGAAGCTTAATTCCTCTATGCGTATAAGTATTTCCAGACCAAATGGAGGAAGCCTATATTATGTTCAGCAGTGAACGTTTACGGACTAGCTGATGGAGTTGATGTACAAAATACAAACACAAATGTTTATTCGACGGGCCCGATAGCTCAGTTGGTAGTATTCCTTCTGAACTGAGGGCTGTGGGTTCGATTCCTACCCAGGACAAACATGTGTGTGATGAACGCAGATGTTTGTTCTGCGTCTGGGTGTTATATTGTATTCTATGTATGTATTTACAAACAAAAAAGTATGTAAATATTGTATCAGTTATCTGGTTTCCATAGTACAAGCTATGCTTAGTTTGGGGCTAGATGGCGCTGTGTGAAATGCCCACACATATTTAAAAATTATAAAATAAAATTATTGCGTGTGCGTTCCATAATGTAACATTAGATAGTGTAATCAAGCATGTACCTACTTATGTTGTTGGTGTCTTCAAAACCGGCCAAATGCGAGTCGGACTCGCGCACGAAGGGTCCCGTACATTATCAATAAAACCAAGAAAAAACACGTTTGTTGTATGGGAGCCCCCTTAAATATTTTATTTTATTCGGTTTTTTAGTATTTGTTGTTATAGCGGCAACAGAAATACATCATGTGTAAAAAATTTCAACTATCACGGTTCATGAGATACCAGCCTGGTGACAGACGGACTGACGGACAGACAGACAGACAAATCCAACAAACTAATAAGGCAAAGTGGCCCCCACTAGGTGGATCGACGATCTGGTGAAAGCCGCGGGGAGCCGATGGATGCAGGAGGCAAGCAGCCGCTCTAAGTGGAGCTCCCTGGGCGAGGCCTATGTTCAGCAGTGGACGTCTTCAGGCTGTTAATGATGATGATGATGAATAAGGCAAATTCTCTTTTTGTTTGAAAGATTTGATTTATGTTCAAAACTTTCAGATGAAGACGTCTATCGCAGAACATAGGTCTACCCCGTAGAGTGCCACTTTGAGCGGCTGCCTCCTCCTACGTCTATCAACTCCCTGCGGTTCTGACCAGATCGTCGGTCTGGTCTACCTACGCTGCGTCTTCCGGGTCCGGTGTAAGCAAAAGAATAATACAAATGTTTATTTTGATACTATTCAGTACGAATCCGGGTAAAAAGCTTTATTTGTTGATTCTTGTCCCAAAGTTAAGCACGATCACCCGGTACGAAAATAAATAAACAAACTCGCGGAAACTCCTTTCTCGAAGTCGGTTGTTACATGATTGCGTGATAGCAGATAAATTTCCATTGCCAACATCATTGGAGGATACAAAAAACCATATCATAATTGTTTATGGTTACTCATCGACAAGGAACTTTAATAACCAGCAATCAAATCCTATTTAAGGCACATTTGTATTCACAAAAACAATAGAACAACCATCGTAAATATACACCTTTTTATACTTAAATTTTTTTTTAATCACACTTAACAAGTTTTTAAATGTCACCACTTAAATGTCAGCCAGTAAAACAGACGAAAACTGAAATATTTTTTAAAATTGAAATTCGAACTAATTGCACATAAAATGTCCAGAAAAATGCGTTAAAAACAAAAGAAAACGAGCTTGTTTACGAAAAAGGAACGGTTAAATGTTTATATGGACGCACGCGCATGCGGTGTGTTCACTGCGCCTTTCACATTAAAACTGGTTATTTTATGTTTTAAATTTAATAATGGAATCGTAGCGATGGAAGTCCGCTGAAGTTGAATTGTAACTACGAAGTTGGCACGCGAAGGAAGGACCTCGCGCAGTAGGGCTGTCGGCTTCAAGTTCTTCATTCATTATTATTTTTGACTAGCTGACCCCCGGCTTCGCACGGGTTTATAAGTTTTGCGCCTTATCTCAGTCTAAAGGAAGAGAGAAGGAAGAGGGGGGGGGGAAGACAAGGGACAAGGATGAATGGATGAAAGGGAATGGAGGCAGGTGCGCCAGCTCAGAAACCCCGTTGTCGCCACCCAAGACACGTCTTGAGCGACCCGGAAGATCCCATAGCAGCCGTTGTTTCGGCTGCGCTAGGATCACCGGACCAGTCTAGTCCTTCTGGCTCAGGTCCCGATTTCGGCACCGGTATAGGATAACACAATCAGACACCAACCCCACCGGCGAGGTCGACGTACCCCCCGTAGGTTAGCTAGAATGGTCGCGACTTTCCACAGGGTCCACTTCTCCAGCAGACGTAGCCTTCTCGATCCTCTTATCCCGGCAACAGCCCAAGCCGAGGCTCGCACCCCAGGGGTGCCCTTGAGCTAGTTGCCCCCCACATTTGTCGGCTGGGTGCCTTAAGCGCCTGCCCTCCCGCCCGGCGACGCTGTAAAGGTCGGTAGAGACCAACAGCAATAGCCTGTTCAAACAACACTCTGCTATTTCAATTGTGCCATAATGGTTCATGAATGACAGATTTTGACACTAATGGTAGACTACAAACCATAAGTAGACTACTATTAGTGTCAAAATCTGTCATTTTGGTACCATTCATGAACCATTATGACGCATTAGAAAAACCAGAGTTCGGGCCTTGATGCCGAGACGAGTTTTTAATGATATCTACGAACTAGATAGCAAATAATGACAGCATTCTTATCTGTGGCATTTCATATACAAACGTTAGCAAATAATAGAATGAACTCCACTGCTGAACATAGGTCTCCCCCAGGGAGCGCCACTTAGAGCAGGTGCTCGCCTCCATCGGCTCCCCGCGGCTTTTACCAGATCATGTGTCTTCCGGTTCGTGGTTGCCAATATTTTGTATAATAATGAAAAACTAGGTAGTTGCATTGTGTATTAACTTAACTTCGACAACCCTGAAAACTGGGCGTCATTAATAATGACAAGTCTGCGGCTTGCGCGGGCGCCGATACGTATGTGGTGTCGTCCACAAGCGACGGAGACAGCGGAACTTAACAAATTACCGTGTTTAACATAATGTAGGTACTTAGGTATGCGGTACTCTTCTGATAAACGGACAGGAAAGAGACGGAGATATTTTAATTTTGTTTAGAATGCGATGCATAAATATTTTACTATATAAGTACTCGACACTCACACTTGGATGCTGCAGCACTAGATGGACCGAGACGGTCACAACCATGGGAGCAGATGCATGCAGGAAGCAAGCAGCCGGTCAAAGTGGCGCTCTGTGGGAGATGCCTACGTTCAGCAGTGGACGTCTACAGGTTGTTGATGATGATGACTTGTTTCCTGTTACTTGTCCTGTCGCAGGAATCGAACCCACAACTTCCAGGTTATGCCAACCTGCTGATAACTGAACCACCACACTACAGATGCCTTCAAACTTTATATAAACTTAAGTTATGGACTTACCATTATGGATGCCAGTGCTCCCAGCTCGATGCGCAAAATATGGAGGGTATATCTATAGACTGAGTTGTGGGCCAGCATCTTGAAGCACGACAGACGAATAGCTTCAGTACCTAAAAATATTAAAATAGGCATCATGATCGCATTGAACAAGTAGCCATCTATTGGTTATTTGATGAACCCTAGATATTTTTTCTTATAGCTTCCACGAGAACTTAAAAAATCAAAATACCCCCCCGGCACAAAAGTAACCTCCAATATTTAAAAAGTACCTACTCACTATTAAGTCATACTTTTTAAACAAAAACAATCGACGGTCATTTCGGAGCACCAGTTTTTTTTTCTTTAATCTGTGTTCGGGAGATCGTACAATGGAAAACATAATACACAACTGTTTGCGTCGGGGGTTGTAAAAATTAAACTAGGGAATTTATAAAGATTTTTTTTCTTTAGCAATTGAAAATGACATCGTAGCTACTTCATCATGATCATCATCAACAGCCTGGAGACGTCCACTGCTGAACATAGGCCTCCCGCCTCCCCCAGAGAGCGCCACTTTGAGGGGCCGCTCCCCTCCTGCATCCGCCGGCTCCTCACGGCTTGCACCAGATCGTCGGTCCACCTAGCAGAGACCTACGCTGAGTCTTCCGGTTTGTGGTCGCCACTCGAAAACCTTGCGATCATAGGTACTTACTTATTTTATTGCACACCGCCGACTGCCTCGCTCCTACTTTCGCAGATACTGTCTGTCCAAAGCATGCCTGGAAGATATCGTTTTTAGTAACCCCACCCACCCCCACCACCTACCCCTAGTAGTATTTTTTATGAGAATGAAAGACGTGGCGAGCTAGTCTTTCACCTGATGTTAAGCCTGAGTACACCTACCGAGTAGAGGGACCAGTCAGTGCCCTCGGCCGAGCACTCGGTATTTATAAACACACGTCAAGTGCTCGGCCGAGTACTGGACCTAGCAACAGGCCGAGAGTCACTCGGACCCTGTTCTATTTCCTAGGCCGAGTGGGTACTCCCCATTTCTCCGCACTGTCTAGCTCGCTCACTCGGTGGGTCTGAACACGCGCACTCGGCGACCACTTGCCACTCGTACACGTCACTTTATCCCGCGAATTTTCGCTCACACTAAACGTTTGCGGCGAGACAGTCATTGTTTTGACTGCCTTGCCGCAATTTAAAAATGTGTGTAAACACTTACTCGGCCATAGCACTGTCTCGGCCCACTGACATTTTGCTTTCTCGCCGTTCTACTCGGTGTAATTAGGCTATAAGCGACACAGCCGCCAATAACAGTTGTAGTAGGCATCTAGTTATTTACCTAATTAGATATTTATGAGTGCACTTAAAATTTAAATTCGCCATAGCTTACAATTTGGATCCTCGCATTCGTAACTAGCTTATTATTTTGATACATAGTAGTTCCCTTAGAGCATCTATAAATGGAGATGTTAACGTTATAATCCGCAAGCACCATTTTCTGCCATTTTCTACGGGGGACGAGGTAACACGTACAGCACACGCGCAAACCGCGCGTGTAAACGCACGCCGCACACCATCTTACAACACGCACACCGTTATATAAACTAGTGTAGTTACACAGTGTCTACACGCACATTATGATATTGTAGATGACCAAGTAGCGCCATATGACCGGCAGAGGGGAACGCCTTGCCTTGCCACCTCCTTTTATAAATGCTCTAAGGTAGTTCCATTCCACTCCACATACTAGCCGGGTTCTGTAATCTAGGGCCCGTATGTATGCATAAAGCGTCCTCTTTATTCAATCAGGTTGCATTGAGGTGATAGTTGTGAGAGAGTAGGTATGATTAGTAATAGTACCTACGTAGTATGCCTACTCAGGGCCGTCTTTACCCGGGGGTTCAAGGGGTGCGGGGCACCCGAGCGCTGGATCCTAGACCGCCATATCCATATTTCGATAGGTATCTACCAGGTAGGTCCTACCAACTACCACAGATCACGCGAGCCGAGTCGCGGGCACTGCTAGTTCCGACACCGCATGCCGCTTTCGGCACATACCATTTGCGTAGTGGAAGTTAATTTCACACATGTAGGTAATAAGGCGAATTCTGTGTTTCACACATAATACTAGGTACTCTTAAGAATTTATATTCATTTACCACGTTCGGGGCTCGGGGCGCAGGCCGACTTTCGCACCCCAGCGTCGAATATGCTTAAGACGTTCCTGTGCCTACTATACTATAGGCTCAGATCACGTCAGACGTGATCGGAGACTATAGGTATATCTATCCTATGCTAATAGGTGCTTAGATACTTCAGGGGCCTTGTCATCTTCATTTTGATTGAGGTATGAAGTGGTTTTTAGGGTTCCGTACCCAAAGGGCAACCCAACTAAGGCTCCGCTGGACGTCTGTCACCACATCAGGCTGTATCTCATGAACCGTGATAGGTAGACAGTTGAAATTTTCAGAGATGTATTTCTGTTGCCGCTGTAACAGCAAATACTAAAACACAGAACTAAATAAATATTTAAGGGGGCTCCCATACAACAAACGTGATAAGTTTGCTCGTTTTTTTAGATAATGGAGTCCGACGCGCATCGATTATTTTTGGTACAGACGAACAGCGGAGCCTTAGTAATAGGGTTCGTTTTACCTTTCTGGCACGGAACCCAAAAAATTGGGGGCGGGTGAATATGCTAGCTTCCACAGAAAAATGTTCGAACCCCTATTTCGTTATTCTATCAATCACTGCACTGCACTGATGTATCTGCTAGGCGATTATGTAACTTGATTGCAACCAATAGAAACACAAAGATGTATGGATTTGACAGTTTCAATACGCAGTTTATGTGCATAGTTACTATGAAAATTTTCATATTAGGAATGAAATTTCTCCTGTTCATTGCTGTCAAAGTTACGTAATCACCCCACTGGACTATGTATACGCGAATCGCTTCCATATAAATTCGTACAGGAAAAACAATGAATTTGTTGCAGAGTAAGGTGCAAACCGCAACGATGCAGAACTTTTATTGCAGATAGTTTCTTTAAATAAAAAACGACGTGACGAGCTAGTCGTTCGCCTGATGTTAAGTGTTTTCGGAGTTTTCTTTTTTGCATTGTGCCAGGGCCCGAAGTCTGCTACTTCAATTGTGTCATAATGGTTCATGAATGGTACCATAATGACAGATTTTGACAGTAATAGCTAATAGTAATCTACTTATGGTTTGTAGACTACTATTTACTGATTTATTGATTATATGACAGATTTTTACACTAATAGACGTATGGTTTGTAAACTAACATTAGTGTCATTATGGTACCATTCATGAACCATTATGACATAGTTGAATTAGCGGACTTCGGGCCCAGATTGTTTGCACCAGTAGTTAACATTTTTCAAACTGGCTATGTAATAGGCTTGCTATGAGTACCTACCTATGGTGTTTGACATTGTAATTAGAATTAATCTCATTTTGATTTGAACATTAAATTTTATAGCAAAAACAGTATTTTAAAGAACTAAATTTAAGAGATATTCTCATCTTTTCCCTAATTCTCCTTATGACAAATAGGAATAAAAAGGTTTGATCTGTCGCACTTCAAGCGATGGGGGCACAGAGATAACTTATTGTAAAACTAAACACAAAAATCTGTAAATATAAAGCATTTTATTTGTTCTTATAAAATTATTAAATGAGTGACCACACATTGTGACTTCCATAAATTATCATTATTATCATTTCTTAAAACTATTTTATTAATTGTAATTAGCATGCAACGCGTAGCTAGCTACCTTTTCAAACTTACAACTAAAATAAATATATAGACGGAGCGGGTAAGACACACAAGTAAAGCCGTGAGCGAAATGGTATTACTGTATTTTTTTGTAATACTTGCGACATAAATGAAATAGAACTAAAACTTTTATATCTGTCTCACTCACACTGCACCGACAGCAGTATTGTGCGAGTGAAGCAACTAAATTTTTTACATTTCCTCAGTTCTTTTAACAAAGTAAAATTACATTACAGATGGCTTTTCATTTTATGTTTGGCTCGATTTATGAACAGTGTCAAGTATATTTGTAAATGGCATCACGATCATTAGTAGTCTAATTAATATACCTATAGTCTGTGGTTAAAAATCACTTTGTAAAACACATTAATATTGTAATATTTCTACTTATTGCATCATAATACAAAATAAATTAAATCACCTATTGAACAAAACATATTGTAAGCAACTTCGGAAGTCAATCTATGACACGCACTTGGCCAGGCAAAATAATTGCCACAGAGTATGGCATTTTCAGCTTTCCTTACTAAAATTATATGAGATTTCTGACTTTACATTTACCAGGTAAATGAGATCTTCGTGGGATCTAGATCACTTATTATCAAGTAAATGACCTGCCTATTCCCAACCTATCGAAAACGTTTCGTTTCGAAATCTACACTCTCAGTCTCTTTCATTCTAAATGTAGATGACGGAGTGTAGATTTCGAAAGGAAACGTTTTCGATTGTTAGGGAATAGGGGTGCTGATTCGACACTATTTATGATACAGTGTAAATTAATGCAGGTCGAGGTAAACAGGCAGATAATCGAATAGTGTCAGGTTCGTATTCGTAGTATATTGTCGTCTCTCTCACTCAGAGACCGATAGTGTCACCGTCGTAGATCGTCGTCTCTTTCACTCAGAGGGAGATAGTGTCACCTTCGTAGTATATATAGGAATGCGCACAAGAACTGCATGAGATGATTCCGTCATCTCCATTTCGATATAGAACAACAAGGCGCGGGGAGTCATTTCCCCCTACGTGGTGGATTTACCAACATGTCGAACCAAACGTTTTGCTGACTCTTTTATCATGCGATCTGCTAGGGAATGGAACTCGCTCCCGGCTTCTGTGTTTCCTGACAAATATAATTTGGGTCTCTTTAAGACTAGAGTGAATAGGCTCCTCATGGCCCAACGTGCTCCACCTTCGGCTGCATCGTCGCTTAACATCAGGTGAGTTGCAGTCAAATGTTGGCCTATTTATACATAAAAAAAAAATATTAGGCCTAATTTTGAAGGCTTTAGTTGACAGTTTTAAAAATGCTAAAAATATATCCGTCTTTTACATTGCCGTCTATTTGACAAGGACAGCAACAGTTTTAGGAGCTTTAGATCTGTCAACTAAAGCCTTTAAAACTGGCCCCATTGTCGTCCCTGTCACTCAGAGAGATACCCCCGTATTCTAAAACGTTTCACCAAAAATCCTTCACTTGACTTCTACTTAACTTTGAGGGAAACTCAAAATATATCGCGACGTACCTTGAGTTGACAGTTGCTTCGCTTCTCTCGTTTAAGAAAAATTGACGCAGAAATGTCAAGTTGATTATATATTGTCAACTAAAAATACCAAAACACAAAAATGAGGTTAATTCGAGGTTGAGTCGAGTGGAGTAATCCCGTGGTAATGACTTAGAATATAGGGGATAGTGTCAGCTTAGTAGAGCGTCGTCTGTCTCACTCAACCGACACTTGCCAAATTTGTCCCTCATACCTCCATGTGCATTATAATAACCGTAGGTACCTATAGTTTCATTAATTAACTATAACCACAGATATTAAAATAGTAGTACCTACCTATAACTCCCCCGTATTCCAAAACATTTCTCCAAAAATCCTTCACTTGACTTCTACTTAACTTTGAGGGAAACTCAAAATACATCGCGACGTTCCTTGAGTTGACAGTTGCTTTGTTTCTCTCGTTTGAGAAAATATGACGCAGAAATGTCAAGTAGATTATTTATTGTCAACTAAAAATACCAAACACAAAAATTAGGTTAATTCGAAGTTGAGTCGAGTGGAGTAATCTCGAAGTAACGTCTTAGAATATGGGGGTCAATCTTACCAAACTAAACTTAAAGTAACTTTTTGCTAAGCATTTTTGGTCCAAAAACAATACTTTTAAACAGCCAAACATTTTGTCAAATTCAATTAACATGTCAATAATATTATATAATACAGCAAATGTATAATACCTAATTAATTCAATTATTACACTACCTACTAACGTTACTTAAATAAAAAATAAATGATAAATTAACAAAGAGCACGGACCCAGGTGTCTGTGGTAAACGAGAATGAAAAAAAAATCTTGAACATTCTAGACGTCATTTTGAAAAAATCTCAAAATCACCCCTTTCAACTTCTCCCTAGGGTCTTTGAAGAAACTCCGACAATGGCGGTTGCGAATTATGAATTTATTTTTTAAAACCTGTGTATTCTGAATTTTAATGTGTAATAAGGGTGGATTATTATCCGTTAAGTGTTCGAGAACGTGCACGAGTGTTGGCAAATGATTTCAAGATTATAGAAACTTGCATTTTCGTTTTTGCTTCAACGGCCGTTTTAGAGCCTTCAGTAGAATATCCACCATTTTACTGTTGGCGTTTTGACTGACTGACAAAATATGACTTTGACTTGACATAACCGTACAAATTTTACTCACTTGACATTGGCAGGATTATTGCAAAAAAGCGATAGAAAGCCATTAAAGAAGAAGAAGAAGAGAAGAACTTCTCCCTAATTTAAAATATCACAAGCGAAAACCCAACATTCATTAAGCATTCATTAACCAAGCACAAATTAACAAATAAGTTTTCAGGTCTTATTTATAAGCGTTGCTTAAAGTTAATCAATATCTAAATTCCGCTGTCTCGTTTTCGCCCGTGACATTTCACGTCAGCGAGAAGTTGACAGGAGGTTTTAAGCATTGCTTAAACTTAACTATCGTTTATAAATAAGGCCCGAATTAATTAAGCATTGATTAAGCCACCTTTAAAGCCTAGTTTATCGTCTGTCTGTTTGTCTATCACGTTTAAAAAGCTGATCCAATTTGGATGAAATTTTGCACACGGATTGCGTATATTACCGTAATCAACGTAGGATACGACTAATCCCGGAAAACTGATTTCTCGTAGGAAATTGGGTATAGTAGAGGTACAGAAAGTTCACTCCGCGAAGCCACTTAAATAAATGGCGACTCTTCCTACAACGTAATAAAGTGCAGTTCAGCTTGCACAGCGCTACAAGCGTAACCTAAATAGTTGCCTCTCGTTCTATTCCTATATCGTTGCCGTTCCGACCCGTTACGTGTAAAGCCCGCTTCCCACGGTCCGTGATTTTACGGACGGACACGGACCAGCCACGAAAGGTAGCGTCGGTCACTTCAAAGGTGCGGTGCGGGCTCGTGCGAGATGGTGCGAAGTCGTCCACATAAACATGGACATTTAAACTAGTACATTTTGTTGAGAGCCGTGCACGCGTACACTCGTAGTAGAATTTTCTCATTCAGAACAATGGAGTGGAAAAACGATCTCGTATTTGATTTTTTAAATCCCTATCAAATCAAACCTACACTCTGGAATCCGGCGGCACCGGAAAAATAAAATGACTCCCATGACTTTCTTCATTTGGTATAATTACTGTTAAAATATACCACAAGAGCCGCAGCTGCAGCGATACGTTCTCTTCCACTGTTCATTTTGGAATAACAAAACGGGTTCGAATCTCAAGACACGGACGGGCACACACCGTTGGAAGGGCCTCGTGCGCTGTGCGTGAAGCCGTCTGCAATATCACGGACCGTTGGGAGCCACCTTAATTAAATGGACCGACCGGTCTAAACGGGCCCCTGTGCCTGTTCGTAACTAAACCGCGAAATGAACCATGACCACTTGTTATCATCATTAATGAAAATGTTCACTGCTGAACATAGGCCACTTTGAGCGGCTGCTTGCCTCCTGCATCCATAGGCTCCCCGTCTTTTCCACCAGATCGTCGGTCCACCTAGTGGGATTTACGCTGCGTCTTCCGGTTCGCCACTCGAGAACCTTTCCCCATCGGTTGTCAGTTCTACGAGCGATGTCGCCTGCACATTGCCAAACTAATATCTAGCAGTAACAGTACGGTGCGTCGATTTGTTTGTTCGTGTGTTTGTCTGCTTCTAGTTGCATCCTAGTCTCCTCTAAGTCGCGAACCAGTCGCCTGTCACTCGCACAGTCGTCTACTATTTTTTGGAACAACTCGTCTGAAATGGAACATCACAAAGTCAAAGTCTACAACAAAACTAAGGATGGGTTTAGATCTGTGGTCAAGGTAATCAATTATAAAAAATTCTAAAAGATCTTGACGATTGTTTAGAATTTGTTAAGGTTTCGATCTACAAGGTGACTTTGAATTAGTATGTTATCCCGAAAGGGGGTAAATCTACACCCTTAGGTAGACAATGTTTCTTCTACGACTTTACTAAATTAATAGTTTTTCATTGAAGAAATGCCATGTAAAGTTTACGTTCGAAGATAGCCTTAGCGCAGCTGGGTGGTTGAACTTCGTCCTTGACAGAGTGCACATAAATGAGTTAAACGACTTGTGTTTAGAAATGTATTTATAGTATCTTGTTAACTCTCGTAGCGATCGCACGTGCAATTTTGCGAGTGGATTTATTTTTACCATGGAAATTTGGAAACACGCAGTTTCAAGTAAGACTCTCACAACTTGTAGGGTATCATGGTCCCAGTCCCCCCATTTCGGGATAACATACCAATTCAAGGTCACCTTGTATAGTTAACCCCAATGATTAAAAATTTTGGTTCCATTTATACGTCGGACAGACAGTCACATGACAGAGGCTTTGTAATAATATGGTTCCATTTACTATTTGGGTGCGGATCCCTAAAAATGTACAAATGTGCGAGGGTGATAGACTTAAAGCATCATGTATTACCTAAAGTAGCTTTTTTTATCTAAGGGAGGTAACCATAGACAACCTCTCTGGCAGTGACGAGTGTAAGTCAAGCTAGTCGTTTACCTGATGTTAAGCGACACGGCCGCCAATAACATTTGCAGTGTCACTCGGAACTTTAAAATAATAAAGTTCCGCGTGACACTGCACTGCGCACGTCATCCTGAGACATCACACAGTCTAGTAATCAGATTACTACACTGTGTAATCAGTTCACAAAGTCTCATTTGCCCAGTAATTACTGCTGCAATGCCCTTCAAACCGGAATACAGTAGTGCTTGCACACACCGCTTGGCAGCAGAATAACTGGCAATGCGGTGGTACCTACCTAGACGAAGTCTCGCAGAAAAGTCCTACTACCTAGTAAATAGCATTTCATATTTGCATGTATGTAATTTACCCGAGTAAAAAAAAATAACTGACCCACATTCTCTCCCGTCTTGCTAGATGTAAGGAAGTGTCCACAGAGGCCCTGCGAGTATGTCGCTACGGTATCTGTGGGCACCTCGCGGATCACGTGACCACCGTCTAATAGATCCTTCTTCGTACCACAGAGGTACACTTTACAGTTCTGGAAATAAACATAATTTGCATGTGTTTTTGACCAAAAACTAATTAAATTAAGATACGTCGTCATCACCATCATCAACAATAAATGCGATGCGATGCTTGAACATAATTTGTTATGTAAGTTACCGC
This sequence comes from Ennomos erosarius, assembly GCA_963580505.1. Classification (NCBI taxonomy): domain Eukaryota; kingdom Metazoa; phylum Arthropoda; class Insecta; order Lepidoptera; family Geometridae; genus Ennomos; species Ennomos erosarius. Next base: position 1,060,585 of record OY757006.1, on the reverse strand, counting down.
AACATATTTTTTTTAACTCCTTTCCTTTTTCGAGTGTATTGAAGATATATTTAATGTAACTTTAGAAGTAATTATTTTACCTAGATATATTTATTATGTATTTATAAAACTATATATTTTGTTTTGTATATATTTTTATAGGTATAAATTCACACAGTGTTAGTTGTATAAGTATTTTCTCTTGTCTCGTTAAGGTCGAATTAAGTTATACTCGTTTGCTTTCCTTTTTTAATATTTATTTTTCGATTTTATGATAGGTATGTAATGATCACTGTTTGTACCAGGCAGAGTGCATGTGTCATTGGATTTTGGGATTGATTTTATTTACTGTTTAAATCATGTTGTTTTGCAATTGTATGTTCCATTATCTGTTATGTGCACCTATGAAATAAAATAAAAAAAAATAAAAAAACAGCCCCTTCCCTAGAGCGCCACTTTGAGCGACTGCTCGCCTCCTGCATCCATCGACTCCCGCGGCTTTCGCCGAATCGTCAAATAAAAGAAAAAATGCCAGCCAAGTACAAGTCAGACTCGCGCACGAAGGGTAACGTACTATTTTTTTCACCTGATGTGAAGCAATACGGCCGCCCATAACAGTTGCAGTGTCACTCGGAACTTTAAAATAATAAAGTTTCGCGTGACACTGCACTGCGCACGTCATCCTGAGACATCACACAGTCTAGTAATCAGATTACTACACTGTGTAATCAGGTCATAAAGTCTCATTTGCCCAGTAATTTCACTAGCTACAATGCCCTTCAGACACACAGTAGTGCTTGCACACTACTGCTTGGCGGCAGAATAACTGGCAAAGCGGTGGTACCTACCTAGACGAACTTTGCAGAAAAGTCCTACCACCTAGTAGTATACTAGTAGTGGCAACAGAAATACATCATCTGTGACAATTTCAGCTGTCTAACTATCACGGTTCATGAGATACAGCCTGGTGACAGACGGACAGCCAGACAGACCAACAGACAGATGAACAGCATAGTTTTAGTAATAGCGTTCACTTTACCCTTTGGGTATGGAACCCTAAAAAGATAATATGTGTATTGCAGACCTCTTCCACAGTCCTTAGTTCTTGCATCCAATGCCGGAGCCGCGCCCACGACTCAGCAGAGCTCGGCTCGTAGCATATCACGGCTGCATGAGCCCCGCGATAGTATATGCGGGTCATTGCTTCATACCTACAATATAAAGTTTCATCTTATAATAGTTATACGACAGGCTTGATAGCTCAGTTGGTAGTAGCCCTGCCTTCTGAGCTGAGGGCTGTGGGTTCGATTCCTACCCAGGACAAACATTTGTGTGATGAACATAGATGTTTGTTGTGTCTGGGTGTTATATTGTATTCTAGGTGTGTATTTACAAACAAAAAGTATCTAAGTATTGTATCAGTTATCTGTGGGGTGATTACGTAACTTTGACAGCAATGCAACAGGAGAAATTTCATTCCGAATATGAAAATTTTCATAGTAACTATGCACATAAACTGCGTATTGAAACTGTCAAATCCATACATTTTTGTGTTTCTATTGGTTGCAATCAAGTTACATAATCGCCTAACTGGTTCCCATAGTACAAGCTTTGCTTAGTTTGGGGCTAGATGGCGCTGTGTGAAATGTTTACACATATTATATTATATTCAACACACATTATAAAAACACTACAAAATAACCAGCGCAGTGCGGTTTATATACCGTTCACTCCCGGCGGTGTCCCAGATGCCAATGTTGTAGTCTTTGCCATTTGAATGCATTGTTTTTGCACAAAACGCTGCACCAACGGTCTGAAATGTATTACAATAATATTATGTTACAATTTTCAACTTCACTTAAAGTTTTTCATGGTATCAGTGACATTTATCTATTTTTAACTCTTTACCAAACAGAGAGGCATAATAAGTTTTAAGTGTTATCTGTGTGTCTGTGTGTTATGCTGAAAAAGTGTTAAGTTTGATTTTGTAGCACTGTAGCTCCCAAACAGATGTTTGGATTTCGATTTTTATTGTGTGTTATAACTGGACCATTGCCTAGGTACCTGACCAGTGGGCTGTGGTCCTTAGGTCACTGTTCAATATCAATAAAATCATAAAATAAGTTAGTCGTGATATAGACCTACTTACGTTTTGGTATGGTATCTCCGCATTAAACCTGCAGTTGACGAATCTTATAACTAAACTCGTTTTGCCAACATGTTCACTGCCTAATAACACTACTTTAAAATCACATCTACTCATCCTTTACACAAAAATTATTGTTTAATTTTTTTATTGTATTTATGGGTATACCCAAAAAGAGTAGCGGTGGGCGATTATGAGATATACTAATGAAATCATTCGATTATGAATATGTCTCGAGATATTTCGATTATAAGAGATCATTAGTTACTAATCTCTGTATTACTAATCTAGTAATAGCGGTCGCGCGGTCTACTAACGTTGGACGATTATGAGATATACTAACAGGTTAGTATTACTAATCTCTGTATTTACTAATTTAGGAATCGTGATCGCGCGGCCGTTTTGAGATATACTAACAGGTTAGTAATACTAATCTATGTATTACTAATTTAGCAATCGTAATCGCGAGTCAACGTCGAACAGAGCAAGTCATCATCATTATGTTATATTATGTCATGTCATCATGTCATGGTATATCATGTCATGTCATGTCATGTCATGTCATGTCATGTCATATGTCATGGTATGTGCTGTCATGGTATGTTATGTCATGTCATGGTATGTCATATGTCATGGTATGTCATGTCATGTCATGTCATGTCATGATGTTTGTCATGTCATATGTCATGTTGTTTGTCATGACATGTCATATCATGACATGACAAACAATTGTGGAGTGGAATATCGTTTCGGGCAAATATCAGTAGTTGGCGCTACTTGCGAAGAAGACGAGCCAAAAGTCATCTCTCAGCTTTTCCATCCTTTCATTCAGAATTAGTCTTTGGGAATTAGTAGTACAAATTAGTAACATCATTCGATTATGAAAATAAAGTAGTTACTAATCTCATAATCGATGATCAAGATTAGTAATAAAGGATCATTCGATTATACAAATCATTCATAATCGCCCACCGCTACCAAAGAGTATATAATTTACTACGTAGAAGAGTTATCACTCCATAGAAAACAATTATAATAAAAAAATTGATTTAATTAGAAATGTTAAGCCAATGTTCAAGTAATAAACTACTACGACAGAAGCTAGGGAAGTTTCATATCCTGTTGATGTTATCGATACTCGGTACTAGTGATGTAGCGTGCGCAAAATTATCGATATCGATTTTCATTCGCATAGGATCTCTTTGTATGCCTGTTACCTAATAATACTACAAATACAAAATGTTTGCTACCTATTTAGTCGTGGAGAAAAGGATAAAATAGAAACAACAGTTAAGGTGCTCAGCGCGCCTAAATCAAATTTTCTTGCGTTTTTTGCTAATTACAGCTTAATTACTCAACGCAATTAAATGAAAACTAGTTTACCGCAAATAAATAGAATGAATCGACTAATTATGATTAAAAGTATCACCTAAATATCATTGGTTTAGCAACAATAAACTGAAAAGCCAAGACACAATTAGTTTCCCAGCCACAATTAGTTTTAGCCAGCTCATCGTGTTTTTCCTAGCCTCGTAGGAACCAGTGTGTTGAAAGTATCTTCTACCACCAAACACAACTTCTTTTATCTGTAAACAATTTTGTAAGCTGTTAGTCTAGGACTCGGTTCACTATCAGTCAGGATTCCGTCTTTCTTTTTTTATTAAGTCTGTGCCAGTTACATTGCTCTTTCAATTAAACTTGATAGTCATGTATGATATGAAAACATGGTTTGTCTTGGTCCATTCGCCAGTCATAAATTACTAGTTGTTGCCTGTGATGGTTTTGTGCGTGTAGATTTATCGCATGATATGTAGCCTGGCCCACATCCTTCTCTAAGATCCTCCACCCTGTACCCAAAATGAAACCTATTATTAGTCATATTTATTTAAGTACGGTGCATTCACAGCAAACGAATTACAAGTTAATATTTTCTTGTGATAATGGGCAGTGTTATCATTATGTAGTGAATATTTCTAGACTAACAGCTTACAAAATTGTTTACAGATAAAATAAGTTGTGTTTGGTGGTAGAAGCTGATACTCTCAACACACTGGTTCCTACGAGGCTAGGGAAAACCCGATGAGCTGGCTAAGATAATATGGAACGGTACTAAGTTTGATATACCTAACAGAGAAGAGAGGAGACTTGTTGGTGAATTGGTGATCCAAAATTTTCTGTTGCGGTTAGAGCTGGATGCTCGCTCAGAGTTAACGAGTGCAAATACGACGATGCCTTTGAAATGTGGTACTGGGCCTTTACTCAAGATAAAATAAAATATAACATAATTATTTTAACTGTTGTTTCTATTTTTTCCTTTTCTCCACGACTAAATAGGTAGAAAACATTTTGTATTTGTGGTATTATTAGGTATTAGAGATACAAAGAGGTCCTATGCGAATGAAAATCCACATCAATAATTTTGCGCATGCTACATCACTAGTACCGAGTATCGATAACATCAACAGGATTTGTTACTTCCCTAGGTTCTGTCATAGTAGTTTATTTCGTGAACATTGGCTAAACATTTCTAATTAAATACAATACAATACAATACAATACAATGCAATGCAATGCAATGCAATGCAATGCAATGCAATGCAATGCAATGCAATGCAATGCAATGCAATGCAATGCAATGCAATGCAATGCAATGCAATGCAATGCAATGCAATGCAATGCAATGCAATGCAATGCAATGCAATGCAATGCAATGCAATGCAATGCAATGCAATGCAATGCAATGCAATGCAATGCAATGCAATGCAATGCAATGCAATGCAATGCAATGCAATGCAATGCAATGCAATGCAATGCAATGCAATGCAATGCAATGCAATGCAATGCAATGCAATGCAATGCAATGCAATGCAATGCAATGCAATACAATACAATGCAATGCAATGCAATACAATACAATGCAATACAATGCAATACAATGCAATGCAATGCAATACAATGCAATGCAATGCAATACAATGCAATGCAATACAATACAATACAATACAATACAATACAATACAATACAATTCAATACAATACAATACAATACAATACAATACAATACAATACAATACAATACAATACAATACAATACAATACAATACAATACAATACAATACAATACAATACAATACAATACAATACAATACAATACAATACAATACAATACAATACAATACAATACAATACAATACAATACAATACAATACAATACAATACAATACAATACAATACAATACAATACAATACAATACAATACAATACAATACAATACAATACAATACAATACAATACAATACAATACAATACAATACAATACAATACAATACAATACAATACAATACAATACAATACAATACAATACAATACAATACAATACAATACAATACAATACAATACAATACAATACAATACAATACAATACAATACAATACAATACAATACAATACAATACAATACAATACAATACAATACAATACAATACAATACAATACAATACAATACAATACAATACAATACAATACAATACAATACAATAATACTTTATTGAACACCAATAAACAAGAATGCACACAGATACAAATTTATAAAAGAATGGTAGAACAACGGGCGGCCTTATCGCATTAAGCGATTTCTTCCAGGCTACCTTTGTATGGACAGGAATTAAAACAAAAAATTACGGGTGGTAAATCAACTTTTAATTATAATTGTTTTCTATGCAGTGATAATTCTTCTACGTAGTAAATTATATACTTACTCTTTGATATCATCATCATATTAATCACTTGCAGCCTTGCAGCCATTAATCTCGTATTAGAACTTGATAGCGCACTTCGTAATTTGACAATTTATTAGTCATTCAAATTCATACTCTGAGGACACGGAAATAAAGTACATTTTCATTTGCAATATGTCAGAGTAGAAAATCGAGCCACGTGAGATAGCCTAGGAGTAGATATCTGTCTCTGTCTAGCATGCTGCCATTATGCAAAGAAATTTCTTTGGAGTTGGTTTGGTAGTTTTGAGAGACAATGAACGATTTTAATAATTGCGTAAGTTGTATAGCTTACTGTGATAATTGATTAGTAATAGTAATTCATATTAACTATTACATTACATGAATGTATTTAGTGTACTGGTAAATCGGGAATAAAATAGATGACAATATCATCATTAGTAGAATTTAATTAATTATGCGACCACACTGCTTAGAAAAGAAAAAAGAAGAAAAAAACATGGCGGAATTTTCAGCTGTATTTTCAATTATTTTTTCGTAAATTGTGACTGGAGTTTATTTTCATTGTTTAAATCGTGTGTTATTGTTATGTAAATAGTTGCAGAAAGAAATGGTATCACAGTTGCGCGTGACTAATCTACAGGTGAGCTATTTTTCAAGCTTTCAATATATTGCTGCAGTAGGGTGTCCATATTCCCTGTAGACCGGTTGTGAGTCTTCTCCGTACATTAAAATCTGCGATCATCAAGCGTGATTATTATGGAAGACTCCTCCTTATGATAAGCGTCTAAAGTGGGATTTGATAGTAAAGGCTTAATTATGTTCAACGGTGGACGCCTTCAGGCTGTTGATGATGATTACTTCTATGAAAGAACTACAATATATTCATAAATATTTTTATTCAACTTACTTTTTGTAGGCTATATCACGAGTAATCTATTTTAAAAGAGATATAGTTATATACCTACCTACTTACCTACCCTGACTACTTAGTAGGTGTGAATAAACATAAGCTTACTTGTTACAGTAGTATTATTTAACTTTGGCAATGTTTCTAGGATTCCTATGGACAAAGTGATCGCTGCAAAGGGGAAGAGAAAAATACATAAGAACGTGACGAGCATGGAGCTATTAAAAAAAAAGAAGGAGGGCATTCCGTCTGATCCCAAACTGAAGCACCCTTAGGAAGCCGGAACGCTTCGTACGTACGAGCGGGCACGCACACACTCACATCATACGCAGACGGCCGCACGCCAGTATTGCTCCGGACCTCACCCAAACCGCTGTCAACGTGATGGAAAAAAAATTACAAAAATGGCGTCCTGCGTTGTAAAAAGTTGTCGAAATAATAGTAGTTTAATTAAAAAAAGTCAGGAGATCACTTTTCACAAGTAAGCTTGTTATTATTCCACTGATTTCTTCTCTTTTTAATGAAATTATTTAGATGCAATCAATACACAAAACCAACCAGTGCTGCCAGCAATCAAACTTGCAATTTACCCGAAAGTGTAGGAGAATGGCCAAATTGTGTTCGAATACAACATATTCACTTAATATTGATTATAATTGAGACATGACTGTAATGCCGATGCATTTTGTGATTACGAATGTGCATGTTTTGTCCTTTTCTTGAATGAATATTTTACCGGTAGTGTACCTACTAAGTCGTGCATATTTGGGCAGGTTTCTATGATGTAAAAAATTAAAGTAGGTAAAAATACGAATGATGTGTTCATAAAACGTATTAGGCAACATAATTATGGCTAGGCCCTGGCTATGAATCTTTATGCCAAATAAACAGTTTTATTAACATATATTTAGATAACACTATTTAAACGCATCCCGAAAAAAGAAGGTCAGGGTAATGGTTTTTACTAGGGATGCGCCGAACATGGATTTTTGAACCGAACCGAATAGCGATGATTATTCGGTTCAGAGCTTACCGAACCGAAGATTCAGCCGAACACTTCGGTTAATTTTATTTTACACGACTTTTCCCGTACATTCAGTTGCTATAAAACTTCAACAAAGGTTCCACTGCAATGGAAACAATTTTTATACCACTATTTTTTGTGAAAAAACTATTTTTATGAAAATTTTCTATGAAATGAATTAAAGTGTATGTATATAATTAATTTTAATAAAAAAAAACCGCACGCTCTATAGGTCAGTAGTGCCCGTTAGACACAAAATATTAGTTTTCTGGTGACCAAGCGATTAGGGCCTAGATAAAGCATATTATCAGTATCTAGAAAAAATGAATAAAAAGTGCTAAGTGTTCTGATTATCTTAGAATGAGTTCCCATAAAAGATAATTATAGAAGTATTTAGCGGAAGGTTTTAAAAATATGTTCCGAATAATTACAGAATATTCGGCGCATCCCTAGTTTTTATTCTTCGTAATATACGGTACCTGAAAGATATCCACGCGGCCAAGCCGCGGGGCATAAACTAGTAGTTTTTATAAAAATCAAATGGGACAAGTCTTGAGGTAAATAAGACATGAAAAGTTGACTTTAACTTGCTCGTGTAGCTTTTTGGACATATACCTATATAAGATACAAAATTTCAATCAACGCCAACTTCGGAAGTTTTTTTTATCGGATTCGGGTAATTTTCCCCACATGGCAATTCTTTAATCTAACACATATTTATGTGTCCGCCATTTTGTACTTCAGTTTGATGTCAATCAAACAAAACTCAATCCTTCTTTTTTTTATTTCACGAGGTTATATTATTTTATAATGTACATTTTATAGAAGAAGATTAGAGTTATACTTTTATGAGTCGAATAAATTTTTGAAACTGAATGTAGTATTTTTGACATTTTTAGTTGTATCTAAATAACAGCTCTCGAATTGGCCATAAAATATACAGAATAGGTACTAATGCATTGAATATAGAAAATTATAAAATAGATAGCCTGCTCGTTTTTAAAATTAAAACTACCGTTTGTGTCTGTGGGGTCCACAGCCCAACATGCTCATGACAAGTAATTGGTGATATTCTTGTAATATCAAATATAAGTAAGTATACCTAGACAGGTTTGTAAATAAATAAAATAACTGGTCACATTTACTGAATTGTTTTATTTTCAATGCACATAGTTACCATGTCTACTAGAAAATAAACTCTTTTATAAGTGTCGATTGGCATTAGCTGAATTTGACTATTCCCCAAAGACTTTTTGTCCAGACCACTAATACGAAATTAAAACAGGGCAAAACCATACACACCACTTTGGGTGTGATTGATTCTCAGCTGTCAAAATCAAAATCAGTCGTTACTTGGGTGTGCTTTTGAATACATACCAAAAAAATGCCGTCTTGCGTGATAAAACTGTGCCGAAATCACTCGAGGCACGAACCACAGAAGCACACCATCACAATTCACTTGTAAGTGGCCTTAATCATGTATTTTTATAAGATTATTTTAATTATTTCTATTTGACGAAGAATATTTCACATTTCACAATAAAAAGTTGACATGTCAAAATCAGTATTGCCACACGACATCTGAATAATTACCCGATTTCTTTTGTATAGATTTCCAACAGATCCACCCATGTCTAGCTGGGCCCTTATTCCGTATCGATTCCTTACTTCGAAACCACGCAAATTCCTTGTCTTACAAAAGAAATCTGCAAAACTCTATTCTCTATGAAACGAAAACAAAACCGCGCGAAATGAATTTGGAATTGGCGCGATTAGAACTGTCAAAAATCATATGTTTTACCGAGACGCGTTCCGAAACATCAACACATCAAAAGATTATGACCACTTATGTCAATATATTTTATTCAAAATAAAGATAACTTTAATGTAAAGCGAAGGTACATCTAACGCTGTGACACGGTTTGAACAAGACACGATAACGACCTGCGGCCTTACCGCGTAAGCCCGGTTGCAATCGTAATCGTGTGCTCTCTTGCTCGCGCTCAAGGGCTTGTACATTGGTGCAAGCAGGATGGCAGGCGATGTTCATTACCAGAGTGCTTACACGGTAGGGCTGCTGGGCGGTTATTCTCTATGGAAACCCAAATTCCACACGATACGAAACCACGTCGTTATCGTGTCTTGTTCAAATCGTGTCACAGCGTCAGATATACCTTCACTTTACATTAAAGTTATCTTTATTTAGAATAAAATATATTGACATAAGTGTCATATCTTTTGATGTGTTGATGTTTCGGAACGCGTCTCGGTAAAACATGCGATTTTTTACAGTTCAAATCGCGCCAATTCCAAATTCATTTCGCGCGGTTTTGTTTTCGTTTCATAGAGAATACAGTTTCGCAGATTTCTTATGTAAGACAAGGAATTCGCGTGGTTTCGAAGCAAGGAATCGATACGGAATAATGGCCCTGGTTTCATATCGTGTGGAATCTATCTTTCCATAGAGGATAACCGCCCTGATCGTTGGATAAAAGTAGTTCGAAAAAGTCGAAACGAAGATTGGTGGAAACCCTAATACTAGCTCATAGCGCATTTCTATAGTAAAGAACACACAGAACACAGAAGTGCAATTACTGATAATAGTTTTATTGTCAACTATAGGCGTTCCACGCGCCCACTGTTTTCCCATTTTTATGGTTATTTTTTTATCCTAAAATATGAAACATTATTTTGGTTGAGGCCCAGAGGGTCTAGCAAAGATCACAATCGCTAACGCTAATGCCACACGCCAACTCCAAAAATGTATCGAAATGACATTCGCTACGGAAAAGTTAGCAATTTCCGAAATGTCATTTCAGTACATTTTGGAGTTAGCGTTAGTAGTTGGTATCTTTGCTAGACCCCCTGTACCTACATAACTGTTATTCTTTAATCCCTTTAACTTGGTAATATTGAAAAACTCGTGAGTTATTAAAAGAAATGTTGAATAAACTGCTGGTTATACTTAATTTGTATCCTTTTTATTAAAAGATTGCATGAGCTATCTATAGACCTTTTTCTTGTCTATAGATAGTAGTATGATGGTAATTAATTTTATTATTTTATATTTTTTAATGTAGGCGTTATATAATTTTTATTATTTACATTTTACATCTAGCTAGATTTGTATTTAGGTACCCGACTAAATCGGGTAATACTATTTATATGGTATGTAAGAGGAACTGACATTAGAAGAAAAAAAAATATGCTCTATGGTTTGATTCATGTTCAAACAAGGTTAAGTATGGAGACTTCGATTCTGGACCTATGTAATAGGGGGAATTCTGTGCTATTCCCATAATAATGTTCATTATGAGCATTTCTTTGCTGTGAGCGAACGCTCAGTAGGTAGTGTGATTCACACAATGGCGTTTATGAAGTTGGCGCGAAACGCTGCGCCGCGCCGCCGCCGCGCCGTAGCAGAGAAAAAGATGTGCGCGGGAAGATGTAAGTGGTGTGCGCGGCATGCGGGGGGCTTGCAGTGCACTTCACAGCCACCATTGAGTTTGTTTCAGACTCATCTGAATATTCGTCCTAAATATGCGCTCAGCTCAGGTGTGCTCTATCTTAACCACAATCCAGTTGTAGTCCGGGGTCGACGACTGGACGTAGTGATGTATTCTGCGTTCCTTTAATCGGTTCTGCTATTTAACCAAGAGACTACTTACATAGCTCTTATGCTGATTGAAATGATCTTGTAGTGTAAAATGTCATAGTTGAGGATTAATGAATTTGTAATATTTCCTTATCTACCTAAGGACTTTTGCGAATGCCATCTTTCAATTTCATTTTTTCTTTTTTCATTGCATTTTACCTCGCTATGAGATAACAACGTGCGAGGCTCTTGTCTATTTCAGTAGGGTGACCATGAAGTGTGCACAATGGGCATAGCTAGTTTGAAGAGGTCTTTAATCCCTAGTAAATACTTTAGACGCTACGCTGAAACATAGGTAAATATAAACATACATACACCCACGCGCCCACGAACTCGAAGTCTAAGAGGCAAAGTAGGACGACCGGATGATCTATTGAAAACCTGAGGGAGCTGTTAGATGCAAGCAATCAGCCGCTCAAAGTAGTGTTCCTGCGTGTGTGCATCGTGGCGTTCCATTTTTTTTAAAACACCATAAGTACTTGCGTAGAGGGTCGCAAGCGGATGACTTGTAAACAGTTGAAACTTGAAATAAAAAAATGTAGTGGTTAGTTGAAGTTTCTCCTCGCTTCGCTCGTCGGCGCATTTGGTAGGTAGAAGAAGTTGCAAAATTGACATGTGTTGAAAAGTTTGGCATTAGTCAATCTGTCAAAAGGAGATTGTCAAACTGACATCTGTCAATATCTTGGCCAGCTCCTCTATTACGAAGGAGCTAGCAGCGCTGCTGACGCGCGTCTGCCGCTCAACTGCTCTCAAAGTTGTATGAAAATTGACGGCAGTTCAGCGGCAGACGTGCGTCAGTAGCAAAGCTAGCCCCTTCGTAATAGGGGGGCTGGTGTGTGTATTGGAATACCATAGGCGATAAACGAAAAAGGTGAGTTATTGTCAAATGTATGTCCATTTTAGCATTAAAAAAGCAATTTCGATAACAGTATGTAGGCAATAATGAAATATGACACGGTTCAAAATTTGACAAAACCGTGTCATATTTATTTGTGTTGGTGGGTGTGTGAGTGGCCTTTGAGTCCTCTAGATATCGATTTTCCTCCAAAAGTAAAGATGCTCCGATTGGAGCATCTTTATTCGGATGTGGATTGCGGATCGCCATTGTCTTCATAATTACTTATATCGAACCTGGGGGTCTAGCAAAGATACTAACCACTAACGCTAACGGCTCACGCTAACTCCAAAACTGTATTGAAATGACATTTGGTGTGAAAACTTAGCGATTTCCTAAATGTCATCGTAGTACATTTTTGAGTTAGCGTTTGGCGTTAGCGTTAGTGGTTGGTATCTTTGCTAGACCCCCTGGGGATCTAGCAAAGATCCCAAACGCTAACGCTATCGCCAAACGCTAACCTTTCAGTCTTTACCAATGTACTCTGTGCGCTAACTCCAAAATGTACTGAAATGACATTTCGGAAATCGCTTACTTTTCCGCAGTTTATGTCATTTTAATACATTTTCGGAGTTAGCGTTTGGCGTTAGCGTTAGCGTTATGACGAACGCAAGGAACTTATATAATATGTATAAGTTCCTTGCTCGGTGTAAATAAACATGCATCATTTAATTATTTAATATTATAATCCGATTACAAAGACTTTGTGTCTGTACTCTTTGTACAGATACAAAGTCTTGTTTGTGTGTGTTTTTGTATCTGTACCTATGTAATAGGGCGAATTCTGTGTCCGATTATCAAATAATTTATTTTCAAATTTTTTGATACGTGTAATGTTAAACGGAACGTAATTTAAGTTGTGAATCATTAGACAGTGCTGCCATAACGTTACTATGGTAACATTTCTCGTTACTTTTGAAAAAAACCAGCTGCAGTCAGCGTGAACGAAACAATATTTGATAAAAAAATATTTAATTAGTCTAATCTTAGAAATTTAAATTTCAGGAATATAATTATTACTTCCATCTCTTATTTTAATTTCTATGGTAAGGCCATTATCATGCAGCTGCCAGCATAGTAGCTGCAAACTAATCCATGAAATTACCATAGCAGTAATGTGGCACAATAATAATAGAATAATTTTGTGCACATCATCAACATTGCGTGTTTGAGGCGTCTATCTCTTTATAATAACTATGGACAAAAGAAAATGCAATTTGCTTATACAGTACAATATGTATCAGACGAATACCTACGCTCCTAAAAGTTTTATAAAAACACTTTTGTTCAGCACAACCTTGATCCAACTTGGTCAAGGTAATCTCTACATATACTGAACTACGTAAGCTCAATTTGACCCAGAATGTGTGGGGCAAGCAAAAGTTGTAATTTAAGCAAGACAATGCTTGGGAAATTCATGTTCTGTGCACTATAATGTTGTATTACAAGTTCAATTCTTGGATTTAGTTTTGATAAACTTTAACTACCTTAATATATACCTACATGACAGTCCCATTTTATTTTTAAATCTAATTTAAAAATTAAAAACTTCTCGTGCAAAGAATAATAAAAACGAACTTCTCGGCAGCGTGAAAAAGCGCATCCGCATATTGTAGACACGTGGAAAACTCATATGACGTGATCCTTGTGCTCGTTTCTTCCACGAACCTGCAAGAATGAAATGAAAAAAAATGAATGAATGGAATATCGTTCTCCTGAGGTTATTCCGCATAACTACAATATGGGGAGCTTCAAGAAAAGTGTTAAAAGAGTCCTCTCTAAGAGTAGGCAACGCACCGGCAATGCCCTTGGTGTTGCAGATGTCCATAGGCGGTGGTAAGCACTTAACATTAGGTGGGCCACCTGCTTGTTTGTGATTACATAAAAAAAAGGTAATAACAAATTTTTATTTATTAAAATTTATTAGGATAAGAAGTCCTTACAAGCCGCATATTTGTCTGTCTGTCTGTCCATTTGACAGCCTTAAAACTTATAATAAACGTACATTATACACATGAATGAAAGCACAATCGCAAAGTACGAAGTCTCTCAGTTATAATAATTTTAATCCATGCACAAAAGTATAGGTGTTCATATGTCTATAGACCTCTTCGTATGGGCTTTATGGAATAGGTCTTTCAAAATAAATCTAAGTTGTTTACATACATATTAGATCAGAATTAGGTAACGTTTGCCAAATATGGGCTGCCAAATTAGCTTCAAAAGGAGCCCATCTTCTCCGTACCATTTCCATCCCAAACACTTATAATTTTTCAACCGACTCTGAAAATAATATCCTTTTACAAAAGAGAAACCGGTTTCAATCGCCTTAATTTCACACTGAGAAATACTTGGATTATATTAGTTATTCGGATTTAAAACCAAACTACTGGAATACTTGTAATAAAAAATGTCAGAGATCTTTCAAAATATCCGAACAGGTTTATTAATGACGGAGATCTAAGGTAACCAACATAAAAAAGTAAAAATAAATACAACTGAACTAAGAAAATAATATTAATTAATTGTAAGTAAGAACAATTAAATAGTTTTAATGAAATAGCACTATTGCATTAAAATTATAACCTGTGTGTGTGTCAGTATTCTTACACATGCATTAACATTGTAAATAATTAATGAAAAACGGAACATATTTACCATTTTCATAATTGAAATCTTACCCAATTTAAAATGGATTAGCTCAAACTTCGTGATTATGCAATACAAAACGAGGTATTTCAATGATTGTTAATACAAAGTCAGTTTTAATTACCAAAGCTGGTAGTTATTGACGTGAAAATATCAATAAACTACACTGGAAATAGTCTGACGCTCACTAACAACCATTTTAAAAATAGTCTTATGTATTATAATATGACATTGAAATCAGCCGAAAACCCTTTAATATGAGCCGTTCGTAAAGTCATGATTATGTAGGACGAATATTAATCGAATTCATCTATTTTATTAAATAGGAATTTAATTATGTAGAAAAGAGATGGAAAAGCAAACAAACGTACAAGGTGAAACGACACAAAAGAATAACCTCGAGCACTCGGGCAGACGATAACGCGTGTGCCGATAACGAAGTCAAGTAGTTGTAAATGCCAACTCAACACTCGACCTACCTATAACTATCGTTTTTCTACACTGTCTTCCTTCGCAACTCTGTCCCACACCCAGTTCAGTGTTGCATGAATAATTTCAAAAACGATTACAAATAACATCAGCTTTTTAATTTTAAAATGTTTGTATCCCATCACTATTTTATATCTGATTTTATGAAGACAAAATAGAGTTTTTTGGAGTAGAGAAAAAAGATTTCTTAATTTTGAGTATAATCCCACCGTTTTAAGTTGGTATGCAAGTGGGGATAGCGTGTTTGGTTTCGTGATCTGAATTGACGTATTATGTAGCGTTAGGTGATAAGCATGGATATCTGGCCATGTTTTGAGTTCACATTTTCACAATGTTTTTGTGTTGATGTTGTTAAATAGGTAACTGATATTGATAGCAAGTAAGGATTTGTGAAAAATCTTATAAATCAAACAATTACATAATTTAATGCATGTATTTTAGACCTAAAACAATTATTTTTGAATTTATATTATGCATCACAAGTAACACTAATATTTTGTTGCTTAGTTATATATGAATTCCAATGTTAAGAAGTATGAGCTGTATGAGTACCATGTTCGCAAAACAACCCAAGCCATTGACGTCACCTTTTAGGCCATAACATACGAAATTCACTCGGTTACCGACAAGTGTTGCCAGTACAAAAATAATCTGTACATTTTCTCACCATTTCGTAGGCAGTTGCGTACCCAATGCAATCCAAATGGACGTCGCTTCGATTCATTTTGTACTTCGCGAATTTTGTTTATATCTCCGATAATCGACGTTCAAAACTTTTGTAATCACTTTTAAAAGCTATCCCGTTGTACAATTATGTAGTGCGAGCATTTGTATTCAATCCAAAACTTGTGTATATTCTATTTTCATTAGTTTTACTTTACACCACGGCTCTAGAGCAAATTGATTTCATATTGTTAGATCTTGAAGTGTATATTTTTCCTTACGCGTGTTGTTAAACCTTATTTTTGTTGTTTTAATAAGTTTGTTGGGGTATAAAGTTGTAATATAATCGTTCTTGTGTAAGTTTTGGATTAGGGAAATAAGTTAAATACTGTGGTTGGAACAAAATGGTTTCTTTCTAAAGGTAAGTTACTACAACGTCGTTTCGTATTACGGACACTATTTTACTGCTTTCTGAACGAGTGAACGAGTAGATAAGCATTAATTACATTTTCATGGTGTTTTGATGGTGTGCTTGAAGACTGTTTTGGTTAGTAACCACAATTGCAGTAGGTAAGCAAGCCTCCTGACATTGACGTTTTTTATTTTTGTATGAACTTGCATATCCAGCAAAGAAACAAGACCTCACAAAGTGATATTATAAGTGGTAACAGTTATTTACCAAATTCAATGCATTTTCATCAATTCATTGTACATGAGAGCCTACCTCCATTTGAATGTGATCAAATATTTACTTAGTAAGTACCTACCTACTAAAGATATTATAAATTTACTTGTTTTTTTAATTTTGAGGTAAACTGGTATAAGCTAAAGGCGACCAACAACATTGCATACAGTAGTCAGTACAGAAAACACCTTTTCAATTTATTTATTTCTTCTGGCAACTAATTTTACAGGGTAAAGATTAACCTGAGGCCCTAGCACGAACATTTACGCGGGAGTAAGTGTAACGTTAACGTAAGTCAGTTGTATGGGGCGCTGATCAAATGCCATACAACTGGCTTACGTTAACGTTGCACTTACTCCCGCGTAAATGTTCGTGCTAGGGCCTCTGTAGTCTATAGTGCCAGCGATCCAAATTGTACTATATATCCCTTCTAAAGCTAAACCAACACAATATTTTCCATCACTGTTAGTTGGGGTGTTGATGTCTCTGTATTGCAACTGGTTATTTGCCCTGCATATAAAGACATATTTTACATTTATTATACTTGCGGAGTTATTTTGTATTATTGTCAAATGTCTTTTGTAAAGAACTGAACTAATTATAAGGTGTTTTATGTATTTTGTTTGTTTTTGCCACTGGTTCTTTTAACACCATTATTAGATAAGGGCCTACACATACACAAATAACACCACAAGTAGCAAATGAAACTTGTGTTGAAGATTCTGATACCTCTTGAGGTATCCATGGAGCCGAGTTGAGGCCATTGTCTTGATGAACTTGCACTTGTGGTTTTTCATACAAGTTGTTTGAAATTTTCCCAAACTGACTTTATCTTGTGCTAACTGAGAATAAATGGTTCTTTTCATTTCTTAGTATGAAACTCTAAAGTTGTTTTAACACCTGAAGGATATTAGTTCAAGTGCTATAATTCAAGAATGTTATGTCTTAAATGCCATGCTTAGTCTGATTTCACTGTAGACTGAAGGATGCAGGTAGATAATAAAGTGTGTGACAGAGAAATGGGTAGATATTTTAACTCCCAATGAGGAGTAGAGAAATCTACCACCTTCTCAGTCTTAGTATGGCTAATTGATTGCAGTGCGTGGAAGGAAGCTCTAACATTAACTCCAAGATGGCAGTGTGCGAGAGCCAATTGGAGTTGGGGCTGGCGCGGCTCGAGAGGGAAGGCAGCGATGATACCAGCCAAGAGAGAGCCTGTGAGTTAAATTCATGCAAATTACCAATTATAGCATTCTTTTTTGATTGCAACCAAGGTTGTAGAGTGGTGACCACAAACCAGAAGACACAGTGTAGGCCCCCCTAGGTGGACTGACAATCTGGTGTAAACCACTGTGAGCAGTCACTTAAAGTGGCATTCTCTGGGGGAGGCCTATGGATGTGGATGTCTTCAGGCTGTTGGTGATGTTGATAAATATACTACTGGCAGGCATGGCTCACTCCGCGCTTTAAGTATAAAGGTACAAGTACCTGGGCCTGTTTAGATGGGTTGGTCCGTATGAGTAACATGAAGGAGGAGGTAGCAACATTTTTAGAGCTGTCAACTTAGAAGTTATTACTTTGCAACAGGCCTTGCATTCGCTCTAGGACCGGTAGCATTTTTGGCATTTGCAAAATTAGCGTTGATGTAAAGCGTTTGGTTTGGAAATTTTACCAATAATGCCAATTTCGATATTTTTGACAGTTCACAATATCATTTTTGACTGTTTTTGAGCTATCCGAACGGTGAACGAAAACAGTTAAAAATGGAACTTTTGCTCACACATTTCCAAACCGTACGCTGAATTTAATCATTTTTGGCATTTTAAGCTGTTAATTTTGCCATCTGTGGCTATCCGAACGGGCCTAGGATCAACACCAATACTGGGGCCAATTTTATTTGACAGATCTAAAACTGTACTTGTTCTGTTGCTGTACTTGTCAAATAGACTGCAATATAAGAGACGGATCGGAAATATTTTTATTCATTATATCCACAGTGCCAGCGGGCCTGCCTCTCACAGTGGACTACCGATCACCCGTCTCACACTTTGTACCACCCGCTGTGGAGCTGTACGCTGCAAGACACAAGCAGGAACAAGTCAGCTCTGGTATGTTCACTTTTGTGCTTGTTCACTCACTAGATCATAATCATTCATTCATTCAGACCTCATTCCTCAGAGCAAGAACAATATTGCTTCAACTAACCTAAGCATAATTTTCTAATGCTGTGTGTGTCTATCTATCGTCATTTGGTGTTATGCATTGATGTCATTAAAAGAGGGAAGATAATTAGTCCCGTTTGATAGCTTCTAAGTTCACTCTTATTCATATCTATTTAGGATTCCAAAAAAAATGGACCTTATTACTAAATTTTCGCTGAGTGTGATCTGTCTGTCTGTCACCAGGGCCCTATTTCATAAAAATACAAATCATAATAAACCTACAATTGTCAGTCAAATTCGTTTCATATAACAAAAACACTATGCAGGATTGATGATTGTCGGTCAAATTGACTGACACATCCCATGCAATAAATTTTCATTTTTAATGCGGAAAAGTAACTCTCCAAATTGTGAAGAATGTAATACAATCGACGACCTGTATCATATCCTCATGGAATGTGTCCGGAACAAAGACAAGAGAGACAGTTTATTTGCTTCTCACCCATTACAACTGGGAGATTGTAACATCATTCTTGCTGAGCCTCTCTCGGACTCAGCAAGAATGATGTACAAATTAATAGAGAGAAATTGAGTAAAAATGTAGGTATGGGCTAGGTATTAATGTGTGTGTGGCTAAGTATTTGTTAAACCAACCAGGGCGGCATAATCGCGGGTGGCGATAAAGCCCTGAAATTTTGATTAAAAAAAAAATAAAAAATTGACTGACGTGTAGTTTACTATGATTTGTCTTTTTATGAAATAAGGGCCTGGCTGTATTATCATGTACCATGACAGAGACAGTTGAAATTTTCACAGATGATGTATTTCTGTTGCCGCTATAACAACAAATGCAAAAAAGCAATAAAATACTTAAGGGGGCTCCCATACAAAAAACGTTATTTTTTTGTTATTTTTATAGATGAGGTACGGAACCCTTCGTGCGCGAGTCTGACTCGCACTTGGCTGGATTATTATGCTTGTATAGGCCAACGTTTGAATGCAACTCACCTGATGTTAAGTGACGATGCAATCAATGGCTATAGCATGGTGGCCCACAAGGAGCCTATACCTTAAAGAGACCCAAATTATATTTGTCAGGAAACACAGAAGCTGGGAGTGAGTGCCTTTCCCTAGCACTTCTCATAATAAAAGAGTCAACAAAAAAGCTTGGTGCGGCATGTTAATAAATCTACTACATAGCGGTGAAACGACTCCAACACCTAGTTTTATGTCTTTATGAAATGCTGTTGATTACCTTAAGAACAATAAATAAATAAACTTAATTGGGTACATTCTAGAAAGATAAGTGTGACTTTAAAAACTATCCAGCTTTAGAGCAGCCGGGCATTAGTTAACGCATAGAGTTTGCTGTATGAAGCGGTGTCTTGCCTTCCCCTTTTCTGTATTGTATTTAAAGTGTTATGGAATGTAAATGTAATGTTATTGTTATGTGTATGGATTTGATATTTCTTGTCTCTTTCTTTCTTATTAAACCATTTGAAAATCTCGAAGCCGGTGCCTGTTTTAGGAGTTGTACACATAAGCGGTAATATCCTTTAGCCGCTTAAAGGCCTATTCGAACCGGCGCGTAGCGAATAATGCGCCGGTTTGAATAGGCCTTTATACGGGTGCCAGTAAGTTATACACATTGAGTTAAAGAGGAAGATAACTTAGGCTAGTGTCGGCTTCGTAGAGCACCGTCTCTGTCACACGTCACAATGTACTGAGTGACAGAGACAACCCTCTACGACGCTGAAACTACCCGATTGTCTCCCTTTCACTGTGTAATATTTACTTCCATCATCCGCTGTACCTATCAAGTCATAAACTATCACCGATTTCGAGATTTTCAAACGGTTTAACAGTTTGTTACTTTTTTTTTATGTTTTACAGCAATTTGTTATAAAGTTTTTTTTTTGGGAGCAGGTTGTTGGAAAGTGTTTTATCAGTTTCCTGTGTTTGTATGTATGTGGGTCTGTCTCGTAAAAATGGCGGAATCCATGCTGTCTGTTTTATTCATATTTGTTTTTTGGTTTTCAAATCGAAGACGCTAAACCAATTTTGATTAAATTATGCATTTTGGCTTACATTACCGACATAGGATGAAGGCTAAAAGTAGCCGTATTGCAATAAATAATTTGACTTAGATGAGAATAACTTCAACTTCAACTGTTGGTTAATGGCCATTGTGGAGAGGTGACCACAATTTTACCAGTGTCACGTGGACTAAGATAGAACATCAAACGAAGATTGTTCAGTGAGAAACTTTACATTATCCGGGAAATGTAGAATAAATACGGCGGATTAATTGCTGGTGAAACTCTCCACCAATAAACTCCGCTTAATATCACAAAGCACTTTAATCGAGTACTTTCCTTGTATCATCATCAACCCGAAGACGTCCACTGCTAACCATCGGCCTCCCCCACAGAGCGTCTCTTTGAGCGGCAACTTGCCTTCTGCGTCCATTCGGGTCTCGTTTCATCGGTTCTGTGCGGGGCCTACGCTGCACCTTCCGGTTTACTTTAATGCTGGCGGCAAATTACGAAAGCGAAAGCCATTGTTGTCAAGTAAAAAAAAATAAAGTCAATCAATTAATGCTTCAGCGGAATCGAGTGAGACGACAACCCCCGTGAAACGAAAGCGCGGGCGGCCTCGGGTCGACAAAACTAGCCCGGAATACCTCGCCAACCTCGCCGCTAGGAAACAAGCCAGGGAGATGGGTATGGAAACGTTACTATAACATGGGGTGAATTTGTTTAACCGCGGTGACCAATAACTACAACAATAAGCTAGAGCCTGCTACTAAAAATGAACAACTAAATACTATTTTCTTAAAGTAGGTTAAAAGTGAATGCAATAATTGAAAAATAAGTAAAATCGGTAAGTAAATCACGGAGTAATAAGCTTTTAAAGTGTCTGAAGGTTAAAGTTTCGTCGCTTGTCCCTTTCTCGCAAAACAGAGCATCCTCACGGCATTGTGACGTCACATGCCAAACAGATTGTATGTAAAGCTACCACAGTTTAGTAAAGAGCTATGAAGGACCTAGAACTGACGTCACTGCATGTTTAATCTGTCTCTTTCTATTGCTGTATTTTAAAATACATGTAACTGTCATTTTTTAGATATAAAATTTGCGATTCGCAACTGTTTATTTTTTGGGAAATATTAATTAATGTTGTGTTTATGTTTACATACTTTTTATGTATTATATTTTATGCTTCAGTGTCTCATTACTTAAGTGTGGTACTACATACATGTGACGTCAGAGCCCAGTATACTCTTCGTTTTGTAAGATAGGGACAAGCGATGAAGCTCCAGAAACTTTAAAAGCGCATTTCTCTGATTTTATAACCGATTTTACTCATTCTTTCAATTATTATTTTAAGAAAATAATATTTGTGCCGTTGCATTTTCAGTAGTACAGTCACAGCCTATTGTTGAAAATACTAATTTTTTGACCACGTAACCGGTACAAAAGTCACGTAGTTACAGGGTTGCTTGCTGCTTACTTAACCCCGGTTTCTCATACATTTATCAAAGTTCTGTCATTTTTACACACCAAATACTTAACGGTCACTGGTTGCCTATTTCGGGTGGGTTCCAGTCGCTGCTAAAAACGCCAGAACGCCACCGAATTATGCCACTTATATCAAATAGGATCGTTCCAGTCAACCGTTGACGTTGTGAACGAAAAAAAACGCTAATTTTGTTCAAATGGAACCCGCTATTCATCGGCTGTTTTCGACCAATGAGCGTTCAGCATTTGGTGTGATAAACGTATGAGATACTGAGGGTTGATGTCGTATCACTGCGCCTAGTTTTGAGAGTGATTTTATGATACATAATTAAATTAGTCATCATTGAAGACATCCATTGCTGACAAAAATTTTATAAAGCCCGTTGATGGCTCGTGAACATAATTTCTCCTACAAACACGACTCACTGCAGGGGGCGAACTAACAAAACGAGACAAACTCACGCGAAACTACAAAGAACAGAGCAGGATGGAACAAAAGACCCCGGTGTCCCGTTTCCTCTCATAGGATTAGCGGTTGAAACTTGAAATAAACCAGTAATTTCCGTATGAGGAAGTTGTGTCAACTGGATTTATAGTCAATGTTTGCTGAACTTTGGCCATATAGCTCCACTTTGAGTGAGATATTGCTCTATGGGGTAATATTTTTATATCATTGTATGGCATTGCGTATTGGCATCTCAAGAACACTCTCAGATCTAACAAGATCGTTCTATGAATAAGAGCTTAAGAGATTTTCTGAGTGGGGCCTGTGGGAATGCAAATTAACTGAAATTCAAGGAGTTTTTATTGTTTACTTTCTTATTTTATTAAATCGTATTTATTTTAGTTTATGTAGTAGTTAGATGTTTTGATATCAATTTTTTAATAAATAGTGCTTTAATTTTAAATTCGATTCTTTGGTACAAAATTCTAAAATGACGGTTGGAAACTACCGCGGTCCTTTACATTTCATATTATGTGAAAGAGACAGGAATATTTTTAGACCTGTCAAAATAGATTTTGGATTTTGTCTGAATCGACTATTTAGTTTTGCATCTTAAGATCGCTCTTAGAACTAAGTACTGCTTAAAAAGTAAGACCCAAATCTTGCCACCTTATTCATAAGCGTTCTAAAAGTTTATTAATGTTATAGGACATTTTGTTTTAAATCCTGTCATACAAAGGAAGCCTGGAAGAAATTGCTTAATGCGATAAGGCCGCCCGTTGTTCTACCATTCTTATATAAAGTTGTATCTATGTGCATTCTTATTTATTGGTGTTCAATAAAGTATTATTGTATTGTATTGTCAATTAAAAAAAAATGTTAGTTAAGGGTCGTATTGCTGACAACGCTCAATCGTGAATCGGTGCTCAAGTTGAGTTTTTTATAAGTAATCATTTTGATGAATGAAGTCTAGTTGAGCACAGATAGACGCCTGAGCTTCGTTCTGTAATATGGGCCTAACTTATAGAGCGTTTATGAATGAGGAACTAAAGGCTTTTCTTAAAAACGTTAGTTAAATTTAATCAATACTTAAAATGTCCTGTCTGCTTAGCGCAGACGTGAAATGTCACGAGCGGAAATGAGACAGAGTTGTATTGATTACATTTAAGCAACGTTAGCGTAGTTGTTAGTGTTCTGTTCAGTATTTAGATAAATTTAAATTGTTCTGTTTAGTATTTAGATTAAAATAAATTGTTCTGTTCGGTATTTAGATTAATTTTAAATTGTTCTGTCCAGTATTTAGATTTTATATTTGTTTCCTGTCTGCATCCGCATAGTTAAACATTGAGGGGTGCGTGAGTTGATAACTGGAGCTTGATCTACTAAATAAACGTATTCGTTTAACAAATATTAAGAGAGTGCGTACATCCGGACAGACGAAAGCAAACGCGATTTGAATATGAATATGAATTAAAAACGAAACCTTCACTTTCTGGTACGTTATGACTTAAACTCATGGCAACTTAAAAATACTGAACTCTCATTGGTTGCCTGTTGATCATCGGCTATCGTCAACCAATCAGCGTATAGTATTTGACTAGGTGGCTTCGCGTGGGTTTATTAGTTTTACGCCTTATGTGTAAAGGAAGAGGGGCAAAAATAAGGGAAATGGATGGAAGGATGGATGAAGGACTGAAGGTGAAAGAAGGCAGGTGGTTCAGCACCTGCCTCCATTCAAGGTACACAAAAATAGTTGTTGGCTTTAAAATCGATAATAGTGAACCCTCCAATAATTCCAAAAATATCTTCAATGTACATAATTGTATCTGTTACAGTATTTATAAATAAGATATGTTAAGTTAACATGAGTTTGACAAATGTACGAGAAACCGAGGGAACATTATGAAGCCCGTTGATAGCCGAACATAATTTATCCTACAAACACGGCTCACTTGTACGGGCAGGGGGGCGAAGTAACAAAACGAGACACTCACGCGCAATTACAAAGAACAGAGCAGGATGGAACAAAAGACGCAACGTGTGTCCTGTTTCCTCTAATAGGTATAGCGGTTGAAAATTGAAATACTCCAGTAATTTCCGTATGAGGGGAAGTTGTATAATTGTTCAACTGGATTTATGGTCAGTGGGCTCCAGTTATATACTCGCGCACTAATCACGCATGTGGCACGGCAGCCGCGATGGCGAGGGCCGAGACGCGAGCCCCGGAGGGCGAGGGGGCGAAGCGAAAGCGAGGACGACCGCGCATCGACAAGACGAGCCCCGAGTATCTCGCCAGGAAGCGGGCTAGGGAACTGGGTATGTATCGCGCAACATTTAGAAAAAACATTACAATAGGCATGATGACTGAAAAATTTTTTTTTGGATAAATTAATTATATTCCTCAATAGATAAACATTTGTGAAAACAAAAATTGACCAAGTTACAAGCATTTTTAAAACCGGAATAGAAAGAGAAAGCTCAAACGGCCAGTGACGTCAGAGGAAGGTCGTTATAGTACCTCATTAATAAGCTGTGGTAGCTTTTCATACAATCTTTGGCATGTGACGTCACGAGTAGATTTTTCATAGTAACTGTGGGGGCGGTCTGTTTCGCGAGAAAGGGACAGGAGATGCCTCTTGTAGAAACTTTAAAAGCTTAGTACTCCGTGATTTATTTACCGATTTTACTTATTTTTTCAATTATTGCATTCATTTTTAATCTTCTCTATGAAAATAATATTTACTTGTTCATTTTTAATACTAGTCATCATGCCTACTACTGACGTTTTATTAAGGTATCCTACAAAACATCTCAGCAAAAGTGAACAGGAAAATAATTCAACACACTACACCAATAGATTAACACTACAACAGACACTACACTAACACACAAACATTACACTACTAGACTATCACTACATTACACACTACACTACTGTCTAGTAGTGTAGTGTGTGTCCGTTCGTATAGTGTGTGTAACTACTATACATACTACAATAACACACATTTTTTTTTATACTTAAATGGGCTCACGTTTGACAACATCTCACCTGATGGAAAGTGATGATGCGGTCTATGTTGGAGCACGAAGCACCTACATAAACTACAATATTAGACTATTGACAAAACACCTGAAAACAGCTCACATTTTAGCAAGCCATTCTACTAAACCTATCAGCAAAAAGAAAACAAGAATATCGAGTCTCAAAATAAATCACACACACACACACACACACACACACACACACACACACACACACACACACACACACACACACACACACACACACACACACACACACACACACACACTACACTGCACACTTTATGAGCATGCATACATACAGTTATATACTACTACATCACAAATTATACATTGCATCTTAACAACGGCTATACGCTCGTTCGGATTAGCCACAGATGGCAAAATTAACAGTTAAAAATGCCAAAAATGATCACATGCAGCGTTCGCTTTGGAAATCTGTGGGCAAAAAAAAGTTGCATTTTTCACTGTTCTCGTTCACCGTTCGGATAGCTCAAAAATGTCATTGTGAACTGCTAATTTTGACTCGTGGGCAAAAATATCAAAATTGGCATTATTGGTAAAATTTCCAGAACGAACGCTTGACATCATCGCTAATTTTGCAAATGCCAAAAATGCTACTGATCCTAGAGCGAACGCAAGGTATGGCACATTAGCGCTTAAGGCTGAGTTGCACCATAATCGCGGTTAGTTACAGCATGGGGTCCCATCAGGTACAAACGAAAAATAGCCCGAACGTGAAAAAAATGTAGTAATCGTGTCTAGAGAGTTACTAGTTAGTGTCCAGTGTATTCATTTGGCCCAATACTTCGCCAACACGCAATAAATATCGCTTGATAATCTTGCGTTAGGCAGAAATAAAATAATTCGTAAAATAGCCCGCGTTATTCCGTTATATGGGATGAGGCATCTGTACTGTAGGTATTATATTATCTGGGGTTACAGTCAAATTTTGACATTAGTCCGCCCTGCGAAGCATGGAACGGTTATAGTTAGCGTTAAGGTAAGCTGGTGCAACTCAGCCTAAGTCACGTTTTAAATGCGGATTTATCTGTAGTTTAAAGTTAGCCGTTATTGGTGCAACACGGCTTGAAAACAGCGTCTTTGGAGAGCGGCATCGACAGTTAAGTGTAGTAGTATATTATTTATGTCTGCTACAAAATAAATAGGTGTTTGTTCTGCATGCGGTAGTTAATGTAGCCTATATAAATTATTCATTTAGTCGAAAACGTAGATTTATTCCCTTTAATAGATTACGAAACGTACGACGTGAAAAAAATTCCACGGCGTACGCTTCGTAATCTATTTTAAATTAACTAGTGTGCTTGTCTTGTTACGCTTACGAGCATTTCGAAATGCTTAAGCGAGACAAAACACCAGGTCTTTTGGTCCAACCCGACCAATCATCGCAGTTGTTCCTGAGACTAAAAAAACGTCACTTATAACGGGGTGAGACGATTTCGTCAACCGTCCGTGCTAACCCAGCAGAAATAGGAAAATCCAATGACTAAATAAGTAATTAAATTAAAAATAGTTATTTTATGTTTGTTCCTCTCTATCAAGTTTGGAATTGGCGTAGAGAAAACGAGAGAAAACACTTCAGTAGTTATTCCACTGTTAAACAGTGTTTATTAGCCGAAACGAACTCTCAAGTAAGTTTTAACATTATTTGTTGTTATTTACAGAAGCCTTAGAAAGAAAGGCCAAGCGGGACTACAAGAGGAGAACCAACGCAGGTGAGTGTTTACTTCTCTTTCGATCTTGAAACACTAGACTATGGAAGAAAGAGTATACAACAGGTACCCTCAAAACTGAAAAGAGAATTCCATCACAAAATTATGCCATTCGTCCTTTGACCGTCATGTCTGATTGTTGTAAGACAGCAGTCGTTAAGCCAATACAGAAGGTGGTTTAAATTCTGACCCCCATATTCTAACCCCCGTATTCTAAAACATTTCACCAAAAATTCTTCACTTGACTTCCACTTAACTTTGAGGGAAACTCAAGGTACATTGCGACATATCTTGAGATGACAGTTGCTTTGCTTCCCTCGTTTGAGAAAAATTGATTCAGAAATGTCAAGTTGATTATATCATTATAGATTATATGTCAATTAAAAATACCAAAACACAAAAATGAGGTTAACTCAAGGTTAAGTCGAGTGGAGTTATCTCATGGTAACGACTTACCCCCGTATTCTAAAACATTTCACCAAAAATCCTTCACTTGACTTCTACTTAACTTTGAGGGAAACTCAAAATACATCGCGACGTACCTTGAGTTGACAGTTGCTTCACTTCTCTCGTTTAAGAAAGATTTACGCAGAAATGTCAAGTTGATTATATATTGTCAACTAAAAATACCAAAACACAAAAATGAGGTTAATTCGAGGTTGAGTCGAGTGGAGTAATCTCGTGGTAACGACTTAGAATATGGGGGTTAGAATATGGGGGTAAGTCGTTACCACGAAATTACTCCACTCGACTCAACCTCGAATTAACCTCATTTCTGTGTTTTGGTATTTTTAGTTGACAATATATAATCAACTTGACATTTCTGCGTCAATTTTTCTTAAACGAGAGAAGCGAAGCAACTGTCAACTCAAGGTACGTCGCGATGTATTTTGAGTTTCCCTCAAAGTTAAGTAGAAGTCAAGTGAAGGATTTTTGGTGAAATGTTTTAGAATACGGGGGTGAAACTATTCTCAAAAGGAGAACCTCACCAACGCAAGCCTCAGTTCGGTTGTATATATTTTTAATGTTTATGCCTCTTATTTCACCGTGGTTTGTAAACTGATTTAGGAAATTCATTTATTATTTGAAAGGATATACTTTCTTTCAGATTAGTCTCATATTTTTAAATCAAAATCGGTTTTGTAGTTGATATCAAAAATATGTGTTTTGACGGGCGCGATAGCTCAGTTGGTAGTAGCCCTGCCTTCTGAACTGAGGGCTGTGGGTTCGATTCCTACCCAGGACAAATATTTGTGTGATGAACATATATGTTTGTTCTGTGTCTGGGTGTTATAATGTATTCTATGTATGTATTTACATACAAAAAGTATCTAAGTATTGTATCAGTTATCTGGTTCCCATTGTACAAGCTATGCTTAGTTTGGGGCTAGATGGCGCTGTGTGAAATGTCCACACATATTTATTTATTTACTTAGATGATAATAATATCAACCAGGTATACTTCTCATAGAAACTATTTTATGATGCAATGAAATTATTGTTTGTAAATAACACACATTTCATCATTTGGCGTGGATTTTCATTATTCACCGAGGGCGGTCTTATCTAAACTCTCACAAAGGTCTGTTGAGCAGGCCATTATTATAAAGTTAAGCGCATTCGCGTCTCTAAGAAAAAAATGATTTTAAGAATTTGTCTTTTTTGCATACATGTACCTGCCTACAAATTAACCATGTTCGAGCCAATATGACAGCCTATTCATTTGTATGGCGGAGATTGCTTGTAGGCATCATTCTCTATGTGAAAATTGACTGTACTATATTTTGACTATAGATTTTCGGAGTAGATATTTAAGACCGCTCTCAATAGCGTGTGCAACTTTTGATTCACTATAAATACTATAGAACAAAGCTTGCATCGTCATCAAGGGCTGTCCGTGATCTAATATTGGATTTAAGTCTTCCCTTCCTATGTATTCCCCGGACTTGAGTCTTGTGGATCCAGTCGCATGGCATCCGTAGGTATACGTATGATATTGTTCCCACATTGCTGCGGTTTTGACTTCAACCTAGTTCATTATAATTCGTTTGAAGACGTCCACTGCTGAACATAAGCCGCCCCCATTGGTCAGTAGGCCTAGCACGAATATATACGCGCGCGTAAGTGTAACGTTAACGTAAACCCTATTACGATTGCGTCTGCCGCTCAACTGCTGTCAAAGTTCATACAATTTTGACAGCAGTTGAGCGGTAGACGCGCGTCAGCAGCGCTGCTAGCTCAATCGTAATAGGAGGGCAAATCAAATGCCATACAACTGGCTTACGTTAACGTTACACTTACGCGCGCGTAAATTTACAAGCTGCACTTCGGAGAGTGTGCGATGGAATTGCACAGCTTAATTCCCCCATCCCCATTTTACCACCGGACATCAAGACGCACGGAAACACGGCATCCGTATATGGTAGAGATTCCTCGAATACGTACAAAGCGGTTTGATTCTTCGTTTATAATTCGGACAGCGAAGGAATGGAACACCTTACCAGCGTCATTGTTTCCTGACAAATATAATCTGGGAGTTTTTAAGGCTAGAGTGAACTGGTATCTTCTAGGCAAGCATGCTCCATCGTCGACCGCGTCATCACTTACCATCAGGTGAGACCGTGGTCAAATGTTAGACTATCGATGATAAAAAAAAAAAAATATTCTTGCTAAGCCCACTGTTACTTGTCTCGTGCGTCCAACGGTTCCCCACGAATCAGCCCCTATTACGATGAATGTAGCAGCGCTGATGACGCGAGTCTGCCGCTCTACTACTGTCAAACTTGTATCAAATTTGACAGCAGTTGAGCGGCAGACGCGCGCTAGCAGTGCTGCTAGATTCATCGTAATATGGGGGAGATCGTCGGCCCAGTTAGTGCTACGCCGGCAATTGTATTACGTAAAACTTGCAACAGCAGAAGCAATGCGACACCAAACGCCTAGCGATCGGTCGCAAGATGGCCGCCGTTTGCACACCTGTCGCTGAATGCACTTTGGCCTTAGACACTAGCGCCACTAGCAACAGAGCAGCAATAGTATGGAAACAAAATAATTTAGGTTTTAGTTCATCGATTGTCCGACAGTCGGAAATGTAGCGCTCGATCTCTTTCTGCTCTGTCAAAGTGATGTTTAACAGCAATTATTGCGCAATTTATGCCTGTTGCAAACTGATTGTGAGTTAACCCCGCAATAACCCCGCGGGTCTTCTAATTCGTGGTCGCCACTCGAAAACTTTTCCCCATCGGTTGTCGGTTATGCGAGCGATGTGACCCATATACTTATTATACAGGATGTAATTTAATTCATCAGCATAAATTGAGCCCGTGATAGTACATCATTTATAGATGATTATTAAAGAGTAAAGAGTGTAAATGAAAATATTTTTATTGAAAATTATGAAGATTGCCGCGGCGCCTAACGCAGTTGGCACGGATGATTTTGATACATTTAAACCTTTTTACACCTTGTATGCACTAATTAAAAACAGTAATTCGTTATTTTAATTAAATTTTGTATTGTAGCATTTGATCAAGTAAGTTATTCCATTTTTTGGAGGTATTATTATTACCAAACCAATGTGTTAGAATTCATAAATTTTGGTCCACACGTGACCGGTATCAGGAGTTGGTATCTAGTTTTAAAGGATGCTAATGAATTCAATTACACCCGGTATACTTCATCGTAATGGTAGCTATAGCAGAGTTTAATCTTTCTTCAAATCAAATCTGTATGAACATCATTGAATTTTAGACTTTCGACAAGGATTTCTAAATATGTTGGGCAATAAACTACCCAATTAAACTATTATTTTATTTCAATTTAATTTATTATTTAATTAATTTTACTAGGCGGTAGGACTTTTCTGCAAAGTTCGTCTAGGTAGGTACCACCGCTTTGTCAGCTATTCTGCCGCCAAGCAATAGTGTGCAAGCACTAGTGTGTTTTGGTTTGAAGGTTATTGTAGCTAGTAAAATTACTGGGCAAATGAGATTTTATGACCTGATCTCATAGTCTAGTATCTGATTACTAGACTGTGTGATGTCTCAGGATGACGTGCGCAGTGCAGTGTCACGCCAAACTTTTATTTTAAAGGTCCGATTGACACTGCAACTGTTATGGGCGGCCGTGTCGCTTAACACCAGGCGAACGACTAGCTCGTCACGTCATTCATCATCATAAAAAAAATTAGCAATCTGTGTGCACAATTTTATCGAAATCCATTCAGCCATTTTGGCGTGATAGACGATACTAGACAAAATAATACCGATACCAAAATGAGATACTTTTATTCCGGATTTTTTTTTTCTCATCGGATGAATAGTGGGTGAAACAACGGGGCGTTCTCTAGTATCTCTACGCGTAATACCGACCAATTATTTTTTTAAATGCAGTTTTTTATTTGGTTAATTTCAGCCACAATAATGATAAAAAAATGATGGAGGTAGAAACATTTCATTCCGGGTAGGTAGGGTGTAACCGATCTGTAACAAGATATGGAAGACTACACAATGGCCCAATGACTGGACACAATCGGCTATAATTCCGCTTCATAAAAAAGGATCCACGAGAAAATGTGAGAACTACCGAACGATATCCCTCATGTCTCATGCTAGCAAAATACTGCTCCGAATTATTAATAACCGATTGTCAAATTTTGTAGACAGGCAAATCCCGATTGAGCAGGCCGGTTTTGTCTCAGGAAAAGGCACCCGCGAACAAATCTTAAATGTTCGTGTGTTGGTAGAAAAATGTCGGGAATTTAACATCCCTATGGCCTTATGCTTTATTGACTACGCTAAGGCCTTTGACTGCGTCCAATGGAGCGCTATGTTCGACATATTACGAGAAATGGGAGTACCGGAACATCTGACGGTTCTCATACAGAACTTCTATCTGGATGGCACGTGTCTTGTGAGGCTGGAAGACCAACATTCCCAACAGTTCTGTACGGAGCGAGGAGTTCGACAAGGATGTATCTTGTCGCCAAAAATTTTCAATCTCTACGGGGAATACATTATGAGACAAGCGCTGGATGGCTGGGAGGGCGGCATCACCGTGGGTGGGCGCAAAATAAGTAATCTAAGGTATGCTGATGACACAACCGTAATAGCGTCTAGTGAAGAGGAGCTAGCTATCCTGCTCAATAGAATTGAAACAGAAAGTCTCAAACTTGGTCTTAAAATCAACATAGCAAAGACTAAAATAATGTTGGTGGACCGGGGTCAAAAGCTACAACCATCACTAGCTCTAAAAGATTATGAGAAGGTTGAAGAATTTCTCTACCTTGGCTCGCTCATTACCAATGATGGCGGATGTGCTGCTGAACTCTCTCGTCGGATGGGAATGGCTAAGAGCGCGATGTCTAGTCTGGATAAAATATGGAAGAACAAAAGTATTCGCCGTGCCACCAAAATACGCTTGGTTCGCTCCTTGGTCTTCTCTATTTTCCTGTATGGTGCGGAAACCTGGTGCCTTAAGAGTCGTGAGAAAAACAAAGTAAATGCGTTCGAGATGTGGTGCTGGAGACGCATGCTAAAGATACCATGGACTGCCATGAGAACGAATATATCTATTCTCCAAGAGCTCAGCATCACCAAACGACTCTATACTGTGTTCCAGGAGCGTCAGGCAAGCTTCTTCGGCCACATTATGCGATCTCAGAGACACGACCTTGAAAAATCTCTAATTGCGGGTCAAATGCAGGAGAAACGTCCCAGGGGGCGCATACCAGTACGATGGTCTGATAGCATTAAGGAGGCAACAGGAGAAACTCTACAGCGGACGATTGCTTTGGCACAAGACCAGACAATTTGGAGGGCCTTATTTGCGCATGGTCACGATCCTCATCAGTGAGGGAACGACAAGAAAGAAGAGGTAGGGTGTGAAAATAGATATCAATCAGTCGACCGAACTGTTTTCGCGCAACATGGCGTCCGCGTTAGTGCTCGCTAATTTAAAACATAAGTGTTTTATTCATTTGCAAGTGTTTAATTAATAACGAAATGAGTGATTACGTGTAGGGTTGGATCGTTTTAAGGCGCTGAATGCTCCCAAATCGACTATTTTGAACGTGATAATCTCAAAACGTATACCATTTACAGGATTGAAAAAAATGCACGTTAATACTGGTCATATCTTCTTTCCATCTGCCGAAACCGAAACACGTTTACGAAAAGTTTTCTCGATAGAAAAAAATTGTGAAGTGACCTCTAAAAAATCATTTAAACGTCCTAAAATTTTACATTATAGTAAGAGACACCCCATTGAAATAAATCATAAATCAAAACTACCCTGCAAGTTCTACTAAGATAAATTCGATAATAATTTGTCATCAAAATATACAATCAATTAATAATAAAACTACTAAGGCTGAGTTGCACCATAATCACGGTTAAAGTTACGGTCAAATTTTGACATTAGCCCGCCCTGCATAGCGTGGAATGGTTATAGTTAGGGTTAAAGTTAGCGTTAAAGTAAGCTGGTGCAACTCAGCCTTAGTTAGAAGTATTACTATCTAGTGAATTGAAATGTGACGTATTAGTATTAAGTGAACACTGGCTCAGTAAAGATAAACTCGAGTGCATTACGTTAAGCAATTACGAAATGTTGTCTCAATGTAGCCGGTGCAATGTGAGCCATGGTGGAAGCTGTATTTATGTACGTACTGGGCCTAAAGCGCTTAATAAACAGGCCTACTGTGAGTTATCACACGAACAAACATTTGAGGTAATTGCCGTCTATTTAGTTGATGTCAACATACTGGTCATCGGCATTTACCACTCAAACTTGACTAGCAACGCTGAATACCTAAAGTTTTTTGAAAAATTATTAGAGAAGATAGATTCCGATCAAGTAGATTGTGTAATAGTAGGTGATATAAATATAGATCTGCTGAATATATGTCACAGTTTGCAGGCCCTAAAAGATTTATTAAATTACTTTAATTTTAATCAGCTTGTTACATTACCTACTCGCGTCCAGAACAATAGCTCCACTTTGCTCGATCATGTGTATACAAATGCAGCGCTGGATTGCGTGGTTAGTGTGTTAGACTGCCATATTAGTGACCATACTGCACAGCGAGTGGAGGTTCAACTGGACACACCTAAAAATAGCCCTCCAAAAAAATCACGAAATTTAACCAACCGAAACAACCTAATTAATTTTAAATCCGCAATGGTCTCAATTGATTGGAACCGAATTGCCTTTGATAAATTACATAACTGTGAATTATTAGCGAGGTCCATTATGAGCTCATTAACTAACAAAATAGATATATGTTTTCCTTATAAATATAAAACTAATAATAAAATTGACAGCTGGATCGATGATGAAATATTAAATTGTAAATTCTTATTATTCGACTTTCTCAATATGAAATCCAAATACCCAGATGACACCAATGTCGCATTAGCAGCCGATAAAATACACAAGCAGTATAACAGCATGCTGTTATTGAAACGCAAAAATTATGTCACAAATAAAATAGCTGCGGCCCCTAATAAGAGCAAGTGTATGTGGAAAGTTATTAACGCCGAGACGGGACGTGCGCGCACGCAACGCATTGACTATACGGACACGATAAGGGATGATACCGGTAAGCCTTTTGCATCCAAGTTCAGCTGGTGGACCAGCTCAATGATGAGTTCATAAGCGCCGCAGCGCGGTGCGGGGCCCCCGCGGCAGACCGCTCGGCTGCGCTCGCGTCCCGCTCCGAGCCCTGTGACTCCTCCCTGCGCTTCAAACCATTCTCACCGAGCGAGATAGTCGAAATACTATATACTCGCATAGCAAATAAAGGTAGCCTGGATGTGTATGGCATATCCGTTCACCTGCTGAGGCATGTAATACATGATTTGTGTTATGTACTGAGCACGCTTTATAACACAAGCATAAGGCAAGCTAAGTACCCAAACACGCTAAAAAAAGTTAAAATCTCTCCGCTGTACAAGGGAAAAGGTAGTAAATTTGTCATGAAATCATATCGCCCGATATCTCTTGTCCCCGGATTGAGTAAAATATTTGAAGTGGGGTTAAATCAGCGTCTAATATCTTTTATGTCCCAGAACAATACTCTGACACATAAATAGTTCGCGTACTGTCAGGGGCGGTCCACCACCGACCTGGTGCGGGAAGAGATATGGCGCGTGCTGAGCGCACAGGAGCGCCACCACCACGTTGCCCTGGTGTGCTGCGACCTGTCGCGCGCGTTCGACACCGCCGATCACGCATTGATAGCGAGTAAACTACACCACTATGGCATAAGAGGGCCTGCCCTGAATCTGATCTCGTCGTTCATGTCAGATAGGAGTCAAATAGTTGTAGGCGACCAGGGCAAGATAAAATCATCTGAACGATCCAACGCAATCGGAGTCCCACAAGGATCGTGCCTGTCGAATACACTATTTACCATCCTACTGAATGACCTACCGGCGGCGATCGATGGCGCAGACATTTTTATGTACGCCGATGACGTAGCTGCTGTCGTGACAGGGAAAACGGCTACGGAGTTGGAATCGAAGTGCTGCGACATCGTTCTCCACCTGGCTGACTGGTTCAGAGGTAACGGCCTGGCGCTAAACTTAGATAAGACATATCTACTTGGCTTCGCGCTGGGTGGCCGACCTCCACCACCATTACGAGTAAATGCGGGAGGCATTTCGATATCCCAGGTCTCCCGTACGAGATTACTAGGTTTTGAACTCGACAGTGCGCTCAAATGGGATGCCCATATCGATAACGTATGCTCACGACTTGGAGGAGCATGTTTTGCTCTGCGTAGGCTCGCCGCAACGGCCTCAAAAGAAGTGGTTAGAGCATGTTATTTTGCTACCGTTCACGCCGTTCTCTCGTACGGCACGGAGTTGTGGGCGCGCGCAGCCGACCGGCTTCGCGCGTTGAGAATGCAAAAACGTGCCGTGCGAGCGATCGTAGGTATCAAGCAGGATGAATCTGTCAGAGAACACTTTAAAACAGAACGCATACTCACCCTTACTAACATGTATGTGTTCCAATTCGCGGTTTTCGTACACACAAATAAGCACATGTTCGAGCAGCTTGGAGCACATCACAAGTACTGTACACGAAACAAGCACAAATTAAAAACAAAAACGCATGGGCTAAAAAAATCCGAAATGTCGGTGTATGTGGCGGGTGCTTTGATTTACAATAAAATACCCGACGACGTTGTGAATACAGCCTCCATCAACACTTTTAAAAGTAAATTGAAACTGTGGCTTGTTGAACGACCATGTTATGAACTAGAAGAATTTTTTAAATTATAATTATACTATTTTACGCAAATAAATATTAATGACAATATTGTATTTATGCGTTAGACATGTAGCTAATACGCTATTAATAAATTTTTCATTTTCATTTTCATTTTCATTTTCATAGTGATAAGCTATGTTTCAATGCATCCGTGTATAAGCTTATTTTTTTTATAACAATAAGCATTTCTTTTATAACTAACTATATGTACCGAAAAATGGAAAAGTATCGAAGTGCAACGGAACATAATCGCCATATTTTTGCTATGCATAAAGCGACCCTATTAGGTACAAAATAAGTTTCAAGTTTGTCTGCTGTAATAAACGTGCTCGTATTGGGTCCTGTCAGGGCCACAATGTTAAAATTATAGTGAACCGCGAGTTGGTGAGTTTCTCACTAAAGTCTCCACGCTGTTTGTAATGGCGGATGCGACGCGAACAATTTTACATAACTTTGGAGAAATATAGATTTTTTTTAACACTTGCATCGTGTAACAGTTTTTTAACCAGTGGAATGTCGGCGCACTTATTCAAAGTTGACAACTATGCCCTCGACACGCGTCGGTTAAAAGTATAGGTTAGGAATTCCTGGAGTTTCTTTCTGTGATTGCGTTATACGCCATTTGCGTGATGCTGGTTTAGGTTCCCGCACCCGTTATAAAATAAGTGCGAGTCGGCCTCGCGCACGAAGGGTTCCGTACCATTATCTATAAAAACGAGCCAAAAATTCACGTTTGTTTTATGGGAGCCCCCTTAAGTATTTATTTTATTCTGTCTTTTTTGTATTTGTTGTTAAAGCGACAACAGAAATGCATCATCTGTGAAAGTTTCAGCTGTCTAACGATCACGGTTCGTGAGATACAGCCTGGTGACAGACGGACAGACAGACAGACTGACGGACAGCGGAGTCTTAGTAATAGGGTTCACTTTACCCTTTGGGTACGGAACCCCAAAAATTTGATGTGATTGGGAGAAGGTAAGCTGTGTGGCTCTGCGTGCGAAGGTTTCCCACGCCGCCATTGAGTTTTTTCACACTACCACAGAATGAATACCTATACTACTTATTTGTACACCTAG
Source organism: Ennomos erosarius (assembly GCA_963580505.1). Taxonomy (NCBI): domain Eukaryota; kingdom Metazoa; phylum Arthropoda; class Insecta; order Lepidoptera; family Geometridae; genus Ennomos; species Ennomos erosarius. The sequence continues at coordinate 1,022,502 of OY757006.1, read as the reverse complement.
ATCTTGCGTCTCTTTCCAATCACACCAAAGTATAGTAATGCCATCTAGCTCCCATTCAAAACTTGATGAGTTGACACAAAACGATCGCAAGCGTCGCTGGCTCTGCGGCGGCCTCCTCCGACCAACCACCGATCGCGAAGCTACCGGATGCGTTGAAAGAACTGCTCGCTGCCATTGCATTTCCGTACCGTACCGCCATTCTACATCGTGCACGATCGCGAGCTAGTCGACTCATAAATCTGACGTTGCCAGTTTCTGTCTTCAATAGAAGACTGCGATGTATTTAACCCACCGGTTAGGTTACATTTATCCGCGCAGCTGAGTAGATTATTCTGGGAAAGTGCCCTTTTCCCAACACATATAAGTACGCCATCTTGACCACATGTGTTACCGCCCGCACCAGAAAATGGTATCCTTGGAAGACGCAGTGAGTATTGTATTTCTTTTTGGCTATTACGAGCACTTCGTCGTTCCCTTTGCCGTAAACTGTGTCCGGTACGAACCAGCTAAAACCGGTATAACCTACAACCATCGAGGAACCAACCCGAGGGTTCTTTCCTCGATGCCTACAACCTATATCGTTGACACGCATATAATTTCTTCTGCATATTTATTTTTTGTTCTTTTAAATTGCAGTTGTGAATATAAGCAACAGTTACTCAAATAAATAACCCCCAACGATCACATACATAGATTCTGGATCCTAACTAGGATTCCCTGTATCTAGGGTCCCAGGACACTTACGTTTCTGTGTATAAAATTGTACCTTAGTATTTATAATTTCTTTCGATGTAGGTAGTACGTACGAAGTAACTCGCCTACCTACATATTAGTGATGGATTAATTAGCATTCGCATTCATTTTTAGCATGCGAAATCTCAATTAGCATTTAGCAAATGAAATGTAGTGGCGAAACTCTGTGAAATATGAAATTTCAATTCATTTGGTTGATTTTAAATATTTTTTTTATTTCATTTTTAATTTATGGTTCAATTAATTTTTCATATTTATTTTCATTTCAATTTTCATTTCATTTTAGCAAATAGCATAGCAATTAGCATGATAAGACTCGTGAATTATGTTTTTGAAATTTACGCAAAAACGCATTAATTTACATATTATACCGTACGCATTTAATCTGCCGCTTTGGCACTTATTCAGCCGCCAAGCAGTAGTGTGCAATCACTACTGTGTTCCGGTTTGAAGGGCATTGTAGCTAGTGAAATTACTGGGCAAATGAGACTTTATGACCTGATTACGCAGTGTAGTCATCTGATTACTAGACTGTGTGATGTCTCAGGATAACGTGCGCAGTGCAGTGTAACGCGAAACTTTATTATTTTAAAGTTCCGAGTGACACTGCAACTGTAATGGGCGGCCGTATTACTTAACATCAGGTGAACGACTAGCTCGTCACGTCATTCATACTCATAAAAAATAAACTGACGCCGTTTGTTGTAATTAATTACCAACTGATATTTCGTTCTTAATAACCCTCAGTACGTTTTTGAGGTATATTTACCTACGTTTTTAACTTTGATTACAGAGCTAAACTTAAACTATACAGTATATTTATACCGCATATAAATATACTGTATAGCTTAAGTTCTGCAACCGGGCGCGGTTTCGGTACGCTCGCTTCGCTCTGTAGGATTTCGCTTCTTTTCGCAGTTCTAATTAATCTTTTCACGTCTGAAAGGATAGCGGTAACATTTCACCTCGGTTTTGCCGCTGATTGCTTATAACCAGTGTATAAATATGTAACCCCATGTGTCCACATTTTGGGGAATTAGCAAGGGTTGTTCGTACAGGCTTTGTTCTATAGTATTTAAGCACAGTGTGAGACATTTTGAGTGAATAACTGCACTCAGACTAACACAACATGTAACATAGCTGTTGTGGCAAATTTTATTCTAATGTCGTAACTTTGGCAGCTTGCTTGCATAAATATACCTTGCGCTCGTCACAGAATAAAGATTTATATATGTCAGTCTTATTGTAAAAACCGTTAGTTTATATAAAAACGAAAATAAACCGGTTATTTAGAAACTGTCGATTTATTGCAAACTGACAATCTGTCTTACAATAACACAGATGATATTTCGATTATTTATAAACAGTCGGTGCCTAGCGGTGGGTTTATAAAAAACTGGTTTTAGTAGTGGTTAATTGTGAACAGTCCCGTAATTTTTGCAGTAATTTATTGTTTTTTTAGAATCACTAGTGGCTAACCAGTAGGTTACGACGACGAGCGAAGCGAGGAGGAGTTTTAGGTTAGTTTTGACCACACTAGAAGTACACAATTACAATAAAACGAAGTGGTGCCGATTAAATATAAACAACTGAAATATCGACCGCTTTATTGTGAGACGAAATGCCCGTTTGCAATAAATCGTCAGTTTATAAATAACCGCGTTTTTTAATAAACTAACGGTTTTTACAATAAGACGGTGACATATTCATTAGGTGCAAATAAGGGGGCTAAAATTGAAATTAAAAGATTTATGTTGCCAGTACCAGAATAAAACTTGCCAGAATATGTATTCAACAACTTTTGCTTTGTCTATTTCTAACAGCTCACGTAATATAACATCGTTTCAATTTTCACCGCTTTAGCGAAACCCATCACGAAAACTAGACAGGCGACCAACCGACAACAAAACGCGGCAAACAACAAAAGCTTGGCTAACAACAGTAGCAACAAACAACCAAACTTAGCAAACAACAGAAATTTGGCAACCAACAAAAATTCTGCTAACAACAAAAGCTTGGCAAACAAAAGGCCGCTCCCGCGTGTAACGAAAAGGTTGCCACCCGTCAAAAATAATGTCGCCGCTCGGAAATTACCCCAAAGGTCGGGTAAAGTCGCGCCGGTGAGAAAAATACCGGTTAAAACCGTAGTGAGGAGAAACTCAAAATTTCCAAAAGTTAAGAAAAAAGGTAAAAATAATCCGTGTTTGAATGTGATAATTTTATTGAATTTGATGCATGGTTGTAGCGTATCAATTAAAATTTATTTTCTCTTTATTTTGGGAGGTATTGCGGATTGCCAGAAGTAAAATTATGAATTTCCACTTTTTAGAGAAAAATAATGTAGATTTTTTATTGTATTGTCGTAAAGTGTTTGGGAATGTAGAATTTTCGTTATCTATTCGGCATGCGATTATGGTCACATTTTATCAGGAGTCGTTTTTTTACATTTATTTGACGGTTTCCAAAGGTTACAGGTTTAGGTAGGTGTTTTGGTACTTACATGCAGTGCTACCATATCATCTGTTTAGATCGATTTTCGACATCTCTTTCTAACATTGCATGGAATGGCCTCACTAAAAAGAGACTGAGTAAAATGAACAGATTTGGTGGCATTGTAGTTAATTTAATATGATGAAATGCATGATAGTTGAATAACTGGAAGAAAATGCTACTTAGCATTAAGTTCGCCTATGTACTTGATTTACTCTTGTGCAATAAAGCATTTTCTATCTATTTATCTATCTATAGTTTCGTGTGTAAGTAGTTAGTAGTAGGAATACGCTAGCAGTCTGATAGTTGAAAAGGTTGCTTACCCCTGCATGTGGCTTTTAGATTTTTAATGCACCACGTTTTTAATTGTATACTTACGGTATATGTCCCGTGATTAGAATCATTTTTGAGTTCCCGATATTTCGGCACAGTTACATGCACCATGTCCACGGGTAGACTGAAGATGCGGGTGGATGATAAAAAGTTCGAAATGTTAGAAGCAGACATAACGGTCTACCCTCTTTCTTAGTCTTTTACTGCGGTTACCATTGGCATTCGTACTCGATCGTAACTCGCGACAATACACACTCACTGTATCACTGCATATGATCTTATCACATTTTTAATGCAACCTAATACTGGACTCCAAAACAGTGTTTTTAATGCACCATCAACATTGTTTTTCATCAATAAGTTGACAATTTTGTAATCATTGCACCACTGCATTCATGTTATATCATTATAACTCGTTAATTTTGCGTTTCTTACCCTAAATATGCGCTTAAAACAAAATAATAAGTGAAATGATTAAAATGTTGACAACCTCTGACCTGCCACCGACCAAATGTTGACAGACTCTGGCGCGTCCTCGTCGACGGGCGACACGACGCCGCGCGTCAAACGCAAATACACCAAAAGGACCCCGAGCGCTAAGAAAAATGATGGCGTAAGTATAAATAGGAGGACTAAAGTGACCGATATAGCAATTTGTTCAGGCAATCGGCAGGCCACATCGCTCGTAGAACTGACAACCGATGGGGAAGAAAGTTTCCACAAACCGGAAGTCACAGCGTAGGCCCCCCACTAAGTGAACCGACGATCTGGTGAAAGCCGCGTGGAGCCGATGGATGCAGAAGGCGAGCAGCCGCCCAAGGTGGCGCTCTTTAGGGGATGCCTATGTTCAGCAGCAGGTGTCTTCGGGATGTTGATGATGTGTTTATCTTTCTTTTATACCTAGAAAATAGAACGTCCATAATTGGGAGTGAAGTCATTAGTGCAGGAATCAGTGTGATTCGAATCAGGGTGCGTCAGTTTAGAAGTCGCACAGGTTAGAGTGAAATTCAAACGTAATGGCGGCTGTGAAGTCAGCGCGAAATCTTGCACAGTAGCAGAAATTAGATCATATGCGCGGGCAGAAGTGAGTGCAGCGTGCAGAGGCTTGCAGTACACTCCACAGCGGACATTAAGTTGGAATAGGCATGATGACTAAAATTTTTTTTTTGCATAAATTAAAAATATTCCTCAAAAGATAAACATTTGTGAAAACAAAAATAAAATATCTCAAAAAACGAGAAAGTTACAAGCATTTTAAAAACCGGAATAGAAAGAGATAGCTCAAACAGCCAGTGACGTCAGAGCAATGTCGTCATAGTACCTCATTACTAAGCTGTGGTAGCTTTACATACATTTCTTTGGCATGTGACGTCACGAGGGGATTTTCATAGTAACTGTGGAGGTGCCCTGTTTCGCGAGAAAGGGACAGGATATGCCTTCTGTAGAAACTTTAAAAGCTTATTACTCCGTGATTTATTTACCGATTTTACTTATTTTTTCAATTATTGCATTCATTTTTAATCTTCTTTATGAAAGTATTATTTACTTGTTCATTTTTAATAGCAGTCATCATGCCTATTGCACTATACTTCCCGCGACAGGACAAGTATTTGTACACAGAAAAAGCGCAAATACTTGTTCTGTGTCTGGGTGTTGTGGGACCATAGTCCTCGTAGTTCCTGGGTCCCTAGATACAGGGAGTCCTAGTAAGGGTCCGGGATCTACGTATGTGATCGTTGGGAGTTATTTATTTTAAATTTTTCTGTCTTTAATAACTTGTTTTTTCGTTGTACCCACAGAGTCCAGCGACGGAGCGCGTGAAGGGCAAGCGTGGAAGGCCACGGAAAGTAGACCCCGCCACCGGCAGACATCAACCTAGTGAGTACGATTACACTATCACACTTTGTTACACACCATTTCCCACCAACATCTAAGATGGTCACAAATCATCAGCCTACTCCCCGATTTGTAATTTTTTTTTACTTCTGTACAAGGTGACCTTGAATTGATATGTTATCCCGAATGGGGGTAAATTACACCCAACAATGTATAAATGGGTGACAATGTTTCTTCTACGAATTTACTAAAATAATAGTTTTTCATTGAAGTAATGCCATGTAAAGTTTACGTTCGAAAATAGCCTTAGTGCAGCTGGGTGGTTGAATTTCGTCCTTGACCGAGTGCACATAAATGAGTTAACGAGCCGTGTTTAGAAATTAATTTATAGTATCTTGTTAACTCTCGTAGCGATCGCACGTGCAATTTTGTGAGTGGATTTATTTTTCACCAAGGAGGTTTGGAATTACCCAGTTTCAAGTAAGGCTCTCACAACTTGTAAGGTACCAAGGTCCCAGTTCCCCCCTTTCGGGATAACATACCAATTCAAGGTCACCTTGTATAAGGAAAACATTTGACCACCAAATGCTGACAATGGTCATTGACCATTCCTGTCTCACCTGATGGAAAGTGACGACACGGTCAAAGTTGGTTCATGCTTGTCTAGAAGATACTTTACTAGATGGTAGGACTTTTCTGCAAAGTCCGTCTAGATAGGTACCACCGCTTTGCCAGTTAATCTGCCGCCAAGCAGTAGTATGCAAGCGCTACTGTTTTCCGGTCTGAAGGGCATTGTAGCTAGTGAAATTACTGGGCAAATGAGACTATGACCTGATCTCATAGTCTAGTAATCTGATTAGTAGACTGTGTGATGTCTCAGTATGACGTGCGCAGTGCAGTGTCAAGCGAAACTTTTATATTTAAATTTTCGAGTGACACTGCAACTGTTATGCGCGGCCGTGTCACTTAACACCAGGCGAACGCCCAGCTCGCCACGTCATTCATTCTCATATAAAAAACCTGTTCAAATATTTTTCTACATTGCTACCTTAGAAATTTCATCAAAATCGTTTCACTATAGTTTTTAGGGTTCCATACCCAAAGTGTAAAGCGAACCCTATTACTAAGACTGTTTTCCGTCTGTCTGTCCATCTGTCCGTCTGTCACCAGGCTGTATCTCATGAACCGTGATAGATAGTTGAAATTTTCACAGATGATTTATTTCTGGTGCCGCTGTAACAAGAAATACTAAAAAGTTCTAAAAACCAAATTAAAATAAATACGTAAGGGGGCTCCCATACTATAAACGTGATTATTTTGCTCGTTTCTATAGATAAATGTACGGAACCCTTCGTGTGCACCTGGCCGGCTATTTCGCACCAATCCGCACTTGTCTATACTCTGGGCAAAGCCACGGGGTCCCATCAGGCACAAACGAAAAATAGCCGGAACTTGAAAAAAATGTAGTAATCGTGTCTAGAGAGTTACTAGTTAGTGTCCAGTGTATTCATTTGGCCCAATACTTCGCCAACACGCAATCAATGTCGCTTGATAATCTTGCGTTATGCAGAAATAAAATAATTCGTAAAATAGCCCGCGTTATTCCGTTGTATGAGATGAGGCATCTGTACTGTAGGTGTTATATTATCTGGGGGAAAGCTATCTCTGCAGTGATTTAAAATTGGTGTAATATGAAATCTTGTATATGGTAGCACAGTGCATACTTCAAAAAACTCTTAACGCTTTTAATTTAACGCCTTTAATTGGTGGAACCATTACTTCTTTTCGAAAACACAACCAATCAGAAAATTCTACACTGACATGCTTCTGACATGTTATGAAATTGACAGGTTATGACATAAAAAACTGATTGCTATATGGAAATAGTTTTGGGGGGGCAGTTTTGGCGGGAACGCGGAAAAGTTCACGTCGTTGCAATTGTATTATTTTTCAAAACTTGTGCTTTTTCCAGTGTTAATGTTTAAAATTGGTGGCGTTTTACGCATTAAGTGCTGAATTACGAGCATGAGTGTGGGCAAGTGATATAATGTGGTGAAACGTGATTTCTCGTGTTGCATCCAAAACTCCATAGAAGCTTCTAGTAAAGTTGCCACCACTAGACTGGACTATGACTACGACTAGGACATGTCTTTGCGTGAAATATTTAACAACACGATGAAAATTATAATACTTGACACTGGATAAATACACTATGGAGCCAAAATATAACAAAAAAAAAATGTTTTTGGGGGTTCTAAAATATGTAACTGCAGAGTTGCTTTACCAGACTCTATAGGTTTGTGGCTTACTTTTTCCTTGTGAAAGAAGCCCTGGATCCCAGCATAGATTTGCGTTACTGCAAAAACTAAAATTGCTTTATTTTTTCAGAAATCCGAGTTCGGAGTAACCTTATGCCGGTGAATAACGAGCCTATATCGTTGGACAGCGACGAGGAGCCGGATCTAGGTATACTCACCGACAAATATGTTAAACGCTACATGTTTTATGCTTAAATGGACTCACGTTTGGCAACTGTCCACACATATTTATTTATTTATTTATTTATTTCACCTGTTCTTTATCACAGACTGTGATTTTTCATACGCCTAATGAATTTAATCAATGGTGGTTGGCGGTGCTTCATAAAAAGGAACAGGGGCCGTACTGTGAGCTCTTAGCGCGATTCAAAACATAGCCTATATTGGATCACTTGTCAAAATCTTCATAAAAAAAAAAACAAAGCGCTCCAATATAGGCTCTGTTTTGAATCGGGCTAAGAGATACGGCCCCAGAGATGTGGTTCAGAAGCAATCCAGCGAAGTTGCGACCTGCTGAATGATTACTAAGAAATCCAACGCTACTCTCTAGATCAAAGTTCACCGTTACATTACGTGCAGTGTTTATAAAAAAATATACCTTACAGGTTCCAGTTTGTTTACTTAAACAAAAACAAAATAATGTATTTTGATATTCACCGCTAAAACTGGGTGTCTTCAAGTCAAGGGTGAACAGGTATCTTCTAGGCAAGCATGCACCACCGTAGGCCGCGTCGTCACTTAACATCAGGTGAGACAGTGGTCAAATGCTATGCCTATAAATTATAAAAAAAAAAAAAAAACTATTATGTCTTATGAAATCCGAAGCCACTATTCATAAAGTGTGATTAGTCAGTGTAGTTAGTGTTGTCAGTGAGCAAGGCACTTTCCCCTAAAAACGAATGTGATGCACGGCAACCGCTCGTCGATTTGTAAACGTTATAAATTACTTAAGTTAGTTTAATTTCGTGTTAGGCTATTGCATGAACGTTTATTTTTATAACTAGTTGTGGAGGCTTTTAATTGGCTCTCTATGTTTGTTTTGATGCTTAATTTGTTATGTTAGCTGTAAGCCCCCCTAATAAAAATAAAATAAGATTAGTAGCAGAGTATATGTCAAAAAGTAGCAGAGTGATTTATGAAAAATAAAGTCATGTGAATTTTCACCTGCTCCTTGTGAAATGATCCATGCCTATTGACAACATCTCACCTGATGGAAAGTGATGGTGTTGGAGCACGTTCACTCAGTACTCAATTACTTATTGCAACATATGTACATATTTTTAATACAGGTGGTATGTATGAGTGTGCAGGACATATGACCCCTAGGGTATAGCAACAGCTAGGTCCAGGACCAGGCCGATACATTAAATAAATCTACAATAAATCTTTGGGCAAAGTTTTTACTAAAATGGCTTACTTACCATTCAAGAAATCTGTCAAAGTAGCAATTTCTTTATCAGAAAGTCTTTCAAAACATTATTAAATACGGATTCATTTTCTTCAGTGATAATTTCCTTTCCTTAATTGTATATTTTTACTGCCATAATGTTGGGGCCTGAACTATGCATTTTTAGCTTCTGAAGACGTCCACTGCTGAACATAGGCCTCCCCCCGGGAGCGCCACTTAGAGCGGCTGCTCGCCTCCTGCATCCATCGGCTCCCCGCGGCTTTCACCAGGTCGTCGGTCCACCTAGTGGGGGGCCGGCCTACGCTGCGTCTTCCAGTTCGTGGTCGCCACTCCAGAACCTTTCTTCCCCATCGGTTGTCAGTTCTACGAGCGATGTGGCCTGCCCATTGCCATTTCAACTTGCTAATCCTAAGATCTACATTTTTAGCTTAGAAAGCCCAAAAAACCCATTAGTTTGCCCATCAGGTTCCCTCTTGATTTGAAGAGAGCCCCGGTTGTAACTTGTGATTGTACCTTCTAGTAGTTCTGCGAAAACGAACTTTCTTCAGTCTGTGCACAAGCACATCACACTTCATCACACAGGCTTACCACATGAAATGCCGCCTATCATATCATGAGGGTTTGTCATAATCACCAGTCTTAGCAGGTGGCTCGGTGATTACTGATTTTAATGTACCGAAGATAAAGCAGCTGCCCAATCCCCGGATATTCCCTTAGCCGGATCTACGGTCCCCAGGAGTGGAGACAGGTCCTATTCGAGGAGTTGCTTATAATAACAGTAAAAAAACATCGGTATTTGATAACTAGCCTAATAGCTCGGTTGGTAGAGCTCTGTCTTCTGTAGTATGGGCTGTGGGTTCGGTTCCTACCTAGGACAAAATTTGTGTGATGAACATAGATGTTTGTTCTGCGGTCTGGGTGTTATATTGTATTCTATGTATGTATTTACAAACAAAAAAGTATATAAGTATTGTATCAGTTATCTGGTTCCCATAGTACAAGCTATGCTTAGTTTGGGGCTAGATGGCGCTGTGTGAAATATCTACACATATTTTTTTATAGCGCGAAGAGTTTTCGTTTCTGCTTGGGCAAAAATAAATCTTTCACTTTTCAATGAGAATGAATGACGTGACGAGCTAGTCGTTCACCCGATGTTAAGCGACACGGCCGCCCATAACATCACAATAAATAAACAGCCAGTACGAGTCGGACTCGCGCACGAAAGGTTCCGTACCACATTATCTACAAGATGACCTTGAATTGGTATGTTATCCCGAAATGGGGGGACTGGGACCATAATACCCTACAAGTTGTGAGAGCCTTACTTGAAACTGGCTGTTTCCAAACCTCCATGGTAAAAAATAAATCCACTCGCAAAATTGCACGTGCAATCGCTACGAGAGTTTTTTTTTTTTTTTTTTTTTTATCATCGATAGGCTAACATTTGACCACGGTCTCGCCTGATGGTAAGTGATGACGCGGTCGACGATGGAGCATGCTTGCCTAGAAGATACCGGTTCACTCTAGCCTTAAAAACTCCCAGATTATATTTGTCAGGAAACAATGACGCTGGTAAGGTGTTCCATTCCTTCGCTGTCCGAATTATAAACGAAGAATCAAACCGCTTTGTACGTATTCGAGGAATCTCTACCATATACGGATGCCGTGTTTCCGTGCGTCTTGATGTCCGGTGGTAAAATGGGGATGGGGGAATTAAGCTGTGCAATTCCATCGCACACTCTCCGAAGTGCAGCTTGTAAAAAACCGAGAGGCTGGCAACCTTTCGTCGATGCTCAAGGCTTTGGAGTTTAGCCTTTACTAATGTATCGTCGCCAATGAGCTTTATAGCCCGTTTCTGTATTGAATCGAGGGCCTCAAGCTGATACTTAGCCGAACCATCCCAGAGATGGCTGCAGTATTCCACACATGACCGGACTTGTGCCTGATATAGATCTAAGATCTGTCCTGATGTGAAATACTGTCTAACCTTCCCAAGGATTCCCAGCTTTTGTGCAGCCAATTTAGCCCTTCCCTCGATGTACGAGCCAAAGTTGAGGTTCGAAGTTAGCGATACACCTAACAGCTCTAGGTGATTAGTTACCGGAACCGCTACACCACGGAAAGTAGGAGTATATGTAAATGGACTCCGTTTTGCGGTGAATATACACGCCTGTGTTTTAGAGGCATTAAATTTAACAAGATTGGCATTGCCCCAATCGGAAACTGCCTGCAAAGCTAAATTCATGCGCTCAATCATGTCTTCCCTGAGAGACTGGACACTCGTACTTCCAGCTCGTGCATCAGATACATATCTCTCTACAACAGTGCTATCGTCTGCATACCCAAAGATTCCGGGTCTAAGCAGATCGTTTATATGTAGCAGAAAAAGCGTTGCAGAGAGAACCGATCCCTGAGGGACCCCAGCATTAATTGCCAACTGATCCGACGAGCAGCCATCAATGACTACTCGTATTGATCGGTCCCTCAAAAAGTCCGATACCCATACACAAAAGCCGGTTGGTAAGCCAAATGATGGAAGCTTGCTGATTAACCAAGGCCAAACCCAAGAATTAACAAGATACTATAAATTCATTTCTAAACACAGGTCGTTTAATTCATTTATATGCACTTGGTCAAGGACGAAGTTCAGCCACCCAGCTGCGCTAAGGCTTATCTTCGAACGTAAACTTTACATGGCATTTCTTCAATGAAAACTATTAATTTAGTAAAGTCGTAGAAGAATTGGGGTGTTGATCCACCCCCTTTCGGGATAACATACCAATTCAAGGTCACCTTGTATAGAAACGAGCAAAAAAATCACGTTTGTTGTGTGGGAGCTCCTTAAATAACTACCTTATTTTAATTTTTAGTATTTTTTTGTTATAGCGTCAGCAGTAATACATCATCTGTGAAAAGTTCAACTGTCTAACTGTCACGGTTCATGAGATACAGCCTGGTGACAGACGGACAGCGAAGCCTTAGTAATAGAGTTCACTTTACCCTATTGGTACGGAACCCTGAATATCATAGAACTACCTCCATTTGCAGGATCCCCGGGCGCCGCGTCCGATTCCCTCAGCTTGGACGAGAACCTTCGAGCATTGCGGCATATACACGAGAAATATGCTAACATTGACAAAGTAAGTACCATGGGGTCCCATCAGGTACAAACGAAAAATAGCCCGAACTTGAAAAAAACGTAGTAATCGTGTCTAGAGAGTTACTAGTTAGTGTCCAGTGTATTCATTTGGACCGATACTTCGCCAACACGCAATAAATGTCGCTTGATAATCTTGCGTTAGGCAGAAATAAAATAATTCGTAAAATAGCCCGCGTTATTCCGTTGTATGGGATGAGGCATCTGTACTGTAGGTATTATATTATCTGGGGTAAGTATTAAATATATGTCGAGCTAGAGGGAGTACACACTATTGGATTCGTAGAGCATCGTCGCTCTCGCACTGTGCACGACAAAGCATCCCATTATGTAGTGAGTCGGCGTTCTGCGAAGTTAACAGTTGCCGAATGTCGCCCTTTGAGTGACATAGATTCTTTGATGAGGAAAGTAAGAGGACGTGGCAAAAAGTTAACTACACAGAATATGTTATAGTCATGAGTTCAACTTCGTTTTAGAATGAACAAAACTCGCAACAAAAGTCGCATTTCATTTTAGCAAATACCATTTTGAACCTGCTAAAAAGAGAAGTATTCCGTTTCAACTTTCAGTTTTGATAATAGTTTGTCTCTGACGTCACTTGAGACCGCCCTGCGGCAAAAAATCCGCCATGTTCTGGTGGTATTTTGAGTTAGTACGTCAGTCGTCAACTATTGTCAACTGTCAAACGCTGTAAACAATGGGGCGGAGTCGGCACCATATTGTGGTGAAAAAGTGCCGCACGTCACGTGACCATGTGTCCGATCCTCTTACATCCCTCATCAAAGCATAGATTACGCTCTACGATGTTGGATAGAATAGAGTTAAATGTTAGTTTTGAGACAGATTTTACTTTGAAATTCTGTCAAAAGATCTACGGTTGTAAAGCAATGCAATCTCATTTTATGGATTCACAATACCATCCCATAGACGATATGGTCATAACTGCGGGGATGGAAACCGATGGATGCAGGAGCAGCCGCTTAAAGTGATGGAGGCGTATGATCAGCAGTGGACGTCATGGAACTGATTTTAAAATGTAAACCACACTTAAGGTATACTATAAAGATATAGTGTATAAAAGTTTAGCAACCAATGGGATTTGAACCTACGCCCTCTAACACACCGGACTGGACGCTCTACCAGCTCAGTTGGTTACATGACCGCTAGCTGTGAAAACCCGGTGAGTTTGAGGGTGCGGGATCAAATACCGCTGGTTGCAAAAAATGTATGGACTAATAATGATATATAGGCTGATGATGATATGATGATGATGATGATGATGATGATGACAATGACAATACAGGTATAATTTGTGTGTATTTCACAAATACACACAAACTATACCTGAATAAAATTAATATTATACATTAAATTATTAATATAATAATAATTTATATAATTAATAATTAGTTAATTAATTAATAAATAATTAAAAAATGAGCAAATGAGACTATGACCTGATTACACAGTGTGGTAATCTGATTACTAGACTGTGATGTCTCAGGATGACTTGCGCAGTGCAGTGTCACGCGAAACTTTATTATTTTAAAGTTCCGAGTGACACTGCAACTGTTATGGGCAGCCGTGTCACTTAACATCAGGTGAACGACCAGCTCGTCACGTCATTCATATTTTTAATAATATAAACTAATTTAAATTTTAATTAATTATTATAATAAATTTAATTAATTATTTTAATTTGTTTTCAGGACGAGATGTTTGAAGCACACCTGCTCGCCGCCAACTTCAAGAAGCCGCCATCGGACGCGCGACGCGAAGACGATGTCTTGTCCATTCGCAGCTCGGAAGGTAACACCTCACACCAACACCAAGAGAACACACCAAATCACACACCTAACATCTGCATGGAAACAGTGAATACATTTTTATCACAATTCGATAACCGCTAGTTCGATCCCCCATGTTATAGAATAGCATAGAAAAACTCTGTATTACATATACCAACATTAAAAGAAATTTGAACATGTAGCACAATGTGTGGCCTTATCACTGAGTGTGATCTCTTCCAGGCAACCTTTGGATTATAATATCTTATTCTTATCAAAATATTACAGATTAATTTAATTTTATTCACGTTAAATTAATAAATGACATACTAGGTTGTCAGCTAAAACTTGAAGTTCGCTACACTTTTGAACCCGTACATTTAATAGTACCCGAGGGAAATAGGCATGATGACGAATTTTTTTTTTTGATAAATAAATTATATTCCTTAAAAGATAAACATTTGTAAAAACAAAAATTAAATATTTCAAAAAATGACCAAGTTACAAGCATTTTAAAACCCGGAATAGAAAGAGATAGCTCAAACGGCCAGTGACGTCAGAGGAAGGTCGTTATAGTACCTCATTACTAAGCTGTGGTATCTTTTCTACAATTTCTTTGGCATGTGACGTCACGAGTAGATTTTTCATAGTAACTGTGGGGGCGCTCTGTTTCGCGAGAAAGGGACAGGAGATGCCTTCTGTAGAAACTTTAAAAGCTTATTACTCCGTGATTTATTTACCGATTTTACTTATTTGTTCAATTATTGCATTCATTTTTAATCTTCTTTATGAAAGTAATATTTACTTGTCCATTTTTAATAGCAGTCATCATGCCTATTGTGTATAGTCATTAAATAAATAAATAAAATGTATTAAAAAATTACAGTAGGTAAGTATCATAAAATGAGTGACATACCATAGATATGTGTCTTAGTCTTATGAATTTTTTTTATTTGAATGAATGACGTGACGAGGTGGTCGTTCACCTGATGTTAAGCAATACGGCCGCCCATAACAGTTGCAGTGTCACTCGGAACTTTAAAATAATAAAGTTTCGCGTGACACTGCACCGCGCACGTCATCCTGAGACATTACACAGTCTAGTAATCAGATTACTACATTGTGTAATCAGGTCATAAAGTCTCATTTGCCCAGTAATTTCACTAGCTACAATGCCCTTCAAACCGGAACACAATATAATAGAAGTCATTACACTGTATGGTGCATTAAATAAATACAAATGTTTGTAGGTTCGTCTGTAAAGGAGCTGGACACAAGGGTAGAAAAGCTGGAAGACAGTTCCAACTCAGACTCGGATAGCAGTAGTTCCGGATCGGGTGAGTGTCATTAACACTGGAATTCATAGTCAAGGTGGGGGCTCCTCTAGGGGATGATCCAGGCGTGTGGCGAAGTTTAGTTTTATGCACAAACAAAATTAATTAGCCCCCAATCTGAAAATGTTGACATTGTCAAAGACAGGATGCTATCAAAGTGAAGGAAGAATGATTCAACATCCAACCTGTATGTGAAAGTTGAATGTTAGATTTTGGGGCTTTGTTCACCCCCTGACTATGAATACCACTTTAAGTCTTCAAGCTCGGATTTTACCAAAGTCGAATGAGTTTTATTCCAAGTACATATAACGCCGTTAACCTCGGATACAGCTGATTGACAAATGAAATGGCGGTTAAAAGAACGCCATTCTGATAAATGTAACTGTAAAAGATCGAATGCAAAGGATCAGATCTAGGTCCTACGAATGGTTCGAATAGTGGACTGTAAAATAATACAAGTTCTTGTTCTCGTTCTTAACGTTCGTCAGACGACTTGCTCTTGTCATTTATTGTTCCTAATTAAACTAAAATGCCTTATTTTTTAACTACAAACCTACGGGACCCGCGCCCGGCCGGCTCGCGGGCGGGCCACGGGTGCGCTGGCCTTGCCGTCCTCAACAGTAACCAAGGAATAACCCCCGTATTCTAAGTTGTTACCACGCGTTTACTCCACTCAACTCAATCTCGACTTAACCTCATTTTTGTGTGTTTGGTATTTTTTATCGACAATATATAATCAACTTGACATTTCTGTGTCAATTTTTCTCAAACGAGAGAAGCGAAACAACTGTCAACTCAAGGTACGTCGCGATGTACCTTGAGTTTCCCTCAAAGTTAAGTGGAAGTCGAGTGAAGGATTTATGGTGAAATGTCTTAGAATACAGGGGTAAGTTTCAAAATTAGTGGTATAACGGTTATATTCGTGTAATTCGGTTATTCTCGGAAAGTTATTGGAATAACGTTATTCTACTTGGTTATTCTACCCGATTTTAGGGTCAGCTATCATCAAGAAGTTGGTACAGATTAATTTGTAAAGGGAAAATTAGAATCACGAGCGGGGATTGAACCCGCATCCATCCATCCCTCAAGCCGGGATATGCTTTCCTTAAGCTACCGTGACAAGTGGTCTCATGTCCGAATTTTTCCTTCACCTTTATAACCAACTTACGGGGTTGGTAGCGCCATCTATTGAGTAGATTACGCTGGGCAGGTGATACTGCTTTAAAAATCATAAGAAGTTTTTTTTTATGAGAATGAATAATGTGTCGAGCTAGTCGTTCACCTGATGTTAAGCAATACGGCCGTCCATAACAGTTGCAGTGTCACTCGGAATTTTAAAATAATAAAGTTTCGCATGACACTGCACTGCGCACGTCATCCTGAGACATCACACAGTCTAGTAATCAGATTACTACACTGTGTAATCAGGTCATAAAGTCCCATTTGCCCAGTAATTTCACTAGCTACAATGCCCTTCAGACCGGAACACAGTAGTGCTTGCACACTACTGCTTGGCGGCAGAATAACTGGCAAAGCGGTGGTACCTACCTAGACGAACTTTGCAGAAAAGTCCTACCACCTAGTAAAGTTGGTAGTTAAAGTCACATATGTGCACCTGCAAGGTCACCTTCACATCGGCTGGAAGACTTCCACTCTTTAACATAGGCCTCCACCTCAGAACACCACGTTGAACGAGGGTGAGAGGTTTGACTACGGTTGGAAGGTGGCTTGGTGAACCCAGAAGATTTTAACGTACCGATGAGAATGGCGCTGCTCTTTGCCCGGATATTCTCTTAGTCGTATATTCTCTTAGCCGTATATTCTCTTAGCCGTATATTCTCTTAGTCGTATATTCTCTTAGCCGTATATTCTCTTAGCCGTATATTCTCTTAGCCGTATATTCTCTTAGCCGTATATTCTCTTAGCCGTATATTCTCTTAGCCGTATATTCTCTTAGCCGTATATTCTCTTAGCCGTATATTCTCTTACGGTATCCACGGGAATAGACTCGTATTCATAAACACACAATATGTAAAATTACCTACTGTCATATTTAGCTGGAGAGAAATATCATGCGCGAAAGCCGGACAAAAATAGGCATGTTGACTACTATTAAAAATGAACAAGTAAATATTACTTTCATAAAGAAGATTAAAATAAATAATAAATATGTGTGGACATTTCACACAGCGCCATCTAGCCCCAAAGTAAGCATAGCTTGTACTATGGGAACCAGATAACTGATACAATACTTATTTTTTTTTTTGTAAATACATACATAGAATACAATATAACACCCAGACGCAAAACAAACATCTATGTTGATCACACAAATGTTTGTCCTGGGTAGGAATCGAACCCACAGCCCTCAGTTCAGAAGGCAGGGATACTACCAACTGTGCTAAATGAATGCAATAATTGAAAAAATAAGCAAAATCGGTAAATAAATCACGGAGTAATAAGCTTTTAAAGTTTCTACAGGAGGCATCTCCTGTCCCTTTCTCGCGGAACAGAGCGCCCCCACAGTTACTATGAAAAATCTACTCGTGACGTCACATGTCAAAGAGATTAGTAATGAGGTACTATAACGACATTGCTCTGACGTCACTGGCCGTTTGAGCTATCTCTTTCTATTACGGTTTTTAAAATACTTGTAACTTGGTCATTTTTTGAGATATGTTGTTTTTACAAATGTTTTTTGAAGAATATTATTCTAAAGTCCAAAAAAAAAATAAAGTCATCATGTCTATTCGTTGCATTCCAAAGTACTTATACTTGCAAAAATTTCATTTTATAGTATGAGAATTTCTATATTGTTTATTGTATATTGTTTCTCTACACTTTCGGCATTTTTATTTTTAATTTAAATATTCAATTCATGTATAATTTTTATCCTTATATTTTAACTATGTATAATTTACAAAATTCTACAAAATTAATTTACAATTATTTACTTACACATTTGTTTACTTGCTTAATCTACTTGCATGCAGTCTTCGCCAATAATTGTAATGACACTTAGCTCTTATAAAATAATGTTTTTATATATTGTAACAGTGTACATTATGCTGGTGTTCAATAAATAAATAAAAACATTCAACTTTTTATAAATATGGCTAGGATCCTTATCAAATTAGGACTTTCTTGCAAAGTTTCGTCTAGGTAGGTACCACCGCTTTTCCAGTTATTCTGCTGCCAAATAGTAGTGTGCAAGTACTACTGTGTTCCGGTTTAAAAAGCACTGTAGCTAGTGAAATTACTGAGAAAGAAATTTAATGTGAGACATTTTCTAGATGAGGCTGATGATGACCTCCATTTCCAGGTAGTTCGAGTTCCGGATCCTCATCATCTTCATCATCATGCAGCTCCGACTCCTCGGACAGTTCCGAATCCGAGTCGGAGGAGCAGAACCATCAGAACCATGTTGAGGAGAACAGGTGAGGATTATTCAGTTTACTGTTCATTTTATTTCCTAGTCAATAAATTATGTCCAACAATCGCGTACCATATGATCCTGGACCCTAACTAGGATTCCCTGTATCTAGGGACTCAGAAACTAAGAGGACCATGATCTCACAACACCCAGACACAGAACAAGTATTTGTGCTTTTTTCTGCATGCAAATACTTGTCCTGTCTTGGGATTCGAACCCGCCGCCTCCGGGTTATGAGCCTATTTTCTTAACTATCACACCACAACAGTTATTCAGTTGATTACAACAGAAACAACACACAAACAAACGAAAAATAGCCCGAACTTGAAAAAATGTAGTGATCGTGTCTAGAGAGTTACTAGTTAGTGTCCAGTGTATTCATTTGGCCCAATACTTCGCCAACACGCAATAAATGTCGCTTGATAATCTTGCGTTATGCACAAATAAAATAATTCGTAAAATAGCCCGCGTTATTCCGTTGTATGGGATGAGGCATGTGTACTGTAGGTATTACATTATCTGTGGTCGAGGCGAGTCCCTCGATGCCTAACATGTAGTTACCGTTATATTCCAGCGCGTACCCGGCGCCGTTGTGGGCGGCGACGTACCCGGGCCCGGCCCCGGGTGGCGCGGAGTCCGGGTCGGAGTCGGACCCGGAGCGCGCCGGGCCGGGCGCCGGGTCCCCGCCCCGGGCCGGCTCGCACGACGAGATCTCCGAGTCGGAGAACGAGTCCCCGGACAAGAGCTTCCAGTGCCACATCTGCAGGAAATGGTACTCTACCCGGGTCACGCTCAAGTAAGTTATTCCATCATCATCACACTTATACAAGGTCACCTTTAATTAGTATATTATCCCGAAAGGGGGGGTAAATGTACATTCCAAGGTAGACAATGTCTCTTCAACGACTCTTCTAAATTAATAGTTTTTCATTAAAGAAATCCCATGTAAAGTTTACGTTAGAATATTACCCGAACGCATCGAAAACAGTCATAGCGCGCTGGGTGTAATTGAACTTCGTCCTAGACTGAATTTTTCGAAGCGAAGAGTAGGGGCAGAGAAGCGGGTCGAAATGCGTTAAAAGAAACATCGACCTTAACGTCGTAGACTTAAATATCAATTCAGTCTGAACTCCCGCGTGGCGCTTACGACAAAGGCAACTCACGAAATTACTGATTTTGGATGTTTTTAATTGACCGAGCGAACATCTCTGTTTCAACTTGCCAATATTTGCTGTCCGGATGTACGTACTCGCGTACAGGTCGCATTTTTCAACGAATCTTGATGAAACTTTGTACACAGGTGCTACAGGTCCAGGGAATTTTTTAGTCGTCGGCGATTTTTGATTTGAGAGTTATTTGAGGGAAGTTTGCTGCGGCACCATTTACCGGCTGATTTTGATAATATTTGGTAGAAATAGTGGATATTCAATTCTAAATAAGTACGATCACAACTATGAGCAAAATCGATCAAGAGGTTGTTGAAATATAAGGAGTTAAGTCCTGAGTTCGACGGGTTTTGATTTCGAAAGTATATAATTCCTCAATTACTTTGACGACTTTTACATAGATGGCAGATTGCTTCGAACACTAATTTCTAAATCGCGGTGACAAGATTTTCTGGAGTCATCTGAGTTCGGGATATACTTAATATTTCGGGTAAAGCTGTTAATGTTAAGATATCAACAGCAAATAAACCAAATGCATGAAAATAAAACCGTTTGTGCTCGCGAGGTCTACGGTTCGCAGAACTACTCGTTACATAGGTGGCACATTGCCTGTGTTCGGCATTGGGCTTCTTCTGGCTGGTAATGTGATGTGATAATAGTCGCAAAAACGTTTGAATCTGTCTAACAGTTAGTAGAGCCACCAGGGCGGTTATTCTCTATGGAAACACAGATTCCACACGATACGAAACCACGTCGTTATCGTGTCTTGTTTAAATCGTGTCACAGCGTTAGATATACCTTTCACTTTACATTAAAGTTATTTTTATTTTGAATAAAATATATTGACATAAGTGGTCATTTGTTTTGACGTGTTGATGTTTCGGAACGCGTCTCTGTAAAACATATGATTTATGACAGTTCAAATCGCGCCAATTTCAAATTCATTTTTTTTTCCTCTTATACTTTGGCTTCACACATAGTGTATTTAGCCAGTGTCAAGTATTATATTTTCATTGTGTTATAATATATTTCACGCAAAGTCATGTCCTAGTCATAGTCCAGTCTAAGTCAAGTAGTCATAGTCCAGTCTAAGTCATGCTCCAGTAAAGTGGTGGCAACTTTACTAGAAGCTTCTATGGAGTTTTGGAAGCAACACGAAAAATCTCGTTTCACACATTATATCACTTGCCCACACTCGTGCTCGTAATTCAGCACTTAATGCGTAAAACGCCACCAATTTTAAACATTAACACTGGAAAAAGCAAAAGTTTTGAAAAATAATACAATGCAACGACGTGAACTTTTCCGCGTTCCCGCCAAAACTCCAAATTCATTTCGCTTGGTTTTGTTTTCGTTTCATAGGGAATAGAGTTTTGCACAATACAATGCAATGATACTTTATTGAACACCAAAAAAAAAAACACAACAATGCACATGATGCAACAGAAAGAATGGTAGAACAACGGGCGGCCTTATCGCATAAAGCGATTTCTTTTTATGGACAGGAATAAAACAATGTTGAAAAATGCGGTTGGTTCAAATTCAAATCAATTTATTTGTTAGAATGTAGGTACTTATTACAGAAAATGATAATATTTATTACTAATGTCCCTTATACATTCTCACCAGGTAGGCATGCAAATATTTTAGTCATAATTTTAAAACAATATCAAGTAGGTAAGTAACTTACAAGGCTAAACACAGCACAGTCATTATGGCATAGCCAATTCGGAGTCATTTAAAAATTCTGTAATACCGTAATAACATTTGTCGACTAACAGCCGTTTTAGTTTTATCTTAAAATTAGTAATGTTACACATTTTTAATGCTTCGGGCAGTTTATTATAAATTTTTGGCGCCATACAAAACATACCACTATGCATCAATGCTGTATGGGACCTTCTGATACAAAGTTGATCTCTATTTCTCATGTTAAACCTGTACTTTTCATGAAGTTTCTGAAAATATATAGGATTAGCTTTCACAAACAATGCCACTTCATATGTATAAAGAGAGGTGGATTTGTTATGTGAGAGAAGGGATCCGGGCAGTGATGTAGGTGTCCCGCACCCGCAGGATCCACCGGCGCGGGCACCAGAGCCGCGGCGGGGCGCGGGCGCGGGCGCGGGCCCCCGGCCGGTACGACTGCGACATCTGCAGCGACACCTTCCCGCGCCGGGAGAAACTCTACACGCACAAGTCAGTATCGCTTCATGGGCTGCTTGCCTCCTGCGTCCATCGGCACTTCGAGGGCCCTAACCGCAAACTAATACGAAACCATCATGGTTCGTGACAGTAATGCTTAAGATTACAAATAATACAATACAATACAATACTTTATTGAACACCAATAAACAAGAATGCACACAGATACAAATTTATAAAAGAATGGTAGAACAACGGGCGGCCTTATCGCATTAAGCGATTTCTTCCAGGCTACCTTTGTATGGACAGGAATTAAAACAAAAATTACGGGTGGTGTTGCAACAGTTACAACTTACATTCAAGAACGACAATGAAATAAAAAAAGTGCATGATTGCGTAAATATAAACCAATAATTTATACTCTTACCTACTAAAAATAATACATAACTACAGATATACATAATACTACATACTAATACCATAC
The DNA here is from genome assembly GCA_963580505.1 of Ennomos erosarius. NCBI lineage: Eukaryota > Metazoa > Arthropoda > Insecta > Lepidoptera > Geometridae > Ennomos > Ennomos erosarius. Next base: position 999,858 of record OY757006.1, on the reverse strand, counting down.
ACATATAACTATAAATATAAAAATATAACACACCTACATATAATACCTAATAATGTTATTCTAATTCGTACCATGAACTTATAAAGTGTTCCTGAGTGAGAACGAAACGTCTAAATTTTTATACAGGGTGTAATTGAATTCATTAGCATCCTTTGAAACTAGGTACCTACTCCTGATACCGGTCACGTGTGGATCAATAAACTGTTTTCAATTAGTACATGCAAGGTATAAAAACGTTTAAATGTATCAAAATCATCAGTGCCAACTGCGTTAGGCGCCCCGGCAATCTTCGTAATTTTCAATAAAAAGATTGTCATTTACACACTTTACTCTTTAATAATTCAACTTAAATTATGTACTATCATGGGCTCAATTTATGCTAATGAATTAAATTACATCCTGTATAGTAATTTCTTCAATGTATCGTACATAAAAGTACAAAATAAGTACAGAAGTCAATCACATGTATGTACTTCACTTTAGCGAGACTCGCGCGCAAGATTACATTACTATATCTTTCTAATGAAGAAGACGAGCGTATCTCTTTTATCCCCCATACGTAAATATACAAACATACAATCGTACACTCCTAATCCTAATTTTATGACGTTAGTCATTTTCATTGCTACTCAATATTAACATTTTCCTCATCGTCTCTCGGAAGCTTGGCAAACGTAACACAGGGTAACCTAGTACGTATTAGTGATGGATTAATTAGCATTCGCATTAATTATTAGCATGTGAAAACTCAATCAGCATTTGCTAATTAAATGTAGTTGCGAAATTCTCTGAAATATGAAATTTCATTTCAATTAATTTAGTTCATTTTATTTTAGCAATTAGCATGCCAAGACTCGTGAATTAGCATGTTTATGAAATTTACGCGAAATAGCATTAATTGCCATCGCTAGTACGTATGCTAAAGTATTTATATATCTTATGTTTTTTTACTTTATTCTTGCTTTTTTACATAATGGTTGCCTACCTATACTATTTTCTAATATTATGTTACTCTAAAATAAGGATTATATTAGTTGGGTAACTATAACTAGCACCTACTTACTCGATATAAGAACTAGCATAAGATTGTAACTTTTATTTTTGGCAAATAAAAATTACTTACTTATACCCCAGATAATATAATACCTACAGTACAGATGCCTCATCCCATACAACGGAATAACGCGGGCTATTTTACGAATTATTTTATTTCTGCATAACGCAAGATTATCAAGCGACATTTATTGCGTGTTGGCGAAGTATTGGGCCAAATGAATACACTGGACACTAACTAGTAACTCTCTAGACACGATTACTACTTTTTTTTCAAGTTCGGGTTATTTTTCGTTTGTACCTGATGGGACCCCATACTTATACACTGCTAATACCATAACCCTTCCTTTGATATCGACATAATTTGTTCGCAGTTATTATTATAAATTGGATACTTTTTTTATAAGTCAAAATATGTGCGATTAATTTACGGTCAATTACATCCTTCTCATTAGATTATTGAACTCAACGTACCCACCTAACTGTTCTCTTTCGTCAAAACGAACCATCGAAATACAAGCAAATATCTACCTACTTAATACATATCTGAAACTACGGGTAGCTTAAAAAACAATTCACCATTTAATGTTGAATTTAAATAACCGTTCACAAAACAGTAACAAAATATAACTTTTTATTTACATATTTGCGCAAAAAAGTTGACAGATGCGCGACTCGAGCGGATGGCACTCGAGCTCGCACTGTTCCCGTCCGTTCCGAGATATCGTGTCCGTGAGCGGTTTCCATGTGTGCGTTGCTCGAGCTCACTTTGTATGTAGATTGACTTCTGTACTGCAGCCCTACCGCGTAAGCATTCTGGTGATGAACATCGCCTGCCATCCTGCTTGCGCCAATGTACACGCTCTTGAGTGCGAGCAAGAGAGCACACGATTACGATTGCCACCGGGCTTACGCGGTAAGGCTACTGTTCTATCTGCCAAAAGTGTGGTTTACACTAAATGATTCCTATTAGTGTGTAACAGTGAGTGTATTGTCTCCAGGGCGGAGGCGCACCGCGGCGCGATGACGTTCCGTTGCGGCGTGTGCCGGCGTTGCTTCGAGCACGACGACGAGCTCGCCGCGCATCACGACGCGCATACAGACGACGAACGGAACGGTAAATATATCCACCACTTTTTTTTTCTTTTTTTTGGCTCCACACATAATGTATTTAGCCAGTGTCAAGTATTGTAATTTTTCATCATGTTAATAGAATATTTCACTTAAAGTATTTCTCGTTTGTACCTGATGGGACCCCATGCGCAAACATACCTCAAAAATTTGATTGTTTCCATTTTATAAAGTTTCTATCGAATTTATTTTACAAAAAAAAACCATAACGCTATTAATTCATAATTTTGAAAAATACTATACGATCATATTAATTGTAAACTTCCAAAATCAGTCATTCCGTGCGTTTTCTTTGTCGTAAGCACCACGCGGAAGTTCAGACTGAATTGATATATAACCCCCGGTTTCTGGTACGTTTATTAAAGTTAAACTCTTGTCAACTTTGAAATACTGAACACTCTATTGGATATCATTGTTTTGTAGTGTATAGCAGTCTTTTAGTGACTTTAGTTCGTGATACTCTGTGGTTGGTTGTCTATAGAAAATAAGAATTACATACTCTGTTGTGTGGGCGGAACCGTAATGGCGTGCGTGCGTAGGACGATTGTAATAACATTAAGTTAATTCTAATAAAGTATTTGTCTGATCAATGGGGCTGTTTTATTATTATTCTAGTGCACTCATTGGTTGCTTGTCTGTCATTGGCTTTTTTCAACCAATGAGCGTTCAGTATTTGAAAATTAACAAGAGTTTAACTTTAACAAACGTACCAGAAACCGGGGTTTAGTCTACTACGTTAATGTCTTAGAGCATTTAACCAAACGAGTTTGGAGACGTTAACGTTATAATCCGCAGGCATTAACTTTCTGCCGATTTTTACGGGGGACGAGGTAAACGCGTATAGCACACCATCTTAAAACACGCGCCGTTATAATGATCTAGCAAAGTTGCGCAGTGTTTACACGCACAGTATGATCAATAGGCATGATGATTAATTTTTTTTTGGATAATTATTAATATTCCTCAAAAGATAAATATTTGTGAAAACAAAAATTAAATATCTCAAAAAATGACCAAGTTACAAGCATTTTAAAAACTGGAATAGAAAGAGATACCTGTAACGGCTAGTGACGTCAGAGGAAGGCCGTTCATAGTACCTCATTACTAAGCTGTGGTAGCTTTTCATACAATCTATTTGGCGTGTGACGGCACGAATGGATTTTTCATAGTAACTGTGGGGGCGCTCTGTTTATCGAGAAAGGGACAGGAGATGCCTCCTGTAGAAACTTTAAAAGCTTATTACTCCGTGATTTATTTACCGGTTTTACTTAATTTTTTCAATTATTGCATTCATTTTTAATCTTTATGAATATAATATTTACTTGTTCGTTTTTAATAGTCATTATGCCTATTAGCTAGGGGTGTATAGGGGTGCACAATACACCCCTAGCGGGACGTCAGTGCAGGTTTTAGCGCCCCCATGTAGAATAAGAATGACAAATTAGCGTCATATGACCGGTAGAGGGGTACGCCTTGTATTGCCATCTCTATTTATAAATACTCTAAGGTGAAGGTAGTTGTTTCTTTAAACGAATTTATTTATTTATGAACCTTCAACAGTTCTACATGTTTTTGAAATTAATAGTGATAGCTTACATGAATTACATGACAGGTTTTGAATTACATGTAGCCCTAATTACAGAATGGCCACATCATGCCTTAAAAATGTGAGAATCCTTCAAGTAAAAATAAATACATACTACAGAGACCTACTTAAAAATAAAGGAATACAGAATAGGTGTTCGTGACTAAAACTTAAATCTAATAGGAGTATCGCACACTTTGGCCAAGTCGAGCAAACTGACCCATGTAATGGGCCCAACGGTCTATAACAAACTGCCAACCGAGATCACCGCAGCTCCTAGCCTAGCATCGTTCAAAACAAAGTTAAAGCGCTGGCTGATCGAAAAGACATTCTGTAGTATCGAGGAATTTATGAAACTTAAATAAAATCATTTCGATTATGAAATTATTATATTTTTATTATTGTAATTATTATTACTGAAATATTGTTATTTATTTGACATGTAAATTGGATTTATGAATAAATTACTATTGACTACAAACAATAAATTGATAAAACCTTTATTTCTACTACTTTACAATAATTATTTATAATATTACTGCTAATTTGAATAAAAACGATGCTAAATATGAAATTGAGTATTATATAAGCATATAATTGTATTTAATTAAAATAATCAAGTTTGTATAATATTATTCATTGTATTTGTCTCCGTCTTGATTCTCATTTTCTTTAGTAGTAGTCGCCCCCTTGGCGTAGGCCTCCCCCACCTCTTTCCATCCTCTTCTATCTCTAGCTTTCGTCATCCACTCGTCTCTTTTTCGGCCTACCTCTATTTAATATTTATGATTATAGTATCGCCTGTTGGTTGTATAAGGTGAAGGAAAAATTCGGACATGAGACCACTTGTCACGGCAGCTTAAGTAAAGCATATCCCGGCTTGAGGGATGGATGGATGCGGGTTCAATCCCCGCTCGTGATTCTAATTTTTCCTTTACAAATTAATCTACCTCTTTTTCTCGTTTCGTCTCTAGGTATCCACTCTGTAATTCTTTTAGCCCATTTACTATCTTCCATTCTACAAATATGACCAGCCCACTTCCATGTTAAAGACCTTGTCATTTCAGTCGCGTCGGTGATTCTTGTTATTTTTCGGATTGTGGCATTTTTTATCCTTTCTTTTTGTTTTATCCCCAACATGCTTCTTTCCTTTTTTCTTTGGCAAATGGCTTATTTATTCTCGTCTTCTTTTTTCAATGACCAGCTTTGACAACCATATGTTAGACATGGGAGAATCGACACATCATTGAGCCTTTTTGTTTATATCAATATTTATTTGGTTGGTTTTACTCCACGTTATAGTAATCCGTCTGGCAATTTCATTTTTTGTACAATTTGTGAACGAGATCACCTGTTTCAATAATACAAGTAATAGATGGACAAAAGTAACTAGCTACTTACACCACTGCAACACATACAGTTCATTTTGCATGGACCATCGTTATAAATGCATTGCGCAATGCATGTAGTTTTGATTATACTGGGTGTAATTGAATTCATTAGCATCCTTTGTAACTAGGTACCTTCTCCTGATACCGGTCACGTGAGGACCAACATTTATGAATTGTAACACATTGGTTTGGTAATAATAATAACTCCAAAAAATGGAATAAATTACTTAATCAAATGCTACAATACCAAATTTAATTGGAATATTGGAGTACTGTTTGTATTTAGTACATACAAGGTATAAAACCGTTTAAATGTATCAAAATTATCGTGCCAACCGCGTTAGGCGCCGCGGCAATTTTCATAATTTTCAATAAAAGTATTTTCATTTACACTCTTTACTCTTTAATAATCATCTATAAATTATGTACTATCATGGGCTCAATTTATGCTAATGAATTAAATTACACACTGTATATTATATAATTAATTATACTTAATCAAAAAGTTAAATGTGGCGTGTAATGCATTTTATAACGATGTTCATGCAAAATGAATTGTATGTGTTGGAGTTGCAAGTAGCTAGTTACTTTTGTTTATCTATTGTTTGTATTCCTTATTTTTAAGTATGTTACAAGTATGTTAACAAGGAATCGCCGATGCAGCAGCCACCTAGATACAACATGCAGGGTACATCGGTCATCGTATCTTGCATATTCAGCGCAACGTGACTGCAGTGGGGCAATGCATCGAACACGAGGCGCCTACACAGCGCTTTCCACCGGACACCGGACGAAGCACCGTGGGACCGCGTCACTCTTTGTTCTAGCATCGGACAATTGTCACGTTTTAACTTGTAATTTTTAATGAAATAAATTTTGGATTCTCCGGCTGTGGCCTTCGCAATTAGTAGGTCTTTGTAGTATGTATTTATTTCTACTTGAAGGATTCTCACTTTTTTAAGGCATGATGTGGCCATTCTTTAATCAGGGCTACATGTAATTCAAAACCTGTCATGTATCCATTTAAGCTGTCACTATTATTTTCAAAAACTTTTGGTCCACACGTGTATCAGGTAGGTATCTAGTTCCAAATGCTAATGAATTCAATTTATTTATTTATTTATTTATTCAATAGCACACAAAACAGAATGCAATTGGTACATCCACAAAATATAAGCCGATAATCATTACTGTTCTAAATTACATTCCAAAACTACACCCAGTATAAATGTAATAATTAAAATATATTAATAATATAGAACGCGTTATTCTCCCAGGTCGGTGTTCGTGGTGCGCGGCGACGTTCCCGAAGTACGAGCAGCTGCGGCGTCACGTGACGTGCGCGCACCCGGGGGCGGGGGGCGCGGGGGGGCCGGGGGGCGCGGGGCCGGGGGCGCCGGGGGGCGCGCTGCCGCACGCGTGCGCGCACTGCGGGAAGCGGTTCTCGCACGTGCACTCGCTCACCCGGCACCTGCAGAACCACGCCAAGCAACTCTACCGGTGCGTCGTCTGCAAGGTGCGTGCCCCACCACTGCCGGCCCAGTGCTCACTGCGCGCTCGCATGCACGGCTACTATTAAAAATGAACAAGCAAATATTACTTTCATAGAGAAGATTAAAAATGAATGCTATAATTGAAAAAATAAGGAAAATCGGTAAATAAATCACGGAGTAATAAGCTTTTAAAGTTTCTACAGGAGGCATCTCGGGAAACAGAGCGCCCCCACAGTTACTATGAAAATCTACTCGTGACGTCACGTGCCAAAGAGATTGTATGAAAAGCTACCACAGCTTAGTAATGAGGTACTATAACGGCCTTCCTCTGACGTCACTGGCCGTTTGAGCTATCTCTTTCTATTCCGGTTTTTAAAATGCTTGTAACTTTGTCGTTTTTTGATATTTTTTATTTTTGTTTTCACAAATGTTTATCTTTTGAAGAATATTATTAATTTATCAAAAAAAAATTTTAGTCATCATGCCTATTCCATGTATGAAGAATTATTTTGGCTTCGTCATTTTTAAAGTTTTTAAGGCAAAATGCTTGTGAAATACCAAACTTAACCAAAACATGTATTACCATTTTAGATGAAATATGTGTGGTTGTTAAAAAGTGGCATTGATGACCTACTGGCGAACCGCTTGCGGCCCGTACATATGGAAAATACTAATCTATTATAAATAAATAAATAATAAATATGTGTGGACATTTCACACAGCGCCATCTAGCCCCAAACTAAGCATAGCTTGTACTATGGGAACCAGATAACTGATACAATACTTAGATACATTTTTGTTTGTAAATACATACATAGAATACAATATAACACCCAGACGCAGAACAAACATCTATATTCATCACACAAATGTTTGTCCCGGGTAGGAATCGAACCCACAGCCCTCAGTTCAGAAGGCAGGGATACTACCAACTGAGCTATCGGGCCCGTCCCGTCCCGTAAAATATTCAAGTAAATAGCACGTAATAAAATAAATACGATAAACAATAATTGACTTAACGCACGTCACATGGCATTCAATAACAAAAGAAACCAACGGATTAGGATTTATTTCAATTGTTTATCACTAATAAAATCTTTAACATTGTAATAGCATCTTTCTGCTGGAATAGTTTTGAGCTTAGTTTTAAATAGGTTAGCGTTTAGCTCTCTAATATATTTGAGTATTTTATTGTAAATTATAGGGCCCATACAGAGAATACTATTACGCGTGAGTGCTTTTTTGCAGTATGTAAGCGAAGAACATTTAAATATGCATATGAAATATGCCTATTTGATTAAAAAACAAAATGAGGTTATAAAACGAAGTCGAAATGTCCATGAGCTATATGTTCCGATACAAAGGCTCCAATTAAACAGTCAAAATGTTAATTGTATGGCAATTAGAGTATTCAATAAATTACCTGACATTTTCAAAACACACGACATTAATGAATTTAAGAAAAAAATATTTGACTTCCTGCTGGATAAATGTTATTACTCTGTTAAAGACTTTCTAAATGACGCGTCGATTAGTAATTATAGATATAGATTAGTCTGACCAATTTAATGTATAATACATTTATTTAATGTATATCATTTTGTTAATAATTAAAAATTCAATAATCAATAATAATAACTATAACTAAATTACTCAAACTCATTATTAACACCGACATAATTATGTAATTAAATTAAGTTAAATCCAATTTGAATATTTGTACGCCTGCACCTATAGGCAGAATTTTGTTAGAAGAATTATGTGCTGATCCATCTTTGCAATACTGTAACCCAAAATTCTTACAAATAAATTATGTAATTTCATTTTATCGCGTCTATTACGCGGGACTGTTTCACAGAGTCGTGGAAAAAATGTGTATTTGATCGGACAAACATAGCTACTTCTAAAATATAAAGCGACGAAAGCGTTGAAATCTTGTGTTCAAAAAATTTTGGTCTGCAGCTATCAATAGGCATGACGACTACTATTAAAAATGAACAAGTAAATATTACTTTCATAAAGAAGATTAAAAATTAATGCAATAATTGAAAAAATAAGTGTAATCGGTAAATAAATCACGGAGTAATAAGCTTTTAAAGTTTCTACAGAAGGCATATCCTGTCCCTTTCTCGCGAAACGAGCGCCCCCACAGTTACTATGAAAAATGTACTCGTGACGTCACATGCCAAAGAGATTGTATGTAAAGCTACCACAGCTTAGTAATGAGGTACTGTGAACGACCTTCCTCTGACGTCACTGGCCGTTTGAGCTATCTCTTTCTATTCCGGTTTTTAAAATGATTGTAACTTTGTCGTTTTTTGAGATTTTTTATTTTTGTTTTCACAAATGTTTATCTTTTGAGGAATATTTTTAATTTATACAAAAAAAATTATAGTCAACATGCCTATTGTTTTTAATCCAAACATTGACGTAACACAGCGTTTCTGTGCTTTAAACACTACATTCGAGAGGGTGGAATTGGGGACAAAACATTAAACCGTATCTATTAAACCTGGTTTGTTCCAGGCATCGTTCGCCCGCGCCGACCAACTAGCCCAACACCTCAACAGCCACCTCGCCAACTACAAGCGGCTCAAGCCGTAATCACGTGACTGCCTACGTCACGCGACCACAGAACACATTACAGTTCAGGTACCGAAGATTCACTACGCCGACTATAACATGGCGACTCCTTCTGCAACTTATACCACGGGTATTCATTCGATTCGCGATTTGACAGCTGGCTAACGTCAAAACACGAAATAGTGTTGCCACATAAGAGACCTATAGTAATGGCTATAGTTCAGATTAACATGTGAAATGTATATCACTCACTCATATATCATGTTGTTAGGATGATAATGTAATAGTCACCATGTGTTTTTTTTTATGTTAATAAATTACTTGATGAGCTATTCGTTCACATGATAAGAGTCACGGCCATCCAGAACAGTTGCAGTCTCAACTCGGAACAGTGTTTACACTGTTCCCAATCGAGTTGAGTTCTGTCACTCGTAACTAAAGTTACAGGTGACACTGCACTGCGCACGTCATCCTGAGACATCACACAGTCTTGTAATCTGTACCCCTAGTAAGAGTTCTCCAATACGTGAATACGCGCGAATCTATTTAAAATTTGTACTGACATTTTTAGTTCATCAACGTGTCCGCTAGGGGCGCTGCAGAGAAATTTAAGAAAAGGGAGAAAACGTAAACGTTTCAAGTTTTAGTAAACTATCGAAACTCGTACTAGGGGTGACTGTGTGATCAGGTTACAAGGTTTTTCAATTTAATAATGATGAAAAATAAAGGTGATCGAAATTGTACAAAAATCTGTATGAGTAAATCATTAGCTATCCCATTTTAATGAACTTATTTGAACTGTTATCAATGTTTCATTTTTTCACATCACTATTATTTTGTCTTCATAAGATTGCATCTTACTGTCAAACCGTGAATCGATTTAAACGTCTTGGTAAAATTATATTCGTCGCCTCTCTATTTAATTTTACGCTACGTCAGGTATTTGTGTTACGTCACAAGCGATACGCCACGCATTTATTTGTTATGTCACGTATTCATGCTACGTCACGTGTCGGAATTGATATCTGTAGGCCTAGCACGAATATTTACGCGCGCGTAAGTGTAACGTTAACGTAAGGCAGTTGTATGGCATTTGATCTGCCCCCCTATTACAGCTGCTGACGCGCGTCTGCCGCTCAACTGCTGTCAAAATTGTATGAACTTGACAGCAGTTGAGCGGCAGACGCGCGTCAGCAGCTGTAATAGGGGGGCAGATCAAATGCTATACAACTACCTTACGTTAACGTTACACTTACGCGCGCGTAAATATTCGTGCTAGGCCTACTGGCCCAGGGATTCTCAACAGGAATCTTTAACAACTATTTGCATTGAGTTGGACAAAATAAGCAAATAATGGGCCTAATTTTGAAGGCTTTAGTTGAAATTCTTTAAAATGCTAAAAGTACATCCGTCTTTTACATTGCCGCTTATTTGACAAGGACAGCAACAGTTTTAAGAGTTTTAGATCTGTCAACTAAAACCTTTAAAATTAGTCCCAATACTTCCATCCAAATGTGAAAGCAAAAAGTGAACCTTGTGATAATAAACATGGCTACATCAATTCGCACCAAATTAGACCTTATAACAAAGACTTAAGGCCTTATTTACAAAACCTGAAATGGTTTTGAATTCTTCATCATGTTAAAATGTGTTTGGTTCCGTTTTCACAAAGATTTCAAAGTATTCATGAATCAGGCCGTATCTATAAAAATATCCTATGCAATAATATACATACGTTTTATATTTATAATAGCCTTTATTAGCGGACTTATATTAAGAAGACTTTAATTCATAGTGTAGTCATATATTTTTATGTGTGAATTAGTTTCGATAGTTACATTATGTATTACAACTAGTGAAAAACCATCGAAATTAGTTGAGCCGTTTTCTTTTCAAATGGCTCAACGGATTTGGTTTGGTTACGCAATCGAGGAAATGTTCTGTTTGATGAGAATATTGTTATTTAATTATTAATTTTAAAAAAGTAAATTTTTCTCCAAAAAAATCTATTTTAACGGCCCGCTGCTGCTGGTCGCTACCGACCTTTACAGTGCTACCGACAAATATTTCGAATCTATTTAGAATAAACTGTGTAACTTTAACTCTTATTTTTTGTTGTGATTTGCATTTGACATTAAACAGTAGCATACTGTTTATTTGCACTAAATTTTGACAACTCTTAAGGTCGCAATTATCTCTGCGACGTACCGAAATGCGTTGCAATAGGTACGTCTTAGATATAGGAGATGTCAAACTTCAGTGCAGACGGGTAAAATATCATAATCCATCGGTTATTCTACAATTTGTAGAAGCTGTTACTTTAAGCCTAAATAATTAGACCTTTTACTAATAAACGACTGTGTAGCGAAGATATAGTTATTTTTTGTTTCCCTCTATCGAGTCTGAAATAGACAAAGATAGCAAGAGACGCTGAGCAGCTATTTAACTGTTATACAGTGTTTATTAGTAAATTGGAAAGTGTTGTTACTTAAAATGTTTCAAAGAATCACCGGATTGTGAAAGTAACTTGTATCTGTACGATCCAGACCACTCCGCAAAGATGTTTGAACAATTAGCGACTCTAGCTACAACGCACCAAAATACAATTCAATTCGCTTCAAGAGAGGGGTTTACGTGATGTGTATCGATTTAATTTCATACTGAGGAGTTGTACAGGGCATCTTTTAAGCAAAATGGCCGAATATAAGTACTATAACACGTATTATTTCTTTATCTCCAGCGCAATAACTTCCTTATTTTTACTTTAGGATATTCAGAAAGAAAGAAATATATTCATTTCTGTCAATTACCAAAACCATACAAGGTGACCTTGAATTAGTATGTTATCCCGAAAGGTGAAAGGGGAAAGGTGTAATCTACACCCCAAGGTAGACAATGTTTCTTCTACGACTATACTAAATTAATAGTTTTTCATTGAAGAAATGCCATGTAAAGTTTACGTTCGAAGATAGCCTTAGCGCAGCTGTGTGGCTGAACTTCGTCCTTGACCAAGTGCACATAAATGAGTATAACGACCTGTGTTTAGAAATAAATTTATAGTATCTTGTTAACTCTCGTAGCGATCGCACGTGCAATTTTGCGAGTGGATTTATTTTTTACCATGGAGGTTTTGAGACACCCAGGTTCAAGTAAGGCTCTCACAACTTGTAGGGTATCGTGGTCCCAGTCCCCCCCATTTCGGGATAACATACCAATTCAAGGTCACCTTGTATAACAACAACTATAACTTTTAAACAAAGTAACCAACAGTGTTTGCCACAACTGGCTCCAACTCAGCAAAATGAAACTCTCTTCTGAATCTAAATCCTTTCCCCGCTGATTTTCCCACGCCTGTTTCCTTCGCTGTGGTTTCGCTAGTTTCGCTAGAGTGTTAGGTGGGTCATTCCGTTTCTCAATAAACAACAACAAACAAACAAGGAATAACAAATTTGCTATAGTGTGATGTCCCACTAGGTTTGACATGAAAACAAACATAACATTCAGTAAGATCAATTATGATTTCATTATAAGTAGATGTTTAAAAAATACTCATGTACCTATAAGTTATTTTCATTTGGACACCCTTCTTCTCCCATGGCCCTGCCAACCTTGCGGTTATACGGGCCGCATCCGCGAAGCCCAGTTGTATATCCTGCATATTATTTGCCCCTTCTACTCTAACCACTCTCCCCCTTCTGGGGCTGATAGACGGCATACACGGCCCTCGCCGTCAGGCAGCTCCATCTCCTCACAGCTTTGCATACAGAGTACAGTCCCACAAGACGTGGTCCCTGTCCTCCGCCATTCCGCACTCACACATCCGTCCCTCGCACATCTTCATATCATTCAGCCTCTTCCGGAAGCACTCGTGCCCCGTCAGGAGCTGCGACACTTGGTAATCCGACTCTACTCAATCCATCCCAAGCCCCACATCCGGGATTAAGGCGTAAAGCTCCCGGCCTTTTCCCGTCTCCTCCCAGCGCTGCTGCCAAGCGATCAGCACGACTCGTGGACGACCGTTTCCAGTTGGTATGTGACCCTTTCAAAACTAACGAAGGTAAAATTTGAAAGATCTTCTACCCGAGTAGCTTCTTTAGCTTGTTATACGAGGCAAAACTTTATACACCAGGCCAAGACAGAATGCAGGAGGTTGTATTGAGACGCCTTACCGGTAGCCCTAGTTTACCAGCGACCTTCTAGACTAACTCAACGTGTTTCCCGTACTTACCACGTGTATGTATGAGCGTCGTCGAGAGGCCGCTGGCCCGAGACCACTTGGGCATCAACAATCACTCCCTCACCACCCTTGGCTGCAATGATGTCGGGCTGTCGGAGATCTTATCTCGTCTGGATCCGAGAGTCGACATTCACGTTCCAACCCTCTTCGACCATTGTAAATGCGAGGATTGCGGCTACCTTGTTATGATGGAGGATACGGCCGCCGTGTGTTCTAAAACATTGTTGTATTGTGAGTTATTGTGAACTTGAGGGTTTACCCCTCTTTCTCATGACAAAGCAGTTGTTGCTCTCCCCAGAATACGTTTGAGAGCTGAACGCCGGAGCGCCGAGGGATTCCCCCGTTTGCGACGGCATACGAGGACCCACCTGGGCAGTACCCTTAAAAGTGGCTTTTTCATAATCTTTGCATTCTTGACTGATCTCCGGACGGTTAAAAGCTAATCTACCGCCCGGAAGGACGCCTCAGGTTTCGTAATGGTCCAGCCGTAGCAACACTGAGACTTGTTGCGCCACCCTGAAGGCGTGACGCGTCCATTCGGACCTTTTTTTGGTTTTTTTTTACGTGAGGAAAATCCTATCATGGGTACCACTCCGCCGCGGGGGCAGCGAGTGGTTATGTCAGACTCCTACTGACTAAAACCCCCGGTGTTCCTTCTCGGCGCCATGCCCGGGGCTACGGGTACGTTAGTCCATTCGGACCTAGTCCAACTTGGGCCCCATCGAAATTCAGCCACACCTACTTGAGTGCGCGAAATTCACAAGGAATATTCGAGCACCATGAGTACCCTGCTTGGTCATCTACACACCGAACAACCCATCAGACGACGTTACGCTTTAATCTCCACGTTGTAACGTCTCTTGAGAGACTCAGATCACCAGAGGCTGGTGGTGCTTTGGTCCGTGATCCTCAGCGTTGCGGTGTCGCCGTGTGGAGCTTGTCCGCAGCATGGTATGAGGCTCCGTCGGTGACTCTCCAATCGGTGATCCAAGGGCCACGTGTGGCAAGCGCCACGTACATGTTGGGCTCACCTTTGTCGGTACTAAAATACCCGGGCATGAAATATGATGAGTGCGGCTTCCGGCCGGCCCCTTCACCCGTGGTTTTCATGCTGCCCGACATCTGCGATATTCTGGAAAACGAGTCATCTTGCTCGACCGTGCTGCCCTCCAAAGACGGAGCCCGGGAGCGGCTATGCAAAGAGCTGTTTGGTTGCCTTTACGAACTTTCCGTAGGTCTGGTTTCTGATGCTCAAATATCACGGGTTTATCCTATGAGACCTTCGTCGGTACAGCGCACTTTAGCCGAACCCAGTCTGGCAGTGGCATTCCGTTGCGGTGGGCAGAACTAAGTCGTTTCCATGGAACACGACGCGAATGTATGCGCTGTGGGTGTTCCCACCCGAGGTAAACTACCTCGTTGATCTCGCGTCTCTTTGCTCTGGTCACCTTCGACCCACCAGAGACTGGAGGCGCTTCTGCTCTGTGACTCGGTGAGCTTCTCTGTGGAGCCGAAGTGTTTTGGCATTCCCACCTTCATTACTTTCGATATCCCGCATTACATTGCTTTGGGGTCGATGGCATGGCCCGATTTTCCGTTTGTGTCGTCAGCCGTTTTCATGTCCATTGCTCTTCGAGGGGAAGAAGGCGTAGAGCTCCCGACCCTTCTCCGTGTCGTCCCAGCGCTGCTGCCACGCGGCGCACACCTCCGCGTTGATGGCCCTCCTCCTCTGGCCTGCCTCCTCGCCCTCCGCCCCGCGCCATCCCGCATGGACCAGCTCGAGGTCGACCGGCACCATAGCCTGTTTTACCGGTTTGGCGACGCCACCGATGAACCGGATGTGAAGGAGATGTTGCAGCTTCCCGCGCAGTGTTATTGGGACTTGGCCGGGGTCGAGTTGGTTTCTGCTCGCACATAGTTAGCGGGTAGCAGACCCAGCACGGTCTCAGCTCTCCTTCTTGAGTCCCCCCTTACCAGTACCGTGACATCATCAGCGTAGGCATCCTCCACTCCCTGTGGTGCCAAGGCGAGCGAATCGTCCAACAGGACGTTCCAGAGACTCTGACCTAGCATCGACCTATCGTGGCTGACTTTCACTCCACGTGGCGACCCGCGATCATGACCACCTGGAAGAAACCGGTAGATGTTCGGAGGGCAACTCCGTTCGGCCTTGACTATGACCATGGGCCATCACGCGTTATCGAAGGCGCCACTGATGGACAAGAACAATATGACCTCGCTGGCAATAACGGTTCTGGCGTCGCCACCACTGCACCAGATAAGTTCACCTGCCCCACCCTAATACAAGGGCTAACCCCCACATTGCGCGGTAACGATGAGCTGGGGCTCCGCGTGTGCTGCCTCGTAGGGAATCGCGTGACGCCGTAGGGTGCGCTCTGTCCCGGCGGAGCCGGTAGCCCAGCAGGCCGCATCGGCCTTGCATGCGTCGACCCGATGGTACGACTCGCTGCACCGCCCGCACACCACGACGGCGGAGCGACAGAACTTTTCCGGGTAACCATATTGCGGGCATTTATTGCAGCAGGTCACCCGAACGTAATCCGTCACGTCCACCGCCATCCAGCCGATGAACAGTGAACACTGACCCCAACCTGACTTAGTGGTTCTGGCGTCACGCTGAACACCACCGTAGTGACGCCCTGCTGGCGCCGGCCCTTCTTGACCATGTCGGTGCGCAGGGAGGCCGGTGCAAGCAGTCCAACACTTCCTCGAAACTGGGGTCACCTTCCACGTTGTTAAGTGCCACCAGAGGCTGGTGACGCTGTTGGTCAGTGACCCGCAGCGTTGATGGGGCCGCCGCACGTAGCTTGTCCGCAGCAGCGGCCGAAGTCTGTACCACCACACCGGCATTGCCGACCTTCATAACCTTGGCGATGCCGATCGACATCGCCCTAGGGTTGATGGCCTGGCGTAAATCATCGTTGGTGTCGTCGGCCGTCTTCAGGTCCACATTTCCCTCCACGGGTGTGGCTCGGATTGGCCTGGGCTCCGCCCCCCTACCCGTTTTATGCGCCGACGCGAAAGTCTTTGCCCCGTCGTTAGCTGCAACCTCCGGGGCACGGCTCTGCGCCGTCGCCGCCCACAGCTTCGCCTCCGTCACCCGGCCCTACACTCCTCAAGGTGGAGGCCAAACGCCCCGACTATAGCAAAGATATCGTTGCCATGGCCGCTTATGACGTTCACCTCCGCCTTGTTCAGCTTGGAGTCGGGTCCTGTGATGACTGCCACTATAGCTTTCACCGCTTTCTGCGCCCTCTCCAGCAGCTCCGACGTCGACGCCTTCCTCCACACCGACCTCCAGCTCGCCGCTCGTCGATTGCTTCGACTGAGCCCCTTGCGGCTGTTGTACTTCCTGGCCGGAACCACCTTTGGGCCAACCTTGGCCCTCACGGGTACGGGCTGGTCCGGGGAGAAAAGGGGCCGCTTCTTCTCCTTTCCTTTATCGGTCCCTGAGGCCTGACGGTGGGGTCCATTTCAGCGCCAAGCGGGGCGTAAAGCGCCCTTCCGATCCTTCCTCCGACATGACCGACTCGTGGAATGCCGGATACACAACAACAAAAACGAGCGCACACACTGACAAGTACAGACATAACACCGAGCTACGTCACAATTACACAATAAGTCACAAGCCCGCGCCCGTTACGACGTCACCAGTCTCGTCACACTCTCGGCTCAATGGCCGCCGACCCTTATGGGTCCTCGAAGCCACCGAAGCCTCGAAGCTTCCCCCCTCCCCCCTATACTTTTCCCTAACTTTTTAGAGGCTGGCGACGTTTTTGGTACGTGGATCCGTCGGTGACACCGCCACGCGGATCAGTTGTTGGTAAAATCTTAGGTAATACGAATACATATAAAATAATACTTTTGTGGGCGGAGCGCCGTGCCATACATTACACTTGGCAAGCGGAGAACGGAAACTCAACTTGAAGTATTTCTGGCCCCACCTTACTACTCCGTGCTCCAACAGCACGCACAACCGGGCATCTGGTCTGAGCGCCCTCGGCTTGCCTGTATTTTCTTTTCCTTTTATTATTTTTTCAGTTCACTATTTCTACGTAAAACTATAGAACAATAAAGTAAAATTCAGTGTGTCCACCATAGCAGTGACCACAGCATGCACGGAGCAGCACGATACGTACCTACTGAATGTATCTTGGCATACTGTTTTCAATTGCCCCATTGCTCTTTCGGACTGCGAATCCAGTTCTCCATCCCACTACTACTCCCTCACCGTTGAAAGCTGCGTTGATATCGGGTTCCCAAAACTCGTCTTTCCTCTGGCGAGGCGCCTTCCAAACTTCGACCATAGTGGTGGCCGGTTATGACGGAGGATACGCCCACCATGTCACGCCGAACACCACTTGTATTTTTCTTTCTTTTCTTTTACTGTAAGTGCTCTGGTCACGCCCTCTTGAAGGCGCCTGTTTTTCCGCTCGCATTCAAGCTAGCGTTCAATCCGACCCGTCAAGGTTATGACGCAAGCAGGTAGCCGCATCGAAATTCTGATCACTCTACTTTTTTAAGATGTTGGCGACGTTTCTCGTACGTGGATCCGTCGGTGACGCTGCGGGCCGAATTTCGCAGTTTCGACTACAGAACTGGCACTGTCTACCTCTTAAGTTATCTATGCGTCTAGAGGCACCAGCTTCACCCACCACATCATTGAGCGCGACCAGTGTCGGGCCATAAATCCCACAGGAAATGGTCATCGGGATATCAAAGGTGATGGAGCTCGAAGCTCAACAAGGCGGAGGTCAACGCCATCAGCGGCCATGACAACGATATCGTTACAATAGTTGGGGCGCTTGGCCTTCACCTTGGTGACTACAAGGTCCGGGTGACGGAGGAGAGTCGTGCCCCCTGAGGCCGCAGTGGGGGCTAGGGCCGTGGGAGTGAAGGCATTCACGTCGGCGCTCAGGACTGATGATACCAAGGGTGAGCTGTGCCGGGCCATCGACCCCAAGGTTATGTCAATCGGAATCGCTAAGGTTATGAAGGTAGGTAACGCCAGTGTGGTAGTGCAGACAGATCATCTCGGCCGCTGCTACGGGCAAGCTCCGTGCGGTGGCCTCATTGACGCTCCGGGTCACTGACCAAAAGCGCCGCCAGGCTCTGATGGCGCTTAACGTCAAGCGTGACCCGAGCTATGAGAGTGTACTGGACTGCCTACACCGGCAGAACCTTAAGGGAACGCGGTGGACACCGGCCTCTGCGCACCGCCATGGTGGGTGCCTTCAAGAAGGGCCGGCGCCAGCAGGGCATCACCACAGTGGTGTTTGGTGTGACGCCGGCGCTTCGGGACCACCTTGTCGGGCTGGGGTTGGTCTTTATTGGGTGGATGGAAGTGAATGTAACCAAGAACGTCCGGGTGACCTGCTGCAATAAGTGCCAGCAGTATAGTCACCCGGAGAAATTTTGCCACCCAATATGGGGGTTAACCCTCGTATTAGGGTTAGGCAGGTGAACTTATGTGGTACAGTAGTGGCGACGCGGGAGCTGTCCGCCATCGCCGGCGAGCTCGGCCTGGATATTATTCTTGTCCAATAACAATATCCCCAGGCCGAGATCCTGGATTCCTCGGGGAGAAGGTTCGCGCCGCACTGCTGCACCACCCAAGTTTAGCTGCGCCGAGGACCCCTTCCCAAACATTCCGAACACTCTGCCCCATCAAATTTTTCGAATCATTAATTGCCGTGACCGTATCTGCAGCCCGGTGTCGTAGACGAAGAGAAACACGACTAAACCTCACCACGTGGAGAGGAATTGGTCTACTTGTTTTCTCAGTAATTGTTTCTCCCTTTCTAACAGACGCTTTACGTCTCTTGTTGTTTTCTCACTCTTACACGCTTTGCGTATCTTATCCCTAGCCAGATGATCAGCTCTCCGCTGGTCTGTTTCCTTCTCTCACACTCTTTGCCATAGCCAAATGTTCAGATATCTGTTGGTCGGTCTCTCCGCGGCCACGCTACGCAAATTTTCTCTTGAGTTAGGTGCAATTATATTTAATTGTACTTGATTCGTGTCTATAGCATTATCTTTTGCTTTAGTTGCAGTAAACTTTCTCTTTGGCTTGAATCGCTTTTTGCTAGTCCACCACATGGCTTCAGGCATCGTTATCAGTCACTGTCGCCTCAAAAAACATTGAGTCATTATCTGGTATTTGGTCTCCAAACACATAATACCGTT
Source organism: Ennomos erosarius (assembly GCA_963580505.1). NCBI lineage: Eukaryota > Metazoa > Arthropoda > Insecta > Lepidoptera > Geometridae > Ennomos > Ennomos erosarius. The sequence continues at coordinate 980,178 of OY757006.1, read as the reverse complement.
TTGGAGCCAATTAAAATTTACGTTATTACTATAAATTTTACACAACAGAATAGCGAGATTCTCGACCGATTTCAGTTCCCACCAGTTGGTGCTCTGCATTGACGCTAAGAGAATCGAATAAAAAAGCTGTACGTCTCGTTTCCACTGTCATTTCCTGAGAGGTGAATGTATCCACTCAGTAACCCCTCAGTAACCCCCCTTCTCATCACTTGCGAATACTTATCCGAGTGCTTTCAAAGTTTCCTCGGTCAACGTCCCAGTCTTATATGGTTTGATATCTTTCATTCTTTTCCACCGTGACAAGTCTCCCATTGATTTGTATTGGAGGCAATAGATCGTCCGAACAAAGTTGCTTTTGGTTTACGGCCAATCTTTGCATCTTCTGTACGCGTAACCTAGCCTATCGCCAGATAGCGAGGAAAGGTCAATATCGAAGGAATTGAAATCTATTCCGTTCTATATGCCATAAAATAATTTTTAAAATGTTTGCCGGTAAAAACATTGTTGTTTTGGGTAGTTATAATCTGAAGAAGAAAATAACTTGTAACAATATTTAGGTTTTATTATCATCCAAGTATTCCTCAGTATGAAATTAAACGATTCAAGTCGGTTTAACCCTTTTTTTAATGGAAATTATCAATTAATTAACAACGGCCATCCGTGTATTATGAATTATTTCAAACATTGATTATGAAAAGAGTTTAAAACATACAAGTTTAAAAAATGTATTCAATTTTCATGTTAGCATGTTGTAACCCCCCACTAGGTGGACCGACGACCTGGTGAAAACCGTGGGGAGCCGATGGATGCAGGAGGCGAGCAGCCGCTCAATGTGGCGCTCTCTGGGGGAGGCCTATGTTCAGCAGTGGACATCCACGGGCTGATGATGATGGTGTTGTAACAAAAGTCGTTCAGGGGCGAATTCTTTTTAAAATGTCGTATGTCATATCACGAATCGACACCTGCGTACATAGCGATGTCAGATGTTCGACATTATTTCGAGAATCTGTTCCTTCCTGAAAAAAAACTGCTGACTAATGTCGAGTGCACTTCCACACGTGTATATAATTATGAAAGAGATCACAAAATAAGACTTATGGTTATTAAATTGTTAAGGCATTACACTATATTACTATTATAGAGATTTTGTTGTTTGAAAATTAATCATAGTTTAAACTGAACACTCCGTTTTCACGAACTTAACAAGAAGATTATTGTATTATGTACGTAACCAATAGTTAGTCCAACTTATGTGACGGATAAATCGAACTCATTATACAGATGTAAAATTCTGCGGTAGGATTCAATATGCAATATGAAACATTTGTTTCCAAACAGAGAAACCACTTATTTAAGACTTTAATTGTTGTTTATTAACTCAGCGGCCGTATTACGGTGTTATTGGCCGATATAGACCGCGTGACGCCCTACTTGAGGGCCGGTCTTTCAATTGCATGATAAATGCACAGAATTCCCCCTATTACATAGGTCCAGAACCGAAGTCTCCATGCTTAACCTTGTTTGAACATGAATCAAACCATAGAGCACATTTTTTTTTTCTTCTAATGTCAGTTCCTCTTTCAACATACCATAAATAGTATTACCCGATTTAGTCGGGTACCTAAATAAAAATCTAGCTAGATGTAAAATGTAAATAATAAAAATTATATAACGCCTACATTAAAAAAATATAAAATAATAAAATTAATTACCATCATACTACTATCTATAGACAAGAAAAGGTCTATAGATAGCTCATGCAATCTTTTAATAAAAAGGATTCAAATTAAGTATAACCAGCAGTTTATTCAACATTTCTTTTAATAACTCACGAGTTTTTCAATATTACCAAGTTAAAGGAATTAAAGGACAACAGTTATGTAGGTACAGGGGGTCTAGCAAAGATACCAACCACTAACGCTAACGCCAAACGCCAACTCCAAAATGTACTGAAATGACATTTCGGAAATCGCTAACTTTTACGTAGCGAATGTCATTTCGATACATTTTTGGAGTTAGCGTGAGGCGTTAGCGATTGTGATCTTTGCTAGACCCCCTGGGCTCAACCAAAATAATGTTTCATATTTTAGGATAAAAAAAATAACCTTAAAAATGGGAAAACAGTGGGCGAATGGAACGTTTATAGTTGACAATAAAACTATTATCAGTAATTGCACTTCTGTGTTCTGTGTGTTCTTTACTATAGAAATGCGCTGAACATATTGTTGAGCGAGTATTAGGTTTCCACCAATCTTCATTTCGACTTTTTCATTCTTCATTTACTTTTATCCAACGATCAGCTAGACATGGATCTGTTAGAAATCTATACAAAAGAAATCGGGTAATTATTCAGATGTCGCGTGGCAATACTGATTATGACATGTCAACTTTTTATTGTGAAATGGATCTAACTCTTCGTCAAATAGAAATAATTAAAATAATCTTATAAAAATACATGATTAAGGCCACTTACAAGTGAAATGTGATCGTGTGCTTCTGTGATTCGTGCCTCGAGTGATTTCGGCACAGTTTTATCACGCAAGACGGCATTTTTTTGGTATGTATTCAAAAGCACACCCAAGTAACGACTGATTTTGATTTTGACAGCTGAGAATCAATCACACCCAAAGTGGTGTGTACGGTTTTGCCCTGCTTTAATTTCGTATTAGTGGTCTGGATAAAAAGTCTTTGGATAAATGTTAACGGTTAACGGCGGGGTTATTACGTAACTCGCAAACAGTTTGCAACAGGCGCAAATTGCGCAATCATTGCTGTCAAACGTCACTTTGACAGAGCAGAAAGATTTCCGACTGTCGGACAATCGATGAACCAAAACTTACATTATTTTGTTTCCATCTATTACTGTTCTGTTGCTAGTGGCGCTAGTGTCTAAGGCCAAAGTACATTCAGCGACAGGTGTGCAAACGGCGGACATCTTGCGACCGATCGCTAGGCGTTTGGTGTCGCATTGCTTCTGCTGTTGCAAGTTTTACGTAATTGCGGATGTTAGTAATTCTCTTAGTAAAAGCTTAGAATAAAATCCATTATCTCAATCTTGAATAATCGGTTCTAAAACGTAATTTAATCACGAGCAATATCTTTAGGGTATTGATAAAACGGTAAGTGTTTATCTTGAATATTGACGTATGCGAAATTGTGAAATCGAGTTACAAAGGACTGCAGTCAATAGTGTACGAGATTTGGGCCAACGCTGTACAGAAATGAAATAATATTTAGTAGGAATATAGATATGTAGGGAAAAATAATTTGGTAAATTTGTAGTTGTATGTTTGAATCACTTGTATTATATGAAGATTGTAAAAATATATCAATTTTACTGAAGTCAATGTTTTAAACAATGTATTCGTCATGTTGTCACGGTGTGTCCCGGCTGTAGGGACGGATGGATGCGGGGTGAATCCCGTTGTAGATTACAATCTTTTCTTTGCATTAAATTAAGTAGGTAGGTAAGTACCTAATGTTTAAAACTACAGTTATTGTAAAGAAAAGTTACATAAACATCTATTTTAATAACACTGGTGTTCAGTATAGTAGCGGTGTTTTTAAATTTGTAAATTTTACGAAATATAATGATTTGTTCATTATTAAAGTGTACATAAAAAAAATAATTAAAATTTTATTACTGGGATGCCCGTCTGGGATCTCTCTACGACGAACCTACTGCTATGCGATTGGGTACGTCCTAGAGAGACGAGTATGAACTTATGAGTTAGTGCAGACGGGTATGAGCGGGTAAGGTATGACTCGACTGAGTGTTGATATGTTGTAGCAGTTTCCAATCATGAAATGTCACTACCTAGTATGTGCTAGGTAATTTTAGCTGAAACAAAAGTCAATCATGGGAAAATGTTTATTATTTCTTTAAGGCTCAACTTTTATTGCCACGGAACCTAACTGTAACGAATGGAGTTATACATAGCATAATATACATTAATTATATCAATTATATTATACTTACATATTTTTTTTTAAGATCTGAAAAATAGATCGTTTCCGCATTGGTTTTCTGTTATGTTTATTCTAGTACAATCTTGTTCGTCGCTATTCCATTCCGCGACAATGTAAGTTGAACCTAAAGCTTTATTTTCAATAGATATAAGTAAAATGTGACAGCACTGTATTATTGATTATTGTTAAAGCGTACGGTGCGCAATGGGCCAGCGTTGCCGCTGCTATTGTTTTATAAAATAAACTAGACTATAACGGCGAACACTGCGGATACGTAACATAATTTTAATGCAAGTCTCAAAATCACTCACTTGGTTCTATTTTGGTTCAATAAACTGTGAACACAGTTCCAGGGCCCGAATCATAGATTTATATATCAGGATATGCCCGAAGGAACATTTTATTTTGTCAAAATGGCGTGGGATAAGTCAGCGCCATCTATTGGATTTCGCGTGAACTACGACAAGTTGAGAAAATTAGGTGCCTATCGCTGCCATTATGTCCGTCAATGTTTATGTTTACAATGATTATTCCAAATATAAATTCGATTATTTTGTTACAAAACAGAGTGTAATATTGAAAATATTGAATTACTTGAGGTAAGAAACTTGGTCTTTCTTTTCACTGCACTTTTGAGTATAGATTGTGCAACCCTTCACAATACAACTTGGCATATTTTGTTTGTGACATTCGACCGATGCCTTCTAACTTCCATCACAGATTGAGCGCTAGTGGATGCCAATCTGTGAAATTGACTCCCACTTCGAAGCGACGTTTTAACCTGTCATTATGCCTGTCCTTAATATATATGTCTATGCTCACATGGTTCTATTTTGGTTCAATAAACTGTGAACACAGTTCCAGGGCCCGAATGCTATTTCAAGTGTGTCATAATGGTTCATAAATGATATGGTGGCAGCATGGATGAAATAAAAAAAGAAGGATTGAGTTTTGATTGACATCGAACTGAAGCCCAAAATGGCGGACATATTACATATGTGTGTCAGATTGTAGTAGGGCGACCGGCTGCCTATGATGTGAGTGTGTGCGTGCCCCGCTCGTACGTACGAAGCGGTCTGGCTTCCTAAGGGTGCTTCAGTTTCGGATCAGACGGAATTCCCTCCTTCTTTTTTTATTAGCTCCATATGGCCTAGCATGCGCACCGCGAGATAACTTGTCGTCGCAGTTAGAGTGAGACACACTTAGGCGCTGCCATAGTGTTGTCACGGTCTCTCACGAGAAATAGTGTTGAGAAAATTTTGTCGCGGTGCGCATGCTAGCCGGGCATGGGTGGCAGTATACTTATGGTTTGTAGACTACCATCAGTGTCAAAATCTGTCATTATGGCACCATTCATGAACCATTATGACATAATTGAAATAGCAGACTTCGGGCCAAATATGGTGATTGATTTGTTAGTTACAATATAGTTTAGTAATAAACGTGATGCGCGGTGCAATGTAAGTATGTTATATTCCATGCATCGTTGTTAAACATATCAATTACTATGCTATGCTATATTACACCAACAGTTGTTTCGTTGTTCAAACTCGATGTCGGAATATTTGAATTAAAGATTTTAATTATTGTAATTTTATTAAGGTTTAAAAATATTCCATCTCGAATTTGACTCAAATATATTGAGGTTAAACGCAGAGGCATCGGCTTGGCCCGTTCGTGCAGTGATCCAGGGCCCGAAGTCTGCTACTTTGCGTCATAATTGTTCATGAATGGTACCATAATGACAGATTTTCACACTAATAGTAGTCTACAAAACATAAGTAGACTACCCTCAGTGTCAAAATCTGCCATTATGGCACCATTCATGAACCATTATGACACAATCCCAGACTTCAGGCCCTGTACAGTTGAAATGTTCCACCGTTATAATGGGCGGATCGGGAGAGTGCAAGATTCTCGTATTGACATACACACGATTTATTATTATATTATATTAATATAGAGTTTTATTTAACAGATTCGTTTTATTTAATCCTCATCATCATCATCATCATTAACAGCCTGAAGACGTCCACTGCTGAACATAGGCCTACCCCGGGAGCGCCACTTAGAGCGGCTGCTCGCCTCCTGCATCCATCGGCTCCCCGCGGCTTTCACCAGGTCGTCGGTCCACCTTGGGGGGCCGTTCTACGCTGCGTCTTCCAGTTCGTGGTCGCCACTCGAGAACCTTTCTTCCCCATCGGTTGTCAGTTCTACGAGCGATATGGCCTGCCCATTGCCATATCAACTTGCTAATCCTAAGTGCTACATCGGTCACTTTAGTTCTCCTGCGGATCTCATTACGTATCTTATCTCGCAGGGAAACACCGAGCATTGCTCTCTCCATAGCCCGTTGTGCGACTCTGAGCTTAGTAATGAGGCCAACAGTTAGAGACCACGTTTCAGATCCTTATTCTATGTTATTAATGTTATAAAATAGTTATTGCCTTCGTTTGCAAGTTCTTCAAGCATGCAAGTGACAAAGAGGTCGCACGAAAAATCCAACTTGGCTGGGCAGCGTTCGGAAAGCTTCGACCCATCTTTACGTGCAAAATACCGCAGAGCCTGAAAACAAAGGTATTCGATCAGCGTGTGTTGCCAGTGATGACTTATGGAACTGAGACATGGGGGTCTAGCAAAGCTCCCTCACGCTAACGCTATTGCCAAACGTTAACTCCAAAATGTACTGAAATAACATTTCAGAAATCGCTAACTTCCGTAGCGAATGTCATTTCGATACATTTTTGGAGTTAGCGTGAGGCGTTATCGTAAGCGATTGTGATCTTTGCTAGACCCCATGGTCTTTTACCGTTGGCCTCAGTAAGTATAGGTAGGAATCCCCAAGAGCAAACAACGTTTCGCCAAAAGCGTCACATTTGCTCAGTGGGAATCCCGAACTCATTAAAGGTCTTTATATCTGTTTAGTACAAAACTATACATATATTTAATTATTATTTAGTTAGTTGTAGCAACACTGCGATGTTAGATTTTTGTTTTCTACCAATGGCAACCCCTTCTTCCCACCAGAGAAAAATAAAAATATGCAATGACATTAGCATAAAACAGACATGGCCAAAACGACTTGAATCCAGGCCATAAAAAAAACCATCTTTGTACCTAATGGCAGTGCTCAATTTTGTTAATTAATTTAAAATTGTAAACGCTTATTTTAATACAAAAAATATGTGTTTTATTTTGTACAAAACAATATCTCGACAACCTCTTGGCCGATTTTGCTCTTATTTGGAACTAGCTGACTTGCCCCGGCTTCACGCTTTTTTAAGAGTTTTACGCCTTACTTAATGAAGAAGGTAGAGGCAGGTGCACCTTCATCCATTCATTTTTCCCCCCGAAAAGAGAGAAAGGATTCTCTCTTCCAAAGCGCAGCATAGGAGTGGTCTGGACTTAATTTACAACTTCTATGTTGTGCTATGGAAAAGAGAGCGTAAAGGTCACAGCTCATTAGAACCACCCGGCACCCACTCCGCACCGCCTCGCCTCCTACGGCTAGTATTCTTTATATATGAACTTGTATGGATATGCGCTCACTATATCAAGGGCTTACGACCGACGCGATCCGGTGACGCTACGGAGTTGATATAGTGAGTGCATATCCATACAAGTCCATATTTTATAAAGAATACTAGGCGAGGCGGTGTGTAGTGGGTGCCGGGTGGTTGTAATGAGCTATGACCTTAATACTGAAGGTTGGATGTCTGTAATTTCTGAACCATAATAACCGACGACCTTGAACAATATTTAAAGCGACCCTTTTCTAATATAAAAGAATGAATGAAATCGAACCAGGCGTTGATAAATTCCTTAACAAAACAAAAAAACAATGATGGTATCGTCGCTGAAGAAAAGCGGCCTCCTAAGAGGATATTTAGTTACATATCATACCTACATATTATTTATCAAGCATTGTTAATTTTTTAAACAGCATTTAGACAAAAAAGTGGGTGAGATCCTACTGCCTGCACCAAAGATAATACATAGTATAGTCAAAGCTACTAGAAAAAGAGGTAAGGGAAGGAAAAAGACAGGTTAAGGATTTCTTTAATTCCCAGAGAAGCCTTTAGCCTTATCCCTGTTAGCTTCGTAGAACAAGTCCCAGAACGCCATTCTGTCGTGGTACGGTCGCTTCGCGATCTTCAGCTCACTGTCAATGTCGATATACCACTGACTGGATCCTGTCACTGGCTCCCATTTTACTGGAAGTAGTTCGGTTACTTCAGGTGTTGGATTTCTGAAAGAGATAAGGTTTTGTTAGTAGGTACAAAGAGCTCTACGAGTATGCTAACCAGTACCCCTTACGAGTTTCGATAGTTTACTAAAACTTGATTCGTTTACGTTTCCTCCCTTTTCTCCCATACATTTCTCTGCAGCGCCCCTAGCGGGCACGTTGATGAACTAAAAATGGCAGTACAAATTTTAAATGGATTCGCGCGTATTCACATATTGGAAAACCCGTACTAGGGGTACAGGAATCATCACCTCGCTGTCCTGAATGAAAATCTATAAGTAAAATAGCTCACGTGGGTCTGGACATGATTCACCAAGGAGTATAGTGTTCTGTGTGATTCACAGTGATTGGTCGCGCGTCTCAGGCTGCGTACGTTCTATAGTGTATTTTTTCGACCAAAAGTAAGATTTTTTCTATGGTTTTCTTTTTACCATTACTCTGTTGATATTAGCCTTTGTATTTTGAATATTTTTTCACTATATGGTTAGATTTAAACGCTTTGGAAACCATGATTCGTTTTTGGTTAACATGTTTTGTCTCGATGCTGTGTTTATTTTAGTGGCGCTTGAGTTGGTACGGGTAGGGACGGTTGAAACAATTTTTTCGGGTACTGTTGACACACTGATAACGTTTGCTTTTTTAGTTTTAGATGGCGAAAATCTTTAGGATTATGTGTCGCCAACTCAGTACAGCGAAACTCATACTCCTAGATTTTCACACCGAGTGCTCGTGTGACCGCAGCCTTGTTGATAGAGCGTCCAATCCTGTGAGTTCCGTCGTGGGTTCAAATCCTGCCGATAAATAAAATTTTAAGGACGAGTTGTATTTTCATACATCGTGGGAAAAAATATTTTTAAATGAGTTCTGCATAGGTACTGCACCTACAGATTTAATTTCCGCGCATTATTTGAGAAAAGTACTACACAAGCCTTGGCCACAGTTAGGCATTTATGGACTTACGTCTACAGTCTACACGTTCGTCCATCAGTGCCTCTGTTACTGGCCGCTGCAGTAATGTACTATATATATATATTATGCCCTTTATTATCCATTGAATACTTATAAAACATGTATAACTTATATACAGGGTTACAGGAAAAATCGTGCTAGACCCGCTAAGGGCGTGGAGTACCCATCATTTCTGACCTATTTCAGGAGGCCTTTACTCTAAAAGAGATCCTTGAATGTACTATAACATGACCAAATAACCATGGCATAACTATACCTACATTGGTCTACTTACCCATACTTGACAAAATTGGTCCACATAGTCGTAATTTGATCAACAACTCTCTGGTCTTCTGGAGTAACTTCTTGTTGCTTAAATAGGGTCACGTCGAAGATGTAGCCGATCTCATCTGCATGCGCAGCTCCGGGCACAGTCGTGTTGATATTAGCTTTTACAAAATTCCTTCCCCCTTCGTATGAGAACAGGAACTGGTATATAACTCTTGCATTGTCTTCTAGAAGAAGCTTGATGGCACGCTCTGTCGGATGGTTCCAAACCAAGTCTGATGCGAAGTGTGTTATTTTTTGCTCTAAATCCTGACTGGTCATTTCGTCGCCAATATAAAAACGCCTGAGTAATGCCGCCATATCTTCCATGCCTTCCACGTTAAAGCCAAATTCTAGCAAATCCAAAAAGGAGTAAGTGTCGAAAAACTCCGCAGGTCTGTTCCCGTATTGGAAAATCATCTCCTCACTTGTGTACCCGATTATAATGTCTATGTCCTTGACTTTTTCTGAATGGGCAACATTTGAATGAACAGCTACAAATCTTTCTATGCCCTCGAACTCTCTTTCGACACAAGCCTTTGTCACAGGCTGGTTGTTATTCTGAGAAGAAGCGAATCCCAATTCCGCAGCAGTTGCTACTACATCATCAACGTTTGATTTAGATAAGAAATCGATAGCTGCATCTAAATCATCTGTCTCAAACCCTAAAGCTTCGGCAACTTTTATAGGAGCATCATTGTTCTGGTCGACGAGAGTCCAAGGTGAAGACGACGATCCGCTTTGTATGATTGCTCTTTCAAATAGCTTCTCATGATGCGATAGAACATGCAAATGCACGGCCATGCCTCCAGCGCTCTCACCAAAAACGGTCACTTTGTCCGGATCACCACCAAAGGAGTCTATATGATCGCGTATCCATCTAAAACCCAACAGCTGGTCTCTAAGACCGGCATTGCCTGGGGCTTTGGGGCTGTCAGTGCACATGAATCCGTACATGCCAACTCTGTAGTTGACAGTGACGATGATAACCCCATGTCTGACTAAGAAGTTGGGGTTTGATACGTCTCTGTTCCCGCTACCTCCCACCCATGCTCCTCCGTGCACCCAGACCATGACGGGTAGAGATGTGACGTCATCAGTGGTGTCAGGTACGTAAATATTTAGAACAAGGCATTGAAGGGTCCCAGTGATGACGCCTCTTTGAACTTGGGGGCAGAAAGTGGTGTCGTTGTAGGCCAGGATAGGTTCGGTGTAACCAGGATGAGGGTGTGGAGCCTGAAAATTATAAAACTGTGTACCAAGTTTCATCAAGATTCGTTGAAGAATGCGACTTGTACGCGAGTACGTACATCCGGACAGACGAAAGCAAATTTTGGCAAGTTGAAGCAGAGACTTTCGCAAACTTCGATTACTCGGTCAATAATTACAATAAACAATTATTGGTTTGGTCATGTTATGCAGGTAATTAGGTTAGTATTCATAGCGATAATAAAAGCCCTGATTAATTGATATTTAGGGTTCCGTATCCAAAGCACAAAGGAAACCCTATTATAAGGATCCGCTGTTCGTCTGTCTGTCTCTGTCTGTCACCAGGCTGTGTCATGAACTGTGATAGACAGACAGTTGAAATTTTCACATAATAATATGACGTAATTCTATTGCCGCTATAACAACAAGTACAAAAAAAACACAATCAAATAAATATTTGAGGGGGTCCCATAAAGCAAATATGGTCTTTATTTCTTTTTTAGAGACTTACGGAACTCTTCGTGCGCTAGTCCGACTTACACTTGACTGGTTATTATCTTATCTTTCAATATTTATTATATCAGAAAACTGTGATGCAACAAGTACCTGTAGATGACGTGAATCCGATGTGAATTGTGATTAGGTACCTATAGGTACATTTGAGACCTTATTAGCATATTACCTAACTCATTGGCCCGAGTCCAACGTTTATTCATTTCATTTCTGTAGGCCTAGCACGAATATTTACGCGCAAGTAAGGTAAGTGTAACGTTAACGTAAGGGAGTTGGATGGCATTTGTGCAGCGCTCCATACAACTGACTTACATTAACGTTACTAAAGTTCACTTACTTGCGCCGCAAATATTTACGCGCGCGTAAGCGTAAGGCAGTTGTATTGCATTTGATCTGCCCTCCTATTATTATTGCGTCTGCCGCTCAACTGCTGTCAAAGTTCATAAAATTTTCACAGGAGTTGAGCGGCAAACGCGCGTCAGCAGCGCTGCTAGCTCAATCGTAATAGGGTGGCAGATCAAATGCCATACAACTGCCTTACGTTAACGTTACACTTACGCGTGCGTTATTATTCGTGCTAGGCCTACTGTTTATTGCACAGCACTGCAAGGAAAAACACAGACCTGTGAATTGCTATTATCTCTTGTGAAAAATGGTGCGCAAGTTCGTTTTTACTATTACTAAGGCTCCGCTGTCTGTCTTTCTGGTCTGTCTGCCTGTCACCAGGCTGTATCTCATGAACCGGGATAGTTAGACAGTTGAAATTTTCTCAGATGATGACTGTATTTCTGTTGCCGCTATAACAAATAATACTAAGAAACAGAATAAATATTTAAAGGGGCTGCCATAATCATAACGAACTCGATTTTTTTGCTTGGATAGAAAATGTTACAGGCCCCTCCGCTTGCGCTTTTTTCGCTTTGGAATGGTGCGCGAATACGTCTTGCAATCTTCGTCTATTATAAATACCGCTGTCTTCTACAAATAGGTACTCGCAATATAACAAGTTTAAACTTAAGTATCACACTTTGAAAAAAATAACTGGCGAAGTGAGAGTCGGACTCCTGCATGTAAAGTTCCGTACCATTATCTATCCCTGCTATCTAGTGTTGAACAGCAGTACTATTTAAAGCAGCGCTATCTATGACTGAACTGATAAACGAGCAAAAAGTTATCCATTGTCAATTTCGGCCATCTAGTGTCGAGTAGCAGTACTATTTACAGCAACGCCATCTATGACTCATCTGGTTAACGAGCAAAAAAAACATCCATTATTTATCCCTGCCATTCAGTGTTGACAAGCAGCACTATTTAAAGCAGCGCTATCTATAAACTCATCTGGTAAACGAGCAAAAAACCCTGCCATCTAGAGTTGAGTAGCAGTAGGTACTTTTTAAACCAGCGCCATCTATGACTCATCTGGTAAACGAGCAAAAACACATGTTGAATGAGATATTTATTTTTAGTATTTGTGGTTATCTGTGAAAATTTCAACTGTCTAGCTATCACGGTTCATGATCATGAGATACAGCCTGGTGATGATGATAAAATATGCTGATGAACGCAGGAAGCGAGCAGCCGCTCAGTGGCACTCTGTGGGGATGGCCTATGTTCAGCGGGGGTGACCTATGTTCAGCAGTGGACGTCTTCAGGCTGTTAAAATATGCCGATGGATGCAGGAGGCGAGCAGCCGCTCAAAGTGGCACTTTGAGAGGGAGGCCTATGTTCAGCAGACGATGAGGATAAAATATGCTTATAACTTGCAGTGCGATACAAACGGTTATCATCATGTAATTTAAAAGTACCTACACGTCTTGGATTTAGATCCTAAAAGCGGTGAGGATACGCGCCATTTCTCAACTGTGATGTAAAATACATCTAAATACTCACCCCGAAAGGATTCTCCTCATCCACCAGTCCGAACGGCACCCCCAGGAACATCGTATATTCCCTGTCCTCTGACCTGACCCCCCTAACCTCCCCCAACCTCGTCTGCACCACTAAATCTATACATTGTACGCATATCGCTTGGAGGAGAAGCAGTGCAGCCGCGCGAAGCATTGTAGACTCTGACGATCGAATATGTAATATTGTTGATTATATATGAATTCTTTGATTGATTCATTACCTTAAATATAATTATCATGATTTATTTTTGTTATTGAGAACTCTTATCAACGCCTAAAATTGATAGGAAACAGTTAATCTTTTATCTTCCAATCTAAACTACCTATGCCCGTTACTTATAAAATAAACATTGTATAACAGCGGAACAGGGGCCGTACTGTGAGCTCTTAGCGCCATTCAATATTGAGCCAATATTGGATCGCTTGTCAAAATCTTCATACAAAAAAAAACGAAGCGATCCAATACAGGCTCTGGTTTGAATCGCACTAAAGCTCACAGTACAGCCCCTGTTGTCGTCTTTGCAGATTTTAAACTCAAACTCAAATCTGTCCGCTGTTTCCTCGTGGACCTACTATTTTGTCCTACCAGTAGGTCCACGAGGACATGTATGTCCTCGTGGACCTACTTACTTTTGTGCACACCCTGCGAGAAAAAACAAATGCTAACTATTAGAAAAAATACAGAATATAGTGTGCTTGAAGGAATTAGACAGAACTGCGTATTTAAATTAAATATTAATGAAAAAAATATTTTACTAAACAAATGCTCGTAGCTGTAAAGTTGGCGCCAAAAATTGCTGTGCTGTTTTATCTTTGATAGCTTGTCATTTTTGACAGCTGATGTCATTTTTGACAGCCTATGTCATTTTTGACAGCGAATGTCATTTTTGACAGTTGTTTTCACTTTGACGGCTATGTCATTTTTTACAGACTTAATTTTTAACAGAATTTATTACGATGGATCTAGTAGCGCTCCTGACGCGTGTATGCCGCTCAACATCCGTCAAAGTTCATAATTATTATATAGGGCTGATTTTTTGCGAGCGATTGGTTTTCACGGCGCATGGTTAACATTGTTTTCACATTTTAAAAAATAATCTTTTAAGCTGCCGTTTCCTCGTGGTGATATCGTCCTAAATAATAATGTTTCTAGGTACCAAACGCTTAGTATATTAAAATGACGCATTAAAACGCACATAAGCCATCTCATATCGTTTAGCCAGCCCGTTGACTGTTCGAATGACGGAAGCTCGAAAGACCACGTCATTTTTCTGAAAACACGTCGAACACCTTGACACGAACATACAAGTGGTCAAAATTATCCATAGGTATCACTAAACAATCCGTCAAAAATCCATGGCAGCCACCTTTGAAAATGCCGGTAACCAAATAATTTTTCCATTTATAGGTAAGCGTTTCAATTTTGCAAGGCAACCCTATTTTTTGTATTTCTCTGGAACATCCCAAGATCTACTCCAATTTCAGTTAGCGGGACCCCCATATCTCTTGTAATTTTGGAGATCCGTTGAGCTGTTCCATCTCGGAGACGACTTTCTGGTAATCTCAGATTTTTCCCGGGGTCACGTAACGCATCCCTATATAGTTCTATACTCACTATTGAGTTTTGACGCACCACTTCTCAGAGCTGAGCCGAGATCAATTCTGTCAACATCAACACAACAAACATCAACTTTTACTTTTCTGACGATTCCACAAAATGATTAAGCCAACACGCAAAAAGTTTTTATAAGTATCTACAGGAGGATTGCAAAATCACTTTCTTAAAATATGACGTCACAGTAGGACCACGAGGACATGTATATCCTCGTGGTCCTACTAGTAGGACAAAATAGTAGGTCCACGAGGAAACACCGAATCTGTCGTACAATAACACGGATGATATAATAAATATATATAGATTATAAACAGTCGGTGCCTAGCGGTGAGTTAACGGATTTTAGTAGCGTTGAATTGTGAACAAACCCTTACGCCCTTATAGCAAGCCCGAGAGTGCGCCATGTTTCATGTTTCGCGCGGCATGCGTAATATTGTGAAGCCGGTTCATGCCAACTTAAGAGCCCAAAACAAATTTGCGCAAACTATTTTAATCAGATGTGTGTATTAGTTTCCAAATGTCATTTTATATTCCTTTTAAAATATTATTTCGAATTTATAAATAAGTAATTTATATATGTCACCGTCTTATTGTAAAAACCGTAAGTTTATAAAAGACGCGGTTATTTATAAACTGTCGATTTATTGCAAACGGGCAATGTGTCTCACAATAAAGTTGTCGATATATCAGTTATTTATAATTAGTCGGCATCACTTCGTTTTTTCGTAATTGTGACTACTAGTGTGGTCAAAACTAGTGATTCTATGGCGATGGGTTCACAAAGCATGATAAATAAAACCACAATCAGTGAAAAATATCTTGTATCTTAAAATTAACGTTCATTATACAATTCTTTAATTAACGCAATTGAAATCAAAACAGACCATATGATAAAAATAAATATCTGAGCAATTTATTGTTGTAATAATCCACACAGTATTGTTGTAATAATCCAGTTTTAGCCTAATAATAAGTCCCTCTGCACTAACTTCTAACTTTGCATTGCATCTGTGTCGCGTAACTTCAAACTCGGATAAATCCACATGTGACATTTTTTGAGATTTTGGTATCAAAGGAAAGAGTAAAAGAGCTATTAAACAATTATATCAGTAGGCCTAGCACGAATATTTACGCACGCGTAAGTGTAACGTTAACGTAAAAACCCCCTATTACGACTGCGTCTGCCGCTCAACTGCTGTCAAAGTTCATACAATTTTGACAGTAGTTGAGCGGCAGATGCGCGTCAGCAGCGCTACTAGCTCAATCGTAATAGGGGGCAGATCAAATGCCATACAACTGGCTTACGTTAACGTTACACTTACGCGCGCGTAAATATTCGTGCTAGGCCCACAGGTGAGTTGTTTACCTTTTCAATTTAAATAAATTGTATTGTATTGTAGACTTTACAAATAAATCTGTATAATTAAATTACATTTTTATCTGTATAAAAAAAACAGCCTACACTATGTGGTATCTGTATTAGTGACGTCACAAGGCTGCGCCTGCGTCGTCTGTGGCCAGGTCGCAGCGAGAGTTTCTGGAGGCGGGTTTTTTCGACGCCGCACGAATGGTGTCTGTAATTTAAACAAATATACAATTAAATAAGGATTTCTTCTGGTTTGTGATCCCGGTCAGAGAATAAGACCATCCCATCTCTTCCTGTTGGTGCCATAAGATCCGCCTAAGGGAATATCCAGGGAATGAAAAGCAGCATCTCTGAGGTACTTTATCATCATCATCATCATCATCATCAACAGCCTGAAGACGTCCACTGTTGAACATAGGCCTCCCCCAGGGAACGCCACTTAGAGCGGCTGCTCGCCTCCTGCATCCATCGGCTCCCCGCGGCTTTCACCAGGTCGTCGGTCCACCTAGTGGGGGGCCGGCCTACGCTGCGTCTTCCAGTTCGTGGTCGCCACTCGATAACCTTTCTTCCCCATCGGTTGTCAGTTCTACGAGCGATGTGGCCTGCCCATTGCCATTTCAACTTGCTAATCCTAAGAGCTACATCGGTCACTTTAGTTCTCCTGCGGATCTCCTCATTTCGGATCTTATCTCGCAGGGAAACACCGAGCATTGCTCTCTCCATAGCTCGTTGCGCGACTCTGAGCTTAGTAATGAGGCCAACAGTAAGAGACCACGTCTCAGTTCCATAAGTCATCACTGGCAACACACATTGATTGAAAACTTTTGTTTTCAGGCTTTGGTAATTTATAATCGCGAAAAATTATTTTATTTGCAATATAGATTTATTTTATTCAATTGTTGGATACCTTCTACCAAAATAATTATGTGAGGACATTTTAAACAGCGCCATCTAGCGCCAAACTATACATAGCTTGTACTATGGGAACCAGATAACTGATACAATACTTATATACTTTTTGTTTGTAAATACATACATAGAATACAATATAACACCCAGACGCAGAACAAACATCTATGTTCATCACACAAATGTTTGTCCTGGGTAGGAATTGAACTCACAACCTACAGTTCCGAAGGCAGAGTTACCACCAACTGAGCTATAAAGCCAGTCAGATTGCTTGAACTGTAGACCTTTTTCCGTTCAATAGTTGGTAGGTTGGTTCTAAAAAATATCTGTATCTTGTAAGTTAGTTCTTCATCATGTCATCATCATCAACAAAAGCTGGAAGACATCCACCGCTGAACATAGGCCTCTTACATAGGGCGCAACTTTGAGCGGTTGCTCGCTTCCTGCATCCATCGGCTCGCAGCTTTCATGAGATACACATCCAGTTGCAGAAACGATCATTTTAAAGTCTGCTTTAAATCTTAATCTTCCATTAAACTGTTGCCTCCCTACAGTTTAAGGACTCCATTACCTTTAATGCCGCCATTAAGATTAATGATCGTTTCTGCAACTGGGTGACTGACGGACAGAGAGACAGTTGGACAGCGCAGCCTTAGAAATAAGGTCCATTTTACACTTTAGGTACAGAACCCTAAAAATCAAATTACAAAGTACACCTCGCGAGTCTGTCTTTAACATGAGTTTTTTTTTATTTCAATAGAGTATGTAGGCAAAGCACCTCCTTCGATTTCTTTTTTCTTATATTTTGGCTCCACACATAGTGTATTTAGCCAGTGTCAAGTATTGTAATTTTTTATTGTTAAAGAATATATCGCGTAAGGTCAAGTCATAGTCATAGTCCAGTCTAAGTCATGCTCCAGTAAAGTGGTGGCAACTTTACTAGAAGCTTCTATGGAGTTTTGGAAGCAACACGAAAACTCACGTTTCACCACATTATATCACTTGCCCACACTCATGCTCGTAATTCAGCACTTAATGCGTAAAACGCCACCAATTTTAAACATTAACACTGGAAAAGCACAAGTTTTGAAAAATAATACAATGCAACGACGTGAACTTTTCCGCGCTCCCGCCAAAACAAAAAAAAAAAATTAAGTTTAAATTGGAATAGAATACGAACCAGTAGGTATGACATACTCTGTCATGATTTTCTTGTGAAAAATACAACTCTGAAGACCTTTACATTTTAGATTCATCACCACTCGTAGCTCATAGCTGTCTTCATACTCATTACCTACATGTGCCAAAATTTCTCACTGAACAATCTTCGTTTGATGTTCTATCTTAGTCCACGTGACATTGGCAAAATTGTGGTCACCTCTCCACAAAGGCCATTAACCAAGAGTTGAAGTTGACCTTTACATTTTTTCTTTAATTTCCTCGCTTTAGAGAGGAGCATGAATATTAAGAATAGGCATGATGACATTTTTTTTTCGTTTGCATAAATTAATAATATTCCTCGAAAGATAAACATTTGTGAAATCAGAAATTAAATATCTCAAAAAATGACAAAGTTATAAGCATTTTAAAAACCGGAATAGAAAGAGATAGCTCAAACGGCCAGTGACGTCAGAGGAAGGTCGTTATAGTACCTCATTACTAAGCTGTGGTAGCCTTTCATACAATCTCTTTGGCATGTGACGTCACGAGTAGAATTTTCATAGTAACTGTGGGGGCGCTCTGTTTCGCGAGAAAGGGACAGGATATGCCCCCTACAGAAACTTTAAAAGCTTATTACTCCGTGATTTAATTACCGATTTTACTTATTTTTTCAATTATTGCATTCATTTTAATCTTCTTTATGAAAGTAATATTTACTTGTTCATTTTTAATAGTAGGCACCATGCCTATTCCCCTGGGCCATTATCCGACCGTTGCTTACAGAGTAAGTATAACATACCTTATGCACTAGTTTGTTGTGATTGTAGAGAGCTGCGTCGTGACTGAAGGTTGCGGCGCACTTGGTGCAGGCGAAGGGTCGCTCGCCTGTGTGCGACCTAATGTGCCCCTCTAGGATCCTTTTAGTCTGTGTAAACAATAATTTATAGGAAATATACTAATTTTAATTTTAAATTTGATTACTTAGGTAATTAAAAATATTAAAATTAAATTATTGTACGTGGTTTTTAAGTCATCTGTGGAATTTTCAACAGTCTAACTATCACGGTACATGAGATACAGTTCAGTACCCCTAGTACAAGGTTTCCAATACGTGAATACGCGCGAATCCATTTAAAATTTGTACTGCCATTTTTACTTCATCAACGTGTCCGCTAGGGGCGCTGCAGAGAAATGTATGGGAGAAAAGGGGGAAAACGTAAACGAAACAAGTTTTAGTAAACTATCGAAACTCGTACTACCATGGAGGTATAAGGAGAGAGCCAAAATCTGCCAATGCGGCGATGCCGCTCCGCATCCTTCGTGTAAACATACTATCTTGTATCTCTGTCTAATACACAAATCGCCGCATAGAGTATGCGAGAAAGCGACTGTAAGAACGGCAACCTCGCCTTTTCTACCACCGCGTGTCATGTCTTGACAGTTTGGTGTGTCAAGAAATTAAATGCGAGGGCATAAAACGTGAAAATATAGTGATTATATTGTTATTAGGGCTAAATATTGTGTCAATAGTGAAATTGTGTCGTGTTGTGCTGTGTTTTGTGCATCAAGAGTAACCCGAGGAGTCGAAGGAAAACCAGAATCATCATTTTATACGTTAAAGTTTACTGGCTATTTTTATGTTAAACATCGAAGTTTCGAAGTAAATATGCATTTCATATTAAGAATATACGTTTTTTCCATCGTATAATTACCATGCCATTGCAATTACTGAAAGATTTAATGCTTTAATTGATATTTTAGGGATGGGCGATTTTACGCCTCTCGAATAGTGATGTACCTTACACTTTCCATTACATTTTGTCGATATTCGTAAATCTTCATACATTTGCACAAAATTACTTTGGTTTTGGGGAGATTAAAAAGTAGAAAATCTCTTTCCCTAAAAGTGGCTGAATGGATTTAGATCAAAGTGCAAACAGAATTAAAAAGTAGGTGCAAATCTGGCAATTTAAAAATAGGCACCTAACCTACTTTTATAAAATACAGTAGGTAGGCCAGTGTCGTCTGGCTTCAATATGAGTTATGAAATTTATAATAAACTAGCTGACCCGCCCCGGTTTCGCACGGGTTTATTAGTTTTATGCCCTTACCCTGTTTATGGATAAGAGAAGCAAAAGTGAAATATATAGGGGAAAAAGATGAATAGATGGGAGGGCGAAAGGAGACAGGCGCAGCAGTCTCATCCATTCATCCTTTTCCCCTATATTTTTCCCTAAAATAAATATAGGGGCTTCAATACCACTAGCTAATTAACTAGGTGATGCGATTAACTTAATAAAAATGCTATTTGGCCTTAAAATCTTCGCGTTTAATTTCTGGAATTTTGCAATGGAAGAAGAAACAGAGAGTATATTTTACAGACTATAGATGACAGGTTATTTTTTTTTTTTTTTTTTGGTCTCTGTAGTTGCATCATTGTTTCTTCATAAACATTCCGCCCCTCAAAGTGCGTTAGAACTTTTATTTTAACAAAGAAATCAAAAAATACTGGGTGGTATTAAAAGGAGGAAGAAACTATGACGCTAGAGTTTAAAAACATATTTAAATGAATTAACTGAAATACAACTATAAAATACAAAAACACAAGTGAGCAAAATACGAACGCGCAAAACACTAGTGCGCAGCATACATGTGCGCAGCATACAAGTGGACTGTAAAACTTGTCTATTTTAACTAAAACTATTTATCTTCTAAACATAAATTAACAAATTATGCAAATTAACATGATTCATTTTCAGTAGGTAGTAAACATAATTTGTGTATTGGTCTTTTCAATACTGAATCTTTACATTTTAAACTAACTACTCTAATTAAGCCGTCTGAACCAGGGTGTACATTGGTAATTCTACCCATCAACCATTTGGTGGGTGGCAATCGTTCATCTTTTACTAAAACAACATCTCCAATTTTAAGATTATTTTGAACACTATTCCATTTGTAACGCTTTTGTAAATTAACAAGATACTCCTGGCTCCACTGACGCCAAAATGACTGTAATTTCTGTTGTAAATAAATCCATCTTTTATTGTAAGGTACATTAACATTTTTCAAATCTTCGTCAGGGACTACTATTGGATTCTCACCAATCAAAAAATGACCTGGTGTCAGTGCAATTGTGACACCATGTTTGTCATCATCTAATGATGTTAATGGTCGTGAATTCAAACAACTTTCTATTTGACATAATAGGGTTGAATATTCTTCGTAGGTAAGTTTTGAATCATTGAGAATTCTGTTTATGTGCTTTTTCATTGATTTAATGGCAGATTCCCACAATCCTCCCATGTGGGGAGCTCCAGCTGGGTTAAATTGCCATTCAGTGCCATCTTGCGCTAACAATTCAGCAAGTTCTGGTGGCAAATTAATAATACTTTTACTAGCCAATGAACTAAGTTCTTTACAAGCTCCTACGAAATTGGTTCCACAATCGCTTATAAGTTTTTTACAATATCCTCTACGGGCTGTGAAACGACGAAAAGCTGACAGGAAACATTCTGTACTGAGACTACTCACAAGTTCTATGTGAACTGCTTTAGTAGCAGTGCAAATAAATAGGGCAATGTAAGCTTTTGTGGTCTTATTGGAGCCACGTCCGCTAAACAATTTAAGAGTTACTGGCCCGGCAAAATCAATGCCACTTACAAGAAAAGGTCTTTGTGGAGTTACTCTATCTTTAGGTAAGTTTCCCATCAACTGCTTCGCAGTCTTACTAGAATTTCTACAACAAGTTGCACATTCTCTAATTACTTTCTTTATCAATTGCTTCACAGCTATAATGTGATATTTGTTTCTAATGTAATTTAACATCAACAGGTTTCCACCATGCAAGGTAGTTGAATGAGAGTCTTTTACAATAAGGTAAGCTAGTCTGCTATTTTTTGCTAATATTATAGGGTGCTTTGTTGTTTCACTAACATTTGAATTTTGTATACGCCCTCCTACTTTTAATATGTTATCATGATCATCAACAAATGGGTTCAAATTTGCTATATCTTTTTCAATTACAGGTTCAGATTTCTGAGACATCTTTACTAATACAATTGCAGCATTTTGCAGTTCTTTGGAATTCAGGTAAGTGGTATTTATAAAATCAGGTAAGTCTATATTTTTAGCTTTGCTTTTACATTTGTAGTAGAATCTTAGGCAATAGCTTGTTACTCTTAGCAATTTTTTATAACTAGAATGTCTATTAATAATGTTTTCTGTTTCAGGTTCCGCCACTACGCCACTATTTACCAACACTTTCACTTCAGACTTTTTCTCACACTCAGTGGAATTAATTATTTCACTTATGTCTTTCACAGGTAATTCACTATCACTACAAAGCCAGGATGGACCGTTCCACCACAGCTCGTGCGACTGCAGCTCAAGCGGAGAAATTCCTCGGGATGCAACATCGGCAGGGTTGTTGAAGGACTCTACATGATTCCATCTATCAGTGTCTACTATATTTGTGATTTCTGTCACTCTATTGGCGACGAAGGTGTTCCAATAGCAAGGTGGGCGCTGTAACCAAGCCAGGACTATTGTTGCATCTGTCCAAGCATATGTATCGTTCTGTGGGACATTCAGTACTACTTGAGTTTTATGTAGTAACTTTGCTAATAATACCGCCCCACATAACTCCAGTCTAGGTGTTGATATCTTTTTTACAGGCGCTACTCTGGTTTTGGCTTCAATCATAGTCACTTTAATGGAGTTAGGTAGTATTGTGCGACAGAATACTACTGCTGAATAAGCAATATCTGAGGCATCGGAAAATCCATGGATTTCAACTTTAATTGTATCTTCAGTTATGCCTAACCATCTATCTAGCTCTATCTTTGGCATGTTGCATAGTTGCTTACGGAATGTTAGCCATTCTACTACTAAGTCTTCAGGAATATTATCAT
This sequence comes from Ennomos erosarius, assembly GCA_963580505.1. Lineage (NCBI taxonomy): Eukaryota > Metazoa > Arthropoda > Insecta > Lepidoptera > Geometridae > Ennomos > Ennomos erosarius. Next base: position 957,095 of record OY757006.1, on the reverse strand, counting down.
CCCAATCTAGGCCTTCTATCCAAAGTTTTTGCAGAAAGACTTTTGCTCTCACTACTATTGGGGCTAACCATCCAGCAGGATCGTATAGCTTTGCTATGTCTCTTAATATTGACCGTTTGGTCGGCTTCTCATTACAGATTTTGATATCAAATCCGAGTTCAAATGTATCTGTTTTACTATTCCAGTCGATTCCTAGTATCTTTCTAGTATTCTGTGTTGAGTCTTCTATGTTTGGCATATTGGATGCCCACTTATGTAAAGTTAAGCCACCTCTTTTCAGTAATAAAATTAGATTTTCTTTTAGTTCCATGACTTTAGCAGGTGATGATGAGCCAGTAAGTAAATCGTCCATGTAAAAGTCATTTAGAACTGTTTCTGTTACTTCTTCAGGGAAATGGGCTTTCTCATCAATAGCTAACTGCTTAAGCGTCTTAATAGCTAAATAGGGTGCACATGATGTACCATATGTAACAGTAGCCAGTCTGAAATGTTGCACAGGCTCGTTTGTGTCAAATCTCCAAAGGATTCGTTGAAAGTCTCTGTCATTTTCATGGATTTCTATTTGTCTATACATCTGACGGATATCTCCTATCAAAACTGAAGCATGTCTTCTCCATCTTAAGGTAATGTCTCTAAGATCACTTTGAAGTGATGGCCCTATTAATAAATTTTGATTCAATAATTTTCCATTACTAGTTCTGGCAGATCCGTCATAGACAACACGTAGCTTTGTGGTAAGATGCTGCTCATTAATGACAGCATGATGCGGTAAGTAGCAAACACTTTGGCATGGAGTGATGTCTGATACTGGAATGCGTTCCATGTGTTTCTGTTCTAAGTAGTCTGACATGAACTCATTGTAGCTACTTTGTAAGTTTGGATATTTTTTGAATTTATTCTCGACTGTAATTAATCTTTTTAATGCTATTGTTTCAGATTCACCAATGTCTGGAGGATTCGCAGCAAAAGGTAATCGAACTGTATATCTTCCGTCTCCGTTTCTACTATGTGTTTTACTATAATGCTTTTCACATTTCATCTCATCATTTGTCATTATTCTTTTTCCAGGTGCGGCTTCTTCCAGTTCCCAGAATCTACGGAGTTCTGCTTCGAGTTCTAGTTTCACATGATGAGTGAAGACTTGGGTGTGTTGGTTGTTGTTTCTATTGTTCCGACCGGAAATCAACCAACCTAGTGATGTCTCTTGTGCCACAAGTGATTGAGATTTTGTTCTATGTACTAGTAGACCACTTTGAACTATGTCGGCAAAGACTCCTGCTCCTAAGAGGATATCAATGCGTCCGGGATGTGTGAATGATGGATCTGCTAGTGGTATGCTATTTAGTTGTGGCCAATCAACTGCTTGGGTACGCTGTGGTATATACGATGTGAGGGTTCTCAATACATATGCAGTGATTTTGATGCTAGTTTTTGGGTTATGTAATGACTTTAATTCAAGTTCTACTATTGCTTTGGTGATTGATTTGTTTGAACTAATGCCAACTATGTCTCCTTTGATAGGTGATTTCTTCAAACCCAACTCTTGACATGCTCCTTCGGTAATCAATGAGGCTTGAGATCCTTGATCTACAAGTGCACGAAGGGTGTGGATGCTATTGTTTCTATTTGACTGTACACTGACAAGTGCGGTGGCTAGGATGACCGGTTCCGGTTGACTTATGGAAGTTTTCAAGGTGATACTATCTATGGTTTGTACTGTTTCTATGTTTGCATGCTGTGTGGTTTGTGCCTCTGGTTCTGTGGTTGTACTAGGTGCTATGGAATATCCATGTAATAATGTGTGATGTTTGCGGCTACATTTTCTGCAAGTTGATTGTGTGCAATCTCTAACTGAATGGCCTTTCTTCAAACAGTTAAAACAGATGTTACTCTTCTGAACATACTGCTGTCTATCATTAACATTAAGTTGGCAAAACTCTTTGCAGGTATAAATTCTATGATCTCCTTTACAGAACAAACATTGGGTAGATGAAGACAAGTTTGTGGTGAAAGTCTTGACATTTACTGGATTTCTCTGTTGTGGTTGGACATCTTTGTATTTGACTGCTTCTAGGGTTCTAAACCGGAATTCCAAAAAATCAGAGAGATTTTTCCATGTAGGGAGTGAATCTTGGCCTTCAATACGTTGTTCAAATAGCTTATGTGACTCAGAATCTAGCTTTTGTATGATTATGTAAACAACAATATCGTCCCAGTGCTCTGTGGGTATATTGATCGCTTTAAGAGATATCAAACATTCTGATGTGACATCTAATAAATCCTTAATCGCTTTGGGTGATTCATTGGTGATTTTTCTCTGACTGATAAGTTTTCCAATATAGGCATTTACTATGTTTCTACGGTGGTTATATCTTTTATTCAAAATATCCCAAATAATGTCATAGTTCGACTCTGTGACAGGTATGTGTTTAACTAGATTATCAGCTTCTCCATGTAAACTAGACTTTAAGTACTGGCATTTATTTACTTTGTTCAAGTTTGTATTATTGTGAACTAGCGACTTGAACAAATCGTGAAATGATAACCATTCTCTGTAATCACCAGAAAATTTGGGTAGTGATATTGGAGGTAGTTTCGCAACATTATGTTCATCATTACTTTCTGTTCTGGCACTATGACTAGTGAAATGCACTTTTTCTTTAGGAGGCGGTGTTAATTTCTCCTTAATTTTAGTTTTCAATTCGAGATATATTTCCAAACATGTGTCATAGGTTTTAGCACTGATGTAGTCAGCTTTTTCTGTGTCGCTACCTGCCACTAATGCGTCATGGTTGCTTTGGAATTTATTCCAATGGCATTCTACCAACTCCAGCCTAGTTTCCAAATATCCTTGGGTTATCCTCTCTTTAGCACACTTTTTGAAGTTAGTTAGTAAATTCTTTATTTGATTGAATGTTTCATTTTGTAACGTTATTAAGATATCCATTTTTTAGAATGAAGGTAAGTATAGGTTATGTTGAAAGTCTATGTTGAAATATCTTTAGAATTTAAGAGTCCAAATTGCTATTAGGTCCAAGCACCATTATTTATTTAGATTCACTGATAAATAGTCACAGTTCTTTATACTATTACTCACGGTTACCGGTACTTTACTGCCCAACACAAAAAAACAACACTGCAAGTTCACTGTGGGTTTTTGCACACACTTTTTACGCAAACACACGCGAACCAACTACATCCGACTCTTGAGGACCAAAATAGCTAATTAACTAGGTGATGCGATTAACTTAATAAAAATGCTATTTGGCCTTAAAATCTTCGCGTTTAATTTCTGGAATTTTGCAATGGAAGAAGAAACAGAGAGTATATTTTACAGACTATAGATGACAGGTTATTTTTTTTTTTTTTTTTTGGTCTCTGTAGTTGCATCATTGTTTCTTCATAAACAACCACAAACGTGATTTTTTGCTCGTTTTTATAGATAATGGTACGGAATACATTTTACAAATTTAACCATCATTTTAATGAATAGAATAAGAAAAGGCGAATGTTAAATAAAAAGTAACTATTATGGAACAATGTTATTTGAACAGCCTGAAGACGTCCACTGCTGATCATAGGCCTCCCCCAGGGAGCGCCACTTAGAGCGGCTGCTCGCCTCCTGCATCCATCGGCTCCCCGCGGCTTTCACCAGGTCGTCGGTCCACCTAGTGGGGGGCCGGCCTACGCTGCGTCTTCCAGTTCGTGGTCGCCACTCGAAAACCTTTCTTCCCCATCGGTTGTCAGTTCTACGAGCGATGTGGCCTGCCCATTGCCATTTCAACTTGTTAATCCTAAGAGCTACATCGGTCACTTTAATTCTTCTGCGGATCTGCGGATTTCGGATCTTATCTCGCAGGGAAACACCGAGCATTGCTCTCTCCATAGCTCGTTGCGCGACTTTGAGCTTAGTAATGAGGCCAACAGTTAGAGACCGTCTCGGTTCCATAAGTCATCACTGGCAATACACATATAAAAATGTTACTTACAGACGTTATTTCATATAATGTGTTTCAATATACTTTTACTAGGATGGGTCATCATCATCATCATCATTAACAGCCCGAAGACGTCAACTGCTGAACATAGGCCTTCCCCATAGAGTGCCACCTAGAGCGGCCACTCGCCTCCTGCATCCATCAGCTCCCCGTGGTCGAATATCTAATTTTCTTTATTGTATTAAAACTAAAAAGTATCGAAATTCTGCAGCACTGTTTGGTTAGGTTTATTATATATCGATATATTGTGTAATAGGGGTCACTTCCCTACTCACGCATACTAATGCATATTTAAATACTCACACCAACAGAAAATGGACAGGCGTTTTGTGAATGTCCGCCGTCCATAAGATTCTATGTTGATGCGTACTACTGGGGAAAGACTGACAGACACAAATAGATAGACCGTGGAGTGTCAATAATAGGGTTCGCTTTACCCTTTGGGTATGGAACCCTAAAAGAACTCTTCCTCTACATCCCCTTATACTTTTCTAAAATAGGCTTAAACAATAAGGGGTTTTATTAAAAAAAAACTGTAATTTTATAAAAACCCGATAGATGGCGTTAAAATGGGGGGTTTTACGTTCTGTCATTGTTAAGATAATTATGGATCGAGTTTAGTATTCTATCCTTATTTTATGGAAGGCATAATACTCTAATGGCTTTCTATCGTCAGATCGACAACGTACTCTGTGATCCTATCAACTGAATTTGCTATTTCCTCGTACTCCGTGGTGTGAAACTACGACCTTGTTTGAAATACGTCGTTACTACGCCATCTAGTAACAGAAGCGGAACTAGTTTTTCTATAAATAAAACGTCTTATTTAGAAAACAGGTATGTACTATCTCAAATATAAAAGGAATGAGTTTAGAGCAGTCAGCTTAGCTTGAAACAGTGACAGTGACAGAAGCTGTGGTCAACTTATTCGACGCCATCTAGGGTCATACTCAAATTACAATTTCTTTTTTTTAATAAAACGCCTCATTGAATTGAATTGAGGGGAGTAAGAGGATGTGAAACATGGTCACGTGACGTGCGGCACCTTTTCACCACAATATGGCGCCGACTCCGCCCCATTGTTTACTGCGTTTGACAGTTGACGCTAGTTGACGACTGACGTACTAGCTCAAAATATCACCAAAACATGGCGGATTTTTGCCGCAGGGCGGTCTCAAGTGACGTCAGAGACAAATTATCATCAAAAATGAAAGTTGAAACCACAGAGCAAAAAAAAATCGTCATTTGTTTCATAGCTCTGTGGTTGAAACGGAATATTTTTCTCTTTTTAGCACGATCAAAATGTTATTGGCTAAAATGAAATGCGACTATTTTTGTCCATTCTTTAACGAAGTTGACCTCATAGCTATAAAATATTCTGTGTAGTTAGCTTTACACCAGATCTTCTTACTTCCCTCATCAAAGATCCTATCCTTATTTATGGATTTATTATTATATAATTGCGATGACATTAACCATGTTACCCTTAGTATTTAGTCACATTCAATAGTAATAATGTACATTGTGTTGGTGTTCAATAAATAAATAAATAAATAAATAAATATTATATTAATATTTATTCATGGATAAATTAAAAAAAAGAAGGATTGAGTTTTGATTGACATCGAACTGAAGCCCAAAATGGCGGACATATTACACATGTGTGTCAGATGAAAGTAGGGCGATCGGCTTCCTATGATGTGAGTGTGTGCGTGCCCCGCCTCGTACGTACGAAGCGTTCCGTCTTCCTAAGGGTGCTTCAGTTTCGGATCAGACGGGATTCCCTCCTTCTTTTTTTATTAGCTCCATGTATTTATTATTACTCTTTGGACCATGGATCTTTACTTATTGTCATAGGTAATGACTATTTTGACAAAAAGCTGTTTCGTTCATTCCGTTTTCGCTTGCGATCGTACTACAACTTACTCTTCTCTTCGACAAATCGACAATGTGCTCTGTGATCCACTCAACTGAAACTGATTTTGGCATTTTCTTGTACTCAGCTTTGAAATACGTCATTACTACGCCATCTACTAGGTGGTAGGACTTTTCTGCTTTTCTTTTTTTGTTCGTCTAGGTAGGTACCACCACTCTGCCAGTTATTCTGCCGCCAAGCAGTAGTGCGCAAGCACTACTGTGTTCCGGTTTGAAGGGCATTGTAGCTAGTGAAATTACTGGGCAAATGAGACTTTATGACCTGATTACATAGTGTAATATTCCGATTACTAGACTGTGTGATGTCTCAGGATGACGTGCGCAGTGCAGTGTCACACAAAACTTTATTATTTTAAAGTTCGAGTTACACTGCAACTGTTATGGGCGGCCGTATTGCTTAACATCAGGTGAACGACCAGCTCGTCAAGTCATTCATTCACATAAAAAAAATCTAGTAACAGAAGCGGAACTAGTTTTTAAATAAAACGCCTCATTGCGGGGAAACCTAAATGTTCAGCAATGGACGGCTCCAGCTTGTTGATGATGATGATGATGATGATGATGATGATGATGAAGATGATGATGATGATGAAGATGATGATACCCACCGTGTAAGCCTTCCCACAAGTATGACAGACATGGTTCCTCTCTAGCCGCTTGCCCCGATGTACCATCCGGACGTGAGTACGTAACGCCGGCCGAGACGCGCTCGCCTGACCACAGAGTATACACCTTATTATATTAGTAATAAGGTTCGAATTACAACTAGTCATGTACCTTTTAAATAAAAAAAGAATTTTCCAAATCGGACCGTAAATGATAGAGATTTGAGCCAATAGTGCTTATGGGTCAAAATCACCAAGGTGACGAATTCCAAATTGTGTCTTATGATGAATTTACTGAGCAGGGCGGGCGGTTATTCTCTATGGAAACACAGATTCCACACGACACGAAACCACGTCGTTATCGTGTCTTGTTCAAATCGTGTCACAGCGTTAGATATACCTTCACTTTACATTAAAGTTATCTTTATTTTGAATAAAATATATTGTTATAAGTGGTCATATCTTTTGATGTGTTGATGTTTCGGAACGCGTCTCGGTAAAACATATGATTTTTGACTGTTCAAATCGCGCCAATTCCAAATTAATTTCGCGCGGTTTTGTTTTCGTTTCATAGAGAATAGACTTTTGCAGATTTCTTATGTAACACAAGGAATTCGCGTGGTTTCGAAGTTAGGAATCGATAGAGAATAAAGGCCCAGCTATTACTTTGATTATCAGCCCAAATGATCACTAAACTTATGCGTCAAACAATATTTACGTTGGCAGAGCATGGAATTGATTACTACTTTTGTAATTTTATTTTTAAGGAGAGCTATTGCTGAAAAAATCATTCCGGGAACATTTTGGCGAGGTTTATAATTACATTAAAATATAACAAAAGTATTTATGTTTTAATTTGTACAATAGCGGATATATGTAATTTATAATTATATTTATATTTTATATTTATAAAGACGTTAAAAAGCAAAACATGCAGATAGAAAGTAGATAGACTTAATTTTCCTTAAATTAAAAATTAAAATTAAATTGATTTTTATTTCGACCAACAGGAATCACAATGGGTTAGTAGGGCTTAATCTATGTTAGTAACAAATCAGGTTATCCACAACACGTACGAGGCTTGGTTAGTCAGTACCTGAATCCTGCAACATTGATTCAAGTACTGACAGTCAAATCTTTCGGCAAATGCTTTCAGGATGCAGTTGGGGCTGGCCCACACCCTGCGCACCAGGGAGGAGCACCGTTTCCTCATGGTTGTATAGAAACAATCCAACCGGGCAGCCCCATCAGCACCCTGAAGGCATTATTATATTGGATACGCAAAGCGTTAAACTGTGTAAGCGTATGACTTGCCCACAGACTACTCGTGTAAATGGACGTGCAAAATGACCAGCTTGATTTTGACGTCCCTGGCACATCGAGAGAATCTGCGTGCAATGATATCTGCTCTCACAGACAACGCTCTACGCTCCCTCTCTATATCTGCATTGTCCTTCTGGTCAGAGGTTATTAAGTGTCCCAGATACTTGAATTGTTCAACCCTTTTCAGGGGAGTTCCTTAATTACTTTTGTTTCTTTAATAATAACAATTATTAATTGATATATGTAAGTGTGTGTTGTGTGTATAAATACCCACAAAAGCGCATCCATCGACGCTGCAGGCATGCGGCGCCAACTTGAGATGTACCCCGAGCCGGTGCTCCTCGAGCCGGCCCGGCTTGGAGAAACGACGCGAACAGAACTCACACGCATATCTGGAAGATACATTCAAAGTAAAGAGGAATTATTTTTGGGAAGCAGGTACCGAAATTTTAAAGTAATAGGCATGAGGACAAAAATTTTTATTTTGCATAATAATAATATTTCTTAAAAGATAAACATTTGTTTGATATATATATATACTTGTTTGTACGTGTCAAGTTTCAAGAGATACGATACGAAATGTAGATATTTCATAAAAAAATTTTTTAACCTTTTTACTCCCTTGGGGGTTGAATTTTCAAAAATCCTTTTCCAGCACGCGCACATCACAAAAGCAAGCCTCACGCCAAATTTCAAGTCTTTACGTCTAGCGTTTTGGGCTGTACGTTGTATCAGTCAGTCAAGACAACGCCTTTTATATGTATACATAATAGAAAATAGAAGAAGATAAATACATCTGTCTGGTTACCGATGTCGGACCCGTGAAGGGTGAGAGGTACAAACAATTTTATCGACAAATCAATTTGTTTTAATCAACTTTGTGGAAATGGCAGTCATTTTAATTTTCATTTCGGCGTCAACGGCATGACGGGCCCGATAGCTCAGTTGGTAGTGCCCCTGCCTTCTGAACTGAGGGCTGTGGGTTCGATTCCTACCCGGGACAAACATTTGTGTGATGAACAAAGATGTTTGTTCTGTGTCTGGGTGTTATATTGTATTCTATGTACGTATTTACAAATAAAAAGTATCTATTGAATTGGTATTGTATCAGTTATCTGGTTCCCATATGTTAGCGATATTTTGGGAGACTGTCATATTTTTACACTTCCTCTAAATTATTTTAAAATTAAATTCAATAAACAGTTGTTTAACGACTATACCACTCCCACTGCGTCATTCTGACGGAATGCCCCCGGGGGTTCAGTATAAATACAGCTCCATTTGAGTAAGACGGACATTCTGTTCTCGGCGAAGCTCACGGCAAGCACTCTGAAATATCTGTTGTATTATCCTCGATGCTAAATTGAAGGTCTAGTCATGAAATGACCAATTGCTGACTTATTTAATTATTCTGAGCAGTTTATACATAGTACAAGATACAAACAAAGGGACATACTTACTCACGCAGGCACACATATCCCCACCACACCCAAGCACACATTCCGCTCACTCACTATATTTGTCTAAATGCCTATACATATTAGCAATTAATAGTTTGTATTATTAGTAATAAAAACACAAAATCCTCATCCAAGAACAAAACAAAATGTTTGCAATTACCTTGTTCCATTATATTACATAATATTGTGTAACACGCTAATACCTATATAGTACTTATAAAAAGTACTAACCTGCACATTGACGTGACTGAGGTGATTCACTGGAAGCCCGCTGTACAGGCTCATCAGATACCTAGTGCGGGTTTGCAGGGTTCCCTAGGGTACGGTTATAATGTAAACTATCTTAAAACTAAATTGTTTGATGCATGATGAATGGGACAAGCTCGAGGACAGGAATCAGTGGAGAACCTGCATTAAGGAAGGCCAAATGCAACACGACAGAGCGTTCGACAAGCTTGTGGTGAGAAGAGAAAAAAAGCACGGCAATGAAGTTATTCCATCTGTCGCAACACACGTGGTCGCACGTGCCGCTCTCGTATTGGTATATACAGCAATAAAAAAAATGGGCACACGAATTAACTCCATACACACTGCTTAAATAGTCTGTAACAGACTTAGAGGCCACTGATGATGATAGATAGCAATACAAGGTGACCTTGAATTGTTTGTTATCCCGAAATGAGGTGACTGGGACCAACCCTACACGTTGTGAGAGCCTTACTTGAAACTGCGTGTTTCCAAACTTCCACGGTAAAAAATAAATCCACTCGCAAATGTGCACGTGCGATCGCTACGAGAGTTAACAAGATAAGTTCATTTCTAAACACAGGTCGTTAAACTCATTTATGTGCACTCGGTCAAGGATGAAGTTCAACCACCCTGCTGCACTAAGAATATTTTGGAACATAAACTTTACAAGGCATTTCTTCAATGAAAAACTATTAATTTAGCAAAGTCGTAGAAGAAACATTGTCTACCTTGGGGTGTAGATTTACCCCCTTTCGGGATAACATACCAATTCAAGGTCACCTTGTATAAGCAATACATACTTGACTTTATCCGGATGTATGTGTTTCATAGAGTAGTGGATGTGTTGGTAGAACGAAAGGCGATTCTTGAAGTTCATGTTACACTGAAACAAATAATAATACCTGATTACAACTAAATTACTGGGCAAATGAGACTTCAAAACCAGGTCTTACAGTCTAGCAATCTTACACTGTGTGATGTCTCAGGATGACGTGCGAAGTCAATTTAGAATTCCGAGTGATACTGCAACTGTTATACGCTACCGTGTCGCTTAACATCAGGCGAAAGACCGCTCGTCAGACGTTTAAATAAAAAAAAAAGATAATAATATCCGTTTAAAAAGGGGGTTATAAATAACAACACTTTCGTTGTACGGGTATCACCCTTAAAATATATATTTTATTCTGTTTTTTAGTATTTTTTGTTATAGCGGCAATAGAAAACTTCAGCTGTATAACTGTCAAGCCTCATGAGATACAGCCTGGTGACAGACAAAAAGACAGCGGAGCCTTAGGGTCCGCTTCACCCTTTGGGTACGGTACCCTAAAAACACTGCGAATATTAAAAATATCTACAGTACAATACATACATCACTGCAGTAAAGCAACTGAGACGCTTGATGTGATACTCTGTGGACTTCCAGGGCTTTTTTAAATCGAAACTTCTTATCGCACACTTCGCAGCAGAAGTCCTTCTGGTTTGTGTGTATACTGTGGAATCAATACGAATATTTTAATAATAACGACCAACGACGCGGCAATGCAGCGAGCGTTATGGGCACCTTTGCACCGGGAACAATAAGGGGCGGGTTAGTGGGGTAGTTTAAAAAAAAGTTCAAAAACTACTTAATTTAAAAAAATTATTCTACCCAGTATTCAGGTTTTCGGACCATTATTTTGAATTAACCCGTACCCGTGCTCGTCACGTCATTCATTCTCATAAAAAAAAAAAAAAACTCTTCATTTTAATATACAAGATGTGCGGCGGTTGTGGTGGATGCTGCGGCTGCCCTTGCATAACCATCCACACGTGCTGGACCAAGATCTGCGAGCCTCCAGTGCCCCAGTGTTGGGGCTGTGGTCGGAGTGGGTGTACAATATATTGGCGATGTGTACAATATATTGGCGATGTGTACAATATATTGGCGATGTGTACAATATATTGGCGATGTGTACAATATATTGGCGATGTGTACAATATATTGGCGATGTGTACAATATATTGGCGATGTGTTCAATATTGATTGTGTGACGTTTTAGCATAAGTATTTGACAATTATTATAATTGGAATTAATGTTTATTATGTCCTTTAAAAATACATCTGAAATATTTATTTATTATTTTACTTAGTTATAGCATGGGGTCCCATCCACAGATTCCACACGACACGAAACCACGTCGTTATCGCGTCTTGTTCAAATCGTGTCACAGCGTTAAATATACCTTCACTTTAAATTAAAGTTATCTTTATTTTGAATAAAATATATTGACGTAAGTGGTCATATCTTTTGATGTGTTGATGTTTCGGAACGCGTCTCGGTAAAACATGATTATTGACAGTTCAAATCGCGCCAATTCCAAATTCATTTCGCGTGTTTTTGTTTTCGTTTCATAGAGAATAGAGTTTTGCAGATTTCTTATGTAAGACAAGGAATTCGCGTGGTTTCGAAGTAAGGAATCGATACGGAATAAGGGCACTGGTACAAACAAAAAATAGGCCGAACTTGAAAAAAATTTAGTAATCGTGTCTAGAGAGTTACTAGTTAGTATCCAGTGTATTCATTTGGCCCAATACTTCGCCAACACGCAATAAATGTCGCTTGATAATCTTGCGTTATGCAGAAATAAAATAATTCGTAAAATAGCCCGCGTCACCAAATAAATGTTTTCCATTTTTATTTTTTCAATTTTTTCACTCAGGCTATATAAAAATAATAAATAAATAGTAATAATTACTAACTACAGATGCGTCCGTAGCGAGGCCTTGTCTCTGAACGACTTTCCACACTGCTCGCAGTGTTGCCTCTCCGCGTGGGTTTTCAGGTGAATGCGCAGTTTCCCGAGAGAACTGTAGAAAAAATAAAATAAATAAATATGTGTGGACATTTCACACAGCGCCATCTAGCCCCAAACTAAGCAAAGCTTGTACTATGGGAACCAGATAACTGATACAATACTTATATACTTTTTTGTTTGTAAATACATACATAGAATACAATATAACACCCAGACGCAGAACAAACATCTATGTTCATCACACAAATGTTTGTCCTGGGTAGGGGTCGAACCCACAGCCTTCAGTTCAGAAGGCAGGGTTACTACCAACTGAGCTATCGGGCCCGGGTCGGGTAATTATTGCACTTGTGGTTTTTTTTACTACCGTTGTATTTTTGTTAAATAAAGTTATGTTTGTAAAGTAGCTATATTACAAGACAGAATGTTTTTTGAACATTTTGTGGACCTTTATTTTTATTTTAGGTTATGACAATATACAAGGTGAGTTTGAATTGGTATGTTATCCCGGGGGGGGGGGGACTGGGACCATGATACCCTACAAGTTGTGAGAGCCTTACTTAAAACTGCGTGTTTCCAAACCTTCATGGTGAAAAATAAATCCACTCACAAAATTGCACGTGCGTTCGCTACGAGAATACACTATAAATTCATTTCTAAAGACAGGTCATTAAACTCATTTACGTGCATTCGATCAAGGACGAAGTTCAACCACCCAGCTGCGCTACGGTTATCTTCGAACGTAAACTTTACATGGCATTTGTGTCTTAATTTATTTTTAAATTTATGTAAATCTGTGGGGTGATTACGTAACTTTGACAGCAATGCAACAGGAGAAATTTCATTCCGAATATGAAAATTTTCATAGTAACTATGCACGTAAACTGCGTATTGAAACTGTCATCCATACATTTTTGTGTTTCTATTGGTTGCAATCAAGTTACATAATCGCCTAGCAGGCGTCAATTTTAGAAACTTGCCTAAAAACACCTATACTTAAAGCCAAATAAGGTTTGTCTATGATGTATTGTATATGGTATATTAAGTATCTTATTGTAAAATAGAGGATTACTACCTCTATTTCATAATAAGATACTTAATATAAGAAGTGGTTGCCAAAATACACAATATTACATAATTATACGTGTGTTGTGTAGATATGTGTGTATACTATCTAACATGTTAATGTGTGTTGTGTAGATGTGTGTATACTTACAATCTAAGATGTTAATGTGTGTTGTGTAGATGTGTGTATACTTACAATCTAAGATGTTAATGTGTGTTGTGTGGATATGTGTGTATACTCACGGCGCGCAGTGTCCGCACACGTGGCACGCGTGTGTGGGTGTGTATACTCACGGCGCGCAGTGTCCGCACACGTGGCACGCGTGTGTGGGTGTGGGGGCGCCGTGTGTGCGCGCGTGGTGGTCGGCGGCGGTGCTCGCTCGAGAGAACAGTTGTCCGCACGCGGAGCAACGCCATCTAGTTCGCAACGGGGGAACTACTGTTACGGGACGTCGAATGTTGAAGAAATTTACCAATATACCTTATTCGTATTTTAAATATCACGACACTTCACAAAATAATCCAGTGTAAGTCTTCCGGTTCGTAGTCGCCACTCGAAAACCTTTTTTCCCTATCGGTTGTCAGTTCTACGAGCGATGTGGCCGGCCAATGGCACTTCAAATTGTTCTAAGAGCTATATCAGTCAAATTAGTTCTCCTGCAGATCTCCTCTTTTCAAATCTTTTACGAGACTTCTCTTCTATTTTTGTCATATTGCATATTTTTATTTTCACTTACAAAGCCTGATTGATAAATAGACACTTATTGCAGAAGTTTTCTTGCAGGTGGAAAAGAAACTCGGTCTAAAAGTATCAAAGTTTAGTCCAAACGGGCTCCATCTACCAATTTTCAACTATATGCTATCGACGAAAGGGACACACGTACCTAGAGCGATGTCTCCTTTTATGACACATTAGAGCACCTTGTGTCTTGAACCTAGTCTTGCATATACTGCACTCCAATTCACCTGCTTCCTGGAAATAATTTTTTTTATATCTTTGTAAATACTAGCTGACCTGTGAGCCCGTTGATAGCTCGTCAACATAATTTCTCCTACAAACACGACTCATTTGCGCGGGCAGGGGGCGAAGTAACAAAACAAGACAGCCATACGAAATTACAAAGAACAGAGCAGGATGGAACAAGACACATTGGGTGTCCCGTTTCTCACAAAGGTGGTAGGACTTTTCTGCAAAGTTCGTCTAGGTAGGTACCACCGCTTTGCCAATTATTCTGCCGCCAAGCAGTAGTGTGCAAGCATTACTGTGTTCCGGTTTGAATGGCATTGTAGCTAGTGAAATTACTGGGCAAATGGGACTTTATGACCTGATTACACAGTGTAGTAATCTGATTACTAGACTGTGTGATGTCTCAGGATGACGTGCGCAGTGCAGTGTCGCAAACTTTATTATTTTAAAGTTCAGAGTGACACTGCAACTGTTATGGGCGGCCGTATTGCTTAACAGCAGGTGAACGACCAGCTCGTCCGTCATGCATTCTAATAAAAAAAAAAAGGTATAGCGTTCACTAACTTTCGTATGAGGGGAAGTTGTATCATTAGTCAAATGTATTTATAGTCAATGCGCACGGATAATATTCAATGGTATTTTACTTGGAATATTGTAAGCTCTAAGCCTAACCACCGGCTAACGAAATATGAAGTGAATGAGCAGCCGGATTCTTCTTGGTACATTAAAATCTACTGCAACCACCAAGCCGCCTGCCAATCTTGGTGAACATGGCATATCACCCAAAAAAGTGGCGATCTTTACGAAAGCCCTATGCTCAACAATGGACGTCTTCAGGCTGATGATGATGATGATGATGATAATGAATATCCACTTACCGGCGAATGTTTCTTCATGTGCGCGTCTAGTTTGAACCCATGGTTGAACCCGACGATACAAGAGGCGCATCGGTAATCGTGTCTCGTGAACGATTCGTGTATCAGCGACTTTTGTCGTTCCAACTCTACCTGAAACACGCGAGTGTTAGGGTCAAACTGTAAGGTTTTATGGCTTAACCACAGTCATCGTATAGTATTAGTTGTCTGTGGATTCAACAGATTAATCTTTCTATTATACAACATGAAGCACACACAGATACACACACAGATAGACATGATACATGGATTGGTATGTTATGCCAAAGGGGTGGGACTGGGACCCTGATACCCCACAAGCTGTGAGTGCCTTACCTGAAACTGCGTGTTTCCGAACCTTCATACTAAAAAATAAATCCACTAACCTAGCGCTGTGCATAGTAACCCTATAACGCACAACTTAATCCACGAAAGAGTTAGAGACATAAAAACACACGTGCAATCACTACGACATAACAAAATACTAAAACAAATAATGGAACTCATTTCTAAACACAGGACGACGAACTCGTTTAAGGAATTCGGTCAAAGACGAAATTCAATTACACCCAGCTGCGTGCACCTGTGCTAGGCATGTGCTAGGGCTGTATTCGACGCGTTTGGGTAATATTATTACGTAAACTTTACATGGCATTTCTTTAATGAAAAACTATTAATTTAGAAAAGTCGTCTAAGAAACGTTTTCTACCTAGGGGAGTAGATTTGTCCCCTTTCCACATAATAATAATCATAATCATTTATTCGTAATAATTTAAATTACATGTCATTCAAAATGGTATAAAGACCATAACTCATTTAAAAAATTAATTGTAAGTATTTATATACTTATTATAAATTCACAGTAGTAACACAGTATATACATAGGTTTTCATTAATTATACATCAGAATATAAAAAAGAAAGAAATTCTATGTGTAAATAATTAACCATTGTTCATAGAATTACATGTCAGAGATCAAAAAATTTAAATAATTAAAATTATAATACTCATTCAAAAATAATTGTCAAATTAATACATTAAATTTATTTTATTTTGAATTTTAAAAACTCACAATATACCAATTCATGATCAAGTTGTATAGAAGGTGTTGTCCTGATTGAAAATTTACAGCCCAAACGACTAGAGCCTTGAAAAGACATGTTCATTAACGGTACTCGGCATCCAACCGGTACAAAATACATATCAATGGAAAGCTTATTTAATGGGATTCTCGAATATGTACATCAAATATTTTATTATACCCCCAATTTTATTATATTTGCATTTAAAAAATGGGATAATAAATGGTTCGCACTAAGCCAAAACAATGTGACGACACAAAAAATCTACGTTTTGACTGACGAAATCACAGATTAGAGAAAAAAAACCGTTACTCTGTGGACAAATGAAGAAGAATGAGTGACAGTGACATAGTGGCAGCGCAGTGCCAGTGAGGAGGGTTAGGGATGTGCTTCATATGTTTACGATTATATCATTTGTATGAAAATCGATTAATTGAATACTTCTTAGATCGTATTTCTTATATTTCTTATTAGTTGAGATGCTTGTATGTTTTTATTATTATCGATTCAGGAATAAAATGCTAAGATTAAATTATACTCAAAACGAAACAGACTTAAAACACTCGCGATTAGAAACACAGTTAGGTACTTAACTTACATTTTTAAATCGATTCATAGATTTTAGTTTAAATCTAGCTCTACCTTTATTTTAAATGAGCCTGATGCATCGTAGGTATTCATGAATACCATCATACCATGTTTATGCCTATGGAGCTCATTGAGTGCGATAAGAACCGTTGGAGAAAGGGTAACGTAAACTAAGTACTCGCTACAGTATATTTTTTAATTAGAAGGAGTAAAATGACAGATCGTAATGTTACTTGTCGAAATAATACTGCCAGCTTCTAAATCATAGTGATTGTTTTGCATAAACTCTTTGCAGTTCAAAAGAGCGGTACTATATTCAAAAATATTAAGTAAATAAGATAGTAGTGCCATCTAGAACAACAAGCAGATAGTGTCACAGATAGGTTTTAAAAAATGTAGCAGACAGTGATGACATTAAGTAATTAACAGAATACAAAAAGTTTATATAATTGTTTATCTCGCTATTTTTATTTTTGTTATATTATTTACAGGTAAACAATTTGATCACAAATTAGGCAGTAATTACGATTTTAAGAAGTGTTTAGAAGAATACAAAACCATAAAATAGATCTTTAAACTGAAATGAGTCAAAGTCCTCCGGCACTATTTAATTTACATGAGAAAATGGCAATAGGGTTTAAAAGGCGATTATAAATATAATTTTTCAAATCGATTCACAATTTTAAAATGTATCTGATTAATCGATTTTTCGATTCTTGATTCCCATCCTTAGTGCTCGATTTCTGTAGGGCTGCCATGCATCACTTAGTGATGCCAGTAAATATAATTTATTTTCTACTACTATTTTTAAAAAATTAACAAAATAAATCAACGGCTGTGTTATAAAATCATTCTTTGCGCTAAACATTATCTACAATAATTACACTACACAATTATGCAAGTCACTCTGTGGTTAGTTACCAAGTACCAACTCCCAAATAAAACCATTACATGTCCTTTGGTGGGTGGCTTCTTTTATGATGTAGGCACAGATTACATAATAATATAACGTAGGAATGCAATACGAAATATTTTTTGAAAATCAGCCCTTGAAGGTGAAAAGGGTAAAAACGTCTTTCTTTCTTTCTTTCTTTCAATATAAAAAAATAAAAAGCCTAAATTCTACGTTTTTTTTTATGAGAATGAAGAACGTGAAGAGCTAGTCGTTCGCCTGATATTAAGCGACACGGCCGCCCACAACAGTTGCAGTGTCACTCGGAACTTTAAAATAATAAAGTTTCTCGTGACACTGCACTGCGCACGTCATCCTGAGACATCACACAGTCTAGTAATCAGATTACTAGACTGTGTGATCTGATTATAGAGTCTCATTTGACCGGAACACAGTAGCGCTTGCAAACAACTGCTTGGCGGCAGAATAACTGGCAAAGCGGTGGTACCTATCTAGACGACCTTTGCACCTAGTAAAACGTTTATAGCATTGGCACATACAAAGATGCATGAATATAAATTGAATTATAATTGTTAGGTTTTTTAAACCCAGTTGCTTGTTGGAAGGATTAGAACTATAATAACATGAAGACATGGTTCAAATTCAACTTTTTACGTTAACAATTAACCTGTAAAGAACTTTGTGTGAAGCATGACATACCTCGTCCCAGCTAAGCACAACCATTTCCAGCTGCCCCGATGGAACATTGAGCTGCTGCAGCTTCTTCTGCACCCACACACCAGTCACCACTCCGGATGGACGCTCACGTTTTTGCACCTTCACTGGACATAACAAATTGTGTCCTCTCTAAGCACAAAATCAACAAAAAGCATTTCTTCCAAAAAATCTTGAACCCTAACTATGATTCCTGTGTCTAGGGACTCGAAAACTACAAACAATGCTGCCATAATACCTCGACACGAGAGCCCAGTGCAAAGTATAATAGGCATGACGACTACCATTATAAATGTACAAGTAAATATTACTTTCATAAAGAAGATTAAAAATGAATGCAATAATTGAAAAAATAAGTAAAATCAGTAAATAAATCACGGAGTAATAAGCTTTTAAGGTTTCTACAGGAGGCATCTCCTGTCCCTTTCTCGCGAAACAGAGCGCCTCCGCAGTTACTATGAAAAATCAACTCGTGACGTCACATGCCAAAGAGATTGTATGTAAAGCTACCACAGCTTAGTAATGAGGTACTATAACGACCTTCCTCTGACGTCACTGGCCGTTTGAGCTATCTCTTTCTATTCCGGTTTTTAAAATGCTTGCAGCTTTGGCATTTTTTGAGATATTTCATTTTTGTTTTCACAAATGTTTGTCTTTTGAGGAATATTATTAATTTATAAAAAAATAATTTTTGTCATCATGCCTATTTTAAACTAATAATATGAGACAAATTTTGGAAATTGAACAAAAAACAGGGATAAGAGAATACCTAATTAAAGTATTAGGTAAAGTATTATAAATCCTAATGATCCCCAAAATATACTTACACTATTGTACCCTCAATTTTCGGCAATAACAAACAACATATTTTTGTTTTACAATATAAATAGCTAGAGGGTTCTAAAGGAATAACGGACTCATTTAGATATCAAATTATGAACTTTGAACAAAGCCCTATACAACCCTAGCAGTGAACGTCTTCAAGCTGTTAATGATTACGTCCATATATTTTTGCGTTATTCCTTTCCATGCATGGTTGTCTGGAAGAGATCGCTTTAAGCGATAAGACCGCCAATTGTAACACTTTAATAATTTTATAATTTGTGTGTTTCAATAAAGAGTTTATCTATCTATCTATCTATCTATTACGATGATGAACGCCCTATACGTAGAAACCCCATACATACCTTCCATCTTAACCTTTTTATTGCTCCTTGTGCATTTCGCTGTCAGAGGTTCATCATCAGACTCATCAAACTCGCACTTCGTTTCACATTTCAATACATCCGTATTTCTATATTCTATACACCCATTCTCTATTGGTTCACCTTTAAGATACTTTAAAGGATTTTCTAGCTTTCCTAATATATTTTCAACTTTCACCTCCCAAGTGTCAACTTGTTTACACAAATTGGGTGTGTTAACACCATTTTTGTGTGTTGGTGACGTTTTTGAACTAATTTTACGTTTAACACTTGGAGTATGTTCTTGTAAGTCAATATCAGGTATGTACCCATCACTAAAATCACCGTCCGAGTCTAAATCATGTAAAGCGTCAACTTCATTTTGTTTTGAGTCAATTTTCTCAATCAAAGTGTCTTGCAAAATGTCCAAGTTTGGTTTCCATTCAAAAGTATTTGTCTTTGAGAATCCTAATGTTGATGCTGAGGTTGGCGGTACATTGGATTTCTGTAATGAAAGAAACAGGTATTAGTAAATAAATAAATATGTGTGGACATTTCACACAGCGCCATCTAGCCCCAAACTAAGCATAGCTTGTACTATGGGAACCAGATAACTGATACAATACTTTATATACTTTTTTTGTTTGTAAATACATACATAGAATACAATATTGACGGGCCCGATAGCTCAGTTGGTAGTATCCCTGATTTCTGAACTGAGGGCTGTGGGTTCGATTCCGACCCAGTACAAACATTTGTGTGATGAACATAGATGTTTGTTCTGCGTCTGGGTGTTATATTGTATTTATGTATGTATTTACAAACAAAAAAGTATCTAAGTATTATATCAGTTATCTAGTTCCCATAGTACAAGCTATGCTTAGTTTGGGGCTAGATGGCGCTGTGTGAAATGTCCACACATATTTATTATTTATTTATTTATTTAATATAACACCCAGACACAGAACAAACATCCATGTTCATCACACAAAATGTTTGTCCTGGGTAGGAATCGAACCCACAGCCCTCAGTTCAGAAGGCAGGGTTACTACCAACTGAGCTATTGGGCCCGTCAAGTAGTCATTAACAGTCTGAAATCTGTATCAGTTCAAAGAAGAATGTGAAGCAAAGATGTTCTTTTGAAAGTTTAATATGTAATAAATCTGTGTATTAAGCGTTATTGGTGTATCTAGCCATTCTTATTACAATAAACAATAATAAAACAATTCACTGTAGGACATAGATGTCCCCCGGAAAGCATCACTTTGAGCGGCTGCTTGCTTCTTGCATCCATTGGCTCCCCGCGGTTTTCACCAGATTGTCGGTCCACCAGTGGGGAAACATTAGTGTATGATAAAACCATGTGGTCCCAATATAAGAATAGGATTATAGGACCAGTCCATTACTTCCCGTGGTGCCGTAGGAACAGGTTAACGCAAACCCCAGGGAATGGGCAGGATTCATCGAGGTCTGCATTATAAACTACTGAAATCACCAAGCTGCCTGCATTTTTTTGCCTGTGTTCATAATTAGAACTGCTAAGGAATGGAATGCCCTGCCAGTGTCTGTATTTTCAGCAAATTATGACTCGACCTGGGTTATGATTTGCTGGGGTATTTGGTTGTAAGGTTATTTTTTTAGGCACTTAGCTAGCCTCTTACACCTTCGATTGCATAGTCACTTACATCCTGATCCACCTGTGAGAGTGTGGTGTGGTCAAATGCTAGATAAACAGATGTCAAAAAAATTGGGGGTGGCTTATGATTCTTACCATGTAATGTATAAGAGATTGATTTGCCTGCTGCACTTGCTTTTTGAAAGAAACCACATTCTGTAATCTTCGCTCACATTCATAACATAGTGATAATGAATGGCTAGAGGGCTCCTGTAAATAAAAAATGCATCACAGTATGGTTTAGCTTATGATTATCTTTAAAAATACTGAATTTTGTTTACATGGTATTCTTTTAGAATCAATAGGTAGTCAAAACTCCTGGGAGCCATTGGATATAAGAAACCCTCTGGCTCTGTTGGAGTCAATATGATATCCATAGTATATGTTTAATACTATCTGGAATGTGCACTTAGAAAAACATTATGGGGTATGCACTCTTGCTTTTTCCACCTAAATAATGTATGGGAAGGAACGAGAGGGTAAATGCTCGAGTGGTATGCTATGCTATCTATTTATCCAAATTGGCATTTTAATAGAAAGAGAAGACCATGTTCAGCAGTGAATTACTTCAGTGATGAAGAAATGAGTGTTTAAATTCTACAATGACATCTTGATTGGGGTATAGTGCATTTCCTCCTACCATCATCTTCCCAGCCATTCCAGCTCAAAATAAGTAGGTACTTTCATGACAGCAAAAGCTTCAAACTATACAACAAAAAGATGTAACAAGCTAGTGATTTTCTTGATGATCATCGCGGCTGCCGGATTGTGGTATCCGACTAGATCATCACCAACAGTCTGAAGATGACCACTGCTGAACATAGGCCTCCCCACACAGAGCGGCTACTGCATCCATCGACTCCCAGTGGTTTTCACCAGATTGTTGGTCCACCTAGTGACATAGTGAGTGGTCTGACTAGGTATGTGCACATATATAATCGCATATATGTGCAGATACCTAGTCAGAGTAGAAATAGAGATACAAGGACTCCAAAAGCAAGGGAAATTAGGAGAAAGTTCACTGATACAATCATATTCTCCATCAGCAGTCCAAAAGTTACTCTGCGGCAGTGCAGCTATTTTGTCAGAATGCAAAGAGTAAAGGGAAATAAAGCTCTGTGCTAATACTTTCAGAACCTAAGGATACCTATATTATTCTCAAACCTGCTGGGTGAAAGCTTGAAAGGTGAAGCTTACCAAATTCTGTAACAATCCGCAAAACATCTGTTGCTGTTCTACATCTACCACGAGATTTAACTTTCTTCCTGAACTTAAGCATGATACGCAAAGCAAATTCATGGTTGAAATTAAATTTCTATTTACATTTTACTTAGAAATTCAAAATCAAAACATCAAAGAGAATATAATCCAAATGAACTCTGTGACTCTGTGATATAATCACTTCCAAACAAGTTCTCTGTGAACATTACCACAGAGAATTTTGCTTTTGCAATAGGTATTATATACTCTTTGAACATTACAAACAAAATAACCACAGAGTACATTGGTAAAAAACTCTAAAAAATAATTATTTTATTCAAAATAATTAATAAAAAAACTGGAAATATTCACAGTGCATCGCAGGTTGGTGTTATTTCGTTAAGTTTCGCTAAAAACACTGAATAGTAAATTGTACTCTTTGACACTCATCTGGCGACTGGCAACCCTGTCTGTTTGTGATGTCTGTGTAAAATATAAAGACTCTTTGATATCTGTATCTGTGTGGTATCTGTGAATGCATCAACATAGAATTGTGAACGACTGATATTAATACTCTTTGATCACTGATAAGTAAATTATTAATAAAAGTACCAAAGGAGTTTTGGCGGGAACGCGGAAATGTTCACCTCGTGTCATTGTATTATTTCTCAAAACTTGTGCTTTTTCCAGTGTTAATGTTTAAAATTGGTGGCGTTTTACGCATTAAGTGCTGAATTACGAGCATGAGTGAGGGCAAGTGATATAATGTGGTTAAACGTGATTTTTCGTGTTGCTTCCAAAACTCCATAGAAGCTTCAAGTAAAGTTGCCACCACTTTGCTGGAGCATGACTTAGACTGGACTATGACTACCTGACTTAGACTGGACTATGACTATGACTAGGACATGACTTTGCGTGAAATATTTTATAATACGATGAAAATATAATACTTGACACTGGCTAAATAATGTCTCATTTGCATGTGTGGAGCCAAAATATAAGAAAAAAAAAAAAAAAAAAGTACCAAAGCGTATAGAAAAGTACCTCAAAAAAAGCGATTTGTTTTTGTATTCTGTATTTATTATTTTATCATATTCATAATGCGTCTAATATTTCTATTAAAACGCCTCAAACTTGTTATACCAACACAAATAACAAGAAACTACAGTGAATACACACCTAAAGCGTTGCGTAGCTTGAAACCAAAGTCGACTAGGAATACTGTTCAATTTTATGTAGATGCTCAGAGAGTTAGGGCTGTAGCAGGAAACGGTGGTGATGGATGTATATCCTTCCTCAGTGCTTGGTGCAAGGACCACGCCGGGCCGGATGGTGGCGACGGCGGGAACGGTGGACATGTCGTTTTTCAGGTATAGTTTTGAGGTTATGTTGTTGTTTTGATTATGTCCATACAGCCGTTAAAAAATGAATGCCGCTGCTATAATGCAATTTAATGGTACTTATTGCATTATCTACAGCAACAGTATTAATTTCTTTATCATTTCCAAGTTGCGTTATAAAGAAGAAAATTGTAGGAACTTGAATTCTCACCACCATAAACACTTGACTCTACTACTAGTACTAGTATCTGGACATAGGCCTCTAGAAGTCTAGAATACACCAGAATATCGTTTCCTTCCTGTATATTCAAGTTTAGAATAGAAATTCCTTCCGATTGGCTTTCAAATTGCATGATGGACTTATCAGTTTTTTTCTCTCAGATATAAGGCCAATTCACACCAAACAATCATGTCCCCTAAAAATTCTGTTTGTCCAGGCCACACACTCGGTAAAGAGCCTCAACCACTGCAAGTCTGTGATACAAGCAAAGCACGGAGAGAAAGGGTACAACAAGGAGTGTAACGGAAAGAATTCTATGCATGTCATAGTACCAGTGCCTTTAGGTAAGATGCACTCAGGTTCCATCAAAGATATTTTTTTTAAACTAGAGTAATTAATGTGACGAGCTAGTCGTTCTCCTGATGTTAAGCATGTTAAGCTACACGGCGGCCCATAATTGTTGCAGTGTCACTCGGAACTTAAAATGATAAAGTAACGCATGACACTGCACTGTACACTGCAAGTTAAGAGTGAACAGGTATCTTCTAGGCAAGCATGCACCATTGTAGGCCGCGTCATCACTTACCGTCATGTGAGGCAGTGGTCAAATCCTAAGCATAAAATTATAATAAAAAAGTTATCAGACATCACACAGTCTAGTAAAAGATTTCTAGACTGTGATATCAGGGCACAGTCTCATTTGCCCAGTAATTTCACTAGCTACAATGCTCTTCAAACTGGAACACAATAGTGCTTACATTTGGCGGCAGAATAACTGGCAAAGCGGTGGTATCTACCTAGACGAACTTTGCAGAAAAGTCCTACCACCTAAAACCCTACATACCTGATGAAAAAAAAATATCTAAAACCTATTGTAGTCGATGAACACGCCCTACCTACATAGTTTAGTTTAGCCGACGAAGCATTAAGATAGAGTAGTCAGCATGAAGAAGTCATACATATGCAAGCGCCAATATCTTTCATTGCCAACATGGCTGACCATCAACCTTATAAGTTCCCAACAGCTCACCCAAGAACCTGTAACCTTCTATTTATAAAATAAACAGTTTCTTTCTTACTTTCTTTAAGGTACAATAGTGAAAGACTCTGCTGGCAATGTGGTGGGGGACCTGAACAAGGAGGGCGTGATGTTTGTGGCGGCTCGGGGCGGCGCGGGGGGCAGGGGGAACAAGTTCTTTCTTACAGACACCGAACAGGTATACTGCGATGCAAACTTAATGGTGGCTGTGATGACAAGGCAAGAGGCTGCGCATGGCAGTAGCTAAAGTGAGATTTGTGTGGGTGGAGGTAAGCGATTCGCGCAGTTCACAGCCGCCATTAGGTTTGAGTCATATTCTATCCCTAACTTATTTACTAACCAACTCTTTTTTATTTTTTTAAATCAAAATGAAAGGGCTTTATCGCCATTCGCCATTGTGCCGCTCTGGTTGTTATAACCCCAGATAATATAATACCCACAGTACAGATGCCTCATCCCATACAACGGAATAACGCGGGCT
The DNA here is from genome assembly GCA_963580505.1 of Ennomos erosarius. Classification (NCBI taxonomy): domain Eukaryota; kingdom Metazoa; phylum Arthropoda; class Insecta; order Lepidoptera; family Geometridae; genus Ennomos; species Ennomos erosarius. Next base: position 931,371 of record OY757006.1, on the reverse strand, counting down.
ATTTTACGAATTATTTTATTTCTGCATAACGCAAGATTATCAAGCGACATTTATTGCGTGTTGGCGAAGTATTGGGCCAAATGAATACACTGGACACTAACTAGTAACTCTCTAGATGATTACTACATTTCATTCACGTTCGGGCTATTTTTTGTTTGTACCTGATGGGACCCCATGTTATAACTAAAATTATGTCTAACGTAATATGTACTACATAAATTATTTAGAGAGAGAGATTGAAACTGCATTTTATTTATCATAAATACGTGTTGGAAAATGAAATGAAATATTATATGAAAAATGATATGAAACATAAAATAAAAATGAAATGACACTATATTAAAAATTAAATTCAAAATGAACTAAATAAATTGAAATGACATTTCATACTTCACAGAATTTCGCAACTACATTTCATTTGCGAAATGCTAATTGAGTTTTCACATGCTAAATATTAATGCGAATGCTAATTAATCCATCACCATTAAGAAGTATTGGTGCGTATTGCAGGCCCCAGACATAGCGGAACTGGGGGCTGCAGGTGAGACAATAGAGTACATGTTGGAAGTGCGGTCGATGGCCCACATCGGTTTGCTCGGGTTTCCCAATGCTGGGAAGAGCACTTTACTCCGAGCGTTGACCCGAGCCCGGCCTACCGTCGCGCCGTACCCTTTTACTACACTCAAACCGCATATAGGTAAGCATTGACTATAAATCCCCCCCCCACTCCCCCTCCCCTTCCCTCGTACGAAAATTAGTGGTTTATTTCAACCGCTAATCCTACGAGAGGAAGCGGGACACCCAATGTGTCTTTTGTTCCATCCTGGGCCATTATTCCGTATCGATTCCTTACTTCGAAACCACGCGAATTCCTTGTCTTACATAAGAAATCTGCGAAACTGTGTTCTCTATGAAACGAAAACAAAACCGCGCGAAATGAATTTGGAATTGGCGCGATTTGAACTGTCAAAAATCATATGTTTTACCGAGACGCGTTCCGAAACATCAACACATCAAAAGATATGACCACTTATGTCAATATATTTTATTCAAAATAAAGATAACTTCAATTTAAAGTGAAGGTATATCTAACGCTGTGACACGATTTGAACAAGACACGATAACGACATGGTTTCGTATCGTGTGGAACCTGTGTTTTCATAGAGAATAATCACCCTGCTCTGTCCTTTGTAATTTCGTATGACTTTGTCTCGGTTTGTTACCTCGCCCCCTGCCCCCGTAGGTGAGTCGTGTTTGTATGAGAAATTATGATCACGAGCTATCAACGGGCTTTATAATCTTTATATGTAAGCTTTATATATTATTGCTCCTTACTTTAATATTAAGGTAAAGGACGCAACGAGCTATGGAGAGAGCAATGCTCGGTGTTTCCCTGCGAGATAAGATCCGAAATGAGGAGATCCGCAGGAGAACTAAAGTGACCGATATAGCCCTTAAAGTGAGCCAGTTGAAATGGCAATGGGCAGGCCACATCGCTCGTAGAACTGACAACCGATGGGGAAGAAAGGTTCTCGAGTGGCGACCACGAACTGGAAGCAGCGTAGGACCCCCACTCGGTGGACCTGGTGAAAGCCGCAGGGAGCGGATGGATGCAGGAGGCGAGCAGCCGCTCTAACTGGCGCTCCCTGGGGGAGGCCTATGTTCAGCAGTGGACGTTTTGAGGCTGTTAGTGATGATGATGAAGGCAAAGGACAGGGCAAACAGTAAAATGGGCAAGTGCAAGCTTATCCAACAATAAAAAAAAATATTGTTTTATAATTTATAGGCATTAAATGCTATACCTATACCACTGACGGTGTTTTTGGCACGTTTCTTGACGAACTAAGAGCATTAAAAAAAATGATGAACATAGGCCGCACACGTTTTTATTTAACATCTTATTATGTACTCATATTCTTGCAAATAAATACATTGATTGATTGATTGATTGATTAATTGATTCATTGATGATTCGCACCTATACGAAGCAATTTTTATTTGTGCTTTGTGAGTTGATTTAGGGGGGAAGTATGAGTACAAAAAATGAAAACGAAATTGTTGAAAAAAAAAAATTTTACTCGCGAATGCTACTCTGTTCTTACTGGTCTGTGGTTGCCAGCCTCCCACTAGGTGGCCCGATGATCTGGTCAGAACCGCGGGGAGCCGATGGGTGCAAGAGGCGTTCAGCCGCTCAAAGTGTCACTCTCTGGGGGGGGCCTATGTTCAGCAGTGGTGAGCCCAAAAATTTTAACAACCAGCGGGATTTGAACCCGCGCCCTCCAACTCACCGGATTGAACGCTCTACCAACTGAGCTATGGTTACCTGACCGCTAGCTGCGAAAATCTTAAGGGCTGTGTTTGTACCGACTAAACCGTAGTGTGGTTAACATTTTGAAATCTTTTATTATTACTTATAATTATAAAACCATTCCAGGTATGGTCCAGTACGATGACTATGAACAAGTGGCCATAGCTGACCTGCCCGGCTTGATACCAGGGTCACATAAGAATTATGGACTCGGTAATTAACTAATTATTCATCTACAATCTACACAAACCTTTGGCTGGCCTGATAGCTCAGTTGGTAGCAGCTCTGCCTTCTGAACTAGAGGTTGTGGGTTCGATTCCCACCAGGGCCATTATTCCGTATCGATTCCTTACTTCGAAACCACGCGAATTCCTTCTTACATAAGAAATCTGCGAAACTGTATTCTCTATGAAACGAAAACAAAACCGCGCGAAATGAATTTGGAATTGGCGCGATTTGAACTGTCAAAAATCGTATGTTTTACCGAGACGCGTTCCGAAACATCAACACATCAAAAGATATGACCACTTATGTCAATATATTTTATTCAAAATAAAGATAACTTTAATGTAAAGTGAAGGTATATCTCACGCTGTGACACGATTTGAACAAGACACGATAACGACGTGGTTTCGTATCGTGTGGAATCTGTTTCCATAGAGAATAACCGCCCTGGACAAACATTAGTGTTTGCTCTGCGTCTGGGTGTTATATTGTATTCTAGGTATGTATTTACAAACAAAAAGTATCCGAGTATTGTATCAGTTACCTGTGTATTATAGTACAAACTATGCGATGGATGCAGGCTGGTAGCCGTTCAAGGTGACGCTCTATGGGGGAGGCCTATGTTCAGCAGTGGATGTCTTCAGGTATAAGCTTTGCTTAGTTTTGGTCTAGATGGCGCTGTGTCCACAATTATTATTTATTTTTTTTGGTAATTTTTTTTTTATAATTATGATTTTTATAGCAGTATCTATAGCGGAGCCCGTTCTCTTGGTGTGGAGCAGCAACACCAGATGCAGCAGTGGAAATAGCAATAGCATGTACAAGAAGAGCAGGCCTTTAGGTCGGCGTCGTGTCGGCCAAGTCTTTGCAGTTTGCATAACCAGGAACCACAGTACTGAATGAAATAAAAATACGGGCGTAATGCTAACGCGCAGTATATTCAATATACTTGTTTAGATTAAGTTATTACACCGAGAATTTATATAATATTTTATGATTAAAAATAACATTGTGAACCGGGGAAAAATGTCGCGAGAAGAGAAAAAAAAAACATAGACCATAGACTAACTAGCTAGAGATGTAGCTGTTGAGAATAGACTAAGTATAAGTGTAATCGATTTAATAATTTAACACTTCCCCTTATTCTCAACAAGCACATTTACAAAGCTTTATTTGCTCTACATAGACATTGACTTTACATACATATCAACTCTACATAGACATTGACGCTACATACATATCGACTCTACATAGACATGGGACTCTACATGCATAATCAATTAATCATAGTGACTCTACACAAAACTACAGACCCTACATGCCGAGCAACATGCAACCTGAACTTTGTCAGTACAATAAAAATTACAGTAGGTATCTAAACCATTACATTAAACTTTTCTATTTATTTTATAACATCAAAGTCATATTATCATACAGTCAATAAATTTAAATCTTTAACAAAATTACAATGCTTTGATGATCCTAATGGTTTAGTAAATATGTCGGCTGTCATATACTCAGTAGGTAGGTATCTAATAGTTACAATATTCTTTGATACAAGATCCTTTACAAAATGATACCTAATGTCTATGTGCTTTGTGCGTTTATGAGAATACTCCTTAGCTAGTAACAATTTTTGGGCACTTTGGTTATCATTAAATATCTCCATACTTAATAGTTTATCATTAATTTCACTCATGAAATTCTTAACAAAACATAACTCCTTGGAGACGTCACTAATACTCAAATATTCCCCTTCAGTACTAGAAAGAGCTACGCACCTTTGCTTTCTTGACTCCCAACTGATAACATTCCTGCCTAATTTAATTACAAAACCGGTGAAAGATTTTCTATCATAATTATTACCCCAGTCACTGTCTGCATATGCTTTAATATTTAGGTGGTCACTCTTATAAAAATAAAGTCCATAGTTTATAGTACCAGCTAAATACCGCAGCACACGCTTTGCAGCTATCCAATGATCCTTATTAAAATTACATAGATATTGGCTCAGCTGACTACAACTGAAAGTAATATCCGGCCTTGTGCATACAGACAGGTACATGAGACAGCCAACTAACTGCCTATATTGATATACATTATCATCTAAGGTTTCAGTGTCTGAATTTACATTTTTAAAATTAGTGCACATTGGTGTGGAAACATTTTTACAATCTGACATACAAAAACGCTTTAGTAATCTCTTAATATACTCAGATTGGTCCAATATTAAAACATCTTTATTACGAGTGACTTGCATGCCCAAACAACTGGTAAGTAAACCTAGGTGCTTTACACAAAAATTCTGGTCAAGTAAATTAAACAATTCTTCAGTATTACATGTAGAAAATATATAAAAATCATCTACATAGAGAGCAATGATTGTGAGATCCCTATCACACTTTCTTATATACACACAGGGCTCACACTTACTTTGCATATAACCATTCTTCGTAAGTAGCTCTTGCACCTTAAGAAACCACATGCGGCTCGCCTGCTTTAAACCATAAATGCTTTTCAATAAAACACACACCTTATTATCATCGGACATGAAACCTGGAGGTTGCTCCATATAGATATTTTCATTCAGGTCACCATTCAAAAATGCTGTAGTAACGTCGATATGCTCTATGGACATATCATATTCAGTAGCTAATGAAAATAGAATACGCATAGTCGAATGACGTACGACAGGTGAAAAAGTATCGGAGTAGTCTACTCCCTCTTTTTGACTAAACCCACGCGCGACTAAGCGTGCTTTAAATCTGTCAAAATTACCTGATGTATCATGTTTTACTTTAAAGACCCATTTTGACTTGACTACATTTGAATTAGACGGTCTATCAACTAACTTCCAAACTCCATTTTTTATCAAAGAGTCATACTCTATCTGCATAGCCTTTAGCCATTCACTGGAGTTTTCAGATGCCATAGCCTCCTCATATGACTGAGGCTCATCAAATAACGAATCGGCGAACATACTAATTTCATAATCACCATACCGTTTAGGTTGTTTACCACGCGTACTGCGGATGGGTCGGCCGCTGACAGCAACAGCGTCACCTGCACTAGTCGCGGCTTCCCCTCGAACAGCTGTCTCTCCATGGGCCGCTGGCTGCTCCTCCAGCTCCCGGTCGGAAAGCTCCAGCTCAGCTGAGGATTGCTTTTCCTCGCTGTCAGTCGCGCAGCCTCCGCTCGATTCTGCATCTGTAAATTCATAAGAAAAATCATAATTAGATTTATTCACATCAGTACATATTTCATTATTATCTTTATTCAAATTATTATTATTTTCATTATCATTCAATAGAATAGAATTTATTTCACTGTTAGAATTCAATTCATTATTATACATCACAGGAATAACCATTATATTATCCATTAAATTCTTATTATCAATGTCATTGCATTTAAAATCTCTATAAAATTTGTCCTCAATAAAATTAACATTTCTCGACAATATAACCTTTGTCGGATTTGATGGCTCTATAAGTCGATATCCCTTAACAGTCTCTGAATAACCGACAAAAATGCACAACTTTGACCTAGCGTTCAGTTTACTTGTACGAGTAGGCTCCGGCAGCAGAGAGTATGCTATGCATCCAAATACACGAAGATGTCCAAGACTCACACTGTGTCGGGACCAAACTTCCTCAGGCATCTGTCCGGCTAACGCCGTTGTGGGGCTGCGATTTTTCAAGTAAACGGCAGTCATCACGGCTTCACCCCAAAAACGGTTGCTAAGACCAGCCTGACATAACATGCATCTAGCCCTCTCTAATAGAACTCTATTAACGCGTTCTGCAACGCCATTCTGCGCAGAGCAATACGGTACCGTCAATTGGTGAACAATTCCCTCTTTTTCAAGGAAATTCTTGAAATTTGCGCTGCAATACTCACCCCCATTATCTGAACGCAGGCATTTAATCCTCAAGCCAGTCTGCTTCTCGACTAAAGCTTTAAAATTAATAAAACAAGACATTACCTCTGACTTCTTCTTCAGTAAGTATCCGAATGTCTTCCGTGAATAGTCGTCGGTAAAGGTCAAAACGTATCTTGCACCTCCCCAGCTGTAGTCGCTCATCGGGCCACACACATCAGTATGTATAAGCTCGAGGGGCTCACTCGCATGTCTCGCTTGACCTTTGGGATAAGCCTTGGCCACCGGCTTCCCCTCAAGGCATGCGACGCAGGACTTCAGTTTGTCATCGCTAACCTGAAATGAGATATTACGTAGCGCACTTTCCCTCAATGAGCACACTCCTTTCATACTAAGGTGCCCTAACCTGCGATGCCATAATTCAGCACTCACACTATCAGACTCAGCTATCCATGCAGTCTGTGATTCCTGCACCTGGTGCAGGACAGCCATCGACTGCTCCTTTGCAACGATACAGTTTAATCTATAAACTCCTTTACATAAATCCGCAGACATAATAGGCTTGCCCATAACAGTACATTTATCATAAACAAAACAGCCATCAATATTAAAGACAACAGACATTCCCCTCTCACACATCTTACTTACCGACAGCAAATTTTCCGATAACTGCGGAACATACATAGCATCTTTCAACTCTTTCACAACACCTGGAAATTCATTACTGCTTACATGAACATTCCCATAACCAGAGCTCTCTAATTTAGTCTTCTTATCAGCACAGTTTATCATCGTCTTACACTTCTTAAAATTACTAAGCCATTTATTATTTTTAACCATGTGAGAAGTCGATCCACTATCAATGATAAAGTTTTCAATGTTTGATTCAGAAGATGCACCTGCAGCAGCTAAGTAAGCTGAAGCAATCAGGGTATGTTCTTTGTTTTCTGAATTTTTCTGATCTTCTTTTGCTTTTAGCATTCTCTTGCGTTGAAAACAATTTGCAATCTTATGATTCGGCTTCTTGCAAAAATGACAGATTATCTTCTTCTTAGTGTACTTTGCAATAAAAGCATTGTTATTGCCTTTTGAAGTTGAAGTGTCAGAATTATTTTTCCTAAATTCTTCCTGTAATAAACGTGCTCGTACCAGCTCTGATGTAAGCGAACTTGTGAAAGATGCTGTCTCTAAAGCTGAAACCAAGGTATCATATTCTTGAGGTAGGCCACTCAACATTATTTCCGCAATCTCAGCATCTTCTATATGCTTGCCTATGTCGGCTAATTGTTGAGTTAGTGTACTAATAGTGTCTATGTACGCAGTCATATTCTCGTACTGCAAGTAATCGACACGGTGGAGTTGACGCATCAGACTCACTCTGCGAAACAGCCCTTTATCTTCGAATACCGAACCCAACTTGGTCCACGCTTCTTTTGCTGTCGTAATTCCAAATAATAACTGGAAAAGCGTCGGCTTGACGCTTAACGAAATTCTCGCTAATGCACGCTGCGATCTATCAACGTCAGTATCTTCGCCAGTAACTGCATTCCACAAGTTTTCTAAAATAAGCGCGTTTCTTATACAGAACTTCCAAGAAGTATAATTGGATACGCCTTCCAATTTTTCGAAACGTACTCCAGAATCGCTCATTACATAACTTGATTGTGATCTCGATACGGCAATTGCATTTTCTTGTTGCACATTGCGATCGGCCATATTGACAAAACTATTTTGCACAACGAACTTAAAACTGACCTCGACTTTTTCGGTTTGCCTTTCTTGTTTTCTGGGCGTATAACCTATAGCGGAGCCCGTTCTCTTGGTGTGGAGCAGCAACACCAGATGCAGCAGTGGAAATAGCAATAGCATGTACAAGAAGAGCAGGCCTTTAGGTCGGCGTCGTGTCGGCCAAGTCTTTGCAGTTTGCATAACCAGGAACCACAGTACTGAATGAAATAAAAATACGGGCGTAATGCTAACGCGCAGTATATTCAATATACTTGTTTAGATTAAGTTATTACACCGAGAATTTATATAATATTTTATGATTAAAAATAACATTGTGAACCGGGGAAAAATGTCGCGAGAAGAAAAAAAAAAAAACATAGACCATAGACTAACTAGCTAGAGATGTAGCTGTTGAGAATAGACTAAGTATAAGTGTAATCGATTTAATAATTTAACAGTATCGCCTGCTCAGCGTAATCTACAGATTAATTTGTAAAGGAAAAATTAGAATCACGAGCGGGGATTGAACCCGCATCCATCCATCCCTCAAGCCGGGATATGCTTTACTTAAGCTACCGTGACAAGTGGTCTCGTGTCCGAATTTTTCCTTCACCTTTATAACCAACTTACGGGGTTGGTAGCGCCATCTATTGAGTGATTTTTAAGAATCATCCCAACCAAGCTAAGTAAAGCTATTGAAGTAAAGAGGTTTGGCTTTAATATAGTGTAATCTCATTGCATAAGATTGTATGTCAGGTAGGTTTGAATTTAAGAAGAAAGAACCGGTTTTATTTGTGTTCAAGTTTTATGTTATAATAGTTCCAGTGTATTTTGTAATGTTTTAGAAGAAAGCTCTTTGGTTATCAGTTTATTATATATATGTGTTTCCTCGCTGAATCTGCGTTTGATTAAATGGACCCAGGGGACCCAGGGGATCTTTGCTAGTCCCCCCACCCGAGAAGCTACAATAAAAGCATATCCCGGCTTGAGGGATGGATGGATGCGGGTTCAATCCCCGCTCGTGATTCTAATTTATCCTTTACAAATTTTTTTTTATTTAATTTTTTCTTTTTTTTATTATTATTTTTATAAATAGATTTTATTTATTTTTTCCAGGCATCCAATTCCTCCAACACGTGGAAAGGTGCCGCGGTCTGATATTTCTCCTAGACGGCGCAGATGACCCTTCCCACCAATACAAAGTGTTAACCCACGAACTATCTCAATACAACTCTGCTTTAACCTCGCGCCGCGCTTGCGTAGTGGTTAACAAGATCGACTTGCCAGAAGGGAGTGCGGGTTTGACTCGGCTCAGCCGGCTTGTACCCGCTATAGGAATATCTGCTAAAACTGGACTCAATTTGAGCGAACTTTTGAAGATTGTTAGGGAAATGTATGACAGTGGTGATAGCGTTTCTTAGAGATTCGAATAACGAGAACAATTTTTTAGTGATAGATATGGCACTACGAAGCCGATGCTAGTCGATTATAACCCTCTATTGGGGCCAATTTTAAAGGCTTTAATTGACAGATCTAAAGCTCACTGTCCTTGTCAAATAGACGGCAATGTAAAAGACGGATATATTTTTAGCATTTTTAAAACTCAACTAAAGCCTTCAAAATTAGGCCTATTGTCCAACTAATGTAAAAATGCGTTTGACAGCTATAATGAAATAGTAAAACCTCAGATAATATAACACCTACAGTACAGATGCCTCATCCCAAACAACGGAATAACGCGGGCTATTTTACGAATTATTTTATTTCTGCATAACGCAAGATTATCAAGCGACATTTATTGCGTGTTGGCGAAGTATTGGACCAAATGAATACACTGGACACTAACTAGTGACTCTCTAGACACGATTACTACGTTTTTTTTGCGTCCGGGCTATTGTTCGTTAGTACCTGATGGGACCCCATGCCTTAACCATGGGATCCCATCAGGTACCAATAAAAAATAGCCCGAACGTGAATAAAATGTAGTAATCGTGTCTAGAGAGTTACTAGTTAGTGTCCAGTGTATTCATTTGGCCCAATACTTCGCCAACACGCAATAAATGTCGCTTGATAATCTTGCGTTGTGCAGAAATAAAATATTTCGTAAAATAGCCCGCGTTATTCCGTTGTATGGGATGAGGGATCTGTACTGTAGGTATTATATTATTTGTGGTTAAGGTAACCAATGAATGGTAAAACTCATATTTTGACGATAGAATTTGTTTCTTTGGGAGTGAGTTTTACCATTCATTGGTTACCTCTACGGATCGATAAAGAAGTGATAATAGTGTTATATGACACCGTAATTTTGTAAGACCATTTGTTTATAAAAAAACGCGGTTATTTATAAGCCGTCAATTTATTGTAATCTGACATTATGTCTTACAATAAAACGTATGATTTTTCGATTATTTATAAATAGTCGTTGCTCAGCGGTGAGTTTATAAACAAACGGTTTTCAGTAGTGTTTAATTGTGGACAAATCTAGAGTCACTGGTGGCTACCCAGTATATAGGCTACGACGACGAGCGAAGCGAGGAGTGTTAGGGTAGTTTTGACCACACTAGAAGTACACAATTACAATAAAACGAAGTGATGCCGATTAATTATAAATAACCGACAAATCGTCATTTTTATTGTGAGACACATTGCTCGTTTGCAATAAATCGACAGTTTATAAATAACCTCATTTTTTTATAAACTAACGGTTCTTACAAAAAGACGGTGACATATATATTATTTAGTTTATAGTTATAGAGAATAAGTTACTGTAAAGAAATAAAACGTTAATAAAATCATAATTAATTTTATTTCACTTAAAAATCTAGATTTATTAAGTACTTGAAATATGAAGATCAGTCAAATCACAATTACTTAGTGCTAAAATAATTCTTAATAATACTGGATATAATAATGTAAAAATATTAAATTACATTTAAAAAAATACTATCTATCACTACTCCGAAAAAAAACGGGCTAAGTGCAAGTCGGATTCAAGCACGGAGGGTTCCGTACAATAGCCTTGTGTCTTGCTATTAAAAATTAACATGTAAATATTATTTTAATAAAGTAGGTTAAAGATTAATGCAACAATTGAAAGAATTAGTAAAATCGGTAAATTAATCACGGAGTAATAAGCTTCGCCTGTCCTTATCTCGCAGAACAGAGCATCCCCACAGCTACTATGTAACTTTGGGATATGACGTCACATGCCATTTGAATTTACCACAGCTTAGTAATAAGATACTATGAAGGTGAAAGAAGTGACGTCACTGCGCGTTGGAGCTATCTCTTTCTATTCCTGTATTTTAAAATGCTTGTAACTTTGTCATTTTTTGAGATATTTAATTCTTGTTTTCACGAAATCATTTTTTGAGGAATATTAATTAATTTTTTTTATTAGAATGAATGACGTGACGACCTAGTCGTTCACCTGATGTTAAGCAATACGGCCGCCCATAACAGCTGCAGTGTCACTCGGAACCTTAAAATAATAAAGTTTCGCGTGACACTGCACCGCGCACGTCATCCTGAGACATCACACAGTCTTGTAATCAGATTACTACACTGTGTAATCAGGTCATAAAGTCTCATTTGCCCAGTAATTTCACTAGCTACAATGCCCTTCAAACCGGAACACAGTAGTGCTTGCACACTACTGCTTGGCGGCAGAACAACAGGCAAAGCGGTGGTACCTACCTAGACGAACTTTGCAGAAAAGTCCTACCACCTAGTATAATTATTATGCAATAAAATAATAGCAGCACACAATCTTATTATATATAGAAAAACGAGCAAAATAATCATAACAAAAACAAATGTTTAAATTGCATTCCATAATGTAACATTAGATAGTGTAATCAAGCATTGGTATCATTACAGACCCTGTTGGGCCATGGATCATGTTTTTTATATGGTCAACGGAAATACATCATCTGTGCAAACAACTGTCTAGCACGGTTCATGATATACAACCTTGTGACAGACAGACAACCTTAGAATTAAACTTCACTTTACCCTTTGGGTACAAAACCCTAAAAATCCAAAAAATCGCCCATTTCCAATTCTAAGTGGAATTAGCAAAAATGTTTATCGAGTAACCTATCGATTTTATCGGTACCATGGGGTCCCATCAGGTACAAACGAAAAATAGCCCGAACTTGAAAAAAATGTAGTAATCGTGTCTAGAGAGTTACTAGTTAGTGTCCAGTGTATTCATTTGGCCCAATACTTCGCCAACACGCAATAAATGTCGCTTGATAATCTTGCGTTATGCAGAAATAAAATAATTCGTAAAATAGCCCGCGTTATTCCGTTGTATGAGATGAGGCATCTGTACAGTAGGTATTATATTATCTGGGCCTACAGATAGTTTAAATAACACTTTCAATAAATTAATGTGCAAGGAAATTTTCACTTATGTAATTCTTATGTGTGATAATTCATATAGATAGGCGGATCGTTCTCCAATTTCTTATCTTTCTTCGTTTTCTTCGGTTGAGCTTTTACCTGAAAATAAAAATATTAGTTATCTAAGTCACCTAAAACGTTTTAGGGCATAACACCAATCAACAATCGCCGATGGATGCAGGCGAGCAGCCGCTCAAAGTGGCGCTCACTAGGGGAGGACTGTTCAGCAGGACGTCTTCAGGCTTGACATATAATAAAGCAAACAATTTTTTAAATCTAATCTGTAATGGGGTTTGCTTATTATTCTGTTTCGTCAGGTATTGACAAATTATTGTGATTCAACAACAAAGAACAAAAATTAGAATGTATCAATTACTAGGTGGTAGGACTTTTCTGCAAAGTTCGTCTAGGTAGGTACCACCGCTTAGCCTGTTGTTCTGCCGCCAAGCAGTAGTGTGCAAGCACAACTGTGTTCCGGTTTGAAGGGCATTGTAGCTAGTGAAATTACTGGGCAAATGGGACTTTATGACCTGCAGCCCTACCGGTAATGATTCTGGTAATGAACATCGCCTGCCATCCTGCTTGCGCCAATGTACAAGCCCTTGAGTGCGAGCAAGAGAGAACACGATTACGATTGCCACCGGGCTTACGCGGTAAGGCCACTGATTACACAGGGTAGTAATCTGATTACTAGACTGTGTAATGTCTCAGGATGACGTGCGCAGTGCAGTGTCACGCGAAACTTTATTATTTTAAAGTTCCGAGTGACACTGCAACTGTTATGGGCGGCCGTGTCGCTTAACATCAAGTGAACGACAAGCTCGTCACGTCATTCATTCCCATAAAAAAAACGATCAGTTTCTACACATAAGCACGCGTGCAATAAGACTCAATATGTGTAATCTATGTGCTATTTTTTCGCTTGTACTTACAAATGTTGTTGATCTAAATTACTCAATTATCCATTTCCTCTTTATTTACTCGTTTTAATTAAGTACTTATTTGTGTCTAATGCCTATTTGTTTTATCTTTTATTGTTTGTTGTTTAACAAAGTTTATTATAATTAATTGCTGAGCATAGGATTATTTAGATTATTCTCAGTTTGGGTACCTAATTGTAAACCGTGCCGTGACGACACCGAAACGGCCCCAACGGAAGACCAGCGCTGGTTGTATGACCAGCAATATGCTGAGTTGGGACCGATTCGTGGCAACGGGCAAACTACACTTTTTCTTTGTATTATTGTTAATTTTTGCGATTGTTATTGTTTTTTGTGTGCCTTTTTGTCATGAATAAACGTTTATTCTATTCTATTTTTTGAAAAAAAATTGTGTGTTTACAACAAACATTCAGGATTTAAATATTTGTGGGAGCACGGCAATTTTTCTTTTGATTTGACATCTGTTAGGTTAGGTTGCACCAGCTTACTTTAACTGCTAACTGTAACCGCCCACGCTTTGTCGATTAGTGTTATTGTTTATGACAAATTACCGTAACAGTAACTTTAATTGTGATTATTGTGCAACGCAGGCCTAGTTTTGAAAAATACAATACAAGGTGACCTTGAATTAGTATGTATCCCGAAATGGGGGGACTGGGACCATGATATCCTACAAGTTGTGATAGCCTTACTTGAAACTGCGTGTTTCCAAACCTCAATGGTAAAAAATAAATCCACTCGCAAAATTGCACGTGCGATCGTTATGAGAGTAAACAAGATACCATCAATTCATTTCTAAACAATTCAGGTCGTTAAACTCATTTACTTGCACTCGGTCAAGAACGAAGTTCAACCACCCAGCTGCGCTAAGGCTATTTTCGAACGTAAACTTTACACGGCATTTCTTCAATGAAAAACTATTAATTTAGTATAGTCGTAGAAGAAACATTGCCTACCTTGGGGTGTAGATTTACCCCCTTTCGGGATAACATACCAATTCAAGGTCACCTTGTATTAAATACAGTCAAAACTTTCGAACAAATTGTTCATGCAATTTTTTGAGCAAATGTGTTAAAAATTTACCTTATAATGCACCTCCCTGACATGTCTATACAGACTGGAGTACCATCCGAAGGCGGCGTTGCACTGGGAGCACTGGTAGGGAGTCTCTCCGGTATGGAGCGCTACAATGTGGTACTTCAACTTCGCCGCGTTCTGGGACCGACATATTTTAATTTTAATGCTGGCATCTACTTCGGTCAAAGAATCAGCCTCGATATACATCTGGGCAACGCTGCCAGCATTATAGGCACCTTGCCCGATTCCATGGATTGCTTCAACTATCTATAGACCTTTTATAGTCTATAGATAGTTCAAGTATTCTTTAGACATTTATTTCAATTTTTAAGTAGACATACTGGGTGTAATTGAATTCATTAGCATCCTTTGAAACCTACACCCGATACCGGTCACGTGTGGACAAAAATTTTTGAATTGTAACACATTGGTTTGGTAATAATAATAACTCCAAAAAATGGAATAACTTACTTAATCAAATGCTAAAATACAAAATTTAATTAAAATAATGAAGTGCTGTTTTTAATTAGTACATACAAGGTATAAAAACGTTTAAATGTATCAAAATCATCCGTGCCAACTGCGTTAGGCGCCGCGACAATCTTCGTAATTTTCAATAAAAATATTTTCATTTACACTCTTTAATAATCATCTATAAATGATGTACTAACACGGGCTCAATTAATGCTGATGAATTAAATTACATCCTGTATAATAGTAGTAGTTATACTTAGTAGGTAGTTTTTTGTATTGTGTTGTATAGGTTTATTGTTAATTAAACGCATTTTAATGTGACGGGCCCAATAGCTCAGTTGGTAGTAGCCCTGCCTACTGAACTGGGGGCTGTGGGTTCGATTCCTACTTTGGTTTTAATCTTCTTTATGAAAATAATATTTACTTGTTCATTTTAGTATTGAAATTCTCATGGGCGTGATTCATTTTAAATATCAAACATATAGTTTATGTTTTCATTAAAATTTTTTTTTCATGAGGTACAGTCGGTTAAATAATATTTAAAATGATACTTGTTCATTTTTAATAGTAGTCGTCGTGCCTGTTTATATACTTACTTGGTATGACTTCCCGCAAACATGGCATAGATTGTCTTTCTTCTCCTTGTTTCTATGTACATTCTGTAAGTGCACGTACAGAGATGTGTGGCATTTGAACGGCTGAAAAAAAAAAAACAAAACGAATTAAGTTTTTTATAAACATAATAAGTTTTTAGAGTTCCGTACCCAAAGGGTAAAGCGAACTTAGCGAACCCTGTTACTAAGGCTCCGCTGTCCGTCTGTCACCAGGCTGTATCTCATGAACCGCGATAGTTAGACCATTGAAATTTTCACAGTTGATGTATTTCTGTTGCCGCTATAACAAAAAATACTAAAAAATAGAATAAAAAAAATATTTAAGGGGGGCTACTATACAACAAACGTAATATTTTGCTCGTTTACCAGATGAGTCATAGATGGCGCTGGTTTAAATAGTACTGCTACTCAACACTAGATGGCAGTGATAGATAATGGTACGGAACCCTTCGTGCGCGTTCCCGACTCGCACTTAGCCGGTTTTATTTATTAATAAATTTGATTTTGGGGTTTTGGGCGGGAACGTGAAAAAGTTCACGTCGTTGCATCGTATTATTTCTCAAAACTTGTGCTTTTTCCAGTGTTAATGTTTAAAATTGGTGGCGTTTTACGCATTAAGTGCTGAATTACGAGCATGAGTGTGGGCAAGTGATATAATGTGGTGAAACGTGGTTTTTCGTGTTGCTTCCAAAATTCCATAGAAGCTTCTAGTAAAGTTGCCATCACTTTACTGGAGCATGACTTAGACTGGATTATGACCTGACTTAGACTGGACTATGACTATGACTAAGACTTGACTTTACGTGAAATATTCTAATAACATGATGGAAAATTACAATACTTGACACTGGCTAAATACACAATGTGTGGAGCCAAAATATAACATAAAAATAGGTTTTTATTATTAAGTTAGTTTTGATACCGTATGGTGTGGAAATTCGGACTTGCACCGCTACATCACAATATCAGTAACATGAGTCCGAACTACTTGTAAGAACGACCCTTCAGTATAAGCTCACACCTTCCACCATGTAGACTCCTCAATATACTCCAGTACCACCAACCACCTCTTTCATTCATCACCACCAGGGCCGTTATTCCATATCGATTCCTTATTTCGAAACCACGCGAATTCCTTGTCTTACATAAGAAATCTGTGAAACTCTATTCTCTATGAAACGAAAACAAAACCGCGCGAAATGAATTTGGAATTGGCGCGATTTGAACTGTCAAAAATTATATGTTTTACCGAGACGCGTTCCAAAACATCTACACGATACCTTGTTACAGAGCTGACACCGGAATTTGATCTTCTTGAGATGTTCCCAGTCGATGTGATCCCTCAGTCGGGTTTTGTTCACGAATTTCTTGCCGCACTCGTTGCATGTGAAACTGAAACAAACACGATTGTTAGGGTTCCACACCCAAAGGGTAAAGCGAACCCTATTACTAAGGCCGACTGTCTGTCTGTCACCAGGCTGTATCTCATGAACCGTGATAGTTAGACAGCTGAAATGAAATAAATGAAAAAGAAAATTTTCTGCTTCAGCATGGATAGTACAAAGCCTTCCAAAATAGTATATTATAATACAAGTGTGGGAAGTTGATCATTGCACTCGAGGCGGTAATATGCGCCGATACAAGAGCCGAGAGTGTAATGATCAACCCACAAGCGTGTCATACGAAGTTTTTCATCACATTTTCGAGGAAAAAATAGAGCTGTATTGTTATTTAATTTTTGCGAACAAAATCGACATCGATGAAACAAAACGAAACCGAATCAATTAATTTGAAATATACATAAAATATACCGATGGATGCAGAAGGCATGCAGCCATTCAAAGTACCTGTGAAGGAGGCCTATGTTCAGCAATGGCCGTTAATACCAGGTGAACGACTAGCTCGTCACATCATTCAATCTCATAAAGAAAACAAAAAAAATGATTATCTATGGTTCATGACGATCCATTCCGCCGTTATTACCTGAACTCATTCTCTGTGACGTGTCGCCGAGAAATCCGCAGATGTTGCCTGTATGTCGCGACAGACGCAAACGATTTGTCGCACGTGTCGCAGTACAACTCGCCCGCGTCTACCGCCTGCAACATGCAACATTATATATTACAGCTATGACAACAAACACTAAAAAAAAAAGAAAAAAAAACATTTAAGAGGACTCCCATACAACAAACGTAATTTTATTGATCATTTTTGTAGTACGGAACCCATTGTGCGCGACTCCGACTCGCACTTAGCCGGTTATATATGTAAATTCTGCCGCCAAGCAGTAGTCTGCGAATCAATGTGCAAGGAAATTTTCACTTATGTAATTCTTATGTGTGATAATTCATATAGATAGGCGGATCGTTCTCCAATTTCTTATCTTTCTTCGTTTTCTTCGGTTGAGCTTTTACCTGAAAATAAAAATATTAGTTATCTAAGTCACCTAAAACGTTTTAGGGCATAACACCAATCAACAATCGCCGATGGATGCAGGCGAGCAGCCGCTCAAAGTGGCGCTCACTAGGGGAGGACTGTTCAGCAGGACGTCTTCAGGCTTGACATATAATAAAGCAAACAATTTTTTAAATCTAATCTGTAATGGGGTTTGCTTATTATTCTGTTTCGTCAGGTATTGACAAATTATTCTGATTCAACAACAAAGAACAAAAATTAGAATGTATCAATTACTAGGTGGTAGGACTTTTCTGCAAAGTTCGTCTAGGTAGGTACCACCGCTTAACCTGTTTTTCTGCCGCCAAGCAGTAGTGTGCAAGCACTACTGTATTCCGGTTTGAAGGGCATTGCAGCTAGGGAAATTACTGGGCAAATGAGACTTTACGACCTGATCACACAGTCTAGTAATCTGATTACTAGACTGTGTGATGTCTCAGGCTGACGTGCGCAGTGCAGTGTCACGCAAAACTTTATTTAAAGTTCCGAGTGAAACTGCAACTGTTATGGGCGGCCGTGTCGCTTAACATCAAGTGAACGACTACCTCGTCACGTCGTTCATTCTCATAAAAAAAAAATATGAATTTTTTAGCAGTTTTATAAATCAAAATGAGATTAAGTACTTCAAATAAATTAATTTATTGTACATACTAAGCATATAAAATCACAAAGTAATATCAGATAATATTATTATACCATGGGGTCCCATCAGGTACAAACGAAATATAGCCCGAACTTGAAAAAAATGTAGTAATCGTGTCTAGAGAGTTACTAGTTAGTGTCCAGTGTATTCATTTGGCCCAATACTTCGCCAACACGCAATAAATGTCGCTTGATAATCTTGCGTTATGCAGAAATAAAATCATTCGTAAAATAGCCCGCGTTATTCCGTTGTATGAGATGAGGCATCTGTACTGTAGGTATTATATTATCTGGGGTAAGCATCTAAGCATATACACAAAATTTAGTTTTAGAATAAAGTTCAAGCACTATTTGTTACAACAACAGAAGCTACTCTCCATATAATTTTTCCTTTTTTACTAGTATATAATATTTACTTATTTATTTATTTATTTATTTATTTATGGACCTTCAACAGTTCTACATGTTTTTGAAAATAATAGTGACAGCTTACATGGATTACTTATATATTAATAATAGTTTTTTACGTTCCTTTAAAATTAATATTTATATACTACTTATTTGTTTTAGTCTTTTAATTTCTTATTAATCTTTCGTAGCTCTAATAAATCAAATACAATTAACCCCCCCACAATAATAATAATACTTGTGCCGGCCGTGTGGGTTTAATTATTATTATTTATTATTATATTTTATTATTATGTAATTTATTCAAATTCCTTTTCTTACTGTTATCATCCACCTACAAGTTTATATTATTTTTTCCAGATAGTTAAACTGCTAGTAGGTACTACTTATATGCAACTCACCTTATCTGTCTAATTAATTTTTTTTTGTTTAGGGAACTCTGATTATTATTTTAATTAAATTTATTATCACCACCTGTTATTGCTATTTAATTATTATTAGTGTCTTCGTCACTCAAGGTCTGGGCTGAAAATCAGCGCCCTGGATTCGTCCATGGCACATGCTGAGCTCAGACCATTTTGTACAGCACTGTACACAGTAACAACGTTTGCACACGGAAGCACAAACTAAGGTTTAGGTAGGTTATGTTATGTGCAAGTTTTGTAATTAGGAGGTTCCGTTTTTCTATGTTTTATTTGCTTAGCATACTTATTATTGTTATTCGTTGTTGTGTACAGTTTGTGCAAATAAAGTGTTTCTTTCTTTTTTTTTTTTCTTTCATATTCACAATGTGAATTTTGACAGAAGTTCTGTTTTATTACACCTGCAATAAAAACGAACCGGAGGAAACAGCGTAGGTGGACCGACGATCTGGTCAAAACCGCGGGCCGATTGATGCAGGACGCGAGAAGCCGCCCAGTGACGTCCTCAGGCTGTTGGTGACAACTGTAAAGAAGTAGTGTTCTCACCTTATGCGTCCGCATATGCCTCCCAAGATTAGATTTCCACTGGTAGATCTTGCCACATCTAGGACACGGGTACCGGTTGTTGCCTTTGTGAAGAACGCTGGAATAAACCGGGAATAATTTTGGAATAATATTGGAAACAAAAAGATCTATGGCGCGAAACGAGTGTTAGGTTATTTTTTTTTTCTTATATGTTGGCTCCACACATAGTGTATTTAGCCAGTGTCAAGTATTATAATTTTTCAGTGTTATGAATATTTCACGTTAAGTCAAGTGTAAGTCATAGTCCAGTCTAAGTCATGCTCCAAGTAAAGTGGTGGCAACTTTACTAGAAGCTTCTACGGAATTTTGGAAGCAACACAAAAAACCACGTTTCACCACATTATATCACTTGCCTACACTCATGCTCGTAATTCAGCACTTAATGCGTAAAACGCCACCAATTTTAAACATTAACACTGGAAAAAGCACAAGTTTTGAGAAATAATACAATGCAACCACGTGAACTTTTCCGCGTTCCAAACTCCAGGTTATTTTTGACCACACTAGAAGTACACAATAAACGAACCCCCTATTCCGATTCACGCTGTAATCGCTACCATCGCTCACAACGCTCACGTTGATTATTCAGGGTTCCGATTCAGATATTGCACTCACGACATTGAGCGCTGTCAATAACTCTGAACAACCAATGACGGACGGCGATATCGCAAGATGGCGTCGGTCAAGACTTCTTCTTTAATGGCGTTCTATCGCTTTTTTGCAATAATTCTGCCAATTTCAAGTGAGTAAAATTTGTACGGTTATGTCAATGTCAAAGTCTCCGACAGCCTCCGTGGTGTGGTGGTTGAGCAGGTCGGCTCATAACCCGGAGTTGGCGGGTTCGATTCCCGCGACAGGACAAGTATTTGTGCCCGAAAAAAAAAAAAAACGCAAATACTTGTTCTGTGTCTGGGTGTTGTGGGACCATGGTCCTCGTAGTTCCTGGGTCCCTAGATACAGGGAATCCTAGTTAGGGTCCAGGATCTATGTATGTGATCGTTGGGCGTTTAAAAAAAAAAAAAGTCTTATTTGTCAGTCAAAACGCCAACAGTAAAATGGAGGATATTTTACTGAAGGCTCTAAAAAAGGCAGTTGAAGCAAAAACGAAAATGCATGGTTTTATGATCTTTAAACCATTTGCCAACACTCGTGCACGTTCACGAACACTTAACGGATAATAATCCACCCTTATTACACTTTAAAGTTCAAGTTTTGATAAATAAATTCAAAATTCACAACCGCCATTGTCGGATTTTCTTCAAAGACCCCCGTCGGTCATGACGTTTCCAAGAGATTTCATTGTCGCGCTCACGGCCATTCGGTACGCGTTTTCAGCGCGATAATATCAATATTGTCGATTTTTGCGTGTCTCGGAATACGGCCGAAGTGATGTCGATTAATTAATAAAAAATAGATTTTTTATTTTTTATTATAAATAACCGCGTTTTTTTTATAAACAAACGGTGCTTGCAATAAGTCGATGACATATATACATCATTAGCTAGCTAGAAGATGTCCACAGCTGAACATAGGCCTCCCCATAGACGACACTTTGGACACTTATTTGGTTCATATTATGTAACATAAATATAACATGTTCTGTACCATAGTTTAAAAAGTATTGAATTTAAATGTTATTCTATTCTATATTAATGGTTTAGTGATCAGCCCGCTTGGCAGGCTTGGTGATCGCAAATTTGAATGTACCGAAGGGAATTCCCTGCCCATCCCCTGGATATTCCCTTAGCCGGATTTTACAGATAATTAATCAACAGCTAAGTGCGAGTCGGACACACGTACGGAGCTTTCTGTACCATTATCAAAAAATTGTTTAAAATCAATTTTTTTTGTTATAGCTGCAACAGAAATACATAATCTGTGAAAATTTCAACTGTCCAACTATCAGACAGAGAAGCCTCAGTAATAGGGTTCGCTTTACCCGTTGCATACGGAACCCTAAAAACGTGTGTGAAAAAGGAAATAAATACCACTGTTTATACTTACTTAAGATGGTATCTGTAAGTCTTCCGCGAGCTAAACGTTTTACCGCATTCAACGCACTGTGGCTTTTCCATTAGCAGTTCTGTTGACGGGGTTTTCGAGAGCAGTTCTGTTGACGGGGTTTTCGAGAGCAGTTCTGTTGACGGGGTTTTCGAGAGCAGTTCTGTTGACGGGGTTTTCGGGAGCAGTTCTGCTGATGGATTTCTCGGGAGTTTTTCTGCTTTGGGTAGCCGCAGCACTGGTATATGGATACTGTGTTTTGATACCTGGAAACATAATGAAAATATAAAAAAAATATTTTTAAGGTTCCGTGCGCAAAGGGTAAAGCAAATCCTTTTACTAAGGTTCCGCTGTCCGTCCCATCTGTCTGTCAGTCAGCAGGCTATATCTCATGAATCGTGATAGTTAGACAGTTGAAATATTGGGATACAGGCCCAGATAATATAATACGAGGTAGACAATCCATCAGTGCTTAGCAGACTATACTATTTGTGCCGCAAAACTATATTCGCGCGGGTCTAAGACGTCGCCACCAGTTGTTTGCTGCCCCTCCTGCTTTGCGTACATGGCACGCTGATAATGCTCCGACGGCAAGGGCTGTAGCGGTTATCAACCGCTTCCTCAGCGAAGTCCCAGATGCTGACATACATACTGACCCCACTAGTCGGCTTTATAAATATATTATATATCTGTTAAGATATATATTGTTTTATCCATATAAGAACTTAGTGTAACAATGTGAATGTTTTGGCGTTGCTGTAAGTTCACAGTTGTATTTATCAAATAAATAAATAAATAAATACCTACAGTACAGATGCCTCATCCTATACAACGGAATAACGCGGGCTATTTTACGGGCTAATTATTTTATTTCTGCATAACGCAAGATTATCAAGCGACATTTATTGCGTGTTGGCGAAGTATTGGGCCAAATGAATAAACTCAACACTAACTAGTAACTCTCTAGACACGATCACTACATTTGTTTCAAGTTCAGGCTATTTTTCGTTTTTACCTGATGGGACTCCATGCAGATATGATATACATTTCTGTTAGCAGCAAGAAATACTAAAAAACATAATTTTTTCTTCGTTCTTTTGTGATCTGTGCTCAGTGGCATCACTTTTAGAAGATATGGTGGGATGTTGTTTTATTTTCTTCAATTTGTAGAGTTGTCCAATGAGACAATCTACATTTCTTTATGTTTTTTGCCTTTTTAAGTCACTGTTACCTTTTCTTGGGCCAAGATTTGCTTTCTGTTGATATATTTCAACAAAATATCTAAGGGGTTCCCATACAACAAACGTGTTTTTTTTGTGCTAGTTTCTATAGATAATGGTACGGAACCCTTTGTGCGCGACAGACGGACTTTGGGTACAGAACATTAAAAAGAAACAAAAGATAAACATTTGTGAAAACAAAAATTAAATATCTCAAAAAATGACAAAATTACAAGCATTTTAAAAACCGGAATAGAAAGAGACAGCTCAAACGGCCAGTGACGTCAGAGCAAGGTCGCTCATAGTGCCTCATTACTAAGCTGTGGTAGCTTTTCATACAATCTCTTTGGCATGTGACGTCACGAGTGGATTTTTCATAGTAACTGTGGAGGCGCTCTGTTTCGCGAGAAAGGGACAGGAGATGCCCCCTACAGAAACTTTAAAAGCTTATTACTCCGTGATTTATTTACCGATATATAAGGGACACTAGTATTTTGCTCCGTGCGCGGGCCGCGTGCGGCCCGCGAGGACGATTTCGTGGCTGTTGTATTTATAAAAATGTTATACTTTAGTTTAAACTTGTAATTTTGCAAGAATTAGTACAAAACAGCGGTATTTTTCAAAGAAAATGAAAATTGATCTGATTTTTGCATGGCGGCCATCTTGAAAAATGCTGTCAGTCAAGTAAAAGGTCAAAATTTGAAATCAGCCTCTTTTAAAATCCCCAAATATAAAATATCAGCCGGATCTGAGTTACTATAAAATCGGACGCCATTTTGAATCTGCCATCTTGGAATTATTTTAAGTCTATGAAAAAGCCTACGTTGTTCCTTTGTTATGAGTCCAAACACGCCTTGTCGGCTTCTATAAGTTCCGATTGTGTGCGTGTTTTAATTTTGTATGGCGGTCATTTTGTTTTGTTTATCAGTAATATGTCAATTTCAATCAAGGATCCCGAAAATATTTAGATCTTAGGTAAGATAGGTTAGTTAGATAAGCTAAAATCAATTAAAAAGGTCGCATTAGTAATACATTGTAAATGTAGCGATGGGTAGTTTGAAGCTCCTCCTCGCTTCGCTCGTCGTCGCGGTAGATAGTTTAAAGCTCCTCCTCGCTTCGCTCGTCGTCGCGGTAGATAGTTTGAAGCTCCTCCTCGCTTCGCTCGTCGTCGCGATAGGTAGTTTGATGCTCCTCCTCGCTTCGCTCGTCGTCGCGGTAGGTAGTATGAAGCTCCTCCTCGCTTCGCTCGTCGTCGCGATGGGTAGTTTGAAGCTCCTCCTCGCTTCGCTCGTCGTCGCGGTAGATAGTTTGAAGCTTCTCCTCGCTTCGCTCGTCGTCGCGGTAGGTAGTTTGAAGCTCCTCCTCGCTTCGCTCGTCGTCGCGATGGGTAGTTTGAAGCTCCTCCTCGCTTCGCTCGTCGTCGCGGTAGGTGGTTTGAAGCTCCTCCTCGCTTCGCTCGTCGTCGCGTTAGTGGTTTTGTCAGTATGTATGGCAGCCATTTTGAAAAACGGTGGATGTCTAAAAGAAGCTAAAGCATGTTAATCAGTATCCTTAGGGACACTCAGATATCAATTTTCATACGGATTGGAGATCCATAAAAAAGTTCAGTAAAATGTATGAAATTTTTCAAAATGGCGGAATCAAAATTTTTTTCCATATTCTTACTGAGTATCTAAGGGGAGTCTTAGATATCGATTTTCATCCGGATCGGATCACTTTTTCTTTAAGTTGATACGTCTCCGTCCGCCATCTTGAAAAAAATCAATTTCATTAGTATCCTGTTTTGTTCCTTTACACATCTTTACTCGATCCCAAGAAACACCTTTTCTATTACATTCATATTGGAGGCGTAAAAAAGGAAAGTTCATATTTCGTTAAAATCACCTTTGTATGGCAACCCTATTGAAAAATGGCGCATGTCAAAATTTGATTTTAGAATGTTGTTAAGCATCCTTGGAGACCCTCAGATATCGATTTTCATTCGGATCGGAGAAACTTTTTTTTCCGCCATGACCGAAATTTCCGCCATTTTGAAAAAAACTTTTTTGCTATATCTTTCCTTCCGGCCACCAAAGGCCACCAAGTTCGAGCTCTTTATACTAAAGTATCATGGTTTCGGCGTCATTTCCGGTTTAAATTTGTATGGGTGATTTTTTTTTCCGCCATTTTGAATTTTTTTTATTTTCTCTAAAATCTTCCCAGGGTTTGCTATGACATTCCTGAGAACGCATATGACCCATCTGACATCGTTTAGCCAGGCCGTTGATGGTCACGATGATGGGAGGTCGGAAAACCAGGTCATGAAATGTTTTGAATTTCGATTGTCCACTTTCATACAAATTTAAAAAAAAAAGTTCAAAATTTCCCATAGGTATCGAGAAACAATGAGCCAAAAATGAAAAAAAAAATTTGTATGACAGCCATCTTTAAAAATGGCGGGATCCAAAATATTTTTTCAAATATCGAATCAGGGACTCCAAAAACCCCCCGATGCAAAAAATCAGCCGGATCGGACCAACTTTCAAAATGGCCGCCATCTTGGATCCGCCATCTTGGATTTTCATGACGACCATCCGAAAGCGCCCATCCTCCTCTATGACATTTGGTCGAACACACCCCACCTACCTCTTACCGTTTCCGATTTATAAGCGTTTCAATTTTGTATGGAATTTTTATTTTTTTGTATGGCAACCCCCATTTTTTTTTATTTCTCTCCAAGCGTCCCAAGGTTTACTACAACTTTAGTTAGAACAGGTCACCCATCCGACTTGTAGTTTCCGAGAGCCGTTGACCAGTTCCATCAAGGAGACGACTTTTTTCTGATGTCAGCTTTTTCTGGTGGTCACGTGACCCATCTCTATACAACCTCATACTCGGTTTTTTTCTACCGCTTCCAGGAGCTGAGATCAAAAATGTCAGTCAGTCAGTGAGTGAGTGAGTGAGTGGGTAACGAACTTTATATATTATAAAGTAATAAATTAGTAATAAATATATTATCATTTCCTGTAATTAGTACCAACATTCTAACAAATAAATGAAATTTAATTTAATCGATTTTACTTATTTTTTCAATTATTGCATTCATTTTTGATCTTCTTTATGAAAGTAATATTTACTTGTTCATTTTTAATAGTAGTCATAATGCCTATTATTTGACTTACCTTCGAAGATTCTTTCACAAGTTTCTTTACTTCTATTTTCCTCTTTACTTCTACAAACTTCTTATCACATTCTTCTTTTATATCATCTTCTATTCTATCTTGGAATGTATCTTCTAGAGGATACTCTGTATCACTAACATTGTCTGTTTGAATGGGTTCAGGAAGGATGAATTCTTTTTCTTTCTTTTTTTTCTTCACTTTAATTTTATTTTTATTTGTTTTCTTGTGTTTCGGTTTCCGTTTTGATTTTTTTAATGGCTGTTAAGTTAAATTTATTCAGAGTTAGAAATAATACACAATTGACACCAATATATAAACATGCAAAAATGGGAATCAAACCCACATCCAACAATTCTGAGGGCAGATCTAGACCTACCAACTGAGCTAGCTATAGTGAATACAATAATCGTGTTATAATGACAATGAATAATTTTTGAATTAATGAAGAACATTGTAAATAAACGAAGAAATGTATTTCTTTAGACTATTAAGTACCTAATGACATAATTATTATAGTCTAACCAAGTTATCTGTGAACTGGCAGAAAATGGAACTACAGCCGCCATATTGCAATTTAGGGCTGCGAAATGGCGATTTTTTTTCTCGTAGCAGCGCTGCCAAATAAAATATGGTACATTCAATACACAATCTATAAACTTATACTTGTACATACAAAATCTCGTACCTATACCATTTTTAGTGTATTTATTTTGGAATTACTAAGAAGTAGTTAGGTACTATTTCTTGCTAGCCTGGGGTAAGTATAATAGTTATCAGAGTGAAATTAATATCGTCAACAGCATGTGTATAATATTCCCCAGTAATATTTACATTGTCTTATATTTTATATTATTAGCTAATAGCTGTACCTGACTGTACACATGTGTGAAGTTTTATGAAACTTAATTATGAAAAGTAACCCCATTTCCATTAAATAAATTAAGTCTTACAGTGTGGACAGATTATATTTTTACTGACCTACCTACTAAAACACAGCCAACTATGTCAAAAGATGTACTGTAGAAATCCGTCATATTCTACCATTATTCATAAAATGGCAGCACTGGTGCGAACGCAGTGACACCCTTCAGTTCACAGATAACTTGGTCAGACTATAACAATGTATGATGTTCAATACTTGGCTTGAATAAAATCAAGCCAGTCATCCCAACCTTTTGCATGCCACCATGGCATGTCACAGATGGGACTAATTTTAATATAGCAATAAGACCTACTTTGTAACTCTGTGAGAGCAATAAATGAATGAATTATGAATTATCAGGCCAGTCTTTAAGGTAGTACATAAGAAATCTAATCTTTAATTATAATATTTCATTCCCAAAATCCACTACTAAGTACTAACCTCATCAGCCCCTTCGACCTGCAGATCGTTAACAAACGCCACCGGCTCCTGATGCTCCACATTGTCCTCGGCTTCAGACTTGATATCGGTGATGATGCTCTCTCCCTTGACTTGGTCATGATCCATCAATGTGTCCGGGTATGATATGTTGTGAACCTCTCTTGTGCCGAGACGGGAAGGCAGGGATGGGGGTGGTATGTTCTGGAAAATGATATAGTTGGTCTTAATTTTTTCCACAATACCAAACCGGAACACAGTAGTGCACACTACTGCTTGGCAGCAGAATAACTGGCAAAGTGGTGGTACCTACCTAGATGGACTTTGCAGAAGAGTCCTACCCCCGCATTACCTAGTTGTAGTTTCTGCATGCTGTAGACATCCAAAGCACAATTTCTTTGTAACATTCAGGGCCCGAAGTGGGAGCTATTTTAATTGTGTCATAATGACAGATTTGGTCACTGAATAGTAAACTTATGGTTTGTAGACTACCATTAGTGTCAAAATCTGTACTGCCCAGTACTCTTCGGCTTCAGTTAAGTTTTTTGATGTGATCTATATCACACGGACATTATTATACTTGTTAAATAAATAAAATAAGGTCCAATCACAGACCCTGGCCCCTAACTAGGATTCCCTGTATCCAGGGACCCAGGAACTACGAAGCAAGGTCGCACAACACCCAGAAAGAATAAGTATTTGCTTCTTTTCTGTGCAGAAATACTTATCCTGTTGAGGGAATCGAAACCACCACCTCCGGGTTATGAGCCAACATCCTCATCCACAACCTGATGGAAGCATATTAAGACACTACAAGCATGGGTGGTGGCGCAATTAAAATTATTATGTACATACCCATAACATTTCTGTGTAGTTCCGTTTGACCTGTGCCTTGAACAGCTGGAACTTGTGCAGCAAGGCACAGCATTCCCAACAAACGCGGATACAGATCTGTGACATATCCTGCACCTGAAATAAATCCGGACGGATTTTAAATTAATTAGCAATGTGATCCGTAATGAGGAGATTCATCGGAGAACTAAAGTAACCAATATAGCTCTTAGAATTAGCAAGTTGTAATGCATTGGGCAGGCCACATCGGTTGTAGAACTGACAACCGATGGCGAAAAATGGATCTCAAGTGGAGTGACCACGAACCGTAAGAATGGATACCAGAGGCAAGCAGCCGCTCTAAGTAGCGCTCCCTGGGGGAGGACTATTATGTTCAGCAGTAGACATCTTCAGGCTGTTGATGATGCATGATTATGATGAAAAAGGTTTTATGGAAAAATCTGTGTACTTATTGTATGAAAGTAGTATCAACTATCAATACATATATAATAAAACTGTATCTGGGCTAAATCTGTACATTGAATATTTTTGGAAAATTTTGACTGCAGTGTGCTTCTTAATCGATATAGAAATAAAAACAATTTTTTTTTAATTTTGTTTGCCTGTTGCAGCTTGATGCGAGTTCAAATGGACAGCCATTTGAACATGCATCAAGCTGCAACCACTGAACGGATTTTGCTGAAATTTGGTATGGTAATAGCTAATTATGCAGAATAACATTTAGAATATTTATTGTTTTCTAAAACGGCCAAGTGCGGGTTGCCCAAGCAATAAGGATGTAATTTTTATTCAAGATTTTTTGTTCGCATATTATTATTATATTTAGATATCAATTTTAATTTAAAAAAAAATAAAAATACAGCCAGGGAGGCCCCTTCGCCGTCCCATCCATTCATCTTTTTCCCCAATTTTTTTACCTTACCCTTCTGTCTTACCCATAAACAGGGTTAGGACTTAAAACTAATTAACCCGTGCGAAGCCGGGGCGGATCAGCTAGTTAGAAATAAAGAATTACTTACTGGTATTTCATTCAAAATTTGCGAGTACAGCTGGTAAAACCCGGTCTCACCGATGAAGTATAATTTTCGGCCTGAACAGAGGCATCCTGTGCATATCTCCTCCATTGCAAGTTTTAAACATACATTCAGTCAGAAAAAAAACAATTTGCTGTTGATTCATAAACAAACAGATTACTCTTAGATATCATATCAAGTTCGATCCAAAAAATAAATAGCAAACAAACAGAATTCGCCCAAACAAATTAACAATTTAACAAACCTAAAAGCAAAGAGTATATAATTTAATAAGTACCTAAGTAAAAGCTTGAGTTATCACCACAGAAAAAAATCTGTTACTCTGTGGTTATCACTCCATAGAAAACAATTATAATAAAAAAGTTGATTTCATTAAAAAATGTTAAATTTTTTTTGGGCAGGCTACAGTCGTGAGACCATACCGCCTAGTCTTTTGTATAAAAATAAAATTATTTCGTCAGAGTTAGGATAATAATTTCATTCGTTTTATTTCTTTCATAGTCAAATCCAGATAATTTTGTCATAAGTAAGAGGATCAACATCCTTTGTTCGTTTGTCCGAGTTTATTAGTCTTTATTGAAGACGTTATAAATTTATTGTACGTCGTTACATTGTACTTTCAGTTCTACCAATGTACTCTGTGGTCGTTACTACGACAGGTCAGAAAGACTGTCAGTGAGTTTTTACTCGGTTTTTGGCGGGAACGCGGAAAAGTCACGTCGTTCGTTGCATTGTATTATTTCTCAAAACTTGTGCTTTTTCCAGAGTTAATGTTTAAAAATTGGTGGCGTTTTACGCATTAAATGCTGAATTATGCGCATGAGTGTGGGCAAGTGATATAATGTGGTGAAACGTGGTTTTTCATGTTGCTTCCTAAATTCCATAAAAGCTTCTATTAAAGTTGCCACCACTTTACTAGAGCATGACTTAGACTGGACTATGATCTGCCTTAGACTGGACTATGACTATGACTTGACTACGTAAAATATTCTAAAACTCGATGAAAATATATAATACTTGACACTGACTAAATACACTATGTGTGGAGCCAAAATAAAAGAAAAAAAAACGCTGTCAGTGTGTCAGTTGATAACTTTTATTTACATTTT
Organism: Ennomos erosarius; assembly: GCA_963580505.1. Taxonomy (NCBI): domain Eukaryota; kingdom Metazoa; phylum Arthropoda; class Insecta; order Lepidoptera; family Geometridae; genus Ennomos; species Ennomos erosarius. The sequence continues at coordinate 900,466 of OY757006.1, read as the reverse complement.
TACACATTCTATGTTGATGTTTTTACACTACATACACCGTAGCACATTATATACTCTTTGAATTTGAATACAAATGAAAACCTAAAAATGATAATACCAAATTAATTGCCCATTAATTTACCAAAAAATATTATAACTGAAATGAAATAGATTTATCAGCTGTTTAAATAGTTTTTTGGGGATAGATGATAAAGATGGCATTAGACGAAATGATCAGTGTATATTTGGACCAAGCCTTACAGTCGGCTTTTCAAACTGCAATTTTGCATTTTGTTCCTCTAATTACCTTCCATTCATCAAAACATTAAAGCTTTATATAAATTACTTGTATTTAGTTTGTGACGCAGGTGCGCAGAACGCATCCGTAAAGAAGTAAAAATATGTCAACAAAGTGCGAAAGGGGAGTCGAGAAATTGTTTGAAAATGACGACTTCTTGGTAGTAAACAAGCCGTTTGATATGTACATCAATTCTGATGATGAAAATGAGAAGGTGAGTTATATTTTTCAATGTAATAAGTTTGAAATTTTGAGTGTTTTGAAAAAAAATGGTTATCGCTTGTCTGTTTTCATGCTACATTGTGATGGAGTGAAGTACCATCACAGTTATTTATCGATATCGATGGATCACAAAAATTGCTTGTAGTTTAGCCACAGATAAACTAATATGTAGCACGAGCTTAGCTTTTCAAGGCGACGGTTTTATAAATATCTACAAAGTTGACTGTATGACTATATTTCTTTCAGAATACGGTCACATACCATATTGCCTCACCAGATTCCCACTTATCTACCTCGCCGAACCCTATTCACTTTATACAAAGGCTGGATTACTCCACTAGTGGTGTGCTATGCTTAGGTAAGTTCCTAATGTACACTTTCTCTGTTTTTGATTTCTAAACTCATATGCATCTCTTACAGGTCATAGTCATGTTTAATAACAGGGCCAGAAATCTGCTATTTTCTTTTTTTTTTTTTTTTATGAGAATGAATGACGTGACGAGCTGGTCGTTCACCTGATGTTAAGCAATACGGCCGCCCATAACAGTTGCAGTGTTACTCGGAACTTTAAAATAATAAAGTTTCGCGTGACACTGCACTGCGCACGTCATCCTGAGACATCACACAGTCTAGTAATCAGATTACTACACTGTGTAATCAGGTCATAAAGTCTCATTTGCCCAGTAATTTCACTAGCTACAATGCCCTTCAAACCGGAACACAGTAGTGCTTGCACACTACTGCTTGGCGGCAGAATAACTGGCAAAGCGGTGGTACCTACCTATTTGCTGTACCTGCTATTTCAATTGTGTCATAATGGTTCATGAATGGTGCCATAATGACAGATTTTGACACTAATGCTAGTCTACTTATGGTTTGTAGACTACTTTAATGTCAATATCTGTCATCAATATAGATTTTGACACTAATGGTCGTCTACTTATGGTTTGTAGACTAACATTAGTGTCAAAATCTGTCATTATGGTACCATTCATGAACCATTATGACACAATTACACATGACACAAAATAGCAGACTTCGGGCCCTGGAGTCCTGGAGGGTTTCGTTACTGTGTAGGGTACTAACATCCAATGATAATATCCAGAACTTTTATTACAGCGAAAAATAAGATAGCGGCTGCACGTGCTGGCAAGTTGTTTGAAAAACGTCACACTGGGAAGTACTATTTGGCAGTGGTCAGACGTCACGTGGCGTTTGAACTCGCGGACATTGAATATGACGTTGGTGAGTGTGGTTTGTTTAAATATACCTACTTACTAGGGATGTGCTGAACATGGTGTTTGAACCGAACCGAATAACAAGTATTATTCGGTTTAGCGCTTGCAAAACGAAACGTCCAAAAAATGAAGAAGTGTTAGAATTCAGCTTATTATCGTTTATTCCGAGGTCGAGCCCTTTCTTTTGCTAAAATGACTATCTGTATTTTCCAATGTCTCAGGTATGGATACATTAACAGCTGACTCCAGCCACCGCATGTCTGCTCTAGTTAACAGTCACAGTGACCCCACTTGCGTACATTCACGGCGAGCTCACACTCGCATGCTGGTGCTAGAAACGGGCCGTTACGGTGATGAGAATGTCACTGTTGTGCTGCTGAAACCGATCACTGGTAGGTTGTGTTCGTGTTTGTTATGTTATTTAATATTGCACTTATTTCAGGGGGGGGGGTCACTCCTGGGGGTGCAATGCAACAGGAGAAACTATCCAAATTTTAAATTTTCCGTACGACAGTATAGTATGTCTTATTTTTTTCTCTTGTATTTTGGCTCCACACATAGTGTATTTAGCCAGTGTCAAGTATTATAATTTTTCATGTAGTTATAATCCAGTCTAACTTATGCTCTACTGCTCTAGTAAAATGATGGCAACTGTATTAAAAGCTTCTATTAATTTTTGGAAGCAACACGAAAAACCACGGTCACCACATTATACCACTTGCCCACACTCATGCTCGCAATTCAGGACTTGAGTAAAACGCTAATTTTAAACATTTACGCTGGAAAAAGTACAAGTTTTGAGAAATAATACGATGATGCCAGACGTAAACTTTTCCGCGTTCCCGCCAAAAAACCGATCATGTCTTATTAGAACACTAAACAAGATTGTATATCGAAAGTGACGATGAAATTTTTTCACATCACTACTGAACGCGACTAGTTTAATTTTAGCGCCATCTGTGACGCTTGTAAGGAACTGTAGTTCGATTCTGCTTCAGTAGATGGCGCAAACTCTTCATTTAAACTCGCACAATTTACTTAAATAAAATTATTTTAAAATCCCAGATAATAATTATAATACCTACAGTACAGATGCCTCATCCCATACAACAGAATAACGCGGGCTATTTTACGAATTATTTTATTTCTGCATAACGCAAGATTATCAAGCGACATTTATTGCGTGTTGGCGAAGTATTGGGCCAAATGAATACACTGGACACTAACTAGTAACTCTCTAGACAAGATTACTAAATTTTTTCAAGTTCGGGTTATTTTTCGTTTGTACCTGATGGGACCCCATGGTACTTACTAAGGCTCCGCTTTCCTTCTGTCACCAGGCTATATCTCATGAACCGTGACAGTTAAACAGTTGAAATTAAATAAATAAATAAATATGTGTGGACATTTCACACAGCGCCATCTAGCCCCAAACTAAGCATAGCTTGTACTATGGGAACCAGATAACTGATACAATACTTATATACTTTTTTGTTTGTAAATACATACATAGAATACAAAATAACACCCAGACGCAGGACAAACATCTATGTTCATCACACAAATGTTTGTCCTGGGTAGGAATCGAACCCACGGCCCTCAGTTCAGAATACTTCAGAAGGCAGGGATACTACCAACTGAGCTATCGGGCCCGTCGGTCAATTTTCACAGATGGTGTGTTTCAGTTGCCGCTATTACAACAAATACTAAAGAATAGAATAAAATAAGTATTTAAGGGGTTCCCATACAACAAACGTGATTTCTTGCTCGGTTTATAGATAATGGTACGGAACCCTTCGTGAGTCCGACTCCCACTTTTTTTCATGAAAATTAATGACGTGACGAGCTAGTCGTCCACCTGATGTTAAGCGGCACGGCCGGCCGCCTATAACAGTTGCAGTGTCACGGACTTGACCGGTTATTTTTATTTAATCCTTTCTACAGATGCTTATTATAAAATTAAATGCAGTACTATTGTACTATTGTACGGTCTGAAGGGCATTGTAGCTAATGAAATTACTGGGCAAATGAGACTTTATGCCCTGATTACACAGTGTAGTAATCTGATTACAAGACTGTGTGCTGAAACGTGTCACGCGAAACGATTAAAGTTCCGAGTGACACTGCAACTGTTATGGGCGGCCGTGTCGCTTAACATCAGGTGAACGACCAGCTCGTCACGTCATAAAAAATGTGTATTTTGTAAACAACGTAGGGAGGAGACATCAGCTCCGCGTTCATTGTAAGGCGGTGGGTCATACAATCCTCGGCGACTACACGTACAGCAACGCGAGCGATATAACTCCGCACCGCATGTTCCTGCATGCTACTAGGTAACTTCAATTACATGTTTAATCGTTCATCTTCATCAACAGCTTGAAAGACGTCCACTGCTGGACATAGGCCTCCCACGGAGAGCGCCTCTTTGAGCGGTTATACTCATACATCTTTTATACCTAGTTACTTATAATAAAATTGTAACAGGTCTAATTCTGTACGTTGAAGATATTATGAAAATTTTTTGGAGGCTTCCAACAGGCATGAAGACTAAATTTTTTTTGATAAATTAATTATATACCTCAAAAGATAAACATTTGTGAAAACAAAAATTAAATATCTCAAAAAATGACCAAGTTACAACCATTTTAAAAACCGGAATAGAAAGAGATAGCTCAAACGGCCGGTGACGTCAGAGGAAGGTCGTTTTGTACCTCATTAGTAAGCTGTGGTAGCTTTTCATACAATCTCTTTGGCATGAGACGTCACGAGTAGATTCTTCATAGTAACTGTGGGGGCGCTCTGTTCCGCGAGAAAGGGACAGGAGATGCCTCCTGTAGAAACTTTAAAAGCTTATTACTCCGTGATTTATTTACCGATTTCGCTTATTTTTTCAATTATTGCCTTCATTTTTAATCTTCTTTATGAAAGTAATATTTACTTGTTCATTTTTAATAGTAGTCGTCATGCCTATTATCATCGATGCTGAAGCTAAAAAGTATTTTATTTTTGTCTGTATGTCTGTCTGTCTGTATGTCTGTCTGTCTGTATGTCTGTCTGTCTGTATGTTGGCTGAGCATCACGCCGAAACTACTGAATGGATTCAAATGAAACTTGGCATGATTGGAGTTCATATTACGAGGTAGGCTATAGGATACTTTATTAATCTATATTTATTATGTTGTATAAAATATTTATGCAGGTAGTATTTAATTTTTATTTAACTCAATTTACCTTATTTGTTTGCACCACCGACCTCTATCTCTCCAATAAATCTTTCCATGCAAAGGTTGACTGGAAGAGATCGCTCTTAGCGATAAGTCCGCCCATTGTACTATATAGATCTAAGTGCGTAATTTTCTGTATCTTTAATGTCTGGTGTACAATAAAGAATTTTGTATTGTATTGTATTGTATTGTATTGTATACTTTTTATTCCGAATTTCAGCACGGTATCTGCGGGATAGGGGATGAAATTAAAAATGTCATCATCATAATCAACAGCATGAAGACGTCCACTGCTGAACATAGGCCTCCCCCAGGGAGCGCCACTTTGAGCGGCTGCTCGCCTCCTGCATCCATCGACTCCCTATTTCACCAGATCGTCGGTTCACCTAGTGGGGGGCCTACGCTGCTTCAGGTTCGTGGTCGCCACTCGAGAACCTTTCTTCCCCATCGGTGGTCAGTTCTACGAGCGATGTGCCCTGCCCATTGCCATTTCAACTTGCCAATCCTAAGAGCTATGTCGTCAAATAAATTATTTATATTTATTTCCAGGTTAATCCTACCTCTATCAAAAGATCCGATCGACGTTCAAACTGACGATCCATTTTTCACTGACTCAAGATTCACAGAGAAATGGCGTTCTGACAAATGTTTCTACAAATACCGGAGTAAAGAAGACTTCAGACACGTCTGTGATATCATCGACGAATCCTATGTTATAGGTGTTCAGTACAAGATGTTTAAATACGGTGACTAGTGTGAAATGGCTTTACAAACAAGTGAAATAAATAAATAAATAACGATAATAAACAACGGCTTTCATACTTTTTTCTTTTTTTTTCTTATATTTTGGCTCCACACAGTGTATTTAGCCAGTGTCAAGTATTGTAATTTTACATCGAGTTAAAGAATATTTCACGTATTCACGTGAAGTCTTAGTCACTGTCTGGGTAGTCATAGACTATGACTACCTAGACAGTGACTAAGACATAGCTAGGGCATGACTAGAGCATTACTTAGAATGGGCTATGACTGATAGTCCATTCTAAGTCATGCTCTAGTAAAGTGGTGGCAAGATTACTAGCAACACGAAAAACCACGTTTCACCACATTATATCACTTGCCCACACTCATGCTCGTTCAGCACTAATATTTAATGCGTAAAACGCCACCAATTTTAAACATTAAAACACAAAAACCACTAAAAACAAAACAGCAGCCCTACCGTGTAAGCATTCTGGTAATGAACATCGCCTGTCATCCTGCTTACGCCAATGTACAAGCCCTTGAGTGCGAGCAAGAGAGCACACGATTACGATTGCCACCGGGCTTACGCGGTAAGGCCACTGCACAAAGCACACTGGAAAAAGCACAAGTTTTGAGATAATTAAATAATAGAATGAGCAAATAAAGATTTCATTTCATTTCATTTTCAACTTCTTCGCGTTCCCGCCAAAATATCAACTTTGTTTTTATTGCAAGTTACAAGTACCTGTTGAACTTAAGATCTTTATATTGTATTGTATCCCATATTTTCATGATGCATGATTCGTGCCATAATGACAGATTTTGACACTAATGGTAGACTACATTAATGTCAAAATCTATCATAATGACAGATTTTGACACTAATGGTAGTCTACTTATGGTTTTTAGACTACCATTAGTGTTAAAATCTGTCATTATGGCACGAATGATGCACTATTATGACACAAATGAAATAGTAGACTTTAAGCCCTGTAATGTTGTTCTCACTGCTGAGGTGAAAAGTTGTACTTAATATGTGCTACTCGAGAGCAAAGTTTTTGCATCTCGTGTCTGAATCCCACGCTCACCCAGGATTCTAACTTAAAATCACGAGCGTAGCGAGTAGCTAGAATCCTTCGCTTGCTCGGGATCCAACATTAGCACTCGAAGCAAAAATCAACTTTGCTCTCTTGTTGCACAAATAACTATTGCCCTGTTTTGGTAGTACATGATAGTACCAATTTGGTACGTCAAACTCATGTCAACTTAACACATCAAATACTTACAAGCACAGAGAAAGAAAAAACTCGCTTCGCCCGAAACGACATTTGTTTCAATGCTCTGTGGTTGCAAGAAAGCACAATTATATTCAATCTAAGCTTTTTTTTCACAGACCTTCATTTCATAATATACTAACTAGAATATGATTCGATACTCTTTAAAGACTCACGAAGCGTGGGAACGAGAGGCCCACGCTTCGTGAGTCACGCAAGACCAAGTCACTGCCCGAGAGAAAGAGATAGTGCAATAATGACGAACGTGTCACTATTTTGGGGGAGTATTAGGACAAGATTAGTATCACCACATGAAACAGGTGGTGATATATGGTGGTATCTGTACACGAAGAGGGGTCTACAGGATATGAAATAAAACACCAAAATAATATCATTTATTTCATATTTTTTATTTCGCATCATATCATCCTTACGTGCTATAATGTCATATGTATGGTATTAGCTATATTTTAAACTATAGGTAGGTACAGAGTACAATGTTTACGCTTACGGGTTACTTTCATTTTTTTAAACCATTTTTCGTAACGCATAAAACAATGAAAACAATAACAGACGTAGGTTAAAGCGCGAAAATATTTTTGAGGTAATTTTTAACCTTTAGGTTTTAGTTTAACATTAACCTAGGCTTAAGTATAGATTATGCTGTGTTCCCGAGGGCAAATGGTCTCTCTCTCTATGGTGTTGCCAGTTCACAATTCTGCCAATGTCAAGTAGACTTTATTAGGTGTCTAATTAGGTGGAGTTGCGGTCAAATGCGAATAAAAGCTATTCAGTTACCAAGAAAAAATGTTTGTTATAATTTTTGTTTTTTGTGTCCGTTTACTAACCAGATTCGTCTATGTATTTCTATAAGTAGGAATTTTATATTTAATTCACTTTTGATACTCTTAAAACTCTGTTATTGCTAATACCAATAAATAAATTTCATCTTGATTTTTCAGGCTGTAGCCATTTGTTGCTAAACTAGTGATATCTAGGTGATACTTGCAAACCTAACTTGTTGATACATTCTATTTACTTGCGTAAAATCAGTTTTCATGTAATCACGTTGAGTAATTAAGCTATGATTGGCAAAAAACCCAAGAAATTTTGAATTTGCCGCGCTGAGTGAAACATTCCACCTTAAGTACAGTAAGTATATTGCTATTTGGTTAAAAAAAAACCAAATTAACTACAGTATTGTACATAGAAGTGTATTTTAAACACATCTCATGTTAATAATTTATTATTTTTAATAACAATACCATTCCCACCCGTTGAGAAAAAAGTTCGTACATATTATTTTCGTGTGACAACCCCACATATCCTAAGTTTTTGTAAGATCTGTGGACCAGAGTTTTGGCGGGAACGCGAAAAGTTCACGTCGTTGCATTGTATTATTTTTCTAAACTTTTGCTTTTTCTGTGTTAATGTTTAAAATTGGTGGCGTTTTACGCATTAAGTGCTGAATTACGAGCATGAGTAAGGGCAAGTGATATAATGTGGTGAAACGTGACTTTTCGTATTGCTTCCAAAACTCCATAGAAGCTTCTAGTAAAGTTGCCACCACTTTATTGGAGCATGACTTAGTCTGGACTACGACTACCTGACTTAGACTGGACTATGACTATGACTAGGACATGACTGCGTGAAATATTTTATAACACGATGAAAATATAATACTTGACACTGGCTAAATACACTATGTGTGGAGCCAAAATATAAAAAAAAACCCCACATATCCTAAGTTTTTGTAAGATCTGTGGACAGCCCTAAAATATTTTCGCGCTATAACTGACATAACTATCGAAATATTACAACAAAACAAGTCTTAACACAACAGACAAGCGAAACTCTTATTCTTACTTAACATTCTATTTTCATTTTAAATCTAACTTTAACTAATGCATTTAAATAAAATTGGGGTAGGTAGATATAAAAAATAATAATTGAACAACCTCGTTTGGCCACCCTCAAAAATTGAAGGCGCAACGAGAACGTTAAGGGTAGGTGTATAGCTTTATACATAGTATCTTAAATACATCACATCATTAAATATATAGTCGCGTAAGGGTAGATTTTTAAAATACAAAATTTGGGGAAGGTTAAAAATCACTAACACGATCTGGTCGATAAGTTCGAAACATCACATTATTTTATCCGAAATAAAAGCTCACATATTGGTTTCTACCGAAGATATTATTGTGTGCGTTCAGAAATATTGAATTTTGAGCAAATTAATCCAAGTTAAAATTGATCTTAATTATATCTAAGACAACATTCATGGACGGTCGAAGAACAAACAAAAAGTGCTGTTTACATGGTTTCGAACACGACAAATATACACATCTCACGAAAACATAAGTCTTGATTAAAGTTTTAACTTTCATTAAGTTCATCAGGTTCATTAAGTTTTATCAGAAGTGAAGTTTCATTCGGTTCAAAGGTTCAAAATCTCACTAAGTATCGTTAAGTATTACTGGTAATTACTAAGTTTTGTTAAGTTTCATTGAGTTTCATCAATGTACATTAATCTTCAATAACTTTCATTAAGTTTCATCAAGGTTCAATTCAATTCAATTATTTATTTGCATTCCACAATGTTGTTTAAAGATTTTAGTTTAGATATACCAGTACATCGTGGACCCATCATTGTTCATTACGTTCCATAACATGGATGAAATAAAAAAAAGAAGGATTGAGTTTTGATTGACATCGAACTGAAGCCCAAAATGGCGGACATATTACATATGTATGTCAGATGAAAGTAGGGCGACCGGCTGCATATGATGTGAGTGTGTGCGTATTCCGCTTGTACGTACGAAGCGTTCCGGCTTCCTAAGGGTGCTTCAGTTTCGGATCAGACGGGATTCCCTCCTTCTTTTTTTATTAGCTCCATGTTCCATAAAGTTTCATTGAGTTTCATCAAGTGTCATTAAGTTTTAAGCGTATTTTTGTTGTGTCCTGAATTGTTTGGCTTAGATACGTAGTTTTGTTACAGATAATATTTAATACCTTCCTTAAATAAAATTTTTGTTTTTAATTTTACTAATATTAACTTGATGTATCACTTTCACTAAATTGAAACCTTCATGAAACGCTCACCATTGTTAAACTTAATTTAACTTTCAATAATTAAAAATTTTAACGTTCATGGTCACTAACTAACAATACTAAAACATTGTTTATTAGTTAGATATTTCCACGTAACATTTGGTAAATAACTCGGTTATAAACAACATTATAATTATCTTGTTAAACTTTAAACTTAATCAAAGTTAAAACTTCAATTTAAAAATGCTCTAGCGGTACATAAAACGAAACATCTACGTACACCTATTGCGTCATTATTGCTGTTTTTTGACGATTGATATAAAAATCGATTTTAATATTTATGTGTAAAGGCACAACAAAAGCTGATTACAAATCGGTATTGCAATAATTTTGAGGCGTTTAAAAAAAGAAATTGTAATTTATGGTTGACCCAATAGATGGCGTTACCACTATCTGTCACAGAATTGTCACAGTCACTGTTTATGTATATATTATTTGTAAAGGAAAAATTAGAATCACGAGCGGGGATTGAACTCGTATCCATCCATCCCTCAAGCTGCGATATGCTTTAGTTAAGCTACCGTGACAAGTGGTCTCATGTCCGAATTTTTCCTTCACCTTTTACGCCGAGCAAGCGATACCTACTGCAATAAAAATCATAAAAAAAAACTATTTTAAAAAAGTACAATAAAAAAGTACACTCACTGAAAACAATTGTTACTCTGTGAGTTCACTCAAGTGATTTTGACAATCTAGTTCTGCGCCATCTAGTAGCAAGGGCGGAAATTGTTTTTTTTTTTTTAAATAGAATGCCAAATTTGCAAGTTACGACTATTGTCGTGAACGAAGCGGTATAGTGAAGTGACATTCCTCAACTAAATAAATCGGTTTTAGTTGAACGGATGCAGCGTTACTTTTAGCGTTTTGTTTCGCCGTCACGTTTACTAAATGTTCCTCACCTTTTCAATGCCCTACTTACAAAAGTACTCTGAGTTCCGACGCCTGATAAAATCGATTTTTATCTCAACCACAGTTTATAAATATACAAGATATTGCTAATGAATGTGAACATATCTAGCCTCACCCGTACACGTATTATTATAGACCAACACCGAAAATCTACCATCTCGATCGCGCCAGCAACTTTTGTGAAAGTATCTAAGTACTGAGTATATAAAAAAGGAGTACGCACTGAATTCTTATACAAGGTGACCTTGAATTAGTATGTTATCCAGAAAGAAGGTAAATCTGCACCCCAAGGTAGACTATGTGTCTTCTACGACTTTACTAAATTAATAGTTTTTCGTTGAAGAACTGCCATGTAAAGTTTACGTGAAAATAGCCTTAGCGCAGCTGAATCGTTGAACTTCGTCCTTGACCGCGTGCACGGTGCACATAAATGAGTTTAACGACGTGTGCAATTTTGCGAGTGGATTTATTTTTTACGATGGAAGTTTGGAAATACCCAGTTTTAAGTAAGGCTCTCACAACTTGTAGGGTATCATGGTCCCAGTCCCCCCATTTCGGGATAACATACCAATTCAAGGTCACCTTGTAGATACAAAGAACTTGAATTGGTATATATCTCGAAATATCCCAAGGTAGAAAACTTTTCTACTATGAATTTTCTAAATTAAAAGTTTTTCATTGGAGAAATGCCGTGTAAAGTTTACGTTATAATTTTACCTAAACGTTACGACGGATGTAGTCCAGTCCGACCCCTCCTCCTTTAGGATAACATACCAATTCAAGCTCACCTTGTATATGTTATATCTGACAAATATCTGTCCATATCCGTCCGTATCTGCAGATATTGAACGAATTTTATCTGCGCTGTATGTGCTATTTGTATGTTGAGATATATTCACAGATACGCGCTCAAATAGGTATCCTAAATTATGGCAGGCTTTAATGCTAAAAAACTGAATTGTTTTTATTATTTTTTCATATATTTTATAGCAGATGTAGGACTAAGTCAAATTCTAGCTAAACCCGCTCTTAGAGCTTTAGCTATCCAGTGTATTTTAGGCATAACTTTGCATCACATTGCTGACCCGATCGAGAAAAATCAAAGAACAGAAACATACAGAGAAGTAATGGATAGAAAACATCCATGTTACACGTTTCAAAAAATATTTTGTCATATATCTGAAGAGATTTTGTGTACAAAACAATATTTCACAAGCATGCGATGTCTCTTCGAGGGTTACGTCTACGACACATTGAAATTCTAGCTCGTTCTATAACGAAAAAAACTGCTGTGCCCATAGTATGAGTTTATTTACGTATACATTATTGTACTCAATGTATCGTACAATAATAAGCCATTTAATGCATATTTTATATTTTGCATAAATAAATTACATCGTCACCGTAGTTGGAAAACTACATAACTAACACATTTTCCGAAATCGACTTTATTGCATTTCCAGAATGTCTAATTCAAGCTGCATCTTTCTGTATTTCAGAATTTTGATTATCATAACTTATCTAAAAGATTTTCAACAAAAACCGTTGCAAGACGCTGTAGATGAAAAAATAAACATGATTACCTTCAAAACTGTGGCAATGCGTGAGCGAAATAGAGGATGCACGAAGATCCTTAACATCAGGGGAACTTTTATTCTCAAAAAACAATTAAATATCTTTAAAAATGACATATTTAATAATAGAAACAGACAGGTCCAACATGCATTGACGCCAGTTATTAGTCCGACCGATACCGAGAAGGTACAATCTATATATTTACGTTTAAAGAAACTCATACTATAGGGGTACTGGACTGCATTCAGCGTATCTACTAAAGTTTTTACATTTAACCGTTTAAGTTTCTTCTAAGGAATCCTTTAGAACTTCCGACATTAAAATTCCTTCTAATCGAGATGAAATACCTAAAATGAATCACAGGATTCAATTTGAGGCCATTTTCGGTATTGCATCCTCATAAATAAATAAATAAATAACACCCAACGATCACATATAAGTAATTATTTAGTATTTATTTATTTATTTAGTTTTTCGTATATTAAATACATTTTAAATACACATATAGATCCTGGACCCTAACTAGGATCTAACTAGGTATCTAGGGACCCAGGAACTATAGTGCCATGTTTCCACAACAAACAACACAGAATAAGTACTTGCTCTTTTTTTTCTGTGCACAAATAATAGTCCTGTCACGGGAATCGAACCCGCCGCCTCCGGGTTATGAGCCGACCTGCTCAACCACCACACCACAGAGGCTGTCACATGAATCGTGATTCGTTTATTTTCATTAGGTTCAATTTTATTTTGATTCATCCAATATGTTTCATCTGACTCTAAAAGCCAACAATCTATAGAAAACTCCATTTGTGGATTTAACTTAAGTTCTTCCATTATTTCAGTAGATACCTTTGAATGCAGCCGCAATAATGGGAAAAACAAAAAACACCAAAAACAATCTACTTGACTAGTCTATCTTTTATGACTTTGAATCTATTTCACTCTAAATATTTTGTCTAAAACACTGTTTTAAACTTTCACGGTTGTTTACCACGTTTTTAATAGTACTTACGGGATATTTACCGTGATTAGAATCATTTTTGAGTTCCCGATATTTCGGCACAGTTACATGCACCATTTTCACGGGTAGACTGAAGATGCGGGTGGATGATAAATAGTTCTAAATGTTAGGAGCAGACATAACGGTCAACCCTCTTTCTTAGTCTTTTACTGCGGGTACCATTACATCCATTGCCCTAACATTTCGAACTTTTTATCATTTACCCGCATCTTCAGTCTACCCGTGAAAATGGTGCATGTAACTGTGCCGAAATATCGGGAACTCAAAACTGATTCTAATCACGGTAAATATCCCGTAAGTACTATTAAAAACGTATTTTGTCTAAATTGAAAAATTAAGAAAAAATGAAAGAAAACACATTTATTAATGAAAAAATTAAGGTACATGTAAATTACTATCATCAGATAAAATGTAAATAATTTCCTTGAAAATGGACCAACAGCCTGAGAGCGTTCACTGCTGAACGTAGGGCTCCCTCATAGAGCACCACTTTGATCGGCTGCTCGCCTCCTGCATTGACAAAAATGGGTAAGTGACGGCCTAAAAATTACTAAACTAATTTAATTAAATTAAAAAAATTGATAATCATAGTAATAATTGTGCCACATTGCCTTGGGTCCTCGCTGAAATGCAAGCCATCGACGTCGGGTCCAGGGATAGTGTGACCGTATTATAGTTAGGTACTTTTGGTATTCAAAAGGGCCTCTTGGTGTTAGCTTCGGCCTACCGATGCCTCCCAAATATCCGGGCTAGACCCATGAGTCAGTAAAATAGTAATAATGTAAATAATTATTATATATTAATATTTTTATTGAATGTTTTTTTGCTCAATATTTTCAGTGCATTAAAATCAAACTTAAATATTAAAGTAAAATAAATTCAAAGTCATATTTATATTATCTGCCTTAGAGGTAAACTCACTTAGTCTGCATATTGGTGTTATCATTCTGGGACAGATGATATATATTGTAGAGTTATATAAAGTACATAGTAAAGTAAATCAAAGATTAGAAATCAATATTTGGCACTTGGCACGTTGAAAGTGGTATATACTTTGTTTATATATACTTTTATATAAATATATATGGTGGTATATAATGTTAAGTTTATAAATATGTCGAATTGAAAACGATTATCAATTCAATGGTATTATATTAATTTATATTTTAAATCTACATCAAATAGGTTCTACGAATTGACTACCGAGTTTATAGATTTTATAGAAGATTTTTTTGTTTTTATACAATACTGTGTTTGTTATCGCAAATTTTTAGTTTTACGGATGCTTTATAATTTATATATTATTATGTTATATTTAAATTATTTGTATGTATATAATCAAAGTTACCACTATCAACGCTGTGTGACATTAAAAAAAACAATAAACTATGTTCAAGATACTCAAGAAGAAGACACGATACGTATTTATATAATAGCCAATTCTAATTAACATTATGTCGAGGACTTTACAAAATATTGGTGTTATATTTGGGACTTAACAATATATAATTATATACTCTTAAGTATAAATGGAAAAACAAAAAAAACATAAAAAAACACACATAATTTCAATAGCCTATCTAAACGTACGCTCAATATTTTTGTATATAATATAGTTCTTGAAATTTCCTAGCTAAGAGTTACGCTCCATTTTATAATGTGAGCTTATAATTGCTTAGACACTAGCATTAACTCTACGGAAACAACGAAGCTTAAATGGGTACTTACTTATACTTAGCATAATTATATATACTACATGTATATTAGCATATACTATATGTATATGAAGGAAGTAGGTATAGCGACGAGAAGGCAACGACGATCTTCCATAATGTAGGTAGCCATCCTACGGCCATTCATAGCCCGCAGTCGTATTCTAAGAGATATATAATTATACTTTTAACCTATTCGGATATATATGTATGCTTTATCCACTACAATAAGCGATTATAGGCGTTAAATTATATTTTTTTTTCTCTACAGTCTAGCATCATTATATGTCCTAAATTTTTCTATCTAATCGTTTGCCGTACAGTGTGGTAAATAACTGAGGTCGTACCTCTCGCGTCGGGTGATAGCGAAAAACGGATAAGTCCAAAATAAAATTTTCTAATTAGTCTTATAGAAGTTTTAAATTTTAACGTATCAATAGAGAATTTGTGTTTTTTGATATCACCCGAAACGTGCTCGATAAGAATTTGACAGAATGACCAAATTGACACAACGATTCGTTCCTAACCAGAGGTGAACTAATAGTAGGTTCTTTTTTATTATTATGTATAATATAAATATCTTATTATAACACCTAGCGATATGTCTCTCAAGTTTCACTACATGCCTCAAATTATAAATGCTAATTAGAATTAAAAAAAAACCAACTACGGCAGTCAAATAATAGGGTTGATATTTTGATTTTCTTTCGTTCAATTCAAATATTTTATTCAGCTTTAAAAGTTATATTAAAAAATGTATACGTAATGAGTTTGATTAATCGAATCACAAAACCAGTAAATTAACATTGTCATATATTATTAATATGTAGATTAATTGAAATAAAAAACTTGTTTAATTTTTTTGACTTGTTTAGAGGACATTTATCTTGATACTTTATTAAAATTTACAATTAAAAATAAGTTGAGTTTGATCAACCGAATCACACAAACATCAAAATGTATTAATTATCATTTTTATAATTTTAATTGAGGGTAAATTTATGTAATAAAGATCTTGTTTTTTTATTTAGTTCTTTTACAGAATATCTTGATACTTACGAGTCACAGACTGAAATTTATACAGCTCTCGGCCAATTTACAATTCAAAAATAATGTAAAGTATCAAGAATTTGTTTGAAAAGCTTGCCATGTATCTGATTTGAACTAAGTAGGTACTTATTATGAGTTACATAGAACGAAAAAAATTCAAAATATCATTATACATTAAATATAATGTATAAAATACATGGTTTACAAAATATTACATTGAATAACAACGACGTGGATAGACACGAGCGTTTTTTAAAAGTTTTCAAAAAAGATGACTTCATAGTGCTACCATTTATCATACTTTTAAGTACACTAATTATATCCCTGAGGGATGATACCAAAAAAAAAAAAAAACAAAAAACAGCCGAAATTTAGAAAAAGAACACGCATTTTTTGTTGAGAGAAATCAATAAACTCACTCACGCACATGTAATTTTTTACTACAGTAAACGGTTAAATATTACTTACGATCTAACGCAATAAATATTTTTCTTTTCACTTAATCACCTATTTAATAAATAAATCTAATTTTTTCTACGTTTCGGTATTTTTTTTTCTTCAAGTTCTTTAAGTGTATCCGTTAAACATTTAGACACAACCTTCTTTTTTAACAGTAGTTATTTTATTTATGATTTTCGTTTATGACTTTTGGCATTGTCTCACGGAGAAAAGAAGAGAAACCACGAAAAAAGTCTAGAAACTCTTTGTATAGCTTCGATTGTTTCAATTATTTTTTTTTTCACCACCTTACTTTTCTAGCATCGTCAGCAGATATAAAATTGTTTTATAAAACCTCTCACTCTGTGATGCGACTCGCCTATGCTACATTCCTACTAAACATGTTTCCAAAAATCTACATTTTTCCACTAATTTTTATCCTAAGCTTGTGCTATCAGATGTTTGGTACCATTTGACATTTCCACAACATTTTTTCTAAAAATGCCTTCCCGAAAAAAGGTTTCATCGCAACCACGTTTTGGCCCGCGTGTAAAATGATATTCATCTTATAACTAAATCTTATATAATAAACCTAACGTCATATAATTAATATAATTTCTAAAATTATTTCTTTTAATTAATCCGCAAATACATGCGCGTCATAAGCAGCAGTAGAAACTAAATATTTCGTTATGACTCACATTTTTTTTTGCGTCAGAGTAAATATCCGGCCCTTTATTTAGGGTTAATTATATTATATTAATATTTTGAGGCTTTTAGCCTTATTAACGTACTAACCGCTCACGACCCCTTATCTTGCTGCTAAATAATAAGAAGTCTTATAAAAAACTTAAACTGTCATGTCTAAAAAAAATATCACATATTGTATCTTTGGCTCTGTCACCACAAAATAAAAAAAAAACATGACTAGATTTAATAAAAATTACATAAAAACGCTGTAAATAAGATTAATTCAATAGTTCATTAAATGAAACTCAAATATATGACAGTTAGAAATCTTAAACATAATTAATCGTGACCAGCGTTTTTATGTAACAACACAATTTCCCATAATGACTATATAATTACTTGGTTAGTTATACGGTAAAAAACCTAAAACTATACAAAAACAAATAAATAACGATTCAATTATTGATGAGTACAAATATAAATAGGGTACTTAGTAATAATTTTTTAAAATGTTAAAGTTAAGACAAAAGTTAAATTTTCGCCTTTTAAAAACTGGAAATTTAAACATACTGTATTGGATACCAAACAATGCGTAATATAACAATAAAATTAAGGAACAATTAAAATTTGTTATTCGTAACAATAACACTACACAAATCAAATTAATCAAATTGAAAAACAATCTGACGCAATTTACAATAAAAATAATAGGTCAATATGAGGTTAGACCCCAATATAAAATTTAAAAAACTCAGGATACTCAACGGTGAAACTAAAATCCAAAGTTTAAAAACCCATAAATAAATTTAATAACATAAGTTTAACAACCCATACATAAGTTTAATAACCCATACATAAGTTTAATAACCTATACATAAGTTTGATAACCCATATATAAGTTTAACAACCCATACATAAATTTAACAACCCATATATAAGTTTAAAAACCCACATATAAGTTTAAAAACCCACATATAAGTTTAAAAACCCACATATAAGTTTAATAACCCATAAGTACATAAGTTTAACAACCCATACATAAGTTTCAGAACCCATATATAAGTTAACCCAAATGTAAAACGATGAGCGGTGGTCACGGTGGCATGTTACACCCAGTCCTTGCGGCAGCAGCACGGATGTTGGGGCGGGGCTGTTCTACCTCACACCAGCAAGCTAGGCGCTAGCCATTCGTCCTCGCCGATCTGGAAATATTAGTAAAACATAAATTAATTACCAAAAACATATTATTTGAGTTGAAATGGATGTGGGCAGGCCACATTAAAGAACTGACAACCGATGGGGAAGAAAGGTTCTCGAGAGGTGACCATAAACCGGAAGGCGCAGCGTAGGCTCCCCAAGTCCCCACTAGGTGGATAGAATTTGGTTAAAACCACGGGAAGCCGATGGATGCATGAGGTGAGCAGCCGCTCAAAGTGGCGCTCTCTGGGGGAGGCCTATGTTGACCAGTGGACGTCTTCTTTATTGATGATGAAAGAGTTTGCCTATATCTAAAACCATGGACAATGGATTAGGGAATGAACCTAGAAGGTAGAGTAGTGATGCGAACTGACCGGCTGCACCTGGAAGTGCTGCACCGGATAGTGCAGCACCTGCGGCGGCTGCGACATGGCAGCCACGCCGCCCACCCCGCCCACTCCGCCCACGCCGCCCACGCCGCCGCCCAGCGCCCACGGCAGTTGCGCCAGCTGACCACCGCCCATACTGACAACAACACGACATTGTTACAAACACACCGTCTATTTCAGTATTAAAAATCACATGCAATACATTATTCGTAAGCAACCCTTCTCTGCTGCGTTTTCCTTTGCATCTGCGAGATCTGTGTAATAAGAATTATTTCACACATTTCCGGGCGATTTTAGGAATCATATTGCATAGGTCATAGCATTTCCGTGAACATTAGTGTGCGAGCTGGCAGGGACCGTGCTTGCTGTATACGGACGGACTGTACTCTGTACCGCCCAACTGTACGGGACAGAAGACTTGATTCCACTCACCCCATATACTGATGATGGTAGTGTGTGGGCTGGCAGGGACCTTGCTTGCTGTGTAGGTACTGACGGACTGTACTCTGTGCCGCCCAACTGTACGGGGACGGAGACTTGATTCCACTCACCCCATATACTGATGATGGTAGTGTGTGGGCTGGCAGGGACCTTGCTGGCTGTGTAGGTACTGACGGACTGTGCTCTGTGCCGCCCAACTGTACGGGGACGGAGACTTGTTTCCACTCACCCCATATACTGACGGTGGTAATGCGCTAACTGGTAAGGACTGTACTCGCTGTGTAGCTACACTGTGCCGAATGGACTGTGCGCTGCACCGCCTAACTGTACGAGGACGGAAGACTTGTTTCTCACCCCATATACTGATGGTGGTAGTGCGCGAACTGTCCAGCGTACGAGTACCCCTGCACAGCTTGCAAGCCGGCGCCGATCTGCTGCGGGTACGCCCCGTACCAGTACGAGCTGGCGGGGACCGTGCTCGCTGTGTATGCCGCGCCGAACGGACTGTACGCTGTACCGCCCAACTGTACGGGGGTGGAAGGGAGATAACACATGATTACTGACACAACCTTCAATCAAATATACTAATGATCCACGATCGGCGCTCGAAAACCCCAATGTCAAAACAAGGCATAAATAGCGTATATGCCTTATTTTGCTCTTAGTCGCGTGTGACCGCGCCAATCGCCTGACGTGCTGCGATGCCGAAATGAAAACACGCAAGAATTACAAAAACTGAAAAAAAAAGACATGGCGTGTCGTACTTTCATTAAGTATCACATCGTTATCATTCCATTTTATATTTATTGGCATATATCTCATATTCACTAATATTTTTCGTCATTTAAAACCACGCATCTATCTCGTTCACTCTTGCTTTGACTATGATGTGAAAAACGAAGCGAAACTACTGTCCGAGTCCAAAACGATGTAACTCACATATTATTTGAGACGAATTTGTACTTTAGCGCTAACAATTTAAGGTTATTGACAAAGGTTGACTGGAAGACATCGCTCTTAGCGATAAGTCCGCCCATTGTACTATGTAGATCTAAGTGCGTAATTTTCTGTATCTTTAATGTCTGGTGTACAATAAAGAATTTTGTATTGTATTGTATTGTTATTTTTGCAATAAATATATGTTTGGCTATCGTTTTTCATTTCTGGCTATCATCACTCGTGAAGCCAAAAAGTAATGGTTTATAACTATCACAAATGTTTAACAACTCTATTACAGGATATTAAGGTTCATTATTAAAATAAAACAATATGCGCTTGTGGACTATTTTTATATTAGCTGGAGAGGTATATATCTGTATAAGTGAGCATTGGCGCGGGAACATTGTTGAGGTTTGATTTTCATAGAGAATTGTGTATCTATAGTATATTTGATTAAAGCACACAATGATACTACATTACATTTAGGGTAGGGTTGTTCACCAATAGTTAAAGTAACCAATGTTTAAAAACTCTAACAAATTCTAACCTGGAACCTGTTTTGCGCTTCTGCATAATTTTAATTGTGGTTGGATCACAATCACATTCAATCGATTTTCTTTAACCAATGATGGGTTGGCTAAATGAGTCGGGCGTAAGCCAAAATCTAGAAAAAGTTACTCTATGATTAATTTATATCATCGACACCGAGGGAACCGTCGCTGTCAGCTGTCACATGAAGTTGACAAATGACGCCCTCGTTGGGTGACCTCATTGATGGAGTAATACACAAACTAGGAATAAATTATATTATTTTCTAATTTTATTTTGTGTCTTAAGCAAAACTCAAGCTGCTGTTCGAGGACTGGCTTCCGAACCGTAGCCTTCTTCACAGTGTTTGGGATATAGCGATTTTTGTCTTGATGTCCGCGTAGGACATATCCCTATCACTCGACGTTCTAGTTATTCTTACACTAAGACCTCTTCCGGAGTTTTGGCGGGAACGCGGAAATGTTCACGTCGTTGCATTGTATTATTTCTCAAAACTTGTGATTTTTCCAGTATTAATGTTTAAAATTGGTGGCGCTTTACGCATTAAGTGCTGAATTACGAGCATGAGTGTGGGCAAGTGATATAATGTGGTGAAACGTGAGCTTTCGTGTTGCTTCCAAAATTCCATAGAAACTTCTAGTAAAGTTACCACCACTTTACTGGAGCATGACTTAGACTGGACTACGACTACCTGACTTAGACTGGACTATGACTATGACTAAGACTTGACTTTACGTGATATATTCTTTAACGATAAAAATTACAATACTTGACACTGGCTAAATACACGACGTGTGAAGCCAAAATCTAAGAAAAAAAAAATAAAAAATACCTCTTCTCATCAGGAGGGCCGTATGCTTGTTTGCTACCTATAGCATAAAAAAATAACAAAATGGTCGTTTGCTAGTTTTTAACCATGGGTTACGCTTTAACTCATGGTTAAAAAAAGCAACGCTTAGTGGTGTTTAAATAACCGACCAAGTGCGTGTCAGACTCGCGCACAAAACTTTCCGTATCATCTATAATAACGAGCAAAATAAATGTTTTTGTATGAGAGCCCCCTTGAATATTTTATTTATTTTATTCTGTTTTTTATTGTTTTGTTTTCTGTCACAGTCCATGAGATAAAATGTACGACTCGCACTTAGCTGGTTAGATTCAGATAATAAATAAATAAATAAAATAAATAAATATGCGTGGACATTACACACAGCGCCATCTAGCCCCAAACTAAGCAAAGCTTGTACCATGGGAACCAGATAACTGATATAGTACTTAGATACTTTTTTGTTTGTAAATACATACATAGAATACAATATAACCCCCAGACGCAGAACAAACATCTATGTTGATCACACAAATGTTTGTCCTGGGTAGGAATCGAACCCACAGCCCTCAGTCCAGAAGGCAGGGATACTACCAACTGAGCTATCGGGCCCGTCAACAGAGATTCAGAGATTTATTGCTTTTTCTTTATTTATTTTTTAATCTTAAGGTTTTATTTTTTTCAATTAATATACATATATTTAAAAGGACAAACACGCCAGCGCCTTGCCCACTCTGTCCCCAATAACTGGCTTAATGTAAATCAGCTTTAAGCAAGTCCATTTGCAATGACTGCTAGAATATTTATCTAATACATATAAATTTCATTGATCCTATCTGTCTGTGATGCAAATATTGTCAAAAGAACGCCCTTAATTACGAATAACATTAGACATTAATTTATCAAATATTTAAAGCAAGATTTTATGAAGTTGAATAAAATTATGATATTTGTATAGATTATGTTTTTCTCAAAACAGTAAAGAAAGCGTAAATTGAAAATTGAGAAATGGTCTTAAGAAATAAATCTTAGAAACTCGATAAAATCACCTTTCGACAAGATAAAATAACCGACCTCGAGAGGAGTATGTTCATCTGTGTTCGCTGAAGGCTGATGATGATGATAATGATGATGACGATGATGATGGTACCTGTCCTTGTGCCTGCGCGTTGTTAGGGTCTCCGGATTCCTTGCCCCAAGAGCATTTGACGGGCTGCCCGTTGACATCAGTGTTATGAACAGCCACTATGGCGTGGGTCGCGCTCTCTTTCGTTGAGAATCTGAAATGTTTACAAAAAACTGTTACTTTGTACACCGAAGGAAGAAATTTACCGATCAACCTTTACTATATGGTCATAGTTGCAAAAGGAGACCCGCAGGAGAACTAAAGCGACCGATATAGCTCTTAGAATTAGTAAGTTGAAATGGCGATGGGCAGGCCAAATCGCTCGTAGAACTGACAACCGTTGGAGAAGAAAGGTTCTCGAGTGGCGACCACGAACCGGAAGAACCGCAGGGAGCCAGCATGCAGCCGCTATTCAGGCTATTGATGGTGATGATGATGATGATGATGATGATGATGATTATAATCTACCAACTAAAGGTGACCCACCTGACAAAAGCGTAACCCTTGTCTTTAAAGACGCGGATCTCCTGGATGGTTCCGAAGGGTTGGAAGGTCTTCTGCATGAGCTCCTCGGTGAGACCGGTGGTGAGACCGCCGCAGTAGACCGTGCAGTTGGTGCACGAGCTCTGGTTGTACACCTCGTCGAATGTTAACGGTTTGGAGTTTACTGGAAAAATAGAAAGGTCTTTTAAACTGAGTATGGTCTCACTCAGCGCTTTAGGTATGAAGCTAGGTACATGTAAATGGGGCGTCTAGACGGATCGTTTGCTATGTGTAACGTGACAGAAGAGCAGCGATGTAGTGATAGAGTGAGAGGCAACTGTATGGAAGGCTTGTAGCGCTGTGTGCGCTGAACAGCACTCTATTGGGTTGGAACAAGAGTCGCTATTTAGTTAAAGGATTTTGCAGAATGAGCTTTCTGTACGTATTTCTGTATTATATAGGTTCCGTAGTATGGCTTGGCAGAAATCAATGAGATTAATATAATAAAAATAATGTACATTTTCCTAACTGACTATCTTCATTGGCTCCAAGTTGAAGATACATCTATCATTCTTATTCAAATAACTACCTAGTGCTTGTTTGTATTTCGTACTTTAAAAGGAAAGTTGTGTTACCACAATTTGCTTTCAGGGCTGTTCTCTACATCGCGAAACACGGGCGGTAAACTGAACTTTTTATTTAGTTAGGATGCCGAACCTCTTTTGTTTCCAACTTTCAAAAATTACTTGAACCTTTTTTGTTTTGCAACCTCTAAGATAAATTAAACATTACATTGATCGCACTGTCATTTAGATTTGTTATGACAATTTCGACATAATTATAAGGCATTTTTACATCAACATAGAATCAGACAGAATCAGCATTTTTACTTGCTTTCCGAAATATTTATAAATTGTTTTTTAATTTAAAGCTTTTTTCAAAGATGTCCCTGCCTTGGAACATACCTTTAGAAGCCGCGGCGGGTCTCAAAGAAAAGCCTGCTCCCATAGAACCAACACTACTCAAGCACTACTGTGCGATGAAAATCCATGAAAGCCCTTGCGAAGAGCTGCAAACCGGCCTCATGTGTGAAATTGGAGCCAACAATCGAGAACCAGCTGTCATACAAAGACTTATAGCTGCGGGAATGACTGTAGCTAGACTCAACGTGAGAGACTTAGAACCTGAGGCATGTGCCCAGCTCATTCAAGGCATAAGACAAGCTGTATACAATTACAGCGCTGAACTGGAATACGTTTATCCTCTAGCTATAATCGTAGATGTACGAGGACCTGATATAGTTACAGGAGATCTCAAAGAAGGCCCCAAGTCTACAGTCGAAATCGTTCCATACGGACATGTAAGACTCACTACAGATTCCAGCTGGAGAGAATGTGGAACAGCGGATTGCTTGTACGTCGGATATGATCATTTAACGGATTTGCAGCCAGGAGACTCTGTATTTATTGATAGTTTAACGTCTGATAAAATTAAGCTTGTAGTAGCTGAAGTTGGGGATGATTCAATTGAATGCACAGTTGAAGTTGGTGGCACGATTGCTGCAAAGATGACTGTAAGAATTGTTCAGCAGCCTAAAGAAGTAGGCGATATAAACGCGAAGGGTGATAGCAGTGAATCGCTATGCGTTGCACCAATAGAGCAGGCGTTTGAGCACATGGAAGAACAGATCACCTGGGCAATAGCTTCTGATGTAGATGGAGTCCTAGTACCTGATGCTCAAAGCGGTCATGACATTCGTAACGTTAGAGACATTTTGGGAGACAAAGGGAGACATCTCCTCGTATTCGGTTGCATAGATACTATACTAGGCTTAGACAATATAGATGAAATCATCGACGAGGCTGACGGATTATACGTGGACCGATGCGTGCTTAGCACTGATTTACCAGTGGAAAAGATATTCATCGCACAGAAGCATATTTTGGCGAAATGCAACGAAATCGGCAAACCTTGTATATGGAAGGCTGTAATCAATGAACAAATTCCAACGCTATGCGTTACTGATATAGCTAATCTCATTTTAGATGGAGCTGATGTGTTAGCTTTGGAATTGCATTACGATTCGCCATTGAAGAAGTACGCTGCGAACTTAGATGCAGTCCGTATGGCGGAGCACTGTTTGGCTGCAGCCGCTGTAATTTGCCGACAAGCTGAACGTATCCTCTGGCTTCCCCGCATATATGGAAACACCGAACTAATGGCGACTCCTGTTGAAGAACCGAGCAGAGCTATCTGCATCAGCGCTGTGGAACTTTCGTGCCGAGCGCGGGCTGTTGTTATCATATGCTTAACAAACTCTGGGAAAACAGCTAAGCTGCTGTCATTCGCGAAGCCGTCTTGTCCGATCATTGCCGTCACAAGAACCTGTCACACAGCGAGACAGTTGCGTTTCTGGAGAGGTGTGAGAGCAATGCATTACTTCGAGGCACCTCGAGGCAATTGGCCAACTGAAGTGGAAGCAAGAGTACGCGCTGCTTTGGACTATTGCAAAGCTAAGCGAATACTAAAAGCAGGTGATGCTTATGTGATTGTGACGGGGTCTAGAAGGGGTGTCGGGTATTGTGACGCTGTCAGGCTGCTTTATGCTAGCTCGAGAGATACCGTTATGGTGGAGTGAAGTTCAAGTAATGTTCGATATGTTATTAGAACATTTTTTAAACTAGTGTTTGTATCTATATCTGTATATTCCTATTTTTTAGTTTACCTGTAGGTTTGTTGATATTGTTTTCTAGAGATTTAGTAATAGTATGTTAAATGATTACGAATTAAAGGATTTTTATTTGTGTTGACATAGGTAACTGGAAGCAGCTTCTTTTTTAATAGCACATAATATACACTTGCTCTTATCTTCATCTCAGAAATATGGTGATCTTTTCTATTGTTTAGAATCTTTCGAATCAATCTTTTGTATTCGACATTCATAATGAAAGTGCGGTTATGTACTCTTTGATAAAAGTGAACTAAAATTCTGGATTGTGAGGATTTGGTAGAAACAGGTAGTGATTAACTCTTGAACTCCCAGCAACCCGATATCGAACACGCATGCATTGTTATTTTGGCTCCCCGCGGCTTTCACCAGATCGTCAGCCGACCTATGCTGCGTATTCCAGTCCCTCAAAACCTAAGAATAAAATAGTAACAAATCCTAAAATCTAATCTAAAATCTAAAAAAAACGTTTCCTCGAGTCATTTGTTTCATAGCTCTGTGGCAACGGCTCACGCAAATACGATCCCACAATCAAACATCGCACCGCATCGAAGAAAAATAATTTCTATTTTCCAAGGTGGTATCACACAGCTCTATATAACAAAGAATAGTAATTTCCGATTCGGTCGCTACACCTTCCTCGTCGCCGCGTTTACTCGGCTACTTCCGCCGATTTGCGTTCTATTACTTTTCACGTGTGAATAAACCTTAGCTTAAACGGGGACGTAGCCAGAGCTTTAAAAGGGGCAAAAAATGTGTGTAACTTTAGACTCGTCATTTAGTAGGCAATCAAACTAAAATAACATTATAAAAATTATGTAAAAATTACGTACCTATTACTTATATGATCTGGGATTATGGTTAAAAATCATGTAAAAATTACATTATGGTTTTAGAATTAAATTACCAACTTAAATTTAAAAGCTATTTTACAAGCATAAATTAAACAAAATGATTTTTATCTTATTAATTCACAGACTCTTTTTCTTGTCTTAGTTAAAGATTTATAGCTTGGGTGGTGTAGGGCTTTCTTAGGGGGAAGTCTGAGCTACGGCCCCATCTAAGCAAAGAAAGCTAAAGGAACGAAGGAACATATTTAAGGGTTTCTTGAGGAGCACTATATGTACGTTAGTAATTATAATTACGAAGGCAAATGAAAGCACGGGCGGCGCAGAATCTGCGACATAAGGATGTGCTGACATCTTATAAATTTATTAATCAGTACAGGGGTCATACTGTGAACTCTTAGCGCCAAAATCCAAAATCCTCATACGAAAAAAACAAAGCGATCGAAAATAGGGTCTGCTTTGAATCGCACTGAGAGTTCACGGTACAGGTTATGTAAATATTAAGTAAGTAAGTACTTAAGTCTTAATATTAAGTGTGTTTGAAGTTTGTTATCATATAATTTCTTATGCTAATTTTAATTTTGTTTGACTTTCTTTAACGTATAATTTATTATGTTAAGTGAATTACTTAAATTAACTGCCTGCTGTTTTGATTAAATACAAATTTATACTATAGAAGGCAATATTGCGGGCAGGCGTGACGCTTAACATCAGGCCAACGACTAGCTCACTACGTCATTCATTGACGAAATATTAAGAATCTAAATCTAGAAAGCTTGTGTGACTATCGACTGTTTCTGTAAATGTGGTGTTTTAATAAAAAGTTTTATCTATCTATCTAGATAAAGGAAGGTAAGTACCCCCACCCCGCCTTAATGTCACCTTAATACGTCCCCGCAGCCTTCGAACCTAGCCTCGAGCACCTCGAGCTAAAGTTGGCTGTTACCGGAAATGGCATAGCTTTAATCAAGTTTCATTGGTATAACCGATTAGATGAAAGAGCGGGACAATAATACGAGGAATGAGTGAGTGAACCAAGTAGTATTTCTGCAAATTGAATTCATAAGGGTGGGGTTTTGTTAAAGTTTTTAAACCATTGGTTACCTTAACTATTGATGGAAAAACCCACTTTAAGTTTCTAAATGACGATAATGATGAATTTCGCTTGGAAGCAGAATGAACATTACGCAAAATGTACAATGTAGGCCTAAAGCTTCATTCACGGTACCTAATGCTCTATCTTGGAAATCATCTTTATGATATACACCCATAAGATATAACTCGGGAGATGCAAAACAAATGGTACTAGGTGGTAGCCCTTTTCTGTAAAGTTCGTCTAGGTAGGTACCACAGCTATGCCAGTTATTCTGCAGTCAAGCAGTAGTGTGCAAGCACTACTGTGTTCCGGTTTGAAGGGCATTGTAGCTAGTGAAATTACTGGGCAAATGAGACTTAAGACCTGATCACACAGTCTAGTAATCCGATTACTAGCCTGTGTGATGTCTCAGGATAACGTGCGCAGTGTCACGCGGAACTTTATTATTTTAAAGTTCCGAGTGACACTGCAACTCTTATGGGCGGCCGTATTGCTTAACATCAGGTGAAAGACAAGGTCGCCACGTCATTCATTCTCATAAAAAAATAATAATAAAAAATAAAAGAAATCATTTCAATGCGCGCGGGTATCTAAATGGAATAACAAGTGCTCTGTATCGGCCCCTTGGGCTAAGGTACTACGAGTGGCAGTAGGTCTCTAAGCGGACCTAACCTATGCCATTTTTAGGGTTCCGTACCTAAAGGGTAAAAGTAAAACGGACCTTATTCTAAGGCTCCACTGTCCGTCCGTGACCGTGTCGTGGTAAGACTTTTCTTATTGAAGAAACAAGAATAAACAAAGGTTTAAAAGGCAATTAATAACGCCTAACGATCACGTACATACATCCTGGACCCTAACTAGGATCCCCTGTAGCGATGGCAATTAATGCGATTCAGCGGAAATTTCATAAACATGCTAATTCACGAGTCTTAGCATGCTAATTGCTATTGCTATGCTATTTGCTAAAATGAAATGAAAAATGATTATGAAAAAGGAAATGAAACTTCATATTAAAAATTAAATTCAAAATAAACTAAATTAATTGAAATGAAATTTCATATTTCACAGAATTTCGCAACTACATTTCATTTGCGAAATGCTAATTGAGTTTTCACATGCTAAATATTAATGCGAATGCTAATTAATCCATTACTAATCCCCTGTATCTAGGGACCCAGGAACTACGAGGACCATGCTCCCACAACACACAGACACAGAACAACGTATTTGCGCTTTTTCCTGTGCACAAATTATACTTGTCCTGTCGAGGGAATCAAACCCGCCGCGTCCGAGTTATGAACCAACCAGGGGGTAGCAAAGATCCATTTCCATTAGCGTTAACGTAAAACGATAACTCAAAATGTATGGAATTGACATTAGCGGACTTGTCGTTTGACTACACCATAGTAGATCAATTTGATTCTTTGTTTGGTGAGACAGACAACATTCAGAACCAAAGATTATAAAGACCGTTGATAGCTCGTGAACATAATTTTTCGTACAAACACTACTCACTTGCGCGGGCAGAAGGCGAGGTAACAAACCGAGACAAAGTCATATGAAATTACAAAGGACAGAGCAGGATGGAACAAAAGACACATTGGGTGTCCCGCATCCTCTCGTAGGATTATCGGCTGAAATACACCACTAATTTTCGTACAAGGAGAAGTAGTATCGTTGGTCAACTCGATTTATAGTCAATGGGAGCACCACTGAAGCTAAGCACAGTTGAAGAGCACCTCTAGTAAGGTTCTGTACCCAAAGGGTTTATTTAGGTGGCAATAAGCAGAGACTTACGTTCATTCTTCGGCGCCGGAGGTTTCCTCGTTGCCCAGTTGGTGCGGATTGAGCGAGAGCCGAGCCACTGCCCGTTCATGGACGTGATAGCTGACTCCGCCTCCTGGAATATACAAAAATATAATACAATCCTCTGTTACTAGTAGTTCTACAAACAGTAGTCCTCGCTAGCACAAATTTTTTATTAAGTCTATTTGAGGATTTTAGAAGTAGGTATACTAAATTAGTATTTTGCAGAATCAAAGCTTTCACAAACCTCACAATGCTCGTAAAGGCCATTGGTTTAATAGAAAAAACAAAGGCACATATCTAAATAGGCCGCTAAACCTTGTATTATAGGTACCGACCCGTGCCGATCTCGGACCTTATGACCTTTATATCTCGACAACCTCTTGACCTCATGTTCATATTTGAAATACTTGTCAGAAATTTACCCAAACTGTCCCGAAAGTAGTAAGTAACTTCACGTATTTGTAATATGGTTAGTGTACCCATCTATTTATTCTATTTATTGTTATCCCTAATCTTTTAGTATTCACCAGCTTTTTATGTTTCTATTTGTAAATATCTGTGTTCATAGGTTTATATATTAATGATATGTTGTTAAATATTTTTTATTTATATAAAGATATATAATATATTTAAACACATTTATTTATGTTGTTCTAAGCATTTAATTTAATTCTTGTCAAATGCGCCACCACCGACCACTGCGATAGTCTCTTACTTTCCTATCCATCCCAAGGTTGTCTGGAAGAGATCGCTGTATAGCGATAAGACCGCCCATTGTACTAAATTGTAATATTTTTAATTATTGTCTTTTATTTCCTAATTCGGTGTGCAATAAAGAGTTGTTGTATTGTATTGTACTTGTCTAAAACTGAGTGCTAGATATTGTTCCAATACCTTTATAAACCGCGCCTGTCGGTCATATAATGAGAATTTCAATGATTTGGATATATTCATGTTAACCTTATCTCCCAAATTTAGATAATTTGTTTGTGAACTTAAATCTCATCAGTAGGATTCTTTCATTTAATTTTTTTTCTTGTTTTCTAAATTTCCCAGCGAGTTGAAATCACTTCTGATATTTAAAATTAAGTGGTAGGTAGGTATGTACTTACTATAGGTGTTTTTTTTCATTCAAGTTTGATTAATATGTAGAAACTTTATTGGTTTAAGTGTAAGTAAGATTAATTAATTAAGCTAAATATTGTACTGTTTGTTTCTCTTAAACATTAATAGAATAAAAAAAAATATGAGATTTCAAACTTCCGTGTTCCCAAAGTCAATGCGCTAAGTAGCCACCGTCTTCTAAAAACATGCCAGAGTAGCATTTACATCCTCTTATTAGATTCTTCTTCTATAGAAGTTATCTTAACGGGATTTTAATAACATATCCCCGTCCCTGTCCTTATTCCCACCTTCCCTTCACTCCTACTCCCATCCACCTTCCATGTGGTGAGGGGAAAAAGTATACAGTAGCATCGGACCCCCACACAACATATAACTCCTATCGACAGAGATTTGAAAAATATGACGCTTACGGAGGCGAAACTTTTTTTTGCTCTAAAAAGCGATATAAAACAACCTTTGGCGAAAGCCTGTTAACCCTGTCCTCGCTAACCAACCAACCAATCAATCACTCATTTATTTATTTGCAAGAATACACTGTTAATTTGGGTACAAGATCATAGAGTAAGTAGTGGACACGTGGATTCATATAATCTCCATTACACTGAAAATTGTCGTCATCCTTTTATCATTGAACTGCCAGGGAACGGAGGCTTCTTGTTCCGGTTTAAAGGACACTGTAGCTATAGTCTCATTACTGGGCAAATGAGACTGACCTGAGTGTAGTGGGTAATCCCATTACGTCTCAAGGCGTGCACAGTGCAATATCTCGTGAACTCGATATTTTAAAGCTCCGAGTGGGACTCCAACTGTCATGGTTGGCTGTGACGCTAAACATCAGTCGACAGGCTCGACACGTCACACACATAAAAATGAATAATTATATTCAAAGTAAAATAGCCATAAGTGTCAGGTGTGACCAAGGTGTGCAGTTGTGCATGCCCATGCTATGCCAACTTTATTTTATTGATCCATCACAGCTTGCTTTGTTCGCATGATTATAAGGCATTTATCGAAGGCACTTTGCGGTAGACATTGGAATGAAATGATCAGGGAACATTGTTCAATTTATGAACGTGCAGCTACAAACAATGCACGATTAGATGCGTTGTCTCTGTCACTCACATCGAGATAGTCGGCTTCGTAGAGCGTAGTCTCTGTCACTCACAGGCAGATAGTTCGCTTGATAGAGCTTCGTCTCTGTTACTCACAGGCAGATAGTTCGCTTGATAGAGCGTCGTCTCTGTCACTCACAGGCAAACATTCAGCTTGTTAGAGCTTCTTTTCTGTTACTCACAGGGATATAGTCAGCTTGGTAGTTGAGCATTGTCTTTGTCACCCACAGGGTGAGAGTCGCCTTGGTAGAGCGTCGTCTTTGTCATTCACAGCAAGATAGTCAGCTTAGTAAAGCGTCGTCTCTGTCACTCAGAGGGAGATAGTCAGCTTGGTAGTAGAGCGTTGTCTCTGTCACTCTTGTTACTCACAAGGAAATAATCGCCCTATGTTCAGCAATGGACGTCTTCAGGGTTTTAATAATGATGATGTTGATGATGGTGACAACTTTTTGCTTTCGAAGTGTTGTCGGTGAACCGACTTGAAGAAAAATTCTTTGGCCATTTATTAATTATTTTTTATTTACTTACTGATTTTTTGAGAAACGACACGAAGCCATAGCCCTTTGATTTGAGCGTCTGTGGGTCTCGAACTACTCGGCAGTCACTGTGAACAAACGAAAATAAGTTTTAGTACGGTATTCTTAGGGTTCATTTTTCAATGGCGGGACCAGGGGTTACCTGGCTAAAATTATAAATACTATTTTGCAGTAGTATTCGTTATAAAAAAATAATTTAGATGTTCAGTGTATTATGAATAAATTTTGTAGCTACTAGGTGACTTTCATCCTCTCTCCCAAGGGAAACATGATGAAGTTCGGGGTAAAAATCATCCAGTGTGCTACCTCGAAGTACGAACTCAAATCAACCCAAGCTTCATTTGTATTTATTCAGAGTTTTAGCGCGGCCAAGACACAGACAGAAAGACACACAAACAGACAGACAAAAATGAATAAATATAGTTTTGGCTTCAGACTTATTAAAGTAATGGATATGGCTTCAGTATACATTATACTGGGTGTAATTGAATTCGTTAGCATCCTTTGAAACTAGATACCTACACCTGATACCGGTCACGTGTGGACCATAATTTTTGAATTCTACACATTGGTTTGGTAATAATAATAACTCCAAAAAATGGAATAACTTACTTAATCAAATGCTACAATACAAAATCTAATTAAAATAATGAATAACTGTTTTTAATAAGTACATACAAGGTCTAAACACGTTTAAATGTGTCAAAATCATCCGTGCCAACTGCGTTAGGCGCCGCGGCAATCTTCATAATTTTCAATAAAAATTATTTCATTTACACTCTTTAATACTCATCTATAAATGATGTACTATCATGGGCTCAATTTATGCTAATGACTTAAATTACATCCTGTAGAGTCCGTGTAGTGCCCCAAATAATTTCAATGTACAGAAATAGACCTGTTTTATTATAAGCTAAGTCTTAGTCTTACTTAGATAATGTTTCAACATTTTTCCGATAGGTAGACCGTTGCCAGCTTTATAATACATTTTTAATGGAGACCGTAAATGTTTACGCTTCCAATCAGGCGCAGATAACTCTTTAATGGAGCGTTAAAAATGGGAAGACGTAATGTAAGCAGTAAGGATACACTCGTGGTCAACAAACACTATGTGAGCCTATGAACTGGAAGCTAACCCCCGTATTCCAAAACATTCCTCCAAAACCCCTTCATTTGACTTCTACTTAACTTTGAGGGAAACTCAAAATCCATCGCGACGTACCTTGCCGCCTGCCAAGTTATTCTTTTATATACAAGGTGACCTTGAATTGATATGTTATCCCGAAAGGGGGTAAATCTACACCCCAAGGTAGACAATGTTTCTTCCACGACTTTACTAAATTAATAGTTTTTTATTGAGGAAATGCCATGTAAAGTTTACGTTCGAAAATAGCCTTAGCGCAGCTGGGTGATTGAACTTCGTCCTTGACCGAGTGCACATAAATGAGTTAAACGACCTGTGTTTAGGAATGAATTTATAGTGTCTTGTTAACTCTTGTAGCGATCGCACGTGCAATTTTGCGAGTGGATTTATTTTTTACCATGGAAGTTTGGAAACACCCAGTTTCAAGTAAGGCTCTCACAACTTGTAGGGTATCATGGTCCCAGTCCCCCATTTCAGGATAACATACTAATTCAAGGTCACCTTGTATATTTTAGACTCCCCAAAGTTTCCATATAAAATAACTTGTGAATATCGATTTTATTTAGTAAATAAAGCACTGTAGCACTGTGTGTATATATTATGTAGTGACGTAAATTACTTACTTTCAATATTAGTCCCACTTATAGCCGCGGGACAACTTACGTGAGACGGAGTTTACTGCGATTACCGAGACTCCTGTCAAACGTAGTGCCGAACCCCTTCTCAAATGGAGGAGGCCTATGTTCAGCAGGGGATTTTCCTCCGGCTGTCGCAACTGAAAGCATGTCCTGACCAGCAGAGATGCGTATCGGTACAAATCCTACTTAATTGGTAACACAGTGCATACTACAAAAATCATTACTTCTTCTCGAAAATACAACAAATCAGAAAATTCTGATTGTTTTTTTTTTGTTATATTTTGGCTCCACACCTAGTGTATTTAGCCAGTGTCAAGTATTATATTTGCATCGTGTTATGTTATAAAATATTTAAAGTCATGTCCTAGTCATAGTCATAGTCCAGTCTAAGTCATGCTCCAGTGAAGTGGTGGCAACTTTACTAGAAGCTTCTATGGAATTTTGGAAGCAACACGAAAAATCACGTTTCACCACATTATATCACTTGACCACACTCATGCTCGTAATTCAGCACTTAATGCGTAAAACGCCATCAATTTTAAACATTAACACTGGAAAAAGCACAAGTTTTGAGAAATAATACAATGTAACGACGCAAACTTTTCCGGGTTCCCGCCAAAACCCCAATTCAGATTGTTTAAACACTGACATTTTTTATGAAATTGACAGGTAATGATATGAAAATCTGATTGAATTATGAAAAAAATTTTAAGGGGTTCCAAAATAATACACTGCAGAGTTAACTTTGCCAGGCTCTAGGCAGGCGATACTGCTATACAAACCATACATATTTACTAGGCATACGGTTGTTATCCTTACTGTTTATACTGTTGTATTGAGTTCATATCGAGTGGACGACTATAAAACTAGGTTATTGTTAGCGCGCTATCATTTTTCACACACATCAGCATTCTAGGCTACCAAGGTGTATAGGGTTTCTCTTAGGCATGGTTCATTTCACAAGGAGCAAGTGAAAGATCATATGATTTTACAAATCATAAATCACTCTGCTACTGTTTGGAACATACTCTGCTATTAATCACACTTGATGAATCGTGGCTTGGGATTTCATAATACGAGAATAGCATCAGCGGTCAATATCAAAACATAAATTTTTTTTATGCTTCATAAAACAAACTGAGACCAGTAATGTATAATTTAAAAAAAACTGCGTTAAATTTCTTGGTAACCATTAGTAGCAGGTAGTAACTTCGCTGGATGGCTCCTAAATCGCTCCTTTTCTTAAAGCACTGCCAATCACCATGGATCATAAATTCATTAGGCATATGAACAATCACAGTCTGTGAGAAATCACAGACTGTGAAAAATAGCAGGTGAAATTACAGTGACTAAAATAAATCATATGATGAAATGATTATGATTTTAAGTAGCAATCATTTCCATGCCTAGTTTCTCTGTCTAAACCCAGTGAAAAGAGCGAGACGATAGTAAATCGTTCAATGCAGATGGTACAATCTAAGTATATCGAGAGGCAAAGTCAAAACAAGTACTTTTAAATTGCAGATAAATACTAAATAATGAAACCGGAAGTAAATTGAACTGGAAGACACAGAGTAGGCCCTTCACTAGGTGGACTGACGATCTGATGAATACTGCTAGGAGTCGATGGATGCAAGCGGGAAGCAGCCACTCAAAATGGCGCTGTGTCTATAACTTCGAAGTAATTTAATTGCGAAAATTTAAAAAAAGAAGACGTCATATAAACTAAACATAAGAGCATAGTTTATAGGGTTCCGTACCCGAGTCCGACTCACACTTTGCCGGTTATTAATATTATTATGTAACTTTATAGATACACCTAACACGTGGTTTACACTTTAAAAAATCATTCCTATGAATGTACCATATTTTATTTGGCAGCGCTACTACGAGAAAAAAATTCGGTATATGGTGTGACGATGTCATCCTCCTTCATCATCATTTCAGCTATTCACCTGCTTTCTTAGTTTTCGCATCAAATATTGGCCTCACATAATCTAGATTTAAATTTTAAATTAGAACATTAGTCGCATTCTTTTCATTTTCCATACATTTTCGTTACTCTTCATTCAACCGCCGAGGCGGACAGTCCTCGTTTGTGCTTAACCAATTTTCATAAGATATCTGTTACTAACAGATTAAAGTGCTATTTGTACCTCAAGTTATATTGTTACTACTAGTTGTTCCGTAAAAGTCAATCGGGAATAAGTTGTGATCTTATTTTCAGCATTTCGGACCATAATCACCTTAAATTATTGTTAAACGACACAATAAACCTAGTTCATCGAGATTTCTACAGTTTCATTCCATTAGCTCCTGATTTCCCACTAGTACCTACGTGTTCCCGTGAGAGTCCTCCCCTATCTGAGCTACCGGGAAGAAGCTTTGGGGGGACCTCCGGGACAATGGCAGCCCTAAGTTTCAATATGGCGGCCGTAGTTCCATTTTCTGCCAGTTCACAGATAAATTGGTAAGACTAATCGTGTACAACTTATAATGTAATTATTTTTCCTGTTTTTATATTGTTTTATCCTGTGTTTTTATTAATTATCTTTAGCTCATAAGAATGTAACGATTTGAACCCATGGAGTTAATAAAAAAAGAAGAAGGGAATCCCGTCTGATCCGAAACTGAAGCACCCTTAGGAAGCCGGAACGCTTCGTACGTACGAGCGGGGCACGCACACACTCACACCATATGCAGCCGGTCGCCCTACTTTCATCTGACACACATATGGAATAATGCCATTTTGGGCTTCAGTTCCATGTCAATCAAAACTCAATCCTTCTTTTTTATTTCATCCGTGTTTGAACCCTGTTATGTTGCATTTCTTTTAATAAACTGAATTGAATTGAATTCAAATAACTGTGCAGACAGCATTACAAAAAACATTGTCATTTAGTGGTGGAGTCATGGAGGTGGAGCGTGTGTGCTTTTTGTATGGACAAGGTGCGGGTAGGCATATCTATTCTTTTCTTAAACCTTCAGTAGGTACCGGCCATTATCGTTAGACAATAGTCATTAAGCCAAGTCAGAAATTCTGACACAGGGCCGACCGCTCTCTACACGAAAAATTTTCTACAAAAGTCAATAATTCTCTTTCTATAATATTGTAAAAGCACTCCATTCAATGAGTTTAATTAGACCAATTGAGGGCTCCGTTAATTTTAACCTTTCTAATTGGTTCCCCCTCACTAAATCTTTCCGGACAGTGCTGGGTCAGCTTGTTTCAGTTCTAATGATTTAGTAAGCTGAACGGCTTTCAATAAATGGTTTGTTAGGGTTCCGTACCCAAAGGGTAAAGCGAACCCTATTACTAAGCCTCCGCTGTCCGTCTGCCTGTCCAGTTGCAGAAACGATCATTAACTTTTAAAGTCGACTTTAAATATTAACCTTTCATTAAACTGTTATCCTCCCAATATTTTAAGGACTCCATTATCTTTAATGCCACCATTATGATTAATGATCGTTTCTGCAACTGGGTGTGCATCTCATGAACCGTGATAATTAGACAGTTGAAATTTTCACAGATGATGTGTTTCTGTTGCCGCTATAACAACAAATACTAAAAAATAGAAAATAAATACTTACTCCCTTACCACAAACAAAGAAAGAAAGAAAGAAAATGAGTTTATTGAGCACATCAATACATTTAAGGCACAAGTAACATTAAAATCATAGACAAAATGAAAAACAGATGTTATCAATATGCTCAAAAGGAGCAAGTTCAGCATAAAAGTGATGCTTTGCTCGTTTTCATAGATAATGGTGAACGGATTCTGCCGCCAAGCAGTAGTGTGCAAGCACTACTGCGTTCCGGTTTGAAGGGCATTGTAGATAGTGATATTACTGGGCAAATGAGACTTTACAAGTAATCTTGTTACTAGAAAGTTGTGATGTCTTGATGACGTCCGCGTGCACCCAATGTGTCACGCAAAAGGACTCAGATTTCTCGTGTAGGCAAGTGGTCAGGTCTGGTGTCAGAATTTTTAGGCTGCCCAAAGGCTTCTCACTTGGCTTAACAACTACGACAACAGCCGGGACCGACGGCTTAACGTGCCCTCCGTTATGGGCAGCGGTGACGCTTAACATCAGGCGAACGACTAGCTCAACACGTCAAACGTTTAATTAAAAGAAGGCGATGACTGAACTTCGTCGTTTTATAATAAGTATGCGTCTTAGACTAGCTAGACCAACATCCGCCCCTAACTCGATTGCAGTATCGGTCTTACAGTAATTAGTGCCCGGTGAAACCAAGGGAGCCTATAATTAGGACAGAGCGACCGATGCCGGTGCGTCCGGCTAGAAATTTTGATCTGTGGACTTGACAAAAAAGTATTTGAACCAAATAAAAAAAAGACAAAGAAAGAGCAAGTAAAGCATATCCCGGCTTGAGGGATGGATGGATGCGGGTTCAATCCCCGCTCGTGATTCTAATTTTTCCTTTACAAATTAATCTGTAGATTACGTTGAGCAGGCCATACTGCTATAAAAATCATAAATATTTTTTTTATATAAATATATAGGTATGTATGAACATTCACAGCGCCATCTAGCCCCAAACTAAGCATAGCTTGTACTATGGGAACCAGATTACGGATACAATACTTATATACTTTTTGTTTGTAAATACATACATAGAATACAATATAACACCCAGACACAGAACAAACATCTATACTTATGTTCTTCAGACAAATGTTAGTCCTGGGTAGGAATCGAACCCACAACCATCAGATCTATAAGATAAAAGAAAACGCCTAGTTTAAAAATTTGGTGGGTTTACTGAATTTTGAAAGCTCACACTATATTTTGATGGAGAGATTCTTTTCTATTATTTTGATTTCGAAACGAGGGACTGTTGGCAAATGTTAGAGTTCTTAAGTAGCCCATAACATTGAGGCTTGGCCCGTTTGTTAGCGAGTTTAGAAGCGGAGCGGGAGCGGGATAAATTGGCATGTCTGGAGCAAAAAGTGTTTTGTTGCCACAACCGTTGCGTAGTTATGGTAACCAATGCTTAAAAACTTATAACAAAATAAAAATTTCTGAGAGGTTTTAACCTTATCTATTGTTGAAATAACCCACCCTAAGTCGAAGGACTTTTCTGCAAAGTTCGTCTAGATCGGTACCACCGCTTTTTATTTTTATTTATTTTTTTATTTATTTATATTTCACCATTTTATAACATAGTACGTTATATTTGGCATGTGAAATTACTGGGCAAATGAGACTTGGTGACCTGATTTCACTGTCTAGTAATGACTAGACTGCTGCTGCTGCTGTTGTTTTGCTTTTGTTGTGCTTGCACACTACTGTTTGGCGGTAGAATAACTTTTTTTTTATAACTGGATAGGCCCGCATTTGACCGCAATCTCACCTGATGGAAAGTGACGATGCGGTCTACGGTGGTACATGCTAAAGTTAAAGTCTCATGCCGTAAACACACGACCCTCACTTCTCTCTGCGTTAAATATTGTTTTCGATATAAAATGCCGTCGGGAGTGCGTGAAAGTGATAGTGCTATTATTAAAAGAAGTTTGAATAACTTGGAAACTAAAGTTAGTACCCAAAATGAAGAGATTTGTGCCCTAAAACATCAAATATCTGAGCTCATCTCATTAATAAAATCCCCAACTGAGGGTAACAAGTGTGCGAAGTGCGAGTTACGGCATGACGAGTCCGCTAACTTCATGAGCGCGAACGAGACGGACATAGCCTTACCAGCGAGGCAAAAAGAGACGGGACCAAAACAAAAAGTTGGTCAAAAAAATGAACGCAAATTACTTAAGACGACACCAACGGAACCTAAACAATCGAGCCGAACTTCAACACCTAAAAGGTCGTCATAATAAACTTACCTCTGAGAAAGACTTACAGGGACTGGCGTCAGCACCGGCACCCGTGCCGGCAGGCCGGAGTGGTGGCCGGCAAAAGCCAGCTGCTGCATCCGTGCCAGCCCCGCCAGGGATGGCGGCGGCTGTTCCCGTGACACACAATCATGATGAGGATGGATGGACAGCGGTCACAACACGCAAACAACGTTACAACCAACAGTTGCGTAATAAGCGAGTGGTCCGTTGCAGTGGCGAATCGAGTGATATTCTATGCCCAGCTGATAGTACGAAATATCTGCATATGTGGGGTGCGCATCCCGATACCACCGAGGACAATGTTATTAGCTACTTGAATACTAAGGTTCAGTCGACGGCCTACACTGCGGTTAAAATGACTTCGAAGCGACCAACTAGATATGCTTCATTCAAAGTCGGCGTCCCCGAAAATCTGTATGAAGATTGTCTATCCCCACAGTTCTGGCCCAAAGGCTTCTCAGCCGAGCGCTGGCTTTTTCGTCTCGAGCGACCAGCTCGGCGCAACACCGAGTCAGCATAAGCTGTCGATGCTGACGGTCTACTACCAGAACGTAAGATGGCTAAAGGGCAACCTTGCTCAATGGCGTAATAACCTTTTAATATCTGACAGCCTACAACTAGCAACAGAAACCAACATGGATGATTCGGTGCATGACGCCGAGCTGTGCGGAGCGAGCGGTGGCTGGGCCGTGTTGCGCCGCGACCGCGCCGTTGGTGGCGTGCTGCTGGCCGCTTCCGCCCCTATACTCCTCGAGCATCTCCCACACTACCAGACCGATGGCGGGGAAGATCTGTGGGCCAAGTTCCTATTCCACGGATATTCTATATACATATGCGTTGTTTACATACCACCTAAGTCGAAGGACGATATCTATATGAAGTGGTTCAATAGCGTAGAAACGGTGTGTTCTATCCATTCATCTTCAAAGATTATAGTGTTAGGTGATTTAAACTTATATAGCGCCAGTAATAATGTTAATGACTATTTTATGTGTTTTAGTTCATTGTGTGATCTGGTGCAGTATAATTGCGTGAGTAATAAGAATGAGAGAATGATGATGTGGTGCTGACGAGCGCGGAGTTGGGCGATGCGGTGCGCGTGCGCGCTGCTCATCCCGACGAGCACCTCGTCAGGGTTGATGACCATCACCCGCCCTTGAATGTTGACATTGGGTACAGACTCAAAAAACAGGTATTACGGTTAGATCCTTCTAACATCCCACCTGAGAATGATAGGAACTTCCCCAAAGGGGACTTTCACTCTCTATACTGCATGATAAGGGAAATCGACTGGAATCATATAAATAATTTTAAAGATGTTAATGAGGCCCTTGATTTCTTTTATAAAACAATGTATAGAGTATTTGACCACTGCATCCCGAAAAAAAGGCGATGTGACACCACTAGTCGTACGAAACCCAGTTTATTACACTTACAGTATTATTCGTGACCTTCGTTGTAAAGCGCGTGCTCATCGCTTATGGAAGCGTACCGGTGATAAAGAATATCGCGAAAATTTCAAGATATTGCGAACTAAAATTAAAGAAGACATTAAAATTGCACATGTAAACTATACTCAGAACATTTCTAATAATTTATGTAAAAATCCAAAAGACTTTTGGCAGTACGTTAACAGCCTCCGTAGTACGGGCGGGGTGGAACCCTGCGTAACCCGCGGGGACGTAAAGTACACGGGACACGGCGCGGCGGCTGCGTTCGTGGACCACTTCAGCTCCGTGTTCCTGCCGGGACGGCCCACGCTCGACCCGCCGACAGCCGCCGCGTGCACCTGCACTCACTCAGCGCGACCGAAGTGCGAGCGGCAGTGAGTAAGCTGAAACCAGGTACATCACCCGGGCCTGACGTCCTACCCGCGTGTCATTAAGGGTTGCATTGACGAACTTATTGCACCGATTATATTCAACCTCATTATTGCAACCGGACGCTACCCAGTTATGTGGAAAAAATCTAGGGTTACGCCTATACCAAAATCGGGTTCAAAGTGCGAAGTAGAAAATTATCGGCCTATCGCTATGCTGTGTGCTTTAGCTAAGGTGTTTGAGACAGCCGTACACAAGTGCTTACTGCCCCAATGCCGACCTTTTATCACAGATGCGCAGCACGCATTCTTGCCCCGACGCTCTGTTGATTTGATTGACCTAGTTACATTGGCGGACTGCATTTCCTCAGAAATGGACGCTGGACATCAGGTAGATGTCATCTACTTAGATTTCCAAAAAGCTTTCGATAGAGTGGACAACGATATGCTTCTCCTAAAGCTGGGCGCTATGGGATTCACACCTGGACTCCTTAAACTGTTTGCTGACTACATGTCAGATAGGCAACAGTTTGTTAAATATGGATCCCACATATCTGACTATTATCCGACAAGATCAGGCATAAGTCAGGGATCGAATTTAGGGCCATTACTTTTTTTGTTACTAATAAATGACCTTCCCGAAGTAGTGCGCGAATCCACAGTCTTGATCTTTGCCGATGATGTTAAACTTATAAAATCCTGTAGAACCACTTATGATCACGATGCACTCCAACGGGACATAGACGCGGTTCACGCATGGAGTGTAGCCAACCGACTGCATTTTAACCAGAGCAAGTGCGAGATGATGACGTTTACGCGTGGCCGAAACCCGCGGTTGCACCAGTACTCGGTGGGCGACGCCCCGGGGTCGCGCGTGATGCGCGTGCGCGACCTCGGTGTGTGGTCGACCCCGGGCTGACGCTCCGCGAGCACACGCAGCGCGTCACGAATGCGGCTCATCGTCGGCTCGGCTTTGTGCTACGGAATGCTGCCCCAACGGTGGCGGCAACGCAAACACTGTACACTGCCTTGGTGCG
Organism: Ennomos erosarius; assembly: GCA_963580505.1. Lineage (NCBI taxonomy): Eukaryota > Metazoa > Arthropoda > Insecta > Lepidoptera > Geometridae > Ennomos > Ennomos erosarius. Next base: position 857,263 of record OY757006.1, on the reverse strand, counting down.
AAGTGTCCTTGAAACGAGTGCGGTAGTTTGGAGCCCGCACGAGGATAAATATATTCTTACACTGTACACTGTTTATTCAGGGTCAATTGGGCCATCAGACATTAGAAATCAGAAGATTCCTCGCATTGGTTAAATTTACCTTGGGGCTAATTAGAGGGAACATAGACTGCCCGGCTCTGGTAGAGGTGTTCCTCAGGCTGTCTGTACCCAACGTGAACACCTTGTGCCGGCTGCGCCGCCAGAGCCCCGCGGAGCGCGCGCGTGAGGTGCTCGGCGCCGTGCTTGCCTCGGCGCCGCGATGTGACTTATTCTTCACCTCGGTATCACGCTTGATGGATGAGTGCCAGAGGATGTTTGAATCGAACACCAGGAAAACTAGTGTAAAGTTGTGAAGGTCGGATTTAAAATTTGGCCTTATCTTATTTTGACTATTGATTATACAATTTTTATTTACTCCAATTAAATGATTATAATTTTATGTGTATAAGTACATAATGTATAATAGTTTATATATCTAGTTGTGTACCTACATATTAATATATTAATAAGTTTAAAATATTTTTGAATGACATTGATAATACTTTTTTTTTATCATCTCTATTATATTTATAATGTATACATTAAATGACTGTTTTTGTAACGCTTTGGATAAAACTCTAATGTTACAATGAAACTATGAAATAAATGAATTGAAAATTGAATTGAAATGCTTGCCTAGAAGATACCTATTCACTCTCGACTTGAAGAGCTCCAGATTGTACTTATCGGGAAACAAAGACGCTGGTAATGCGTTCCATTCTTCCGCTGCTCGGATTATAAATGTCGAGTTTTAAACGCTTTGTACGAATTGAAGGAATATCAACCATAAATGGATGGCGTGTAGCTGTATGTCTTGTCGTCCGATGGTGAAATGGAGAAGGTGGAATTAGATTGTATAGCTCAGCAGCACACTCACACTCCGGTTCGTGGTCACAACTCGAAAATCTTTCTTCCCCAGCCCCGCTGGCACTATGGCCCCACATATTTGGCCGCACGCCAATGTAAAAGAAACCTACATTTTTATGTGCAGCAATCTCTCGCAGTGCCGGCAAGGCCCTTTGTTTTCCTTACTACGGTATTGTATAGCACTTTTTATTATTAGATTTCTTTGTGAGTTTATTAACAAACTGAAATACGTTTTGATTGAATATAGACATTTATGTTTTTATTGGTGTTATATACGCAGTATGCTACGCACGCATACGCTAGCGTAAGCAGACCCTTCACTAGGTGGACCGACGACCTGTAGGCTTAGCACGAATATTTACGCGCGCGTAAGTGTAACGTTAACGTGAGCTAGTTGTATGGCATTTGATCTGCTATTACTATTGAGCTAGCAGCGCTGCTGACGCGCGTCTGCCGCTCAACTGCTGTCAAAATTGTATGAACTTTGACAGCAGTTGAGCGGCAGACGCAATCGGAATAGGGGGGTTTTACGTTAACGTTACACTTACGCGCGCGTAAATATTCGTGCTAGGCCTACAGGTGAAAACCGCGGGGAGCCGATGGAGGCGAGTAGCCGCTCAGAGTGGCGCTCTCTGGGGGAGGCCTATGTTCAGCAGTAGACGTCTTCAGGCTGTTGGTGATAATGATTATTGCAAATCGTGTATTCACAGAAATAGCAATGCAAATACGCCCTGATTATATTTTCTCTTATCTGTGCCTACGTCATAGCATTGTCAGTTTTAATCGGGACGAAAAATGGAGGGGCCATATTAGTCTGTATGAATAAATAAATAATAATAAATAAATAAATAATAAATATGCGGGAACGTTTCACACTGCGCCATCTAGCCCCAAACTAAGCATAGCTTGTACTATGGGAACCAGATAACTGATACAATACTTATATACTTTTTATTTGTAAATACATACATAGAATACAATATAATACCCAGACACAGAACAAACATATATGTTCATCACACAAATTTTTGTCCTGGGTAGGAATCGAACCCACAGCCCTCAGTTCAGAAGGCAGGGCTACTACAAACTGAGCTATCGGACCCGTCAATACTTTTGTATGTAAACGAAAACCGTGGCGAGCTAGTCGCTCGCCTGATGTTAAGCGTCTCGGCTGCACAGATTGCAGATTGATATAATTTCGTTCCGATGTAGCTCTTAGGATTGGCAAGTTGAAATGGCAATGGGCAGGCCACATCGCTCGTAGAACTGACAACCGATGGGGAAGAAAGGTTCTCGAGTGGCGACCACGAACTGGAAGACGCAGCGTAGGCCGGCCCCCCACTAGGTGGACCGATGACCTGGTGAAAGCCGCGGGGAGCCGATGGATGCAGGAGGCGAGCAGCCGCTCTAAGTGGCGCTCCCTGGGGGAGGCCTATGTTCAGCAGTGGACGTCTTCAGGCTGTTAATGATGATGATGATGATGATGATAATTTCGTTGCGTTGTTGCTTGGTCTTTCCTTCTACACAGTCTAGCAAACTAGGATCCAGGGTCTAGCAAAGATTCCTTTCCATTAGCGTTAGCGCCAAATGATAGCCCCAAAATGTATGGAGAATGACATTGGCTTTGACATTAACTGCGGAAAAGATTTTCGCAGGGGCTGTCATTCCCATACATTTTGAGTTATCGTTTGGCGTTAACGCTGATGGAAAGGGATCTTTGCTAGACCCCCAGATCCCAAATTTTGGCGAGAATAATAATGGAGAATGAGATAAGAAAAACCCGCTCCCTGGTTAACATAGAATGAATAAGCAATTGGTTCTTAGAGAATCACAAGGGAATATGCCGTGCTTTTGATACTTAATAGAGCTTCTAGTATGAAATTAAGGCTATTAAGGCCCTGACAGGACCCAATGCGAGCACGTTTATTACAGCAGACAAACTTGAAACTTATTTTGTACCTTATAGGGTCGCTTTATGCATAGCAAAAATATGGCGATTACGTTGCGTTGCACTTCGACTTTTCCATTTTTCGGTACAAATAATTAGTTATAAAAGAAATGCTTATTGTTATAAAAAAAAAGCTTATAGACGGATGTATTGAAACATAGCTTATCACTATGATTTATTTCAATGGGGTGTCTTATTATAATGTAACATTTTAGGACGTTTTAATGATTTTTTAGAGGTCACTTCACGATTTTTTTCTATCGAGAAAACTTTTCGTAAACGTGTTTCGGTTTCGGCAGATGGAAAGAAGATATGCCCAGTATTAACGTGCATTTTTCTCAATCCTGTAAATGGTATACGTTTTGAGATAATCACGTTCAAAATAGTCGATTTGGTAGCATTCAGCGCCTCAAAGACGCGGTAATCAAAACGGAAATTCTTATTAATTAATCGCTCTGAAAACATACCTACCTTAGGTTTCTGATTATCGATTGTACGATTATTCCTGTAAATGTCGAGTTTCAATAAAGAGTTTCAATAATCAATTTTTTTCTATGTTCAGCAGTGGACGTGTTTAGGCTTGATTTATTTATTTATTTAGAACTAATAAGTGTTGCTTATGATGATGACGATCCACATATATTTATCTACCTTAGGTGCCCCTTTCATTACATCTGCGTTTTGTTATTATCAGCTGGAACACCTCAAATGCCGAACATAGGACTCCGCCATATGGCACTTTATGGCGGAGTCCTATGTTCGGCATTTGAGGTGTTCGGCAATTGAGGTGTTCCAGCTAATAATTTAAGCTTTGAGCGCCTTTCTTTCCTCTTTCATCCTTCAGCTCCCCGCGCTTTCACCAGATCGTCGGTCCTAGTGGGGGGCCTACTCTGCATCTTCCAGTTCGCAGTCACTACTCGAGAACCTTCCCCATCGGTTGTCTGTTCTACGAACGATGTGGCTTGCACATTGCCTGAACAACTTGCTAATTTTGCTGCGTTGACTTTTAATCCTTCTGCCAGCCGTTAAAAAAAAACTAAGTGTTAAAAGGAGTTTTGGCGGGAACGCGGAAATGTTCACCTCGTTGCATTGTATTATTTCTCAAAACTTGTGCTTTTTCCAGTGTTAATGTTTAAAATTGGTGGCGTTTTACGCATTAAGTGCTGAATTACGAGCATGAGTGAGGGCAAGTGGTGTAACGTGAGTTTTCGTGTTGCTTCCCAAATTCCATAGAAGCTTCTAGTATAGTTGCCACCACTTTACTGGAGCATGACTTAGACTGGACTATGACTATGACTAAGACTTACGTGATATATTCTTTAACGATGAATAATTAAAATACTTGACACTGACTAAATGCACTATGTGTGGAGCCAAAATATAAGAAAGAAAAGTGTTAAAAGAGTCCTCTCTAAGGGTAGGCAACGTGTTGCAGATGTACATACACGGTGGTGACCACTTACCATCAGGTGGGCCGCCTTCTTGTTTGGCACTTATTTCATAAAATTAAATTTTTAACTTACGATATTTCTCCGAAGGGTGCGAACGCGTCTCGTAAACTTTGCGTCTCGATTTCTGGACTGAGGTCGCCGACGAAAATGTGATAGTGTTCTGAAACAAACAAACATATACGCGTTAGCTTTGTACTGACGAAATGTTGTTTTTTATGTTAAACAGGGTTTCGAATAAAAAAGGAATTTTTCATGTCGGTTTATAAATGGTGTTATATTGTATTCTGTGTATGTATTTACAAACAAAAAGTATTGCATCAGTTCTCTGGTTCCCATAGTACAAGCTTTGCTTAGTATGGGGCTAGATGGCGCTGTGTGAAATGTCCATTGTTTATTTATTATTTATTTTATTTAAATGACGGTGATAGGTAACAAATAAAAAAAACCGGCCAAGTGTGTGTGTGGGAAACGGGCACAAAGGGTTCCGTACCATTATCTATAAAAATGCGCAAAAAAAACCACGTTTGTTGTATGGGAGCCTCCTTAAATATTTATTTATTAGTATTTGTTGTTATAGCGGCAACAGATCACCTGTGAACATTTCAACTTTCTAATTATCACTGATCATGAGGTACCTGGGTGATGGACGGACAGACAGACAGACGGACGGACAGCGGAACCTTAGTAATAGGGTCCGTTTTACTCTTTGGGTACGAAACCCTAATAACAACTAAATTAAAAACCTCTTTTTTTCAAATTGGTTAAAAAGGCAACCTCACCAAAACCTTAGAGCATCTATAAATGGAGATGGTAACGTTATAATCCGCAAGCACCATTTTTCTGCCAATTTCTACGGGGGACGAGGTAACACGTACAGCACACGCGCAAACCGCGCGTGTAAACGCACGCCGCACACCATCTTACAACACGCACACCGTTATATAAACTATTGTAGTTACACAGTGTCCACACGCACATTATGATATTGTAGATGACCAAGTAGCGCCATATGACCGGCAGAGGGGAACGCCTTGCCTTGCCACCTCCTTTTCTAAATGCTCTAAGCACCAAAAGTTGATTTCTCGCTACTAAATTAATATTACCACAGAGATTGGATTCGTATGTGACATATCGTTCAAACACTTAAAATCTAGACCAAACCTAAGCTCTAGATTCTAGACTAAACCTAGGTTCTCATTATTCTAGACCTTTCGATAAATCTAACCCTCCTAAAACGAATTAAGTATATCTCCAGATTTTACGGCTACTAGTAAGAGTGAGACAGAAAGAGTAAGCGAGAGTGCAATATAAAATAGAGATGAGAAATATATCGATACCTGGGGCCGTATTTGTGAGCTCTTAGCGCGATTCAAAACATGCTCTGTTTTATATATTGTTATAGTATATTGGATCGATTGTTTTTTAGATTTTGACAAGCGATCCAACATAGGCTGTTTTGAATAGCGCTAAGGCTGAGCGTCCACTGCATCGGAATCAGCACGTACGGAAGGGCTTTGTTGCTCTGTATTGGTTTGTATGGGAAAGCGTGCACTGGATCAGCATTACTGCGCCTTCATTTTATAAATACCGACGCCGATGCAGTGGACGCATGACTTAAGAGCTCACAGTATGGGTCCCGGGCATTCTATTGACCGATTTTGATTATAATTTTCAAGTAAGTACTTGTTTAGAAGTGAATAGGTAGCAAAATAGGTGTCTAACAAATATTATCAAAATTGGCCGGCAAATGACACCGCTGCCGAACCCCCCCCGCCCTCCCCGCCACCTTTTGGAGGAAATACAACTCCAAGAAAATAGAACTTGTGCACCAAGTTTCGTATTGGTGTTTGTAAATACGACCAGCTGGGCTACCACAAGCTAATACAAAACCATCATGTTTCATTCATTATTAATTCTAGGTTACAATAATATTGTCCGAATTTGTACCACGAACTTATAAAGTATTCCTGCGTGTGAACGAGACGTCTACATTAAGGTGTTAAGGTACATGGCAGTTGTATTTGAGTGAACGATTTAGCGTGACGTCATCAAAACTGCTCTGGCTCTGCAACATTAAAGTATTCTGACTTGTATGTCTTGTCAATGTATGATTGAAGTAATATTGAAGTAATAATGCTATAACACCTTGCGGTGACCCTCTTGTAGGTAATTCGCTTGCTCGGACAACTCCAATCACCATAATACCACAACACAAAACCCAGACACTGAACAAGAAATGATTACGTTTTTTTTGCTTAAATTCTTGTCCTGCCTTGAGAATCGTTCCCATCCTCCCGCACTAAGGGCTGAAACTAAATACTTTTTCTCTATCGATATGCGTTTGGACCAATATTATCGACCCCATCCCTAGAGGTGATGGATGTTTGTGTGCGAGAGAGATGCACGATAACCTATGTACCACGCGTGTTCAATTTGCACGGATCGCAGACATTGATTGCATTATGGATTCAGTTACCGGTGCGGGTAGGGCTGCCGTGAGTTAGTTTATTTTTTACTTCTGTCAAAACTGAGGAGTGTTATAAGTTTAACGTGTGTGTGTGTGTGTGTCTGTGGCATCGTAACTCCCAAACGAATGATCACAGATTAGAGAAAAGCAATCGAATAGAATGAACCGATTTTATTTTCCCTTCTTTTGCAAACTACTATTAAATTATGACTAATCTTATTGTTGTATGTATTCATTACTGTCTTATTTGGCCTAATGGGATAAAATTGTGTCAGATGTCCCATAATGGTTAACACGGAAAGACTAAGTAGGCCGGAGGGGCCAGCAGCACTATTTTCTCTTTTTATTTAAAAAAAAAATTATTCTTTGCGACGGTTTCAATTAATGAAATAATTGGGATCAAATGAAGCTTTTTTTTCTTTACAACTTAATCTCTAGATCTCTAGATTACGCTGAGCAGGCGACACTGCTTTAAAATCAAATAAACAAATTAAAAAATTCACAACAGTAAACAGTCAAACCAATTTGCCATTTCTTGACTTTAAGCCATTCGTTGGTTTAATATTATTGCTTAAATTAAGTGCTTTCAACCCCACTTCAGATATCTTGGCAACCCTAGGAAAGCCCTGAAGCGCGCTTTTAGCTCTTCAAATTAAATCCAACCTATACGTGTATGACAGACTCAGGATTTATATCAGGCAGCTGTAGTTAGTATTTATCGAAGCGGAAATGACTCTTGACTATTTATTATTAGACTAACCCCCGTCTGTATTAGTTTGACATGATTTTTGAAAGTTTTGTTAGATTTTTGCAACTTGCGGTCATGTGACCATAGCTAAGTTGGTAGAGCATTCAACCCGGTTAGTATGAGGGCATAAACTAAAAATATATCTACACGATTCTAGGGTATCTAACTACGGGGTGTAGGACTAAAGCCGTCTTTCCATGTAGGAGCTTTGAATTTACTGGGATTGAAAATAGGTATCCTTTATTGAATTTGGTAGTGTTACATATCGATAGACTATCGATAGTCAAGCAAAAATAATAGTATCTGAAACTACATAGTATTTTCATGTCTCTTTATTGTTCATGAGACGGTAAAATTCAGGTTAGTGTTGACACAAAGTGATACTATCGATATCGATATTATATCGATAGTATCACTTTGCACTTGCAATTTTTATTATTATATTGAAGTGTTTAAAGCAATATTTCCGCAATAATGTACGGTCAACGGTTTTAGCATGAAGAGTAACAAACACACCGAAAACGTATGACATTTATATAAACAAAAAAAGGAAAAATAGTTGCTGTAACTCCGCGCCCCGCTATATGTTTGAACACGCCCTCGCCATAATTAATTTGATTGCATGATGTCCTACATATTCCTAACAATATTTGCGTAGTAGATGACTTGCGAGGTGTATTGTAGGTCTTACAATAATGGAACAGACAGCACAATACTATTGTTTGTTTTCGACTAAACGAAACACGATATTGATCGATAAATGTCGACGTTTGACATGAGTTTGACAGTTATAGTGACGTCTGTGAGATTCTCGATTCAATGGCAGTTGTGAATTTTGTTTATTTTTTTCTGCTTTGGATTTGAATTTTGATTTGTAATAATATTGGATTATTATTAACGGATATAAACATGCACGAGACAAATGACAAATGGTTCGAAGTTCCAAAACAATGCATTTTCATTTAATTTCCTTCAAAGGCTTTTTAGAGCCTTCAGTATAACCGTACAATTTTTTAATTAATTGACATTAGCAGAGTTATCGGTAAAATGGGTTAGAAAGTCATTAAACGAAGAAGAAAAAGTACCTACATAGATTCTGGCCCCTCACTAGGATCCCCTGTATCTAGGGACCCAGGGACTACGAGGACCATGCTCCCACAACACACACACAGAACAAGTATTTGCGTTTTTGTTCTGTGCACAAATACTCGTCGAGTTCGGCTACCAATGCGGACACGACTAAATTTTTCCCGACACTTTTTCTCGTGAGAGACCGTGACAAAAGTAAGGTAGCTGTGCCTCGCTTTAACAGTGACGACGAGATTTCTAGCGGTGCGCATGCTAGGCCATCTGAAATGAAGGTTGTGAATCCAAAAGCCAAGTTTGACGTCTTCTATAACCCATACCACCATAGACCATTTAAAAGCTTTGTGTTGAACGTTATCAAAAATGAATGTGATTAAACTTTACGTAAGTCCTACATTATAATAATACATTTGCTATATTTTGGATGTCTTAAATGGTTTTTCGAATAAATGTTGTTATACGTAGTTATAATTTAATTACGTGCCTATTTTGTTAGTTATAGCTTGTAATTATCTTATGCCTTTTTGTGTTTACATACTTTCTTGGTATTTATGTGTAAGTATGTACTGCTACTCTCTACTCTTTTATTTTTATATTACAAAAAGTGAATCTGTAATTGGATGTATGCTCTAGCAGTAAGTAAAATGTACCTTATCTTAGGATTTGTAGATTCTGTGAAATAAAATAAATAAATAAATATACCTACGACTACTAACGAGCCATCCTACAGGGATGGCACCACGGCCCTTATGTAAATGAAGATTATGTGTCACCACGGGCGACCTGGTTGCATTCATTACAGAAATGTTCCCTGCATTGCTGCTGTCGTTCTGTGAACTTGTTTTAATCTTAAGCTTGATTTCTTATTTTGACTTGTGAAAGAGGTAAAAATTAGGCGTTTTATTAAAAAAAAAAGCTGTAATTTTATAAAGACCCGATAAATGGCGTTAAAATGGGAGTTTTACGTTCTATCATTGTCAAGATAATTATGAATCGAGGTTAGTATTCTATTCTTATTTTATGGAAGGTATATACTCTAATGGCTTCCTATCGACAGATCGACAACGTACTCTGTGATCCACTCAACTAAATTTGACATTTCCTTGTACTCCGTGGTTTGAAACTACGACCATGTTTGAAATACGTCGTTACTACGCCATCTAGTAACAGGAGCGGAAATAGTTTTTTTTAAATAAATATTCTCATAGTCCTTTTAAATAAAAAATAACATAAATAATCGGGCAAGTGCGAGTCGGACTCGTGCATGAAGGTCTCCGTACCATTATCTATAAAACGAGCAAAAAGCAAAAAGCGAGTTTGTTGTATGGGAGCCCCCTGAAATACTAATTTAATTCTGGTTTTTAGTATTTGTTGTTAAAGCGGCAACAGAAATACATCGTCTGTAAAAATTCAACTGTCTAACTATGAGGGCTCATGAGATACAGCCTGATGACAGACGGACAGCGGAGCCTTAGTAATAGGGTTCGCTTTACCATTTGGGTACGGAACCGCTCTAAAAAGTATCAACCATAAATATTTACATCTGAAATTGTTCTAAGTATACAAAATATTCAATAATTATTATCGTCTATTTAATGAGCATGTCACACTAGATATATTGTAGTGTTTTTAATTTCACTAGGTGGTAGGACTTTTCTTCAAAGTTCGTCTAGGTAGCTACCGCTTTGCCAGGTATTCTGCCGCCGAGCAGTAGTGTGCAAGCACTACTGTGTTCCGGTTCGAAAGGCATTGTAGCTAGTGAAATTACTGGGCAAATGATAATCTGATTACTAGTCTGTGTGATGTCTCAGGATGACGTGCGCAGTGCAGTGTCACGCAATACTTTTTTTAAAGTTCCTAGTGACGCTGTAATTGTTATGGGCGGCCGTGTCGTTTAACATCAGGTAAACGACTGGCTCGTAACGTCATCTATTCACATAAAAAAAGTACATTTATTATTCATAGTGATATACAGCGTTTGATAACAATAGTTATATGAATACTTATGTACTAGGTAATAACCAAGAGAAAAAAAAATGGAAACAACGCGTAGTGTCTAAAATAAAAGACCGCTATAAAGGCCTATTCTATGTTTTTGGTATATTATAATTTCCTGCGTATTTCAGACGAATACAAGTATAATAATTTCATATTATACTAATTTTTACCTAGGCATTGTTTTAACACGGAAATTTCGACTTGCTCAACCTATTTTCACGATACAAAAACCAAACTAAATCTAGACATACCTGCGCTACTGTTAGGACCACAGAGTCGACTGTTTTTCTCTAATTTGTGGTTAGGACTTAATGGCACCGTAAGTAAAACTTTACAACAATTTACCAGTAAGAGAAAGTACTTTGCGTTTAAAGACAGACCATAACATTGTACAGGTATTGTTTGCACATCCAAACGCACTTTGAACGCACTTTTTATTATTTTAAAGTTCCAGACACTGCAGCTGTTATGGGCGGCCGTGTCGGTTAACATCAGGTGAACGAGCTCGTCACATCATTCATTCTTATAAAAAAAATATGAAGGATGGGAGGGGTTAGCATGACAAATGGCTTGGCGATGGCAGTACGTTTTAATATACCTAGGAGAATCTGCTGCCCGCTCTCTGAATATTCCCTTAGCCACCTCTTACGGCAACCACGGAAAGAGATGTAAATACTTAAAAATAAATCATCATAACCAACAGCCAGAAGACGTCACTGCTGAACATAGGCCCAATACTTTAAAAATCATAGGTATATCCGTTGTGGTCCCAAGCATAAGAATAGGACTAGCTCATCTCTTCCCGCGGGTGCCGTAAGAACCGGCTAAGGGAATATACAGGGATCAACCCGCCTAACACTTGCACCGTGAAAATCCTTATCACTGTTAGAGTGAGACAGAATTAGGCGCTACCCCAGATAATATAATACCTACAGTGTAGATGCCTCATCCCATACAACGAAATAACTCTGGCTATTTTACGAATTATTTTATTTTTGCATTAGGCAAGATTGTCAAGAGACATTTATTGCGTCTTGGCAAAGTATTGGGTCAAACGAATACACTGGACACTAACCAGTAACGCTCACGACACAATCACTACATTTTTTTCACGTTCGGGCTATTTTTCGTATGTACTTGATGAGACCCCGTGGCGCTACCATAGCCTTGTGACGGTCTCTCACGAGAAACAGAGTCGAGAAAATTTTATCGCGGCCCGCGTCGTCGCCTGTTTCGCTTAGGTGTGCACTTAGCTTTAAGCATATTAAATACCTAACGCTTTGTTAGCACGAGCTAATTAAAAAGGGCTATAATCACGCAATACGGTAACTGGGAACGTTTTAATGTATTACTTTTGTTCACGGAATGTGATTTGGTTGGTTTGTTACCCATGATAACTTGTAATTATTGACCGAGCTAAGCGCGAGTAGAGCGAGCAGTTGCCAACATGCTTAAACTCACAAACCGAGCGTGCAGTCTCTGCTTCTACTCACGGCATTCATCTTTCCGCTTTAGATATGATTTCAACAGCCTGAAAGGCGTCCACTGCTGAATTATGCCTCCACCAGAGAGTGCCTATTTGACCGACTGCTCGTTTTCTGCATCTATCGGCTCTCCGCAGCTTTAACCAAATCGTCGGCCACCGACGCGCTGCGTTCTCCGGTTCGTGGTCACCACTAGAGAACCTTTCTTCCCTTACTGAGAAACACTTGTTTAATATTTTATTATCAAATATTTTGATTTCAAAACCAAAATACTGAACCGACTTTGATAAAGCTAAAAAGTTACAATCCTTTTAAATAAATTAATCTTTTTTTTTGAGTGGTTTATAAATGACGGAGATATGACTTAAAACATTTTAAAAGACCCGAATTGAGAACCTGCTACTATTTTAAAGTCCTTGAGCTTGAAATGCCTAGGCAGTATTTATTTTCGAACCATAATCCACTGTAAAGCTTAAAGCTTAAAGATTAAGTTAATCTAAACATCTAATCGCCCTTTACTTGTCGCATTAACGTGTTAACCCGTTGGCACACTGGTTAAGTGCTTGCTTTTTAGTGGACAATTTGGAACAAAATTTGGAACATTGTTTAGATGTTTTTTTACATTTCACACAGCACCATAACCAAACTAAGCAGTTTGTACTGACAATAACTGAAATAATACTAAGATAACTTTTATTTCTAAATTCTAAATATACAGGATGTAATTTAATTCATTATTATAAATTAAACCCATGATAGTACATCATTTATAGATGATTATTAAAGAGTAAAGAGTGTAAATTAATTCATTTTTATTAAAAACTAGCTACTGCCCGCGGCGTTGCCACGCGTGGACTACATTACTTTTCAGGTTTCGGTGTGGGTAATGGCTTTATTTTTAAAACTGATTTTCTATCAGCACTGAGTTTTCTGCGCGTATAATCACTTCCACCAAGTTTTCTGCGCGTATAATCACTTCCACCAAGTTTTCTGCGCGTATAATCACTTCCACCAAGTTTTCTGCGCGTATAATCACTTCCACCAAGTTTTCTGCGCGTATAATCACTTCCACCAAGTTTTCTGCGCGTATAATCACTTCCACCAAGTAAAATGACATGTCTTAAGTCTTAATTATAACATTTCCAAAACAGCGTAGTCACGCTAATTATTATTCTTGATATTCCTGGACCAATTCTGATGAAATCTCCACTCATGGCTACTTAACTATAGAACATTTTTCGATGATATTCCGATAAGTATCATCGAAGTTATGATTAATTAAAACCTATATTATATTAAAATCTATGCTAATTAAAAAATTTTGGTCCACATGTGATCGGTATCAGAAGTAGGTACCTAGTTTCAAAGGATGCCAATGAATTCAATTACACCCAGTATACATAGAACACAAATGTATGTCCTGGATGGACTATTTACAACTGGTTTTTATTTACAAACTAACTGACCCGACATGGCTTAGTACACTTTTCATTTATAAACAAAGCACATCATCTCTAATATGATTATATTTACTAATAAATAATATTGAAAATTATGTTGACAATAAAAAAAAACGATAACGACTAAAAAATGTAGGGCATTGCAGCTAGTGAAATTACTGGGCAAATGAGACTTTATATTGTGATTACACAGTGTAGTAATCTGATTACTAGACAGTGTGATATCTCAGGATGACGTGCGCAGTGTCCCGCGAAACTTTATCTTTAATGTTACGAGTGACACTGCAACTGTTATGGGCATCCATGCCGCTTAACATCAGGTGAACGACTAGCTCGTCACACCATTCATACTCTTAAAAAAACATACTTTGCTCCATAAAGACTAATATAGACCTTAGTCCGCCTACGTTAGCTCACGAACATGAGAAGTAAAAACTAAATAACATCACAAAGAATTTCATTCAAAGGCCTGCGAGACTGTCAAATACGGTCGTATCAAAATAAAAACATTATATCAACCAATCCAATGTTTTTAGAATTAAATCGCTGTTATTGTCCTCAAAGTTAACGTTCAAAAACATTAAAAGATCCATCTCTAAACAAAAAAAATCAAAGCTAATAAAAACATTACGAAAGGCAGATGTAATAAAAAAATGGCGCTTGACAAAGGTTCTGTAGAAAAATTACAATTTAAAAATGTGTTGAAAGAAAAGGAGGCTGTTTTAGTATTGAAAGAAGGAAGAAGGAGGAAGGAGGCTATTATTAAAAACGTCGCTCTACGGTATTTCCCGCAAGTTACCTGTTTTTAGGAGAAAATCCCAGTTTTCCAGGATATGAAATGTAGTCAAGATTGGTTTTTAAAAATTAAATTACTGGAATTGATTAATTTTTGTTTAGCAGGATACTTTAATTTAAATTAAATTTGAGCTGAAGTGCATAAAATGAAACAACAGATAATTATCTGGTGAGTTTGTCGATGAGGTATGGAGGGAACCATAGATTATAAAGCCCGTTGATAGCTCGTGAATATAATTTCTCCTACAAACACGACTCATTACGCGGGCAGGGGGCGAAGTAACAAAACGAGACAAAGTCATAGGAAATTACAAAGAATAGAGCAGGATGGAAAACAAGACCCTGGTGTCCCGTTTCTTCGCAAAGGTTTAGCGGTTGAAAGACACCACTAATTTTCTTATGAAAGGAAGTTGTATCATTGGTCCACTTAGATTTATAATCAATGGAGGGAACCCTAAAAATAAACCAAATAAATGCAAATACAAAACATACAAATACCGAATAAGGCAATAAAAACACAAATCCTGGGCGCCGCGTGTTTCTGCCCGTTTGGGAAATTTCACGGTACAATCGGCAATTTGTTAAGGTTTTTATTTTTGTCCAGGAATTTCGCGAGGTTCGCACCACCGGGATTTCGTTGGAGGTAAAGTTTCTGTTTTAAGTTAACTTTAATGGGGTTTTTAACGTGCTTCCTGGCTGGAAAGATTTTTTTAGGATAATCTTGAGCTTATCAGTGTCAAGTGCGATTCACTTGGAGCGTTTAAAAGGACTTGTTTTGTTCATTTGTACTCTGACTTGAAAGAGTTAAAACAAAATGAGCTAGATATTCGTTCGGGTTGTAACCGTACCTAAAGGGTAAAGTGAACCCTATTACTAAGGCTGTCTGTCTGGCTGTCCGTCTGTCACCAGGCTGTATCTTATGAACCGTGATAGTTAAGACAGTTGAAATTTTTACATGTATTTCTGTTGCCGATATAGAACAAACCAAAAAATATTTTTATTAATAACGGTACGGAAACCTTCGTGCGCGAGTCTGTACGTTTCCAATCTCAATGGCTCCATCATAATGCAAAATTTCCAAAAACTAAGGCACCTAAAAATCTCATATAATTATTGAAGCTGCTAAGTTCAGTATGGGGACCAAAACACTTTTAGCTCGTTTAAATAAAAAAACAAACGTAATTACTTTGCTCGTTTTTATAAATAACCGCCTAAATGCGAGTTGGATTCGCGCTCGAAGGGTTCCGTACCGTTATTTGTAAAAAAGTGCAAAAAAAAACATGTTTGTTGTATGGGAGCCTCCTTAAATATTTATTCTATTCGCCTTTTTAGTATTCGTTGTTAGATATAGCAGCAGCACAAATACATCATCTGTGAAATTTCAACTGTCTAACTATCAAGGTTCATGAGATACAGCCTGGTGACAGACGGACGGACAGACGGGCAGTAGAGCCTTAGTAATAGGGGTTGCTTTACCCTTTGGGTACGGAACCTTAAAAAATAAATCAGTTTGTAAATAATGGAGATAACAATCGAAAAACATAACAGAATACATTCTTCCTGCCACAAGAAAATTTTATTTATCGGTCTCTAAAATACCACAGAAAAAACCCATTCCAGAATGCACACTCATGCGAAATGCCCCATCTCCCGTGGTGACAGACAAATGACGGGAAAGAATGCCTCTACTAATGCCACATTACTCTAGTGAGCCTGTGGTATTAACCTGCAGTATTTTAGCAGTAGAACAATGTTTTATGATAATGGATACGTGGCGAGCTAGTCCTTCACCTGATGTTAAGCGACACGGCTGCCCATAACAGTTGCAGTTTCATCTCCAAAATGAAAAGTTTCGAGTGTTTCCGCACTGCGCACGTCATCCTGATCTCACAGTCTATAGTAATCAGATTACAGGTCATAAAGTTGCATTCTCATTTGCCCAGTGATTTCACTACATTTCAGACTGAATTAATATTTGAGTCCGGTGTTTCTTTCAACGAATTTCGACCTGTTTATCTGGCTTTACACTTCGCCTTAAAACAAGCCTTCTAGGACCCCTTGAAAAACGTGCTATGTCATCACTTAAACCCGTGCAAAGCTAAGGCGGGTCAGCTAGTAAGATAAAGTTATTTTACTGTTAATCAACTGTGTCAAACGGTTTTTCCCCTCACCCCGCGGTACCCTAAGCCAGTGAGGGTCGTAACTCACTAATGAGGCTATTAGGGCATGTCTGTTGACCTATTTCTGTAAAAAATATGTTTTCACGCACGATGCTAGTTAGCTGGTTCTGAAGTATTTTTCATAACATAAAATTGTCACTATATCCATGGAGACATGGCATCTGTACCTACCTATACAGGGTCTTCTTCTTCTCGTGTAGGCTAGGCCTCGGACAGCAATATTTAGCCGCTCAAAGGCTTCTGACTTGGCTTAACGACTATCAGCTGGAACCAACGGCTTAAAGCACGGTAGCTCGTAAAGCCATATATAAGAAGAATGTTTTTTTTTTTTTTTTTTTTATGAGAATAAATGACGTGACGAGCTAGTCGTTCACGGCCGCCCATAACAGTTGCAGTGTCACTGGGAACTTTAAAATAATAAAGTTCCGCGTGTCACTGCACTGCGCACGTCATCCTGAGACATCACATAGTCTAGTAATCAGATTACCATACTGTGAAATCAGGTAATAAAGTCTCATTTGCCCAGTTTTTTTTTAAATGTATATAACATGTGCACATCCGTTTACAATAACATTCCAAATGACAAAAATATTAGAAGGTAATAAATTTTAGAAATGTTTGACTGACTGGCTTCAATGCAACTGTTTTTATAGTGTTAAGGATTATAATGAATTCTGTACAAATATTTACTTATAAATTATAAAAATTGTGATTAGTTATTAAATAACATTTGCACGTCTGCTTGCAGACTAAATACATGAGCAAAACTTTTTGTAAAACCTATACTATACATGTATTTTAGCAAATAAACGATTTGATTGATTGATTGATTGATTGATTGATTGATTGATTGAATTGTAAATACCATGTTTTGCTGTAGCGGTCACCCATCATAGTAGTGACCGCAGTGAACGTTGCTTTTTTTCTTTTTTTTCATCAACAATAGGCTAACATTTGACCACGGTCTTACTTGATGGTAAGAGACGATGCTTAACTTTACCGATCGGTCAGGAATGGCTAGTCGTACTTCGCTATGAGTGCTACAATGGTATATATGGTAGAAAACCCCCGGGCCATCGGGGGTCACCACAACGTCTTATAGCATTATTACTTCAATCACTGGAGCACTGTAGCTAGTGAAATTACTGGGCAAATGAGACTTTATGACCTGATACACAGTCTAGTAATCTGATTACTAGACTGTGTGATGTCTCAGGATGACGTGCGCGGTGCAGTGTCACGCGAAACTTTATTATTTAGTAGTGCCGAGCGACACTGCAACTGTTATGGGCGGCTGTGTCGCTTAACACCAGGTGAACGACTAGCTCGTCACGTCATTCATTCTCATAAAACAAAAAAAAACATACTTTAAAAAATGACATAAAAAGTTGTATGTTGTTGACGCAGATCAGTTTTGATGATGTCACTCAAATACAACTGTCATATCATACCGTTAATCATGTTGACACCGACGTGCGACAGTGATAACTCTATATAAAAATGTAGACGTCTCGTTCTCGCGCCGGAATACTTTCTAAGTTCATGGTACGAATTCGAAATTATTATTGTAACCTTGAAGCATTACTGTCGCGAACCATGATGGTTTTGTATTAGTTTGTGGTAGGGCAGCTGGTCGATTTAAAAAACAACAAGAATTGCTTTGCTAAGAACCAAACAGCAAATGAACTAAACAATAAAGCTCCTTTAGATACTAAAATAAATACAGTATGCTACAAATAATCCGTCTTCTTTTAACTCCTACGGAAAATATCTCTATCCCTTTTCCCCACAAAAGAAAATAGTATCTCTATCTGACAAAAGAAAAACGTTAGAAAAACACTGGCTTTTAAAAAAACAATGCGGTAAAAAGCTTGAGAATATGGCGGATGGTGACTTAGATGAACTAATAAGAGATACGTTATGGGTACTTAATACTTCATCCAATCCTTCCTTATCGTGAGCAAGAGGTTATTTGTGGTGTCAGAAATTTCACATTACTCTGAGAGACGACTAAGATAATTTTAAAATTCTAAATTTATACAGATACAGCAATTAATTGTACAAAACGTCTTTTCGCCGATGTTTGTCAAAATGCAATTTTAAAGAATTATATACACTTGCGTATTCCGTTTTTGCTTTGTTTTCTATTAGTTTTTTAAGGATTCTTCGTTTTTTGGGTTAATTTTCTAATTTGCTACATTATAAATGTATTTATATGTATTTGTGTTTATTATCACCTGAGAGGAGCTGATAGCGCATCTTTCATTTTGACTCGTCTAATGTAGCATAACAGAAAGCTAAAAATATATCCCACGTAAAAACAGCTTCAACTTTGTTATTACTGTTTCTCATTACAGTAATGTAAAATTTAGAGAGAATGTACAGATAAATATCAGAATAAACTGAAGTAAGACATTTGAAACTAGAAGCGTATTTACTAAAATTAATGTTTTGTTTTAGGTAGCTACATTTTATCTACATTTGCGGAATCGAGTACAATCTCTTTTTGTGAACAGCAACGTAGGCTTAGAACTGAAGAAAACTGTGATAAAATCGTAGGCCGGTTGAACCAACTTTGGATATAGACATCGTTATCCAAAACTTAAAGTGTCGAAGTTTATACGGAGCTTATCTTTGGACGGTCCGATTATACCTATATAAGTCCTTCCTTTTAAACCAACTTCAAAAAATGAGGATGCGTAAGAAAGGATAAGGGTTATTACGTCTAAGTTACGTTTTTCAAAGCCTTTTAATGTATTAATTTAAAGCTTTGTATTTAAAATGATTTAGAAAATTGTCGACTAAGATATACAATTATGTTGATAACTAAGATGTCATTAAGAAGTCTTCACATTTTTTTGTTATATTTTGGCTCCTCGCATAGTGTATTTAGCCAGTGTCAAGTATTATAATTTTCATCGTGTCATTAAATGTTTTACGTTATGTCATGTCCTAGTCATAGTCATAGTCCAGTCTAAGTCATGCTCCAGCAAAGTGGTGGCAAATTTACTAAAGCTTCTATGGAGTTTTAGAAGCAACACGAAAAATCACGTTTCACCACATTATATCACTTGCCCTCGCTCATGCTTGTAATTCAGCACTTAATGCGTAAAACGCCAATTTTAAACATTAACACTGGAAAAAGCACAAGTTTTGAAAATTATAAAATGCAACGACGTGAACTTTTGCGCGTTCCCGCCAAAACTCCTTCACATTTAGATGTATTTTTGGCTAAAGAAAAGAAAAAAAGAAAAGAAGAGGAAAAAATTCATTTATTTTTACCATGTGGCTAAATAGATAAATGACGTTAAGCTTTATTACCTACGTATTAGAGCTGAAAGTTTATGAAGAAAATCCTCGAAATACTGTGCTGCGCTTGTACTAACCCAGCGAGTGAATTCGAAGGTTTTAACTTTCTTTTAGTGCAGCCAATTGCCACTGAAATTTGCGCGTTTTCCTTATTTACCACTGCATAGGGATGTGCTGCTATCGATGTTTTAGTATCGATAAATTATGTATAAGCTCAATACTTTCCTGTTTAGTAATTTCTTTGACTTCTGATCTTTCAATAGTCAGTAAGTCTTTCTAAAAAGGTAGGCGTAGGGATATAAGACAGGTTGTACTTTTCTGTGCTGTCATTTTTAACAACCTTCCCCTACTAGGTGGACCGACGACCTGGTCAGAACCGTGGGGAGCCGATGGATGCAAGAGGCAAGCAGCCCTTCAAAGTGGCGCTTTTTGGGAGAGGCCTATGTTCAACAGTGGACGTCTTCAGGCTGATGATGATGATGATGATGATGATGATGATGAACTCTAAACGGTCGATCTTTTATAGTTTCTAAAAATATGTTTATGTCTACGGAAAGTACTCAGGTTTAGGTTGATGATGCGTGAATATCAAATTTTACAATAATCAAGTTTTTTATAGTCGTGGCTTCTATTGCATAGAGTTGGAAGCAATATTTGTTTTAAGGATGTTGAGGCCACAGACCTTTGAATTTAATATTACTTCAGCCTATTAATACCTTCCCAGATACAAATACAGGTAGATAGACAGAGGGATAACAAAGTTATCCATCAAGTAGGTACTCCGTTATTTTCAGATATTAGCAATTTATCGATATAATAAATTCTTTTTGCTGTCGCAACACTATCTAGGGAAAATTTACCGAATAGCAAACCATTTTGTCAACGTAACGCTCTCATTGGCTAATTCAAATAAGGAAACAGTCGGCGGAAACTATTATTTTTCGTTTTACTTTTTTACGTGGTATTCTTTGCGGCCATGCTCTTTTAAATAATTACATTTTGGGTTTATTATAATCGAAGAATGAAACAATAACCGGCCAAATACGAGTCAGACTCGCGCATGGAGGGTTCCGTCCGTACGTATTTATGAAAATGACCAAAAAAAATTCCGTGTGTAGTTTTGCTCGTTTTCACAGATAATGGTACGAAACCCAACTTGCACTTAACTGGTTTTTAGTCTCCTCACCATTCCAAGTTTAGAAGAGATCGCTTAAAGCCCATTGTACTACCATTATAAGTCTGTTGTTTCTTTGGTGCACAATATAGAGTTTATATTCTATCTATCTACACATTCAATTCCCCAAATCTCTGTATCTCAAGTGCACATTGGAGTGCACAGCGCGGCGTCGGGAAGCTAAATCAATAGACAGGATTACCGGCTTTGGTCCGTCTCCCGGGGTGACTCTCTGGGTGTCTCAGAATAACCCCTACACATTAGGATATAGGAAATAGGAGGTAGGGGTAGGCTTAGCGGCAATTTTTAAATTGACGCCTGGTTCAATCCCGGTCCTATACGACTTCAAGTTATATGCGGAATTGAATCGCTTTTACAATGGTGAAGAAAACCATCGTGAGAAAGAGAAAGCATCATAATCGAAGTATCAGAAAATTCCACAGATTAGAGAAAAAAATCTACTAGAAAATTCAAAAGGGGAATAAATGGGACTCTTGTTAGTGTCCAGTGTCTGTCATGGTAACACACCCGCTACGCCGTGTGCTCCCGGTTATAAGATCCGCAATGAGAAGAACTAAGAGAACTAAAGTGACCGATATAGCTCTTAGAATTCATTTTCATTTTTTCATTGTTGGCAATGAATAGGCCACACCGCTCGTAGAACTGACAACCGATGGGGAAGAAAGGATCTCGAAAAGAGACCACGAACCGGACGCAGCGTTGGCCTCCTAGTGGTGGACAGAAGGTCTGGTAAGCCGCGGGAGATAATGAATCCTCAACCATCGGCTCCCCGCGGCTTACCGAGTGAGGCGAGGAGCCGCTCAAGGAGCCGCTCTGTAGGGGAGGCTATTGTTCAGCAGTGGACGTAAAGCAAAATGATTTCCGGCTGTTCTTTACAAGTCGCATTTCTAAATAGATTCTCGTGTTTTGTGAATAATCGATAACTATTTAGAATTTTTAGTCGTTTCAGTACTCGGAAGCCATGAAGGTTGTTAACGTAAAAAGTCGTTTTAGTTGTTTTAAGCTGTGCAAAGATAGACACGCGAGGCGTACCCCCATATTCTAAGTCGTTACCACGAGATTACTCCACTCGACTCAACCTCGAATTAACCTCATTTTTGTGTTTTGCTATTTTTAAATGACAATAATAATCAACTTGACATTTCTGCGTAAATTTTTCTCAAACGAGGGAAGCGAAGCAACTGTCAACTCAAGTTACGTCGCGATGAACCTTGAGTTTCCCTCAAAGTTAAGTGGAAGTTAAGTGAAGGATTTTTGGTGAAATGTTTTAGAATACGGGGGCTTGCGAGGCAAGTGAAAAAGTTTTACTTGTCAGTGTGAGTTTTTTATCTGTATTCATCATTTTGCTGCATCATCATCATCATCATCAGCTCGTAATAGTCCACTGCTGGACATAGGCCTCTCCCAAGGTACGCCATTGAGCCCGATCTTCGGCTCTTCTCATCCAATTACTGCCAGCCACTCGGCGCAAGTCGTCGCTCCACCTAGTATTATAGCTTATAAGTATTATAATATTATTGTGTTACTTGTTTAAGTATCCACAAAATTATATATAAGTAAGTATATGTAGATATCATATGTAGGTATATTATAGAGAGTTAGGCATATTACTTAAATTATTTAGTATGTTTATTAGATATTTTATTTGTTTATTATGTAGTAGACATATTATGTAGTTATGCTCATGCACCCCGTCTTTTTACCTATTTTAGAAATCCTCTCCACCCAAAGGTTGCCTGGAAGAAATCGCTTTTAGCGATAAGCAATAAGGCCGCCCATTGTAATACTGCAGGCAATTTATTCAAGAAATCTTTGTATGACTGGTTATTACAACACGCATTTTATAGTGTTAAGGAATTTCAAATGTACTGCAACAAAAATACTTTTTAATATTAGCACACTTGCATGCAAGTTGAACGCAATATGTCTACATATGTTATTTTAAGACCTTCCTTGTGAATTGTGCTTGTGTTCTCGCAAATAAATGATTGATTGATTGATTGATTGATTGATTGATTGATTGATTGATTGATTGATTGATTGATTGATTGATTGATTGATTGATTGATTGGTTGATTGATTGATTGATTGATTGATTGATTGATTGTAATCTAGAATTCCTTGTGAAAATTTATTATTTGGTGTGTGCAATAAAGTTTATCTATCTATCTATCTATCTTACAACGAGAGCGACCGAAAGAAAAGAATAAAGCCAAAGGAGATGAAAGCAGTCGCCGTGGCCTAAATCGGCTAGGACATCATTGTCATCATTAGTGTAACATTATGACAGGTTGTACGACAGCCTAGGGTGTATGTAGATTAGTCTTGGCCGTTATTAAAAAAACGGTGCGGGATATCGATGCCAGTACCCAATGCTGGCATCCGATTCCACAAATATAGATAAACGGATGCGCACCGTACGGATCGCGGCACCGTATTATCTCTGCGTTGCGTTGCCGCGATGCGGAGCGGATTGCTCGATGCGATGCGGTCTCGTTCGCACGCACACCGATACAATCACCGATGGGCGATGATGCCGATATTGACCGAATCGTGCGTGGTCTCCACCGTGGAGTATCTTTTAACGCCATGTATTGGATTTGCCTGTAATTATTCGGTTAAGAGAACTTATTTTTTAACTTTTTTATCAGCTCAAAAACTAGACAAGTTGGCTTTCTTAAATTTTAATTTAAAAATGTAATAATAAACGTACCTACCTAACTTATTACTTACTGAATTATTTTTAAGTGTATTTATTCACACGGAAAATTCAGTAAAAACGCATAAACCCAAAATATTGTTGTGCATCTATTCATATCAATCAAAAAGTAGGTAGAAGCAACGCACATCGCCTAGGTAGGGATCCAACTTCCAAGCCAATCGTATCATCCGCATCAGTTTACAATACCGTAACCGGAACACTGTGCAACGATGCCAAAAATAACGATGCGTGAATCGGATGCCGGTGCCCTGATAACGATGCGCATCGGTATCAAAAAATAGTGAAAACGCCCATCACTAATGTAGATGACCTAGGTATATATATAATGTAGATGGTGGCCTATAGTAGGCATGATTTGGTAACAACGCAGTATTTCAAAGCCCCAGCTTTAGTCCGTACTCCGATTGAACAATAGGACATAAATAAAATCGGTAAGCTGTAAAACGGTGGCGGCGGGTAGTAAACAAATAAAAATAAAAATGCCAGCACAGAGAAGTGAAATAAACTTATATTTTCCTGTTCTGTGGTTTTCGGGAGCTAATCAGGATATTGCTTTCGAATTTTGAAGTTTTGGTAGGCCTATATATTGGAAGTCTCATTCGCCCAGTAACTTCCAATCAAACTGGAACGCAGTAATGATCCGTGGTGGCATAATAACTGGCGAACATAAATTAATAATTAATAATTATTATTTTAGTAAAAATAAATAACATTAGTAAATAAATAATCATTATTTATTTATTTATTAATGTTATTTATTTTTAAAACGAAAATAATAATATATTATAAATAGGTACTAAATTAAACTAAACTAGAAATAAAAACTAAACTATACCTAAAAACATTAAAACTAAAATATGCAACTTAGAATAAACCGTTTATTTATTTATTATTTACCTAGATGGTCTTTGCAGAAAAGTCCAACCACATTTTCTATCACCGTAACTACTAAACCGATTTAAATGAAACTTGGAATACAGATAGCTTACACAAGACATTTTTTATCCGTAGCTAAAACCGCGGGTTGCAACTAGTTTCAAATAATAGCAGAATAGGCCAAGAATCCAAGATAAAAAACGGTCGTAGGCCTGAAAAAGAGATGGCGTGGCCTTCGCAAAATACAAGTCAAAAATTAAATAATATATTGCAAATAGACTATTTTTAGCACTTTTACAAGTCAAAATTAGATTACAATTTTAAAAATATTAAAATTAAACAAGTGTACATACTAAGCATAATTATTAGGCAACCTAACAAAGTGCTAACTACGTACGACCTGGGGGCAACCACGCCGTCTTATAGCATTGTTACTTCAATATTACTTCAATCATACATTGACAAAGGACATGAAAGTAAGAATACTGTCATGTCATACCTTTACATCATGTTGACACTGACGTGCGACAGTGATAACGCCATATAAAAATGTAGACGTTTCGTTCACAAGCAGGAATACTTTATAAGTTCATGGTACGAATTCGAACAATATTATTGTAACCTTGAAATAATAATGCCAATTAACATGATGGTTTTGTATTAGCTTGTGGTAGCCCAGCTGGCATAAAGCCACAAAATAGTCTGAAGTATTATACCGAGAGGAACCTAATGATTCTTGCATAATTATGTTTTCCGTAAACATTACACGTAAAATCGTACGTGACGGTTTACGGAAAGCATAATGTAGTACCAGACACATTTCACTCAAGCTTCAGTCCGTAAAAAATGCCGTCACGCCCCGCGCAAAAATGCCGTCACGCTCGTGTAATAATGCCGTCACGCCGTACCAATGACGTTGCGAGTTGCGCTCTCAAAGATGCCGTAATGTCTCGTTTTTTAGTTTGGCTCTACGCGGCTATCTTATTTAGTCAAGTGTCAATTAGTCTAACAAATATTCAAGTATGATCAAAGATAATCTTTATTTTATTTTTATTGTGTGAAGTAGCTAGTAGTCTGTCTGATGTTAAGCGTCATAGCTACACATAGCAGTTGCAGCCCTAATAAAAAAAATTAAACAGCTAGTTATTCTTCTATGTCTTTTCGTTTCCAATCGTACACGTTCTCGAACACTTATTATTTAATTTACACAAATGGTAAATTACAGACTAAAAAACGCTATCTAAAGTTTCCACCTGAATTCTCCTGTCACTACGACGCCAGACGTTGATCGATCGCCAAAATAAAAGCGAACACATCTCCATTTCAAAGTCGGCGAATATAGTTCAATGCCCTCTGTGATACGTTTATCTCTTTATTTTAGACTAGCTTACGCCCCCGTGGCTTTGCCCACGTGGTCTTCAGGACCATTTATTTTTCCCAGATACAATTACCTTACCCTCCTTTTTTGGGAGCTGTTTAACTATGAAATGGATGTATCTTTGAGATACATCGAGATTTAGCTTAAGGTTTAGGCTGTGCGAATGTCTTGTTCTGTATGTTTAACCCTTTTAGGAGATGAAATTCAAAAAATTACTGATGCCTTTAACTATTTTTTTGTATGTTCTGTAAACATTTCAAATGTCAGTATTGTATGGTAATTTTATTTTTATTTTTTATTAACGGTTCATAAAACTGGTTAATACACAAATCGTACATAATAAAATTTACACAATTGTTTCGTTTGGTGTATAACCTACTTGGAGTGAACACAGCATGCACAAAGAAAAGATAAATAAACACAAGTTAAGGAAAGTACCTATTTAAAAAAAAAAATCACAATTTTGATATAAACTTAGGTAAGTCCTGTTTAAGACAGGACTTCTTGAAACTGTTGATCGATGCATTGAAAATATCAATTTCGCTACCTATACCATTGTACGCAGAGCACAAACGATAGATAGGAGAATGTTGTCCGTAGTTAGTCGGCACGGCGGAATACGAAAGTAAATATTTTGAGATTTCCGTACAAACTTTAACTACTTATTTCTTTTTAAAGGTTCAATTTCATTAAACGAAAAGATATCATTTCTCTTATATGTTTGTACTTGTTTGTATGTGTCAAGTTTCAAAGCGATACGGGACGAAGTTTTTTTTATACAAACGTTATTACGCATTTCACCCTCTTGGGGGTTTCATTTTCAAAAATCCTCCCCTAGTACGCGCTTACGTCATAGAAAGCTACGCTCCAAATTTCAGAACTCTACGTCCAGCAGTTTGAGCTGTAAGTGTATGTTGTCTGTCAGTCAAGACAAAAGCCTTTTATATGTATAGATTTTGTTAACCAATACACTGAAAAGTAACCGAGATCAACTCAATAAAAAGTAATATTTATGACTAAAGGAATAGAGACGAAATTGCTATGCGCATTTCCTCTTCATATTAAAACCTGTTGCCGAGCTATTTTCAACCCAAAATTTTGGAAGTAATGTCGAGAATTGAATGAATAGTGAAGCTAGGTTAAGTTGCAGAGGATTTTCGACTCAATCCCACGTGAAAATAAGGTACGATATTGAATGGAATGAGCTCGTTATCCGGATCGTCGTTTTCGGCGGACGCACATACAGGGTGTTTGAATTTTTTATGCTTAAGCTCAGTATTTGAGCTTAGTTATGTTATGCCTTTTTTGTTGTTTCTGTTAACAGGGTTTATCTTTTGCGGCGAAGATAATAACGTAAACGCAAGTTATTTGTGTTTCGTGACGTTTCAAATTTATTTTAACGTCTTTGTTAGTTGGTACAAAAACATATTCCTAAAGATTTTCGCAGTAGGCATGTAGCCGTAGCGCAGTTGAGAGAGTGACTAATCGGAGGCGTTGGAAGGTGCGGGTTCAAATCCCGCTGATTGCTAAAATTTGTGGGAAATATAATATGATTGTATACTTTGAGTGTGGGGTCACACACATACCTAGAATATATTACACTCATAAAACTCGTTAAGCGAGGGAGCGAGAGGTATAAAACACAACCGTTATTAAGCCAAGACAGATGCCTTTGAGCAGCCTAAAATTCTGGCACCTTATCTACAACACAATATAAAAAATGAAACAAAAAATGACGTCACTATGTAGTTTTTTGTAGCTTCTTATTTACAGGTGTAATCGAAGCTACGGATCGGAGTTGTCTATTCTGCATTGTGCCGGATTGCTTGCACCTAGGGGGCAACCACAAAGTCTTATAGCATTATTACTTCAATATTACTTCAATCATACATTGACGAATGACATGAAAGTAAGAATACTTTAATGTTGCAGAGCCAGAGCAGTTTTGATGACGTCACGTTAAATCGTTCACTCAAATACAACTGTCATGTCATACCGTTAATCATGTTGACACCAACGTGCGACAGTGATAACGCTATTTAAAAATGTAGACGCCTCGTTCACACGCAGGAATACTTTAAGTTCATGGTACGAATTTGAACAATATTATTGTAACCTTGAAATAATGAACGCCATGAAACATGATGGTTTTGTATTAGTCTGTTGCAGCCCAGCTGTAGTAGAAGAGAACTTCTTTTTTTTTTCAAACAGTATTGTAACCACTCAGGCGCGGTGCGGCGGGCGTAGGTAGGTCCCAAAGCGCTCCTCAAATAGCGCGGTATGGCTTTGCATATTTACGGTTTGTACGAATAAACTAAGCAGTGTTTTAAAATTTCAAAACTAGTTTTGATAAGTAGCATTACTTGGCTATCTAAACAAATGCATTTTTACGTGTGTTGCAGTATAAAAAACACACACAACAACACTACGCATAATAATTGACGCTCCGCCGTACCTAAAGGAAACTACTCCGACGCGACGCCGGCGCGCGCCGGCTCGGCGCGAGATGCAATTTACAGTGAGGCGTTTTTTTTTTCTCCTGAACCATAGAGACTTTTACTTTATTCGATAGTGATGTTCACACCTCTAAAAATTGATTGCCATCCCTAGTAGCGCAATCAGCTGTAAGCCACAATGGTGGTGGGGAGCGGTCCACGTTGCGCGATGCCGGCCGCACATGTGGTTGAAGCGCCTGAGCGGCTATTAGGCTTGTTATAAAATAGTTATAATATTTGACATCGTGCACTTTGTGATTTTATCTGCTCAGAAATCATAATAATTTAATTTAAGTACCTAACGACATTTGTCTTGAACTGCTATGAATAGCCTATTTGCGATAAAACACTTTGATTTGATTTGATTTACACGAGAAGAAAAAAAATAGGAAGCGAAAAATTTATTTAATATATAAGTAGAGTAGATTGTTAATTTTATTACTCCTATAACATTAAATTATATGTCTCAATCTAGCAAGATTATTTATTGCATTAACTACGCACCTAGCTTTTGTTATAAAGTTACAACATTATTATCAACATCCCTTAGTAGTTCGTACATATTAATTGATTTTATTAGATTAACACAAGCGTGTCGTCGCTTCATCTTATATTCAAAATAATATAAGTAAGTTACTTCTAAAATTTTGTAGTTAAATAAATTATTTAATAATCAAGCCCAATTCCCTTATTGAGGCGAAACGAGGGCACCCTGTGTGTTTATGTAAATTACAGCATCAACCGTTCCTCGCTTCGTTAACCGATCCTTTTGCGTCGGTGTCATTCTGTATATGGTAAAGGCGGTAGCGGGAGCGGGCCCGTTCAAAGGGATTGTATTTTTTAGATTTTTACCGACTTCCTTTGAAGTATTCCGAAATTTCCGAACTGGTTTAGAGATACGATGATAGGGTTCAATCATATTTGCTGCGTCATTTGGTGTGCTTCGATGACTTATTCACTTTTGCTGTGACTTTAAAATCACTCCAAGCGTCGGAGCTTTCACACACAACCGATGGGGAAGAAAGGTTCTCGAGTGGCGACCACGAACCGGGAGCAGCGTAGGCCCTCCAATAGGTGGACCGATGAACTGGTAAAAACCTCGTCTGGTAAAAATGGATGCAAGAGGCAAGCAGTTAGTCACAGTGGTGCTTTCTGGGGGCTATGTTCAGCAGTGAAAGTTTCATGCTGTTTTTGATGAAGACGATGATAATGAATATTATTTAAATTAATTTTCCATTCATTTCATATCATTAAATGTTATCAACTACGACTGTAGCTAGTTATTTTAGATAAATAAAATAAAAGCGTTACAACAAAAACTGAACTTTAATACTTAGAGTTAAAAATAAGGATTCAACAAATTATTATGACCTACAACGACCGTCTATTCCTGGGGCTCGAGCCAAAGTGAATCATTAAAACAAAGATAATAAAATAAATTGACCAAGGAGCCACAGACTATACAGACTCGAGACTTTGTTCAAATACGTCAGCTGTCAACCGCCCGATGTAACATAGACTGCGATTTCTCTTGGTGTTGCTAACATAAATGATCGGCCAAGTGTGAGTCGAACTCGCGCACCATAGCTTCCCTACCATACCATTAAGTATCTATAAAAACGAGCGAAAAATCATGTTTCTTGTATGTGAGCCTCCTTAAATATTTATTTTATTCTGGTTTTTAGTATTTGTTGTTATATCGGCAACAGAACAGAAATACATCATCTGTGAAAATTTCAACTAACTAACACGGTTCATAAGATACAGCCTGGTAACGGACGGATAGACAGACAGTGGAGTCTTAGTAATACTAGGTATTTACTAGATGGTAGGACGTTTCTGCAAAGTTCGTCTAGGTAGTTACCACCGCTTTGCCAGTTATTCTGCCGGCAAGCAGTAGTGTGCAAGCACGACTGTATTCCGGTTCGAAGGGCATTGTAGCTAGTGAAATTACTGGGCAAATGAGACTAATGACCTGATTACACAGTGTAGTAATCTGATTACTAGACTGTGTGATGTCTCAAGATGACGTGCGCAGTGCAGTGTCACGCGGAACTTTATCTTTTTAAAGTTCCGAGTGACACTGCAACTGTTATGGGCGGCCGGGTCGCTTAACACCAGGTGAACGACTAGCTCGTCACGTCATTCATTCTCATAAAAAATAAAATAGGGTCCATTTTACTTTTTGGGTACGGATCCCTAAAACATTAAACTCAACACTCACTGACAAAATATACAATAACACCATGGGGTCCTATCAGGTAAAAACAAAAAATAGCCCGAACTTGAAAAAAATTTAGTAATCGTGTCTAGAGAGTTACTAGTTAGTGTCCAGTGTATTCATTTGACCCAATACTTCGCCAACACGCAATAAATGTCGCTTGATAATCTTGCGTTATGCAGAAATAAAATAATTCGTAAAATAGCCCGCGTTATTCCGTTGTATGGGATGAGGCATCTGTACTGTAGGTATTATAATAATTATTATCTGGGATAACACATAGATACGTTAATAAGTACCTATACAGTTATAGTAGTAGTAAGTATTTCTGTACGGCCCGCCTCGCATATCGCACAATGCGGTTACATTATGTTATAAGTAGTGACCGCTCTAGCATAAGTGGGTCAGCGGTTGCCTGTGAAACGTTCGCGGTTCGATTCCCTCCGCGGAACATTTGCGAACCGTCCGACGAGGTAGGCTTGACTGGTTATGAACAGATTTTAATTACAATAACCTGAAGTCATAATAAGCACTATTAAATCTAATTTTTATTATTTTAATATAGATTTATATAGATTTAAAACTTTCAATTTTTAACCGTGTTTTTAATGGTTTATCTAAGCTCCTACGTCCACTGCTGAAATACGCCTTTCCCAAAGAGTGCCACTTTGAGCGGTTGCTTGCTTCCTGCACCCATCGGCGGCGTGTAGTTCTCACTAGGTTTTAATATTTAATACACTTGCTGAGCCACAAGCTAATACAAAACCATCGTGTTTCATGGCATTATTGTTTCAAGGTTACAATAATATTGTTCGAATTCGTACCATGAACTAATAAAGTATTCTTGCGTGTGAACGAGACGTCTACATTTTTTGTATGGCGTTATCACTGTCGCACGTCAGTGTCAACATGATGTAAAGGACATGACAGTTGTATTTGAGTGAACGTTTTAACGTGACGTCATCAAAACTGCTCTGCATCAACAACATTACAATATACTTACTTTTATGTCATTTTTAAAATTATTCAAGTAATAATACTATAAGACCTTTAGGTGACCCCTCTGAATTCCGTTATTTATAATTTATAAGCAAATTTTGTATTTTTTATTGTATTTTTTTCAAAATAATAAGATTCATGGAATATTTAAAATTTGTTCAGTAGTCTGGATTTGAAATCAAAATAACTGGAAAATGTATGTGTTATAATATCATCTCAGTATGAAATTCAGGGAAATGATTCGTAAAACCTTTTTAAATCGGAATTTAATAAATAAATTTACTTCCGCCGAAGTATAACTGTTTAAATCATATAAAATGTTTGAAATTGTACAATGAGCCTTCGTAGCACGTCTACGACTTAATGTAGAGCCGCTACGCTCACAGTCGTAGCGTTACGTTCTACATAGCTCTACGAACTGGCGTAGCACACCTACGTCTACTGCCGTACATTATATAGTTCTTGGAATATTTCCGAATTTGTTTACAGAAAGTAGTGATCAAACCATTAATGAATCAGTATGACATAATTATTAAGTTAAAGGATGGCAGAAGCCTCGGCTCCTGTAATACAGTGTTCTCACTAGTTCGGGAGTCCATGGACTCATTATATTGTTTTATGTCAATAAATTTATGTCACGACAACATACACAAACACATTTTATGTCAATAAATGATTATTTGATTGATTGATTGATTAAAACTCACCCGTTTTAACCTGAAATAGAGTGTTTTTTATTATTTTGGAAGTCTATGGACTCATTATTATAAACCCTTTTATGTCAATAAATTATTATTTGATTGATTGATTGATTAAAACTCACCCGTTTTAACCTGAAATAGAGTGTTTTTATTATTTTGGAAGTCTATGGACTCATTATTATAAACCCTTTTATGTCAATAAATTATTATTTGATTGATTGATTGATTGATTAAAACTCACCCGTTTTAACGTGAAATAGAGTGTTTTTATTATTTTGGAAGTCTATGGACTCATTATTATAAACCCTTTTATGTCAATAAATTATTATTTGATTGATTGATTGATTAAAACTCACCCGTTTTAACCTGAAATAGAGTGTTTTTATTATTTTGGAAGTCTTTGGACTCATTATTATAAACCCTTTTATGTCAATAAATTATTATTGGATTGATTGATTGATTAAAACTCACCCGTTTTAACCTGAAATAGAGTGTTTTTATTATTTTGGAAGTCTAAGGACTCATTATTATAAACCCTTTTATGTCAATAAATTATTATTTGATTGATTGATTGATTGATTGATTGATTGATTGATTGAAACTCTCTCGTTTTATGACTAAAACACATAAAAAACAATGTACAATTAAAATTCATTACAATTATCTGTGTTTTTGTGTGTTTCGGTCCCAACTTTATTGGAATGCGTTTATTTATCTACGATAGGCTAACTTTTGACCACGCTCTCACCTGATGATAAGTGACGCCGCTATCGACGATGAAGCAGGCTTGCCTAGAAGGTACCAGTTCACTCTACTCGTTATATACTAGGTTTATAGGCAGTGCATAAATAATAATTTCAATAAAAACGATGTTGCTTCTTTAAGCTGTATATTTGTAGTAAAGATAAACAACGAATGTCAGTACAAAATAAACGATTATAAAAGTGACAGTAACATAGATTACATCACTAAAAAGGCTTCGCACAACAACTCTATTTAAAAACTCCCAGATTATATTTGACTTCCCGGTCCTAACGGACCCAAGGCCCTTACCATAAAATAATACAAAACCGTCATGGTTCATGACAGTAATGCTTCAAGGTTACAATAATATTGTTCGAATTCGTACCATGAACTTATAAAGTATTCCAGGGCGGTTATTCTCTATGGAAACACAGATTCCACACGATATGAAACCACGTCGTTATTGTGTCTTGTTTAAATCGTGTCACAGCGTCAAATATACCTTCACTTTACATTAAAGTTATCTTTATTTTGAATAAAATATATTGACATAAGTGGTCATATCTTTTGATGTGTTGATGTTTCGGAACGCGTCTCGGTAAGACATGCGATTTTTGACAGTTCAAATCGCGCCAATTTCAAATTCATTTCGCGCGGTTTTGTTTTCGTTTCATAGAGAATACAGTTTCGCAGATTTCTTATGTAAGACAAGGAATTCGCGTGGTTTCGAAGTAAGGAATCTATACGGAATAATGGCCCTGCGCGAGAACGAGATGTCTACATTTTTATATAGCGTTATAACTGTCGCAAGTCGATGACAACATGATGTATTTGAGTGAACGATTTAACGTGACATCATCAAAACTGCTCTGTGTCAACAATATTACAATACTCTTACATTTATGTCATTTTTCAAAGTATGATTGAAGTAATAATGCTATAAGAGGTTGTGGTAGGCCCCAAGGTCTAAAAACCAAACGGCTCAAATATCCTTGACGGGCCCGATAGCTCAGTTGGTAGCAACTCTGTCTTCTGAACTGAGGGCTGTGGGTTCGATTCCTACCCAGGACAAACATTTGTGTGATGATCATAGATGTTTGTTCTGTGTCTGGGTGTTATAATATATTCTATGTATGGATTTACAAACAAAAAGTTATCTATGTATTATATCCGTTATCTGGTTCACATAGTACAAGCCATGCTTAGTTTGTGGCTAGATGGCGCTGTGTGAAATGTCCACACATATTTATTTAATTTATTAATCCTACTGTGAAATAGATTGGGTCTATGTTCGCACGAAACTAACCGCTGTGAACCCTAGCCCACCCGTGGCAAAGGTCGCAGCCACAATACAAATCACCTTACAAACGTATTGTAGTATGGGTAAACTTGCTTAACTAAATGTCCTTAATAATTGATTGAACGAATAAAGTTGGTTTTCAAAGGACTGACCGGATAGCTCAGTTGGTAGTAGCTCTGTCTGAACTATATAATATATAGGTTGTGGGTAAGATTCCCATCCGAGACATAAATTAATTTGCGTGATCGATATCGATTATTGTTTTGTGTCTGAGTGTTTTTTGTTATTCTATGTATGTATTAACAAAAAAGTATTTAGTTTTGGGCTAGATGGCGCTGTAGGAAATTTTCACACATATTTATTTATTTTATCAGTCTGAACGTATGTTGGTATTCGCGTACAGATCGTATTTTACAAGATTTTGTACGCGAAATGAGCGAAAGTCTGCTTCAACTTGCCAAAATTTGCTTTCGTCTGTCCAGATGTACGTACTCGCGTACAGGGGGCAACCACAACGTCTTATAGCATTATTACTTCAATCATACATTGGCAATTGGCATAAAAGTAAGAATACTTTAATGTTGCAGAGCCAGAGCAGTTTTGATGACGTCACGTTAAAACGTTCACTCAAATACAACTTCAATTTTTATTTATAAAATGCATATGATTAATAAAATGATTATATCTGTTTATATCTGATTACAATTGTAATGTCATACCGTTACATCATGTTGACACTGACGTGTGACAGTGATAACGCCATACAAAAATGTAGACGTGAAACATAATGGTTTTGTATTAGCTTGTGGTAGCCCAGCAGATCGTGTTATACAACATTATTGACCGAGCGAACGAAGTGAGCGAATGTCTGCTTCAACCTGCTAAAATTTCGTCTGTCCGGATGTAAGTACTCGCGTACAGGTCGCCATATTCAATGAATCTTGATGAAACATTGTAACGTCAGGGATTTTTGCCAATAGTGGTTTTTGATTGGCGCGGTTTTTTCCCAAAAAGGGGAGAAATTTTCAATTTAAAGTTGCAGGCTAAGCAACCATTACATGTTTATGAAAAAATGCTTGATTGAATAGAAGGGTTAACCGTCAACCCACTTTCTGTACGACACACTAACGGAGAGTTTGTACTATAACGTACCGAGGCGAAATACTACCACTTCCTGAATATTCCCTTAACCGGCTATTACGGCTGCGGGAATAGATCAGAAGACTAGCAAAGATCCCAAACGCTAACGTGGCCTCCAAACGCTAACTCCAAAATGTATTGAAATGACATTTCGGAAATCGCTAACTTTTCCGCAGCTAATATATTCCAATACTTTTTGGAGTTAGCGTTTGGCGTTAGCGTTATCGCTTGGGATCGTTGCTAGGCCCCCAGGTAGTCCTACATTTACGATGGGTTGGTCCATACTGTTAAAATTTTCATCACAGCCGTGGGCAAATTACATACGTATATTTTGATAGCTACAGTACCCGTGCTCGTACGAACTTCGCTAAGCAAACTGGATGTGATTAATTCAGTATTCGGGCGCTATCACAAACTTGGAAATCACACAAATTTGTGACATTTGTGTTTATTATGGTGTTAAAGTATTGCTTTGTTTTGATTCGCGCTGTTAGCTGTAAGCTATTTGATTATCTACCACGGGTAGCATAAGCAGTAGAAATGTTTTTAGGGTTCCGTACTCAAGGGGTAAAGCGAACCCTAATATCTGAGGCTGAAGAGATATGTGGTTTTTTTTAATATGAGTGTACATTTCACACAGCGCCATCTAGCCCCCAAACTAAGCATAGCTTGTACTATGGGAACTAGATAACTGATACCACAGATATTATAATAGTATACTACTACAATACTTATATACTTTTTTTTGTTTGTAAATACATACATAGAATACAAGATAACACCCAGACACAGAACAAACATCAATGCTCATCACACAAATGTGTGTCCTGGGTAGGAATCGAACCCACAGTCCTCAGCTCAGAAGGCAGGGACACTACCTTGTAATTGTTTTAGTTATTCAAGTTTATTTATACTACGAACAGTAGATCTAGCAAGCACAAACAATTTCCCGACTATCTTGATAACCTGTGGACCGATTTTGCTTAAGTATATTCAAAATTGTTATTAATACCAGTTTAGAATTTGTGTAGCAAATGTTTCTGCTAATATAGTGAAAACAGGCTGGTAAATGGCAAACTATATAGAGAAACTTTTTGGAGAAAAAATAATAATCCAAACAAAAACTGTCGATGGCAATAATATCCCATCAAATTGTAGGACCAAAGTTTCGTAAAGATTAAACCCTTCAAAAGGAATATTACAACACACAGTTACTTGATTTTTTGAAAAATTTGCATCCCCTAACCAGCCTCTGCAAAAGCTGTAGGTAAACGTTTAAATTTGATGTAAAACTAATTAACAATACATCTAATTAGTCTGTCCGAGTGTAGGTTGCCGCCGCGCCCAGCGCACGCCATTTTTAATATTCATCCAGGGGTATTCTGCTATAAAAAAATTACCCACTCGACTTGATAGTAAAGAACCACTTAGCAATAAATATATCATTAAAGGTAAGTCTTTAGGGTTCCGTACATACCCAAAGGGTAAAGCGAACCCTATTGCAAAGGCTCTACTGTCCGTCTGTCACCAGGCTGTATCTCATGAGCCGTGATAGTTAGAAAGTTGAAATTTTCACAAATTATGTATATCTGTTGCCGCTATAACAACAAATACTAAAAAGCAAAATAAAGTCAATATTAAAGGGGGCACCATACAAAAGATATTTTGCTCATTTTTATAGATAATCGTAAGGAAACCTTCGTGCGCGAGTCCGACTCGTACTTAGCCGGATATTTGATCCAGGGTTAAGGAACCAATGTTTAAATACTCTCAAATTACCATTAATTAGAATTCTAAGGTTTATTCTGGGTGGGAATCGAACCTGAAACCTAGTAAAGAAGGCTGAAGGCAGAGCTACTACCGACTAAGCTGCGAGGCAAAATATTTCTCTACTCAAACTATTTTAACACTTGAAAAGCTCTCAACTATGATTAAGTTTTGAACTCGTAAAACAACTTTCCCGGAAGGTTTAAGCTATTTGAGAGCTTACTTTACTAGCAAAACCTCATTTTATTTTTTGATAGTATAAAACAGTTTTAAGTCAAAGAAAAAAAATACATAGAATAATAGTCCCGAATATCAAACTTCACCTCGCGATGCAAAAGGCAAAAGAAAACAGAGATAAAACATTATAGAGTGGGTTACAGGCATCCACAGAGCAAAAAATACGCCTCCTGCTAAGCGTCATATTTTTCAAAGCTCTGTGGAGTCATCTCCTGCAACACCTTGCGGATCACGGTTTGAGTCCCGCTCATCCATTCATCATCATCATCGTTAACAGCCTGAAGACGTCCAATGCTGAACATAGGCCTCCCCCAGGGAGCGCCACTTAGAGCGGCCAAATCGGCTCCCCGCGGCTTTCACCAGGTCGTCGGTCCACCTAGTGGGGGGCCGGCCTACGATGCGTCTTCCAGTTCGTGGTCGCCACTCGAGAACCTTTCTTCCCCATCGGTTGTCAGTTCTACGAGCGATGTGGCCTGCCCATTGCCATTTCAACTTGCTAATCCTGAGAGCTACATCGGTCACTTTACTTCTCCTGCGGATCTCCTCATTTCGGATCATATCCATTAATGACTTTTTAATTTGTAGGCATAATTTGCGCTCGGTCTCACAACGGTGATGGAAAACATCGCAGGTAAACAAAGGACCACAGGATGTTCAAGAACCACAACATTCCCCAACATGTGACATCCACCCGCACTTGTCCGAGGTGGGTTATGGCTACACTCTCCCTATGGGAGGCCTGTGTCCCAGCTGTGGGAATGTATTGACTGATTATTGAAAGAGGCATTTCCGTTTCATCTTGGACAAAAATGACGTCTTATGTCTGTTGTCGGTAGTTTTCCTTTACAGGGGGGTCACCACAACCTCTTATAGCATTATTACTTCAATCATACTTTGAAAAATGACATAAAAGTAAGAATATTGTAATCACAGACGCAGAGCAGTTTTGTTGACGTCACGTTAAATGTTCACTTAAATACAACTGTCATCTCATACCGTTAATCATGTTGACACCGACGTGCGATAGTGATAGCGCTATATAAAAATGTAGACGTCTCGTTCTCGCGCCGGAATACTTTATAAGTTCATGATACGAATTCGAAAAATATTATTGTAACCTTGAAGCATTACTGTCACGAACCATGATGGTTTTGTATTAGTTTGTGGTAGGGCTGTAGGTCGTATTTTTCAACCGATTTTCATGATAATTTAAAGGCATTTTGATTTTTTTTATCAATGACTAGGCCAGCGTTTGATCACTATCTCACCTGATGGGAAGCCACGACGTGGTCTATGCTTCAGAACGCTGGTCTAGTTAATAACTATTCACTCTTGATTTCAACAACCTCAGGTTATTACACGGTATTTTTGTATTCATTTCTTGGAAATATTTCAAAATAGCGAAGTTGAAAATGTATATTTAGTAGTTACGTTAGGTACGTACTAGTATTAGTACCTAACTAATTAGGTTACTACCCAAAATCATTGTATTTTTAATTTAAAACAAACACTAAAATTTAAAATTCTTCACCATTTCCCTCTCAACTTTGAGCCCGAAATATTTTTAATTAAGTAAAAATGTTAAAAACTATTCTCAGTCGAGAATACCCCTAGGTACGGTTTGCAAAATAATGTGGGTCGACGCGGGTTATAATTACTGAAATTTATGATGCCAACCGTCCCAAGGGTGGGGGGTGGGACCGCCCGCTTCGATTTTTTCCAACCCTACCTTTTCACGTGCGTTGTTTTTGTTCCTGTTGTTACTTTGAGCTCGTTTTCGTGTTTCGAAACAGTTTTGCTAACTGTACACTTGCTTTGTTTGTGCGCGATCGATGCCTGTGCAAAGAAATAATGTTAAACTTTCATTTCTGCTCTAGATTCTGTATTAACTTTCTTTGTAAAAGAGTCAACATTTCTTTTATGTTTTTTATTTTATTATTTGCCTTCTAAATGGAATTTATGTATTTAGAAACAACATCTAAGTATTGCATCAGTTATCTGGTTCCCATAGTACAAGCTATGTTTAGTTTGGGGCTAGATGGCGCTGTGTGAATTTTTTTTTATGAGAATGAATGACGTGACGAGCTAGTCGTTCACCTAATATTAAGCAATACGGCCGCCCATTACAGTTGCAGTGTCACTCGGAACTTTAAAATAATAAAGTTTCGCGTGACACTGCACTGCGCACGTCATCCTGAGACATCACACAGTCTAGTAATCAGATTACTACACTGTGTAATCAGGTCATACAGTCTCATTTGCCCAGTAATTTCACTAGCTACAATGCCTTTCAAACTGGAACACAGTAGTGCTTGCACACTACTGCTTGGCGGCAGAATAACTGGCAAAGCGGTGGTACCTAGACGAACTTTGCAGAAAAGTCCTACCACCTAGTTTACACATACTTGATTTATTTATA
Organism: Ennomos erosarius; assembly: GCA_963580505.1. NCBI lineage: Eukaryota > Metazoa > Arthropoda > Insecta > Lepidoptera > Geometridae > Ennomos > Ennomos erosarius. Next base: position 817,198 of record OY757006.1, on the reverse strand, counting down.
TAAATTTATATTACAAGCTGTGTTTACCGTTATGTTTGTGTCTCTCATAGGGAGAGTGTAGACGATAACACAACATTTTTTTTTTATTTTTTTTTTATTTTTTATTTTTTATTTGCATAAAAAGGGTACATTTAGTTCTTATAATAAATATTATGATGATCATCCTAATCTACCAATTATCTGGTGTGCAAATTTACAATAGGTAGTTTCTTATATGCTTAATAATTCTAAAATAATGTAATACATTGTCATAACTTTTAAATTTAAATAATGTCAAATTTATACCTAATTATTATGTTATTTGCAAGCGTTTCTATAATTAAAATGGCATGAACCCTTTTTTAGAAACTCTTGAACCTTGAGCATTCCGTCACTAGCGATTTCTTCAACTCCGTGCAAAACTTATAATATAGCTTGCTCCTAGCTACACTTCTATTCACTGCGTTGCACTTAATAGCCATACTTGTAAAGTAAGTGTGTTGTACCTAAGTCACGCGGACCTTTTTCAAGTATCTAAATAAATAAATATGTGTGGAAATTTCACACAGCGCCATCTAGCCCCCAAACTAAGCATAGCTTGTACTATGGGAACTATATAACTGATACAATACTTAATACTTTTTGGTTTTAAATACATACATAGAATATAATATAACACCCAGATACAGAACAAACAACTATGTTCATCACACAAATGTTTGTCCCGGGTGGGATTCGAACCCACAGCCTACAGTTCTAAGGCGGACCTACTACCAACTGAGCCATCAGGCCACTCACAGTCTCTTCCAATTATTAAGATACATCATATACTTAATTATAGAAAGTATCATATGCCTGTCTATGCGGTGTACTTTGACAGCATTAAACTTTATAGCGGCATTAAACTCCGCTCAGTCTAAATTAGACTCTAATTATACCGTAATTTAGTATTACATTCGCTAAATGTTGGTGCGGTTTTTATAATTGGGTACTTCATTATTTTTGCTACTGTTTATGTGTGATAATTATGGAGTAGGGTTTTAGGTTGAATTTCAGGGAAGAGAAACACGGGAAACCACGATGTAGGAGGCGAGCAGACGCTCAAAGGGGCCCTCTCTGGGGAGGCCTATGTGATGATGATTATGAAAAGAGATCAGCGGTAGTTCATGACTTGTATCCTATCACCCAGTGGGGTAATCATGTTTCCTTAACTCCGAATAATAAAACAATATAAATAACGCCCAACGATCACACACATAGATCCTGGACCCAACTAGGATCCCCTGTATCTAGGAACCCAGGAACTACGAGGACCATGCTCCCACAACACACAGACATAGAACAAAGTATTTGCGTATTTTTCTTGTGCACGAATACTTGATCTGTCGCGGGAATCGAACCCGCCGCCTCCGGGTTATGAACCGACCTGCTCAACCACCACACCACAGAGGCTGTCAAATAACAACAGTAGGACGTTGTACAGTTTCCTATACTTTTCTGCTTGGCAAATGAGACTTATGATTTTATAATCTAGATTTTTTAGACTGTGTGATGTCTGTGGATGACGTGCGCAGTGCAGTGTCAGGCGAAACTTTAATTTCAAGTTCCGGTGACACTGACACTGCAATCTGCTATGAGCAGCCCTGAGGCTTAACACCAGGGTGAACGACTAGCTCGTCATGTCATTCGTTTACACAAAAAAAAAGGAAATTTTCATTCCAAATTTGAAATCTTTCCACTATATAAATAAACTGCTGTGAAATCCATACATTTTTGTGTTTCTATCCGTTTATCCACCAACCCGCACTTGTCCAGCATCGTGGATAACCTACACTCTCCTTTGTGAAAAGGCCCGTGTCCCAGCATTGGGAACAAAAACTCTTGAAACTTTCAGCTTAGGTACTGTTTGTAAGTCTAACCAGGAAAGTTAGACCATTAGGCATAAATTAGCGAAGGAGGCAAAGGACTTTATCGACCGCTTGGAAGGGCGTAGCTTCAAGCCCTGCTGGGTACTAGGTAATGTTCTATTAAATATAACAGGCCAAGTGCTAGTCGAACTCGCGCACGAAGGGTTCCGTATATATATTTTATTCTGTGTTTTAGTATTTTTGGTATAGCCTGGTGTCAGGCGGACAGACAGACAGCGGAACCGTAGTAATAGGGTTCGCTTTGGATGGCGTACGGAACCCTAAAAATGATTTCATACGTCCGGCGGATGTACCTACGGTTGTCTGGCTACAGATATAGGTAAGTTACAAGTTTCATTTCTCAACCAAACACCGTGAAATTTTTGAGCAGGGGGCAACCACAACGTCTTATAACATTATTACTTCAATCATACATTGACAAATGACATAAATGTAAGAATACTATAATGTTGCAGAGGTAGAGCAGTTTTGATGACGTCACGTTAAATCATTCACTCAAATACAACTGTCATGTCATACCTTTACATCATGTTCCTGCCCGGTGACGCTGTAAATGTCGTTAGAGACCACCAGCATTAGCCCGTTCAAAAAAAAAACCTTTACATCATGTTGACACTGACGTGCGATAGTGATAACGCCATATAAAAATGTTGACGTCTCGTTCACACGCAGGAATACTTTATAAGTTCATGGTACGAATTCGAACAATATTATTGTAACCTTGAAATAATAATGCCATGAAACATGATGGTTTTGTATTAGCTTGTGGTAGCCCAGCTGGACACCGTCTAGCAACCGAAGAAAAAAATTACTCACAACAATCCTTTACAACTTTCCCAATACAGATAATCAAATTTATTTTTAGTGGAATTACACTAGATATTATTGTTTCTTGTTGTGTTATTCTTGTTTCTTGTTTTTGTTGTTATATTGTTGTTGTATTTATGATTAACTTCCGCGAGCTCACGCTTGAGCCAATCAATAAGGATATTCTTGGATATTATTGTGTTGGTATTACACGTGCGAAGCCGCAGGCAGAAGCCTGAATGTACTTATATAATTATTATTTGCAAACGCTTGCGAGCCTGAGGCATCACATGGCTTATTTACAGAGTTATTGCTTTTATGTTTAACTTTCAAAGAAAAAGTTGGATTCACGGCGCAATAGGTTATCTAATTGAATTATGTAGAAATGTAGCAGAGGTTTATGGATAATTTTTAGTGAAAAATTAATAATTTTTGTAGGAATTTGTAGTAAAATAACAATTCTGCGAATAGACCTCACGAGTACAAAGTTTCTAGCTATACAGGATGTAATTTAATTCATTAACATAAATTGAGCTCATGATAGTACATCATTTATAGATGATTATTGAAGAGTAAAAGTGTGTAAATGATAATATTTTTATTAAAAACTATGAAGATTGCCGCGGCGTCTAACGCAGTTGGCACGGATGATTTCGATACACCTAACCGTTTATACCTTGTATGTACTAATTAAAAACAGTACTACATTATTTTAATTAAATTTTGTATTGTAGCATTTGATTAAGTAAGTTATTCCATTTTTTGGAGTTATTATTATTACTAAACCAATGTGTTAGAATTCAAAAATTTTGGTCCAGACAGGTACTTAGTTTCAAAGGATGCCAATGAATTCAATTACACCCAGTATAGGCAGGGTTGGAGGCAAAGTCAATGGCGGTTGTGAAGATGGCGTGAAACGATGCGGTCGCAAAAATTACATGTGCGCGGGAAGAGGTAAGCGTTGTGCGCAGGGTACGAAGGGCTTGCAGCTCACTTCACAGCCGCCATTAATTTTGATTCAGACTACAATTCTGTTCTTGAACTGGACTTCGACCTTTTACCTTGACAACTGCTTCACTTAGCTCACATTTGAAATAGTTGCTTACTTGAGTACCGTATGTTTTTCGAGATATTATCAAAATCGTTAAAACAAACTTCCCTTTTTTTGAAGGAAATACAGCAACATCATAAATTGCTGATGACAAAAGTGTCTTCGAAATTGTAGAATTGAACAGTTTCAACAAGATTAGTTGAAATAAGCTGACCCGCGCCGGCTTTGCACGGGTTAATTAGTTTTAAGTCCTAACTCTGTTTATGGGCAAGAGAGATGGGAAAGGGAAAAATACAGCGGAAAAGGATGAATGAATGGGACGGCAAAATTTCTTCGTCGTCCCTATATTAACCTCTGTAACTTTTTTTTTATGAGAATGAATGAGGTGACGAGCTTGGTCGTTCACCTGATGTTAAGCGACACGGCCGCCTATAACAGTTGCAGTGCCACTCGGAACTTTAAAATAATAAAGTTTCGCGTGACACTGCACTGCGCACGTCATCCTGAGATATCACACAGTCTAGTAATTAGATTACTACACTGTGTAATCAGGTCATAGTCTCATTTGCCCAGTAATTTCACTAGCTACAATGCCCTTCAAACCGGAACACAGTAGTGCTTGCACACTACTGCTTGGCGGCAGAATAACTGGCAAAGCGGTGGTACCTACCTAGACGAACTTTGCAGAAAAGTCCTACCACCTAGTAGCGGTGGTACCTACCTAGAATCTACTGAACCAATTTTGACAACATTTTGAATTTAGATTAGGTTCTGGAATAACACATAGGATGCTTTATATTCGCGGGTGAAACCACGACTAGTATTACTGTAAATCATAAATTTTGAAGTATATAAGGTCATAAAAAGTAAATAATCTCTTGTACATAAAGCCGCTCACCTTGCCCGAACGAAAATCAACAATGACTAATAAGGCCCGCCATCCACGCAAGTAGCAATAATATCATTTTTATAGCGCACTTTATAGCTGAGGTAACCATGAATTATAGCTTCATGTGAACGCTATATTGTGAACACTGTTTACGACTTTATGTGTAAAGGTTACAACACACTAGTTCGAGCTGTGACACCATCTACCACAGAGCTTTGAAGAAAATAACTCTTTGCACCTCTTTTTCTTCATCATCATCATCATCATCATCATCGTTATCAGCCTGAAGACGTCCACTGTTGAACATAGGCCTCCCCCAGGGAGCGCCACTTAGAGCGGCTGCTCGCCTCCTACATCTATCGGCTCCCCGCGGCTTTCACCAGGTCTTCGGTCCACCTAGTGGGGTGCCGGCCTACGCTGCGTCTTCCGGTTCGTGGTTGCCACTCGAGAACCTTTCATCTCCATCGGTTGTCAGTTCTACAAGCGATGTGGCCTGCCCATTGCCATTTCAACTTACTAATCCTAAGAGCTACATCGGTGACTTTAGTCCTCCTGCAGATCTCCTCCTTTCAGATCTTATCTCGCAGGGCATTGCTCTCCATAGCTCGTTGCGCGACCTTAGCCCTTTTTTTCTTTTTTTGTGCTGTATACGGTAGTTGTCACGTCACAATATACACTTCTTCGTTAATGGTGTGGTTAATGGCTTTCTCATGGAGCTAATAAAAAAAGAAGGAGGGAATCCCGTCTGATCCGAAACTGAAGCACCCTTAGGAAGACGGAACGCTTCGTACGTACGAGGCGGGGCACGCACACACTCACATCTTAGGAAGCCGATCGCCCTACTTTCATCTGACACACATGTGTAATATGTCCGCCATTTTGGGCTTCAGTTCGATGTCAATCAAAACTCAATCCTTCTTTTTTTTATTTCATCCATGGGCTTTCATCACTTTTTAGCAATAATTCTGCCAATGTCAAGTGATTAAAAATTTGTACGGTTATGCCAAGTCAAAGTCCTATTTTGCCAGTCAAAACTTCATCAGTAAAATTGTAGCTATTTTATTGAAGGCCCTAAAAAGCCGTTGAAGAGAAAACGAGAACGCGTGGTTTCATGAACTTAAATCCATTTGCCAACACTCTTGCACGTTCACGAACACTTAACGGATAATAATCTACCCTTATTACACATCAAAATTTAAAAATGTACAAAAAAGAAATCTTTTGGTTTGGTTTAGGTAAAAAAATAAACAAAAAAACCACAACCGCCATTGTCAGATTTTCTTTCGGGTTTTCTTCAAAGATTCACAAAATATATCCGTCACATTGCATTGTGTCAACAAGTATGGCATTTGTGAACGAGGCGAGGCAAAAGTTGTCTAATTGAAAAACCAAAATCATTCGCAAAAATTAAAGTTCTAGTAATTGAACTATTTTGTAAAGTAATATTGGTCAGTTACTGGATTGTATATCATTGTGTTAATGTTATTCAATTACTAGGACTTTATGTGTAACATTAAACGAAGTAAAGTATTCTAGGGCTTATATCCCACTATCTCTATGCTTTAATTAGAATCTGATATTTTCTGTATAATTATTAAATTAAAAAAAAAATATAAATTTTGTAATTTTTTACGACTTTTTCGATGATATTATACGTGGAAATGGTTTAAAACTTGGAAAGGATATAAAATATTGAGTCTATGCATGCTGCGCATAGAACTAGTGAATGATTTATCTTAAATAATTAAATACATATAAATTTAAACAATGGCGAAAAAAATAAAACAAACGAGTTTGTATGTCATTTTATAATTTATCTAGATGATGAATAGTAGTGATGGATTAATTGGATGGATTAATTAGCATTCGCATTAATTTTTAGCATGTGAAATCTCAATTAGCATTTAGCAAATGAAATGTAGTTGCAAAATTCTGTGAAATATGAAATTTTATTTCAATTCATTTTTAAATATAAGATTCATTTCATTTTTAATTGATGTTTCATTCAATTTTTCATTTCATTTTTCATATAAATTTTCATTTCATTTTTCATTTCATTTTTCATTTCCATTTCATTTCATTTTATCAAATATCATAGCAATAGCAATTAGCATGCTAAGACTCGTGAATTAGCATGTTTATGAATTTTTACGCAAAATCGCATTGATTGCCATCGCTAATGAATAGTAATGCGATTAGTTCAATTGTGACATAATATAATTTAGAGTAAGACTTTGTTTCACGTATTATTTTTTGAACAACCGCTTCTTAAGTCTGTTTATACATGTTAGAGATTTTTTTATTCCAAATAGCGGTTAATAAAGATTTGACAACCTTGATGTATTTTGGTTTTGGAGTTACGTCAATTGGTGAACTAATACAGCGTGTTCTGGATCGGTCAGTAGGCAGCCAACGACTGGGCACATGAGTGGTCAATATCTGGGTATACAATGATCAATGTTTGATCATATGGTTGTTCAATATCTGGGCATGATTATGTGTGTAAGAATATGAACAATTGATGACTTGGCAGATGAGGCCAATAGTGTGAGAAGTGCTCATAGCGAAGCGCGACTAACCAACCGGTAAAGTTAAGCAACGTTCGCTGCGGTCACTACTATGATGGGTGACTGTAAAAGCAAAAAGTGGTATTTACAATTGGGCACTACCGTGGGCACGTTAAATCCCGGCTGTTGTCTTAAAAATAGTCGTTAAGCCAAGTCAGAAGCTTTTTGGTAGCCTAAACATTCTGACACCAGGGCTGACCACTTGCCTACACGAGAAGAAGAAGAAGAAGAAGAAGAACAATAAGAAGAAGAAGAGTGTGAGAAGTTTGAGAAGTTAGCACGTGGCGAGAACTGGCTATTCGTAACTTATACTTTCAATCATGTTTTACTAGGTGGTAGGACTTTTCTGCAAAATTCGTCTAGGTAGGTACCACCGCTTTGCCAGTTATTCTGCCGCCAAGTAGTAGTGTGCAAGCACTACTGTGTTCCGGTTTGAAGGGCATTGTAGCTAGTGAAATTACTAGGCAAATGAGACTTTATGACCTGATCTCACAGTCCAGTAATCTGATTACTAGACTGTGTGATGTCTCAGGGTGACGTACGCAGTGCAGTGTCACGCAAAACTTTTTTGTAAGTTCTGAGTGGCACTGCAACTGTTATGGGCGGCCGTGTCGCTTAACATCCGGTGAACGACTGGCTCGTCACGTCATCTATTCACATAAAAAAAAATGTCGAGCAAACGATCTACAGCTTTGAAGAATTTGTAGAATATAAATGCTGTTAACGTCATAAGTAGGTAACGTAAATTTTATTGTATTCCTCATATTTGTATGTTTATTTGTGAAACAATAAAGAGTGCTCTATCTATCTATCTATCTATACTTAATTGAGATTTAATTTACATAAATAGTTGTACATATTTTGACATTGATGAATATTTTAAATATTGTTTATATTTTTATAATTGACTGGTTTTGTATTTTTTACATTTTTGACATTTTAATTCGTATAATTTATTATAAATATATTATTATTAATGATGGACATAGTATATTTATTATAGTTTAGTAAATATTGTTGCAATGTTCTCGCAAGCCTGACATGTAAATGCTTTTACCAATAAAATGATTATGATTATTATGCAGACGTGACACTGACTCAAAAAAAAAAAACTCTAAAGAACACTCTGGACAAAATTAAAATTGGTTCGTTCATTTTTGAGCCATAACGCCTAAGGCAGATACACAAATACACATGTTAATCTTACACCACCTTTCCTTTTACGTCGGGGGTTGGAATAGGTTATTTGTGCTAATTACAATTGTGAATAATACTCATTTGCCCATAAAATATTTAATTCGTTTAAAGTTACACAAAACACAAACATAAACATCCGTTTAAAGTAACACAAACATCCGTTACACAAACACAAAATTTCAGTAAACACTAACACTTACCGAGTTTGTTATTGTTATGCGGATGTTGATGATGGTGCGGCTGTGGCTGCGGCATTTGTTGCATCAGCGCTGGGTGTGGCAACTGCAGCAACTTCGGCTCAAGCTTCGTCGCGGCAGCGACCGGGATCGGCCCAGCATTCGTCATCGTCGTCATGGTGGCTGCTGGCATCATAAGCGTCGACATGGTTAGCATTTTGATTTCAAACACTTCTAATCAAATCCAATGAGCTTAGCACGCCATTTTGATTGGATACGTTGTTTTAGCTTCACTGCTTTGACACTGTTGAGTCAGCTTTAGGTTGGCTGTCACGGACTCACTGTCACGGTTATGTAAACCTTTGGTTGGTTGTCACAGTTTAATCATCCTTCAGGTGGCTGTCACTCTTAACCTCACTGTCACACTTTTGTCGTTTTTTGGTTGGCTGTCACAGTTAGTGTTTGTGGATAAGTTGTCACAGTTGGTAAGTTAAAATATCACTTTTTTGTATATATTAGTTTTAATTATGTTTGTGTTACCACACTACGACTTTGGTGTTATTTTTAAATCACATATTTACACCGACATGCTATTTTATGATAGAAATTATGTTTTTAATTAATAGATATCGTCTGAAATAATCACAATATTGTTTTAGATCATATTATATTGTAAATATTTTTTTGCAAAAAATAAACCGGTCGCTGACAGATCTATTTTTTGAAATAATATCAATCTAATTTAATGAATTATATTTAAATTTGACGTTTTTTTTGGGGAAATTGTGGCCTTTTTCTTGAAAATTTAAAAAATTTAATTGTATTTTTTTTCATTAAATAATGTAATAATTTATCGAAGTAGGTTAAATATCAAGTTATGTTTTGCGTTTAAGTTATGTAGTGCTTGGATGGGTGACCATTCTTAATGTTTAGTTTACCAAAGATTTCAAAAGTTTCTTAAACCTTAACCTGAGTATAATAACCTGAGCACTTGGCTGGCGTGGTGGATCCACGCCAGCCAACTGCAGGCCGGTGGATGACACGCCCTCAAATTTTGTGATTCTTGAACATACCGGTTTTCTTACGATCTTTTATTATCATTTGCTTAGCATTTGACCACTTCCTCATCTGATGGTAAATGATGACGCGTGGAGCATGCTTGCCTAGAAGATACCTGTTCTTTCTTGACTTGAAGACACCCAGGTTATAGTATTTCTTAGATTTTCGCGATTTGAACACATAGTTTTACGTTTCACACAGGACTTAATCGCGCTAAAAACATTATTTATTTACCTCGACGTTTCGGCCAAGTTTCATTGGCCGTGGTCACGAGAAGACTGGAGAATGCGGGTATCCGTGCCAATAGAGCGAGCAGTTTATGCAAAACTACCCACACTTCAACTTCGATGGTGTAAACATACGGTTAACTGTCACGGCACCCAACACTAACAGTATTAAGTCCTGTGTGAAACGTAAAACTATGTACCCAGGTTATAGTCACCTGGAAACAAGGCGGATGGCAAGGTATTCCACACATTTGCTGACCGCACAAAGTTAGATGCAAAACGCTTCCTTGACCGTTGTAAGAGCGAGATCAACTCAATACTTTACAAAGTCATTGGGTGCAGGGTTAAACAGGATTCGAACCGTGGTTTTTTTATGATAATGAATGACGTGACAAACTGGTCGTTCACCTGATGTTAAGCCATACGGCCACCCATAACAGTTGCAGTGTCACTCGGAACTTTAAAATAATAAAGTTTTGCGTGACACTGCACTGCGCACGTCATTCTGAGACATCACACAGTCTAGTAATCAGATTACTACACTGTGTAATCAGGTCATAAAGTGTCATTTGCCCAGTAATTTTACTAGCTACAATGCCCTTCAAACCGGAACATAATAGTGCTTGCACACTACTGCTTGGCGGCAGAATAACTGGCAAAGCGGTGTACCTACCTAGACAAACTTTGCAGAAAAGTCCTGCCACCTAGTAATATGGTGCGTAAGACTTCAAGTACACAAGCAACTACTAAGCCACGCTTGTTCTGCTGGTTCCTGCTACGTTTGTTAAAGTTAAATTTAAGTCAACTATAAAATACTGAACGCTCATTCGTTTTCTATTGATCATCAATTCAGTATAGCTACCCATACTAATTTTGATTCTCATACCTGAATGAAGATTCTGTAAGACGCATTTCCATAAATTCATTGAGTAGAACGGTGTTTTTTTTTTCAAAGAATGTTTTGAGTCTACGTTTAAATTCGTTTGTATGTAACTGAGTAATAGCCAATGGTAATTTATTATACATGCATATTTTATTGTATATTCCTTGCTTTTGGACCTTGGTTATTCTTATTTTTGGTTGATGCAATTTATCTTTGTTTCTTAAGTTAATCAATTAATCAAATTATCTTTTGAAGTCGGATGAAAAAGGTAGTGGAATTCGTGCAAAATATACGGGTGAAACTGCGCAACACCACTAGTACTCGAATCATTTGCCAGGGTTGAAATAAGAGCTCGACGGTCATCGTAATGAAAAGTAAATACACCCCTGAAATTGCCAAAACGTACCCTTATTATTGTAACGTTAAAAATACATCACTACGAGATAACGTTTGTTTTTAGAACCGGGGATGGTCAGACGATCTGTTATGTTTAAAAAACCGGCCAAGTGCGAGCCGGACTCGAGCACGAGGGGTTCTGTACCATTATCCAAAAAAACGAACACCTTATAAATTATAAGGAATGGTGACCCTACCAGCGTCATTGTTTCCTGACAAATATAATCTGGGAGTCTTTAAGGCCAGAACCGGTATCGTCTAGGCAAGCATGCTCCATCGTCGACCGCGTCATCACTTACCATCAGGTGAGACCGTGGTCAAATGTTAGCCTATCGTTAATAAAAATACGAACGAAAAAATTTGTATGGCAGCCCCCTTAAATATTTATTTGATTCTGTTTTTTAGTATTTGTTGTAATAGCGGCAACAGAAATACATCATCTGTGAAAGTTTCAACTGTCTAACTATTACGGTTTATAAGATAGACGAGCAGACAGAGAGACGGACAGCGGAGTCTAAGCATAAGGGTCTGTGCCGTTAGACTGAGTTGCACCCGCTTACTTTAACGCTAAGTTTAACTGCTAAGGCTGAGTTGCACCGTAATCACAGTTGAAGTTAGTGTCAAATTTTGACATTAGCCCGCCCCGCTAATAAATAAAATAAATAATAAATATGTGGAGTTTTGGCGGGAACGCGGAAGAGTTCACGTCGTTGCATTGTATTATTTTTCAAAGCTTTTGCTTTTTCCAGTGTTAATGTTTAAAATTGGTGGCGTTTTACGCATTAAGTGCTGAATTACGAGCATAAGTGAGGGCAAGTGATATAATGTGGTGAAACGTGACTTTTCGTGTTGCTTCCAAAACTCCATAGAAGCTTCTAGTAAAGTTGCCACTACTTTGCTGGAGCATGACTTAGACTGGACTATGACTACCTGACTTAGACTGGACTATGACTAGGACATGACTTTGCGTGGAATACTTTATAACACGATGAAAATATAATACTTGACACTGGCTAAATACACTATGTGTGGAGCCAAAATATAAAAAAAAAATAAATAAATAAATAAATAAATATGTGTGGACATTTCACATCTAGCCCCAAACTAAGCATAGCTTATACTATGGGAACCAGATAACTGATACAATACTTATATACTTTTTTTTTGTTTGTAAATACATACATAGAATACAATATAACACCCAGACGCAGAACAAACATCTATGTTCATCACAAAAAATGTTTGTCCTGGGTAGGAATCGAACCCACAGCCCTCAGTTCAGAAGGCAGGGATAGTACCAACTGAGCTATCGGGCCGCTAAGCGTGAACGGTGACAGTCAGCAGTTAAAGTTAGCGTTAAAGTAAGCTAGTGCAGCTCAGACTAAGTGTCACCGTCCACGCTTCGCCGGGCAGGCTAATGTCAAAATCAGACAGTAACTTTAACGGTCATTATGGTGCAACTCAGCCTTAGTTAGGGTTTTACGCTACATCATTCCATCAGCCCAATACATTCACACTGCTAAGACCGGCCTTGGAAATAGTGTGAAATATAATGACAGCCTCTGTGGTGTGGTGGTTGAGCAGGTTGGCTCATAACCTGGAGGCCGCGGGCTAGATTTCCGCGACAGGACAAGTATTTGTTCACAAAAAAGCGCAAATTTTTGTTCTGTGTCTGTGTGTTGTAGAGCCATGGTCCTCGTAGTTCCTGGGTCATTAGATACAGAAAATGTATCTATGTACGTGATTGCAGGTGTTATTTTAGCTAAATATTTATGCACTCGTCCTACTCGCAGTTGCCCTCATTTTTGCTAAAAGCTGTAAAACCCTCTTAAAATATATCATCAAAACTGAAAATTTAGGTACTTGATCTTCCTACCTAGCACAGAGCTCAAATTAGACCTAAAAACAGCGTCCCAAATTCATAAAATTCAATTACAAAAAATATTTTACGTTGCGCAGAATTAGCTATGGCGTAGCGCTACGCCGCTGTACTACGCCGTAGTTTGTGTTACGCCGTAGGTAGCGCTACGCCGTAGATGTATTTGGCAAATAAAAGCTTAATGCGAATTTCGGGTACCCCTTTCACAGGAACGATGCTGCTTTGATGTACGGTTAGCAAAAACGGGTTAAAACGGGACGTTTTTTTTGTTACCGTACGTTTATGAGAGTAACGAACGAATAAATGGGACAAAGAGTTTCGGTTGGAACGCGAAAATGTCCCAGTTATTGAATCATCATTATTTAGTAAATACTGACTAAACTCACGTCTATATTACTCTGCCAGTAATCCTGTGCCATCTTGCTCACACTCACGGACTTGTGAATTGGTGCGAGTAGGATGACAGGCAAAGTCCGTGTCCAGAACACATTTTGCGATTCTCATCATCATCATCAACAGCCCATAGTTGTCCACTGCTGAATAAAGGCGTCCTCCAGAGAGCGCCACTTTGAGCGGCTGCTCGCCTCCTGCATCCATCGGCACCGCGGTTTTCACCAGGTCATTGGTCCACCTAGTGGGGGGTCTGCCTACGCTGTGTCTTCCAGCCCATGGTCGCCACTAGAAAACCTTTCTTCCCCATCGATTGTCAGTTCTGCGAGCGATGTGGCGTGCCCACCACCTTCAACTTGTTAACTCTAAAAGCCAGGGTTCCTGGTCGCCGCTCAAGAACCTTTCATCTCTGTCATAGTGCAAAAGTCAAATTCGTTATCAAACGGAGTTCGTAACTAGATGGAATCGCTTAATGACTCCCTGCCGTTTAGCGTTTGTTCGTTTAACGAATCCGTTGGAAGATAATAATGTAAGTTTCAAGGTTCCGTTGAAGCGATGTGATGAAGTCACTTGTGGCGTAAGAGTTAGATATATTTTTTTAAGAGAATGAATGACCTGACGAGCTAGTCGTTCACCTGATGTTAAGTAAACGGCCGCTCATAACAGTTGCAGTGTCACTCGGAACTTTAAAATAATAATTCCACGTGACACTGCACTGCGCACGTCATCCTGAGACATCACACAGTCTAGTAATCAGATTACTGCTGTGGTTCGAATTCGTACCATGAACTTATAAAGTATTCCGGCGCGAGAACGAGACGGCTACATTTTTATATAGCGTTATCACTGTCGCACGTCGGTGTCAACATGATTAATGGTATGAGATAACAAAGAAACAAAAGAAAGAAAAAGAAAAGAAAATACATAACAGTTGTAGTTGAGTGAACGATTTAACGTGACGTCATCAAAACTGCTCTACGTCAACAACATTACAATATTCTTACTTTTATGTCATTTTTCAAAGTATGATTGAAGTAATAATGCTATCAGACATTGCGGTGACCCCCCTGGGTAGGAATCGAACCCACAGCCCTCGGTTCAGAAGGCAGGGCTACTACCAACTAAGCTAACGTTAAAGGTCGTAAGTCTGTCCTATTAGCTCAAATATGTGATCCCTGAACGTGCCGGTTACCTCACGGTGTTTGTCCTCACCGTTACAACCGCTAATTCTACACATAACATGAAAGCTATTGGGTCGAATGGGATTCAAACCTGGTAAGTCCAACGATCACATACATACATACATAGATCCCCTAACTAGTATTCCCTGTATCTAGGGACCCAGGAACTACGAGGACCATGCTCCCATAACACCCGGACACAGAACAAGTATTTGCGCTTTTGTTTTTCGGGTACAAATACTTGACCTGTCGTAGGAATCGAACCCGCCTCCGGCTTATGAGCCGACCTGCTCAACCACCACACCACGGAAGCTGTCAAGTTCAAGTCAGTTTGTAAGTCCTCATTATCAACAGCCTCAAAACGTCCACTGCTGAATATAGGCCTTCCCAGAGAGCGCCACCTTGAGCTGCTTGCCTCCTGCTTCCTACAGTTTTCACCAGATCGTCGGTTCACCTGCGTCTTCCGGTTCCTGGAACCTTACCGCTTATTTATTCAAGTATCCAAGAGTAAATAAATACGCAGCAAAAGCATTCGCTTTGCTACAAGAGTTTCATTAAGAATTATAACAAAAGAACGGAATAGTAATGAAATAAACGTTCCTACTTTGTGGCTGTTAATTTCCTTAGCTGACTGTACTTAGAAAATAGCGTTTCTTTAATCGTTGGATACTGTTAACTGATGGTATTCTATAGTTAGTTTACTAGGTGGTAGGACTTTTCTGCAAAGTTCGTCTAGGTAGGTACCACCGCTTTGCCAGTTATTCTGCCACCAAGCAGTAGTGTGCAACCACTACTGTGTTCCGGTTTAAAGGGCATTGTAGCTAGTGAAATTACTTGGCAAATGAGACTTTATGACCTGATTACACAGTGTAGTAATCTGATTACTAGACTGTGTGACGTTTCAGGATGACGTGCGCAGTGCAGTGTCACGCGAAATTTTATTATTTTAAAGTTCTGAGTGACACTGCAACTGTTATGGGCGGCCGTATCGATTAACATCAGGTGAACGACCAGCTTGTTAAGTGATTAATTCTCATAAAAAAAGTAACTATAGAGAATATATTATAGTATTATAAAATTTCCTTTTTGTGATTTTTGTTTTTTATATTATTTTTGCGTTTTTAGGGTTCCGTACCCAAAGAGTAAAGCGAACCTTATAAACCAACCAAAGTCCCGCTGTCTGTCTGTACCAGGCTGTATCTCATGAACCATGATAGTAAGTTGAAATTTTCACAGATGATATATTTAGTTCTGTTGCCGCAATAAAAAAATACAAAAAAGTAGAATAAATAAATATAATGATGATGAATGAAAATTGTACCCAAGAAGCCAAACTACTGAACCGATTTTGATGAAACGTCTATAAGACAGATCTAAAAAAAACCATATCGATATCAAACGGCGGAGTTCTGAGATTAAAAAATACTACCAAATAGAGAACTTCCTCCTATTTGCCATCGGTTTCAATGGTATGTCACAGATTAAAGACTTCCTCGTTCAAAAACCTGCTTGTGAAATCAGCACCTATGTTGAAACTGTCCAAAACCTATGCGACATTACATAAAAAGATATGAGACAAAAGCACATAATGAGGAAATAGCGTCATCGTTCCTGCAAAAGGCATGAGCTAGGGGAGAGCTTTCCGTTCTATTTTCAAATAAAAGTTGGTTGAATCGAGGCCTCAGCGCTGAGCCTCAGCGCTGAGGTCTCCTGAATCGCATGCAGCACCTATGTTGAAACTGTCCAAAACCTATGCGACATTACATAAAAAGATATGAGACAAAAGCACATAATGAGCTGCACTCCGCCATTTTCACAGCCGGTTAAAACTCCCAACTTTTTCCCCACACATTTTTCCCAAGTGAAAATGATGTCCCGATTTATTCACTTATAAAGAGTAATGTTATTCAAACGTCGACCTTTACAGCTTCGAATAGGGTTCGTTTTCGCTTATTTAAGACGCTCGGGTAGTATTTCGCGTCCATTCTTTCATATTTGGGAGTGACTTATTGTTTTTTATGGTTATGGAAAACGTAGTTTATGGAAAGATTTATAAATGCTTGAGATTCAATGGGGTGACTTTCACCCCCGAATATAGGGTGTTAGTGTTACTTATGATACTCGTTAGGGACAGTTTCCCAATATTACAGGCCTTTATTAGAGTCCCGTACCGAAAGGGTAGGGCGAACCCTATTACTAAGCCTCCGCCATCCGTCTGTCTGTCTGTCTGTCGGCGGTCTCATGAGCCGCGATAGTTAGACAGTTGAAATTTTTACAAAATATGATGTATTCCTGTTGCCACTAATATAACAAATACTAATAAAAACAATAAAATAAATATTTAACGGGGTCCCATACAACGAACATGATTTTTTGCTCGTTTTATAGATGATGGTACGGAACCCTACGTGCCACTTCTTCGACTCGGCACTTAGCCGGTTGTTTAGTTCGTTAATGCAAATGAATGAAAAGGAAATTTATATAAATGATGACAAGACTGTGTGATGTCTCAGGATGACGTGCGCAGTGCAGTGTCACGCGAAACTTTATTATTTTAAAGTTCCGAGTGGCACTGCAACTGTTATAGGCGGCCGTGTCGCTTAACATCAGGTGAATGAGCTCGTCACGTCATTCATTATCATAAAAAAAAGGTAGGTTACGTATAGGTACATTTTGTATGATAATTTCAAAATGACCACCTAGGTACGTGGTAGTGATGGATTAATTAGCATTCGCACTAATTTTTGGCATGCGAAATCTCAATTAGCATTTAGCAAATGAAATGTAGTTGCGAAACTCTGTGAAATAAGAAATTTGGTTGTTTTTCAATTGATTTTTCATATAAAGTTTCATTTCATTTTTTATTTATGTTTCATTTCATTTTTCATATAAATTTTCATTTCAATATTCATTTTAGCAAATAGCATAGCAATAGCAATTAGCATGCTAAGACTCGTGAATTAGCATGTTTATGAAATTTACGCAAAATTGCATTAATTGCCATCGCTAGTACGTGGTACTTTCAAAATGACCACCTAAATATTCTTTAGACATTTATTTTTAAGTAGATATAATATATAATAGTAGTAGTTAGCAGGTAGTTTTTTGTTGTGTGTATAGGTTTATTTTTATCATAAATGGTATTTATTTCTGAGTATTTTATGGTACTGACTTTACTGACTATGACTTTGGGTTTGTGAATCTTTCAGAACCTAGAATCCTAAACGTTTCATTTTCTGTAAAAGAAAAATAAAATTGTAAGAGGGAGACTGCTTTTTTTTCGTCGAGAAGAATCCGTTCTTATTTTCCACTTCTAACATCTTGATGGCTTCATCTCAACTTGATATGAAAGTATCAAAGAAGTCTTGAAAATCTCGTACTTTGTGGTAATGCTTAGGGGAGCTTGGGGGAATGAGAGTCAATGGGCAATGCGGGTCGGTTAACTAACCTAAAAAGTAATATTATAAAAAAAAAATAATTAAGGCAGAAGACCCATAAAACATATCTAAATAAGCATAACAATAGGAATAATTTAATAAACAAAAAAGAAGATAAAATGAATTTAGGGAAAAATAAATAATAATAATATATATATAAATATGTGTGGACATTTCACACAACGCCATCTAGCCCCAAACTAAGCAAAGCTTGTAATATGGGAACCAGATAACTGATATAATACTTAGATACGTTTTTGTTTGTAAATACATACATAGAATACAATATAACACCCAGCCGCAGAACAAACATCTATGTTCATCACACAAATGTTTGTCCCGGGTAGGAATCGAACCCACAGCCCTCAGTTCAGAAGGCAGGGGTACTACCAACTGAGCTATCGGGCCCGTCAATAAATACTAAGTACTATTATATTAAGTTCTATGGAATTTTTGAGTAGGAGAGCCCTTAATTTTAATTCACACCCTTTCTCCGATTCTCACAAATTCCTCTTTACTAAAGTATAGACTTTGAATGAAGTCAGGCTTACAACAAACTAATACAAAACCATCATGGTTCGTGACAGTAATGCTTCAAGGTTACAATAATATTGTTTGAATTCGTACCATGAACATATAAAGTATTCCTGCGTGTGAACGAGACATCTACATTTATATATGGCGTTATCACTGTCGCACGTCAGTGTTAACATGATGTAAAAGTATGACATGACAGTTGTATTTGAGTGAACGATTTAACGTGACGTCATCAAAACTGCTCTGGCTCGGCAACATTACAGTATTCTTACTTTTATGTGATTTGTCAATGTATGATTGAAGTAATAATGTTATAAGAGCAGTTTTGACGGGAACGCGGAAATGCTCACGTCGTTGCATTGTATTATTTCTCAAAACTTGTGCTATTTCCATTCTTAATGTTTAAAATTGGTGGCGTTTTACGCATTAAGTGCTGAATTACGAGTATGTGTTTAGGCAAGTGGTATAATGTGGTGAAACGTGGTTTTTCGTGTTGCTTCCGAAATTCCGTAGAAGCTTCTAGTAAAGTTGCCACCACTTTACTGGAGCATGACTTAGACTGGACTATGACTATTACTTGACTTTACGTGAAATAATCTATTAACTTGATGAAAAATTACAATACTTGACACTGGCTAAATACACTATGTCTGGAACCAAAATATAAGAAAAAAAGTTATAAGATTTTGTGGTAGGCGCTGTTCATAAAATAAAGACCCTTTGTTGCTATCACTGGAATAGGTAAATGAATAAACTAGATGGCACTGAAATAAAATTATAAATTGAAATCTTTGGTGCTCATAGATGGCGCTAAAATAAAACTAACCCAACGCCTCCCTTTCGTTACGTATTCCATTTGAAAGGTAAAAGCAGTTTTTTTTTCAACTTGCGACACAAATTCGACACAGTTGGACTTACAGTTGGATGTTGAATGCGGATTTACGTAGCCAGTGCCAGTGCCAGAACGTCGAACATTTTTGTAGGTTTGATTTATGTATCCTAGATGCGTCCCTGCGGCTTTCTATTGTTTTTTTTTTAAATAAATAAAGTAAAGATTAAAAGTATCCTATGTGTTAATGCTGCGTTTAAGCTATCTACATTCCAAATTTGATCTTAATTAGTTCAGTAGTTACGGAGATTATAATGTTTTATTTTGTGAGAATAAATGACGTGACGAGCTAGTCGTTCACCTGATGTTAAGCCCATAATAGTTGCAGTGTCACTCGGAACTTTAACATAATAAAGTTTCGCGTGACACTGCACTGCGCACGTCATCCTGAGACATCACACAGTCTAGTAATCAGATTACTACACTGTGTAATCAGGTCATAAAGTTTCAATTGCCCAGTAATTTCACTAGCTACAATGCCCTTCAAACCGGAACACAGTAGTGCTTGCACACTACTGCTTGACGGCAGAATAACTGGCAAAGCGTGGTACCTAACAACTACCTAGACGAACTTTGCAGAAAAGTACTACCACCTAGTGAACAAACATTCACGCACACCCCACTCATTATAGTAGGATAATTGAATTATTATACCTACGAGTGATAATGTCCAAAAAAAAAAAACTCGACTTTCCCTACCTTACCTTTATTCAAATTTTATTTTTTATTTTTTTTTTATTTTTTTTTTATTATTTTTTTATTATTTTTTTTATTGTTATTTTTTTTTTTTACCTAAGAATTTTTTTTTTTTTTTAGATATTTTAGTTTAAAACCCAAACACTTAAGTAATTTCTAAAAAGCCTTAATTGGACCAATGTGAACGTATAATCGTCTTTATTTACCAAATCAGCTTATAAATTAAGTTCTGATGTAGCAAACATTTGAACCTCCCTATTTTCTTAAAGTCGGTTGAAAACTAGTAAAGTCATAACACTCATGGAGTTTAGTTTGTTCGACCCTTGTAGAGCAATGACAAAATATTCATTAGGCAATTTGCTTTGGGGTTTTAGTGATGGGGAATATGCATAGCTGATTATATCGATATCGATAGAAAATTATCGGAATAATTGCGGTGATTATGAAGCAGTTGTAGGAAGAAGTGGTATTGTGTAAATTAAGTTTGAAACGCTTAACTTTAGACGAATTATAAAATAGAAGAACAATTTGTTACACACCTAAGTATACACAACAGATACCTACCTCCACAAGTAGATGCCTAACGAACAAACATTTTCACAAAATGTAGTACAATACTAATAAGGTTACTTTAATATTATAGAAGGTAATGTTAGTAGAGTTTTTATTATTATTTTGATATAATTTGATTTTATTTATTTTTTATACTTAATATGAACTATAAAAATGGATTTGTAGCAATATTGACCATCCTGAATTTGTTATACCTAACCTAGTACCTACAATGTGTAGAGTTACGTCGCATAATAACTGGTATATAATATTTATTGCTATTTTTGACGATGTAAATCCTGTTTTTATGTCTATATAACTGCTCTCGCTCAATCTCTTCTCCTTCCGATATTAGATTACGCCGATGCCTGCTATTTGGACTTAACCGAAGAGCAACTCAACAAACTTGAACGTCTGCAAAACTTTTGCATTCGTTTCATATTTGGTTTACATAAGTTTGACCACATCTCACAATTCCGTAACAAGCTCAAATGGTTACCAATCCGCCTTCGCCGGAATACTCACATTCTTTCCCTTCTATATAGCATCCTATTTCTCCCCTCCACTCCTCCCTACCTGAAAGAACGTTTCAGGTTTCTTCACCAGTCCCATGCTCGCTCCTTACGTAGTTCCGAGAACCTGCTTTTGAAACCTCCTGTCCATACGTCCCAATTCTACAATAAATCTTTTTCCGTGCAAGCTGTCATGCTCTGGAATGAACTCCCGGTGCCTATCAGGCAAGCAAAGACCTTGTCAGTTTTCAAAACTATGGTAAAGACGCACTACTTATCCAATCTCAGCAATCTCAGTATTATATTTTAATTAAGTATATGTATGTTTAATGCGTAGGTATTTATATATATATATATCTATTTTGTAATAGTATGCATGTATAATATGTGTATGTTTATATATGTTATGTTGTATTATATGTATTTTAGTAGTTTTAGGATTCGTTTTCATTTCTAATATTTGTATTTACTGTACATCGCCAACCTCCCTAATTCATAATATGTTTCTATCCATCCAAAGGTTGTCTGGAAGAGATCGCTTTAAGCGATAAAACCGCCCATTGTACTACCCTTGTGTATATTTTTTTCGTGTTGTTATGTATCTATGTGTATATTTGGTGTGCAATAAAGCATTCTTCTATTCTATTCTATGAACTCATAATAGCACGTAATCCGGCACCGTCACAGGTCGAGTTAATCGACGTGATTTGTACGTAAAGTAAGCCGGTTTACTTGCTATTAAGGTTACTTTAAACCGGAAAAGTAAACACGCCCGTGGGAAAACACTGTAATTATTACAGGAAAATCGCGAGGTACCTCTATTAATGGATTAAAGTCATCGTCGTCATCATAAGCGCAGAAGTTCCCACAGCTGGGATGCGGGCCTTCTCTCACAGGGAGACTGTATATCATAATCCACCAAGCTGGCTGGACAAGAGCGGGTTGGTGGACGACCCATGATTTCAAATTTAGTGTGAAAAAAAAGAACATGCCGATTTTACGATGTTTTCCCTCACAGTGTAAGAGTGAGTGCAATAAAGTAGGAAGTAGACGTTAAAACTTTAATTAAACTACTGCTAAGCTTAATTACTAAACCGCATTACGAGTCCGGCGTTGAACTTTACTCTAACTACGAGTCATCGCAACTTGTACCTAACCACATATCGAGAAAACTGTCCCGCAAAGCTCGATATCGATTAAACTTGTCCCCGCACTAGTGGGACTAATTAGTGTAGTAGGGGCTATAATGAAATTTTCAATATACACAGAATCGCTTGGGATGGACAGACGGACATGCCTTTGTTCTGTTATGGTACGATATTGTTTGGTTTTGGGTTAGTTTATGAATCTAATATAATGAGTTAATGAGAGATAAACCAACTTCTGAATTAGGAGATTGTCAATTTGGTTGTGTTTTTTTTTAAGTTTTTTTATATCATTATTTAATGGAATACCTTGCCGTCGTCCTTGTTTCCAGATAACTATAACCTGGGTGTCTTCAAGTCAAGGGTGAACAGGTATCTTCTAGGCAAGCATGCGCCACCGTAGGCCGCGTCGTCACTTACCATCAGGTGAGACAGTGGTCAAATGCTATGCCTATAAATTGTAAAAAAAAAACCAGACATTTTTAGAACACTGTTTTAAACTTTCACGGTTGTTTACCACGTTTTTAATAGTACTTACGGGATATTTACCGTGATTAGAATCATTTTTGAGTTCCCGATATTCATCTAATCACGGTAAATATCCCGTAAGTACTATTAAAGACATTTTTAGGGTTCCGTACCTAAAGGTTAAAGCGAACCTTATCACTAAGGCTACAAAACAGACGTGAATTTTTGTTTGTTTTTATAGTTATAACCCTTCGTGCGCGAGTCCAACTTGCACTTGGCCGGTTATTATTTAAACTTTTCACATATTAAACCAAACCTTGTAACCGAATTGAATTCTCAAATCGGTTCATACTCATATCTTCCATACATTCAAAAGTTACAATGAATATAAAATTATACGACCCAATCCCAGCCATTCCGGCTCGGGATGCGGACCCGATGTAAATGAGTCATTATATCGACTGTGAATAGAGTTGCCTCACTAAAAAACGCCGGATATTTAAGCCTTTGACTTTGGAAATTAAGCATATTAAGGTAAATAACATTATAAGTAAGGCCCCAGATAATATAATACCTACATTACTGATGCCTTATCCTATACAACGGAATAACTCTGGGGGAATTTTACAAATTATTTTAATTCAGCATAACGTAAGATTATCAAGCGACATTTATTGCGTGTTGGCGAAGTATTGGACCAAATGAACACACTGGACACTAACTAGTAACGCTCACGGCACGATCCCTACATTTTTTACATTTTGCATATTTTTCGTTTATACCTGATGAGACCCCGTGGTAAGGCCTACCTGCATAAGTGGCGATGTCTCTAACTTGCATTTTCCAAGTAGGTAACAGCTATAGTTAGCACAGGCATTAGAAAAAGTTCCTGAGTGACGACCACGAAGCGGAAACGCAGCGTAGGCTGGGCCTTCACACCTGGTACACCACGGGAGCCATTGGAAGCAAGAAACAGGCAGGCCGTCAAAATGGCGCTCTATAAAAGTCTTTGTTCAGCAGTGGAAGTCTTTAGGCTGATGATGATGAATAATGAAGTGCTCAAGCTTGGAGACCACAGATTACGATTTCATCATGATGAATGATCAAAATTATTAAAGCTGTGAAACTCGAACGGTTTTGCAGCTGGTCCAAAAGAAAATGATAATAGGCATGATGACTACTATTAAAAATGAACAAGTAATTATTACTTTCATAAAGAAGATTAAAAATGAATGCAATAGTTGAAAAAATAAGCAAAATCGGTAAATAAATCACAGAGTAATAAGCGTTTAAAGTTTCTACAGGAGGCATCTCCTGTCCCTTTCTCGCAAAACAGAGCGCCCCCTCAGTTACTATGAAAAATCTACTCGTGACGGCACATGCCAAAGAGATTGTATGAAAAGCAACCACAGCTTAGCAATGAGGTACTACAACTACCTTCCTCTGAAGTCACTGGCCGTTTGAACTATCTCTTTCTATTCCGGTTTTGCTTGTGCTTGTAACTTGGTCATTTTTTGAGATATTTAATTTTTGTTTTCACAAATGTTTATCTTTTGAAGATATTATAAACAAATTTATCCAAAAAAAAATTTTCGTCATCATGCCTATTGATTGACAAAAACACAAAAGCCAAATGAGATGAAGCAAAATAGAGTCTTCTTTATTCGGTACAGATATTATCCATCAAACCTAACTTAAAAAGAAAGAAAAAAAGAAAATACATTTGTTTCAGGACATCACACAAACATTACATTTAAAAATAATGATTGGTCCGGCAAAAATAGCCTCCGGTATCCGGCTATAACAAGACGTGTCCCAACCCTATTCTCGAGCCTAAACCAAGCTTAATGGCATTATCTATGCGCCCGGAACCCTGAATAACTCTTGAATATGCAAACTCTAGTATTTGTCACTAATATTAACTGCCATCGCTCGTCTGTCTATACGTTTGAGATAATCTCAAAAAGTAATAAATTAATTTTGATAGTTCTAACAATGGATAGACCCGAACCCGGGAAAGGCTTTTGTGTTCGATTTTATAAATGAGTAGTTGTTAGGGATCCGTGCTCAAAGGGTAAAACGGACCTTATTACTAAAACCCCGCTGTCCGTCTGTCTCTAGGTCTGTTCTCTTATCACCAGACTGTATTTCATGAACCATGTTGAACAGTTGACGTATTTCTGTTGCCGTGCCGCTATATACAAAAATAAGGTTTTTATAGACAATTGTATGGAACCCTTCATTCGCAAGTCCGATTCGCACTTGACCGTTATTATGTTTGGAATTGTGACGATTTTATTAAAACCAGTGGAAGTTCTTAATTTAGTTCAATTCTTTTTAAGCGACTCCCAAAATAGGAGGGTAAGTATAATTTTATCCCGATAAATAAACGGTTCATGAGGGATACTCCACGCGGACAAAGCCGCGGGCATAAGCTAGTATAAGAATAAATATAGCCTCCATAAGAAATAAACATTTCAAAATATCAAGTTCCATCATGTATAAGAGCTTACCAGTTAGCTACCACCACGACCTACCCACCTTATAGTTCTCCAGAAAACTAAAGTATGCCTAGGCCTAAATCCTAAAGAACTTCTGGTTTTGGTAGGTAGAATCAAATTCCAAGGAAAAACGGTACAAATTGTAAAAATTTAGTATTTTGACATCGACCAAAGGCTGTGTTAGTCAAGTCAGGCTCCAGTGGTAAACTTAACCTATGACTGAAATGCTATTTAGTTTTGGAGAGAAGGCTAAAAGGCGATGTTAGTCTGTACCGATAAGTGCTGCCAGTAATAATAAAAGCTAAAAACTCTATGGACCTGATTCTTTGTTCCCCCGCGCACCGATCTGGCAGCAATCTGAAACAAGAAAAAAAAATGTGTTAGGACAAATGATTTAGTTCTAAATTTTAAAAAGTTATATCATCAGTGAGAATAATTGTGATGATGATCACCAAGGGCTGATCCAAAGATTATAAAGCCCGTTGATAGCTCGTGAACATATTTCTCCTACAAACACAACTCACTTGCGCGGGCAGGGGGCGAAGTAACAAAACGAGACAATCTCATACCAAATTACAAAGCACAGAGCAGGATAGAACCAAAACACATTGCTGTCCCGTTTCCTCTCATAGTATTAGCAGTTGAAATGCACCACTAAATTTCTTATGAGAGGAAGTTTTATTATTGCTCCACTGGATTATAGTCAATGGGCTGATCAGTATCTAGGGACCCAGGAAGGAACTAGGAGAACCATGCTTCCACAACACCCAGACACAACAAGTATTTGCGCTTTATCCTGTGCACAAATACTTGTCCTATCGCGGGAATCGAACCTGCCGCTTCCGGGATATAAGCCAACCTGCTCAACCACCACACCACAAAGGCTATCCATTACATCTGTGATTGCGAGGCTGTATCTCAAGAACCGTTATAGATAGGTGAAATTTTCACAGTGATATATTTCAGTTGCCGCTATAACAAAAAATATAAAACCGAGTAAAATAGATATTTGAGAGGCTTCTATACAATAAACGTAATTTTTTTCTTGTTTTTATAGATATAGTATGAAACCCTTTGCGCGCGAGTCCTACTCGCACTTGTCCGGTTATTTTTATTGTAGAGTTTATAGAATAAAGCCACATTGCCAAAAAAGGATATAATTATAGATAAGCACCATTCAAGTCTTTCAACCAACCTCCGAACCTTTCTCTCAAAAGAAATCATTACAAAAACCATATAAAAGCCCGCGTTTCGTTTCACGTATCGAACTCGTAAAACCTTTTGAAATCGAGGAACGATTGAGAATTTTCAGTTTATTACACTTTCTCTTTCTGGTAAAGCAGGAAATGGGTTCGTTTGAAAGAGATGGTGAGGATTTAACGGCACAGAAAAGTAGCCACGTTCGAACTAGAAATGTATTTTTTGGGTCGATATTGTAGTCTATGGGACCAATGATAGACTACATTATACTGAGTGTATTGCTTGGGTACCGAAGAGACCTAAGCGGGACTCGTCTCAAGCGCGCGAGCTTCACGCGTCACTGCTCAGTCTCACTGGAGCCGTCGACCGGGGCGGACGTGTCGAAGAGACACTCAACAAACACTAAACACATTTTTAAGAAAAACAAACCCTTGTACATATATATTATATTATGGTCGCTTTGTTGGCCTGTCTGTATGTCTGTCAAAATTGTTAATCTCAGGGATGGTCAGTAAATATAAAAAAATCAATAAAAAAACACGTATTTTAAAACATAGATTTTTGAGAAAAATCTCCAATTGTGAATCAGGATCGTCGTATTTCACACTTGGTTTGGCTTTAGAGCTCAGTTGGTTAGCTCTGTCATTTGAACTACAGGTAGTGGGTTCGATTCTCACTCAGGGCCAATATTAGTGTGCTGAACATCAATGTTTGTCTGGGTATTATATTATATTCTAACCTATATTTATGATTTTTATAGCAGTATCGCCAACCCCGTAAGTTGGTTATAAAGGTGAAGGAAAAATTCCACTTGTCACGGTAGCTTAAGTAAAGCATATCCCGGCTTGAGGGATGGATGGATGCGGGTTCAATCCCCGCTCATGATTCTAATTTTTCCTTCACAAATTAATCTATATTCTAAGCTGATTATCAATAGCATTACTGTGTATTTACCCCATCGGTTATCAGTTGTTCGAGCGATGTGGCCTACCCATTGCCATTTCAACTTGTTAATCCTAAGAGCTACATCGGTCACTTTAGTTCTCCTGCGGATCTCTTCATTCCGGATCTTATCTCGCAGGGTAACACCGAGCATAGCTCTCTACATAGCTCGTTGCGCAAATATGATGTTACAGCTAACGAGATGAGCATTTGTTAAACCCAGTAAAGAAAGGTTGAGTCTCAAACATCAAGTAATTTCGTAGAAAGCGATCGATCGTGACGCGTGTTAGTAAATTTGCACCCTTATCGAAACAAGGGGTGGCCCTGAACTAGAGGCAACTGAAGTTAATCCAAGCATACACACTTATTAACGAACTGGCCTCAGCTGCCGGTCGGAAGGTAGACTTCGCTAAAGTCTTACTAGGTGGTAAGACGTTTTCTGCTAAGTCCGTTTACGTAGGTACAGCCACCGTCTTGGCCAGATTTTCTATTGCAGTAATGTGTAAGCATTACTGTCCAGTTTGAAGGGCACTGTAGCTAGTGAAATTACTGGGCGAATGAGACTATGACCTGATCTCACAGGAACCTGATTCTGATGTCTTAGGATGACGCGGGCAGTGTAGAGTTACGCGAATCATATTTCAAAGTTCCAAGTGACAATGCAAAGGCAACCGTGACGCTTAACATCAGGTGAAATTCGAGCTCGTCGCGTCATTCATTTGCATAAAAAAATTTGAGAAGAACAATTCGCAAACTGGCAATCTTAACCTAACCTTAGGTTAGTAACCTAACTAGACGATTTCTGCCTACGAGTATTTATAAATGGAGATAGCAAGACAAGGCGTACTCTGCTGGTCATATGGTGCTATTTGGTCATACACATTATCATAGTGTGCGTGTAAACACTGCGTAAATACGCTACATTATATAACTGTGTGCGTATTTTAAGATGATTTACGGCGTGCGTTTACATGCGCGATTTGCGCGTTGCTTTGCGTATTTACCTCGTCCCCCGTAAAAATCGGCAGAAAACAATGTTTGTGGATTATATAACGTTAACATCTCCATCTCCAAATGCTTGAAGACTTTTGCTGAAAATTCCTACAACATAGTAATCTTAAATCCGGAATCTACCCTACCCTTGGGTCGGTGTAGTACCCTGTAAATAATTAATACAGAGCCCAGCAAAGGCCCGCACTTGCGATTGGCTTTCTGATTCAAGACGTGGAATTCAGAGCGTCGAACTTTTGAGAGCATTCAAATCATTCGGTTTCAATGGATGTGAGAGCATGTTTTGTACTTTTATACCCTCTTTTAAAAGTCTTTGAGATGTGAAGATTATGAGTGGGTTTGTTTAGGTATACATACTAGTTGCTGCCCGCGACTTCGCATGCTGTAGAGAATCTATTGAAATAAAAGTAGCTCAAATTTTTCCACAACTGTGATTTTAAGGTAATACCGACACACACACACACACACACACACACTTTACGCATTATTACTTCAATCATACTTTGAAAAATTACATAAAAGTATTTTTTTTTAACTTATATTTTGGCTCCACATAAAGTGTATTTAGCCAGTGTCAAAATAATATCCTTGTTTCATTTTGTAAAATGTGGTATGAGGGAACATTATAAGTGCAAACTTAGGAGCTGTCAAAGTTTATGGAGGCCGTAAAAAACAAAAAAAACGGGAATATGTAGCAGTCTCTATGAAAATACATAGACAAATCCTTATCTGCACTTTAGTTTGATAGCTCTTAAGTTCACACTTATACCTCTATGACGTACCTAACTTCAAC
Source organism: Ennomos erosarius (assembly GCA_963580505.1). Lineage (NCBI taxonomy): Eukaryota > Metazoa > Arthropoda > Insecta > Lepidoptera > Geometridae > Ennomos > Ennomos erosarius. The sequence goes on along the minus strand of OY757006.1, from coordinate 787,906 downwards.
GAATTAGGGTAGGTCTTAGAGAGATAAGTACGAACTTAAAAGCTGTTAAACTAAGTGCGGACGAGCATGACATGTGTCTTTGCTTGCGTTAACAGCTAGCCGACAGCAGTAAGCGTAAAATACTGAGTTCAAATAAAAGTTAATAAAGGTCACCCGTAGCCGTATTTTTCACCTGTTTCCTCCCGAATTCCACACAGGTAAGTACCGACCCATCACTATTTTTACTAGGGGTAGAAAGGGTTGCATTGCCAACCCTTCTTAGGGCAATCTGCCTTCGCCCCGAGGGTGGTTCTGGCCGGGTTCGGGAAATTAGATAATATGTTTATGGCTAGGAAAATCGGCTGGTATAGCCAATTTCTTATTATGTGACTGTAAAAATGTTATGTTTCATATTCATGCATGTAGTAATAAAAAGATTGTAAGCGCTGACGTGGTCTCGACCTCGTCTTAGCAAACGTAGTGACGCCCCAAAATTTATTTATTTATTTATTTATTTATTCATAAATGCTTGCACACTTACAGCGACGCCAAGACGTGTGACGAGCCAGATACAAAAATAGACTTAAGTATAGGTATTCGATTAGATTCAAAATTAAATATTATTATAGATATGCACAAATGTCAATTACCGGTTAGGTCAATTATTAAATAATCCTTACCATATTAAGAAAAGAAACAACAAAATAAAATAAAATCATGTCAAAAAATGAATACATTTCTTCACACTAAAATTGGTAGAGTTGTCGCTCTTAGAATTAGAAGTTCAAATGGCAGTGGGCAGGCCACATCGCTCGTAGAACTGACAACCGATGGGGAAGAAAGGTTCTCGAGTGGCGACCACGAACCGGAAGACGCAGCGTAGGCCGGCCCCCACTAGGTGGACCGACGATCTGGTGAAAACCACGACGAGCCGATGAATGTAGGTAGCAAACAGCCGCTTAAACTAGTGAAATATAATTCAGCAGTGAAAGTCTTCAGGCTGTTGATGACATTTTTTTAATGTAAATGACTGACGTGACGAGCTAGTCGTTCACCTGCTGCTCTCATCAAAATACACAAACCATTATGGTTCATGACAGTAAAGCTTCAAGGTTACAATAATATTGTTCGAATGCATATCATGAACTTATAAAGTATTCTTGCACGAGAACGAGACGTCCACATTTTTATATAGCCTTATCACTGTTGCACGTCGCTGTCAACATGATTAACGGTATAACATGACAGTTGTATTTGAGTGAAATATTTAACATGATGTCATCAAATCTGCTCTGCGTCAACAACATTACAATATTCTTATTTTTATGTCATTTTTTATAGTATGATTGAAGTAAGAATGCTATAAGACCTTGTGACCCCCCTGATATGTTAAAGCGACACGGCCGCCCATAACAGTTGCAGTATCACTGGGAACTCTAGTGTCGTATGACACTACACTGCGCAAGTCATTCAGACATCAGCGTCTTAAAAAAAATTCTAGACTGTGAGATCAGTCTCATTTTCCCAGTAATGCTACAACGCTCTTCAAACCGGAACACAGTAGTGCTTGCACACTACTGTTTGGCGGCAGAATAACTGGCAAAGCGGTGGTACCTACCTAGACGAACTTTGTAAAAGTCCTACTACCTAGTAAGAAACATGGTCAATATTACAGTCCAAATAATAATAGACTACATAGTACTAGTAGTAGGTAGCGCAGCTTTGTTGATTTAACAGCACTTGCAATGATTGCAGTAATTTAGCTGAAGAGCACAGAACTCAGTCATATAGCGATCGGTTGTACTAAAAAGTAGCTCCGGTCAATGCCCCCTAGCTTCCACTAAGCGTCTGCAATCAATGGAAAGTGCTCAATCATTGTGATACTCTGACTCGTGGTGAACTGGCTGAGTGTGGATTGTATATGTTCTATATACCAGACGCTCGATTTCTACAGTAAATTCCTGTTTTACATTAATTTCATTCAATCAATTTTCTGATTTAGTTGAGCAGTGGGGAAGTAGTGGTAAAAAGTATCTGGGTCGTTCTCATCGATGCTCAAATTTGATGGTCACGAGGTTATATTTCCTAAACGGCTTAAGATAGAAACAGAAATTGTGAATTAAATGATGAAATATCTATTAGGCTACAACAGAAATAAAGCTTGTCGTACAAAAAAGCATAAATAATACCTTAAAAACACGAAATGGTCAAAAACGAGGTAATTTTTCGTGTTCTCATCGTGTCATACTCTCCGATGCAGTAAAACATTTGCTTACCACTTCACCAAATTTAACTGTATTTGTGAGTAACATATACTAAGATTATCGTAATTAAATACATTTTAAACTAAATAGTCTAAAATAAATCTACTCATCATTATTTTCAATTTAAAACAACATACGCGTCGGTCACGCGGATATGGGTTCTTTTAATTCGCGTGATATGACGGCTGCTTGTTCTACACAACATTAGCAATCAAACACTGAGTGCGGTCCGGTCGAACGTCAGTCATGTACTGGCATCGCAGACGTAAGACGTGTGGCTCAACGAGCCGGAAAAAAAAATATCGGTAAGTTTGCATTTGTTCATAGGTTTACCGATCACACGTGGACAACACTTTTTGGGCATTGTATTTCAGCAATTGAAATCAATGTTAGCTCATCGAAACCCTTAAATGTGATATTTATTTACAGATATTTATTTATTTGCACCACTGGTGCCACGGTAGAACTCGTACTCGTAAATATACCGATATTTCATGTTTTACAACCAATGGACGTCGCTTATTACCGCACAATGGAAATAACTGTTAAAAATAAATGACATGTAATAAATGACTGTTTTAACAACTCAAATGTACCAGCTAAATGAATTTATAAATTTTAATTTGGATTTCTTAACCAATGAGGAGATATTTGAGGTCAAATTGGTCAGTACGACAAAACGCTAATTTAATAAGGACCTAATATATATAGTTTTGTTTATTAATACCATTCATTTGCCAGTTTAATTTATGAAAACAAGATTTATTTTGTTATTTTATGAACATTTAGTCTTATAAACAGTAGCAAAACGTGAGAAAATGATAGCTGTAAAGTTACTGAATCATTTTCGTGGTCCGGTGCGTTGCTTTCGTAGCCTCTAAAATTTCAAAACCATTTATCACCTAAACAAGATTTTCTATTTGATTAACTTATATATTAATTTACTCGTCTTATAAAGTGCTAAATGCTATAAGTTACTGTACAAAAATATTTGAAATCAGCACAAAATAAAATTGTAAATGAAAATGACGATGAGAATCGTAAAAATGAGACTCTATGTTTTGCTATGGAGAGAGCTATGCTCAGTGTTTCCCTGCGAGATAAGATCCGAAACAAGCAAGCAAAGATAAAGATAAAGATAAAGATTCTTTTTTTGTATAAACATGTGGTTTGTTACATACACAATGCATGCAAATCTTACAAAACAAAAAAGTTCTACATGTTTTGCCCTAGTAGGCGTACAAATGGTGAGAGATGCCAAATTTTAAAATAGACACTAATTAAATATTTAACGTCACATGCAAGTATTAAAACATTCAAATAAATAGCACACAACAAAATATAATAAATGATTTACATAAACAAAATTCAATCAACGCACGTCACATGGCAGTCAAAAGTCAAAAAGTGGACAAGGATATTATTTCAATAGTTTATCATTAAGAAAATCGTTTCCTTTGTAATAGCCAGCAAAACAAGCAAGTTGAAATGGCAATGGGCAGGCCACATCGCTCGCAGAACTGGCAACCGATGGGGAAGAAAGGTTCTCGAGTGGCGACCACGAACCGGAAAGCGTAGCGTAGGCAGACCCCCCACTAGGTAGACCGACGACCTGGTGAAAACCGCGGGGAGCCGATGGATGCAGGACGCGAGCAGCCGCTCTAAGTAGCGCTCTCTGGGGGAGGCCTATGTTCACCAGTGGACATCTACGGGCTGATGATGATGATGATGATGAATCTATGTTAAGCTATAATTTTTTGTCATGTTTGGTGATTGCCATGTAGCCCTATACTAAACAAAGCTTGGACCGATATAACTGAATAAATAAATAAATATGTGTGGACATTTCATACAGTGCCATTGTGGACATTTCACACAGCGCCATCTAGCCCCAAACTAAGCATAGCTCGTACAGGAACCAGGTAACTGATATAATTTTCATTTAACATCTAGTACTGAATAAGAAGCAAATTACTTAGCAAGGATCAAGAAGTAGCGAAACCACCGGCAAACTGTAGCGCATTAATAAAACACAATTTCACAACCAAACAATTCATACGTATATCTACTACAACATACAAACAGTATGAGCATTTGCTCTTCTATCGTAAAGTACGTAAGCAAATACAGGAAATTTCAATTGACAGCCTCCGTGTTGTGGTGGTTGAGCAGGTCGAGTCATAACTCGGAGGCGACGGGTTCGTTTCCCGCGACAGGACAAGTATTTGTGCATAAAAAAAGCGCAAATACGTTGTTCTAGCAATGGGCAGGCCACATCGCTCATAAAACGGTCAACCGATGGGGAAGAAAGGTTTTCGAGTGGCGGCCACGAAACGGAAGACGCGGCGTAGGCTGGCTCCCCACTTGGTGGACAGACGATCTGGTGAAAGCCGCGGGGAGCCGATGGATGCAGGAGGCAAGTGGCCGCTCAAGGTGGCGCTCTTTGTGGAAGGCCTATGTTCAGAAGTGGACGTCTCCGAGCTGTTAATGATGATGATGATGATGATGATGTTGTTCTGTGTGTGGGTGTTGTGGGAGCATGGTCCTCGTAGTTCCTGGCTCCCTAGATACAGGGGATCCTAGTTAGGGTCCAGGATCTATGTATGTGATCGTTGGGCATTATTATTATTATTACATTGAGCTTACACTATGTTCACACATATTATCGCTTATACAGTGTACACTATGAAGACTAGCCTGATAGCTCAGTTGTTAGAAGCCCTGCTTTCTGAACTATATTATGTCTTGGTTCGATTCCTACCCGGGACAAACATTTGTGTGATAAACATCGATGTTTGTTCTGTGTCTGGGTGTTATATTGTATTTTTTATCAATGTTTATCAATGAAGACGGCAAGGTCACCCCTCTGCTGGTCATATGGCGCTTTTGGTCATACACATTATCATAGTGTGCGTGTAGACACTGCGTCACTACGCTGTATTTTTTAAATGTATGCGTGTTTTACGATGGTGTGCGACGTGCGATTTGCGCGTGTGCAACGCGTGTTTATTTCGTCGCCCGTCAAAATCGGCAGAAAAAATGGTTGCAGATTATAATGTTGACATCTCCATTGGTTAAATTCTCGAAGTATGGTTACGGGCTTCTGACAACTGAATAGTTTCTTTTATCCTTTCATAAAAATTCAATACAGACCTCCCATACTGACAATTTTCATCTAAATGCTCTATCTACAGCTTCATATACACTTAGTATCGTTTGAGAGTGGAATCGAAGCCCATACTGACTATACAACATACCAGAGTTTATGTATATCCTGAACAAAGAGAAACTCTCTGCGCATGCGTGGGCAGAACGAGACGGACTATCGGTCGAAGTTCATCTAAACGCGTAAGTGGAAAAAGGAAAGGTGCAGTCATAAATTTAAACGACGAGGTAGCATAATATTTAGCTGTGCGGAGTTCACTGTAGCAAGTTTTTTAATTAATTGTAATTTGAAGTAATTATTACATTTTTGCGGTCATATAACTGTAGTTGTGCCTGGAGGTTTCAATTATTGTATCTTTAATGGTGTTACGGCTCATAATTGAGTAATATTCTAAGTTATAAGAGTTATTGTATTTATGATTTTTATAGCAGTATCTCCTGCTCAGCGTAATCTACAGATTAATTTGTAAAGGAAAAATTAGAATCCCGAGCGGGAATTGAACCCGCATCCATCCATCCCTCAAGACGGGATATGCTTTACTTAAGCTACCGTTCAATCCCCGCTCGTGATTCTAATTTTTCCTTTACAAATTAATCTGTAGAGTTATTGTATATGTATTGTATTGTATATTGAGCTTTATGTGTACTTACTGATTCAAAGGGTACCTAGGTAGTATTGTACTGATTGTTTCTGCGTTGACAATATGTTTTTTATGAGAATAAATGACGTGACGAGCTAGTTGTTCTGCCCATAACAGTTGCAGTATCACTCGGAATTTAAAAAAGATTAGCGTGACACTGCACTGCGCACGCCATCTTGAGACTTCACACAATTTAGTAATCAGATTACTACACTGTGTGATCAGGTCATAAAGTCTGATTTGCCCAGTAATTTAACTAGCTACAATGCCCTTTAAACCGGAACACCGTAGCTTTGCCAGTTATTCAGCTGCCAAGCAGTAGTGCGCAAGCACTACTACCTACCTAGACGAACTTTGCAAAAAAAAGTCCTACCACCTAGTGCAGAAAAGTCCTACCAGACTGGTACAAATCTGACGATTCAGGGCAGTTATTCTGTATGGAAACACAGATTCCACACGATACGAAACCATGTCGTTATCGTGTCTTGTTCAAATCGTGTCACAGCTTTTAGATATACCTTAACTTTACATTAAAGTTATCTTTATTTTGAATAAAATATATTGACATAGGTAGTCATATCTTTTGATGTGTTGATGTTTCGAAACGCGTCTCGGTAAAACATATGATTTTTGACATTTCAAATCGCGCCAATTCCAAATTCATTTCGCGCGGTTTTGTTTTTGTTTCATAGAGAATAGACTTTTACAGATTTCTTATGTAAGACAAGGAATTCGCGTGGTTTCGAAGTAAGGAATCGATACGGAATAATGGCCCAGCTCTTAGGGTTCCGACACTCCGAGCACACAGAGCATGAAAGACTTCGCCCCCAGATAAAGATGAAATTCTACATAAATTCCGTGCTGACAGTAAGCGCATAGTCGATTTTTTCTGTAAAATTGATAGAGGTTTTATTGGTAGCGCATACCAATGTCAGCAGGGCGCCTCTATCTGGGGTGAACCGTGATTTCTTTAGCGCTCTGTGCCAAAGCAGATATGTATATCTACATAAAAAAAAATTCAAAATTTGGGGCCAAGTTAGTTTTTTTTATTAGTTTTATTACGCATGAATGAATGAATGAATGAATGAGCGTTTATATATAAGAATATAATGTTCCGAATGACATTAACATCAGGTGAACGACTAGCAAGCTGGTCACGTCATTCATTCTCATAAAAGAATGAAGAAACTGCGAAATAGATGTCGGTGTATAGCGGCCCATAAGTGTGTAGAACCATAATTATTGTACGAGTACCTTCATGCAATAGTTTCGGGTTTCTAGCTAAATTATTTACGGAATTCGAAAACTAACATCCCTACCTACCCTTCTAAGTGTTGAAGTAAAATGACCCGAGGGCCGGACGATGTTACACTACGGCGTTGTGTACTTGTATAGACGACTATGTGTTGCTATTAGCAGAGAAACATAGTAATTTCTGAATTGTGCAGTCAGTGAGTTCATGAAGTTTGGGTTAAATCTTTTTGTTAAATAATATGGGCATCCATTTTTTTTTTATAACTGAATAGGCACGCATTTGGCCGCAATCTCACTTGTGGAAGTGTAGATGCGGTCTACGATGGTACATGTCTAGAAGATACCTATTCACTCGCGACTTGAAGGGCTCCGGATTGTACTTATTCTGAAACAAAGACGCTGGTAATGTGTGTTCTTTCACTGCTCGGATTATAACAAGTGACGAAGTCGTCTAATGTGCAACACGTTTGTCCATGAAAACCCATTCACTGTAGACTTGATAAGACCCAGGTTATATCCAGGAGGAAACGCTGTTGCTATGTTGCTGGAGGAGCATTCCATTTCTTGACCGTTCAGACTGAATGACTCAGCAAAATGTTATTAGATAATTGTTTTTTTTTTTATTTCACACAGCGCCATCTAGCCCCAAACTAAGCATAGCTTGTACTATGGGAACCAGATTACTGATACAATACTTATATACTTTTTTTTGTATATACATACATAGAATACAATATAACACCCAAACGCAAAACAAACATCTATGTTCATCACACAAATGTTTGTCCCGGGTAGGAATCGAACCCACAGCCCCCAGTTCAGAAGGCAGGTATACTACCAACTGAGCTATCGGGCCCGTCATTGTGATTTCTAAACGCGTGTTTTTAATGGTCTATGCAGATTCCTCTCCCTCGCTTGCACATTTTGTAATTATTGGCACAGTCCGCAGTGTTTTCAATTTCATCACAACGTCTTATAGCATTATTACATCAATCATACTTTGAAAAATGAGAATATTGTAATGTTGTTGACGCAGAGCAGTTTCGATGACGTCACGTTAAATCGTTCGTTCAAATACAACTGTCATGTGATACCGTTAATCATGTTGACACCGACGTGCGCAGTGACAGCGCTATATAAAAATGTAGACGTCTCGTTCTCGCGCCGGAATACTTTATAAGTTCATGGTACGAATTCGAACAATATCATTGTAACCTTGAAGCATTACTGTCACGAACCATGGTGGTTTTGTATTATTCCTACCCAGGACAAACATTTGTGTGATGAACATAGATGTTTGTTCTGCGTCTGGGTGTTATATTGTATTCTATGTATGTATTTACAAAACAAAAAAGTATCTAAGTATTATATCAGTTATCTGGTTCCCATAGTACAAGCTTTGCTTGGTCTGGGGCTAGATGGCGCTGTGTGAAATGTCCACACATATTTATTTCTTATTTATAATGTTAGTCAATCATATATAATATCGTTAAAAACGTCAAAACGCGTGAGAGAGATAAAAGATTTAGTTATTACGGTCTCTCAAGGCGAACTTCGCAGTTGACGGCGTCAAAAATGTAACAACCTAACTTCCTGAGTTCCAGGCATTATTACACTTACCCGTAATTTAGTTCACGCACTTACTTTAAACATAGAATTTTATGCAAAGTACGGAAACAACACCTGGTACACGAATTTTTAGGAATTATTTCTTAGCAAACTTTTGAGAGTATTTCAAGGTAAATTTTTAGGTGACACACATAATCATTATACAATTTTCGGGGTGTAAAAAGGTCTCTATGATTAAACAGTTGTGTGTATTTTATTTATAGCTTTCTATTTGACCGAGCGACCAAAGTGAGCGAAAGTCTCTGCTTCAACTTGCCAACATTTGCTTTCGTCTGTCCAGATGTACGTACTCGCGTACAGGGGGGTCAACACAAGGTCTTATAACATTATTACTTCAATCATACTTTGAAAAATGATATAAAAGTAAGAATATTGTGATGTTGTTGACGCAGAGCAGTTTTGATGACGTCACGTTAAATCGTTCACTCAAATACATCATGTTGACACTGACATACGACAGTGATTACGCTATATAAAAATATAGACGTATCGTTCTCGCGCAGGAATACTCTAAAAGTTCATGGTACGAATTCGAACAATAATATTGTAACCTTGAAGCATTACAGTCATGATGGTTTGTGTATACTTTGTGGTAGAGCAGGAGGCCGCATTTCCCAAATAATTTTGATGAAATTTGATATACAAGTTCTAAAAGGTTAATGAATTTTTGAGTTTAGTGTGGGGAAAAATTTACCCCTTGTCAGTTACGTGATCCAGACACAGTCACAGCTTATATCGGGTAACCCCCCTCCCTCTTCGGTAAGGTAACTAAAACACATCCACATGCGAACACGAGACAATTCGGGACATCTTCGACCGAGGCTACTTCACCCGGTTTTGTATTTATAACTGTATTAACACTAACCGACAGTCTCCTGTTAACAAACGGTATCGAGTGGCCAAAAGCGGACGTTCTCTAAACTATCCTTCACTAAACTTGGAGTACGGTTAAAACTGTCAGTTAACCATGAGAACCTCTGTGGCGTTGTGGTTTAGTATCGGCTCATCTCTTCCCGTAAGGGCCGTATGAGCCAGCTAAGGGTACATTCAGGGAATAGACAGCAGAATAGACGCCTGCGCGTGTTGATTACAGCAAACCTAATAATTTAAATATGTAATCTGGGAGTTTTTAAGGTGAACCGGTATCTTCTAGGGAAGCATGCTCCATCGTCGATAGCGGCGACACTTATCATCAGGTGAGACCGTGGTCAAATGTTACCCTATCGTTGATAAATAAAAGCCTTTATGTAAAGCGTCCAGAGTGGCGTGGGAGAGACCTACATGCGGTGGGCGTCTTCCAGCTGTTGATATGTGATGTGATAGGGCTCGAATGAAAGAGGTCGCCGGTTTGATTCCCTTAGAATATGTACCTGTATATGAAACCTTTTTTTTTGTAGTTCTTGCAGCCCTATCACAGGGTAATACAAAACCATCATGGTCCGTGACAGTAATGCTTCAAGGTTACAATAATATTGTTCGAATTCGTACCATGAACTTATAAAGTATTCTTGCACGAGAAAGAGACATCTACATTTTTATATAGCGTTATCACTGTCGCACGTCGGTGTCAACATGATTAACGGTATGACATGACAGTTGTATTTGAGTGAACTATTTAGCGTGACGTCATCAAAACTGCTCTGCGTCAACAACATTACAAGGTTTTTTTGCGGGAACGCGGAAAAGTTTACGTCTTTGCATTGTATTATATTTCAAAACTTTTACTTTTTCCAGTGTTAATTATTAAAATTGGTGGCGTTTTACGCTTTAAGTGCTGAATTACGAGCATGAGTGAGGGCAAGTGATATAATGTGGTGAAACGTGATTTTTCGTGTTGCTTCCAAAACTCCATAGAAGCTTCTAGTAAAGTTGCCACCACTTTGCTGGGGCATGACTTAGACTGGACTATGATTATGACTAGGACATAACTTTGCGTGAAATATTTTATAACACGATGAAAATATAATACTTGACATTGGCTAAATACACTATGTGCAAAAATATAGGAAAAATAAGAACAACATTACAAATAAGAACAATCTTTTATGTCATTTGTCAATGTATGATTGAAGTAATAATATATATAAGATAAGACCTTGTGGTGACCCCCCTGGGCCCAAGAATACATGAAATCTTAGTTTGACTATCGTTGGGCGTCGGTTGCTCTTTTGCGAATAACTAAAAATATAATTTTTAAGGTTTCGTACCCACAAAAGGTAAAACGGTTCCAATTACTAGGGCTCCGCTGTCTGTCTGTCTGTCCGTCTGTCACAGGCTGTCTCCATAAACCGTGATAGTTAGACAGTTGAAATTTTGATGATGTATGTATAAACAACAAATTGAAAAAAAACAGAGTAAAATTTATATTTAAGGGGGCTCCCATACAAATAACGTAATTTTTTTGCTAGTTTTAATAGATAATCGTACGGCACCCTTCGTGCGGCTTTTACTCGTAATTTTTTTTTTTAATGAGAATTCATGACGTGGTGAGCTAGTCGTTCACCTGATGTCAAGCTGAGACATCATACAGTTTAGTAATCAGATTTTTATACTATGTAATCAGATAGTCTCATTAGCCCAGTAATTTCACTAGCTACAATGCCCTTCAAACCGGAACACAGAAGTGCTTGCACCTGCTTGGTGGCAGAATAACTGGCAAAACGGTGGTAAAAAAAAACCTACCTAGTCGAACTTTGCAGAAAAGTCCTACCACTTAGTAAAAAGTAAAATTACTGCAATATGACTACTAAGCAAACTGCATTAAAAATCCACCTCATCAGAGTCAAACTAAGAACTCCTTTCGTTTGTCGAAGTCGGGAGTTAATACTTTTATCGGCTCTACGATGGTAGTGACGTAGCCCGTAGCCCCTATGGAGCTACGACATAAACTCGTAACTTGTAGGCAATCTACGGCGTAGCATAAGCCTACGGCACTACGGCGTAGCAAATACACGTTATATGATTTCTCGATTGGGTTGAATTTATGCAGCGTAAGTAAAGGAGATTGGCAGATTTGGTATGAAAGCTGGTCCTTGCTTCAGATAGCAGCATAGACGTTTGGGATGGGAAATTTGATTGCTGACGCTGACGTCACTTTGATGTCGTTATGACGTCATTTTTTATTTGTAAGAGTTTAATAATACTACCCAATGACTTTTAAAGTTATACGGAATTTCCACTAGCTTTTACAACGGTGAAGGCCGGAAGGAAAGTTTCTACTCCTGTAGGTATCTCCTGTCCCTTTCTCGCGAAACAGAGCGCCCCCACAGTTACTATGAAAAATCCACTCGTGACGTCACACGCCATAAAGATTGTATGTAAAGCTACCACAGCTTAGTAATGATGAACGACCTTCCTCTGACGTCACTGGCCGTTCGAACTATCTCTTTCTATTCCGGTTTTTAAAATACTTGCAACTCGGTCATCTTTTGAGCTAATTAATTTTTGTTTTCACAAATGTTAATCTTTTGAGGAATATTATTAATTTATCTAAAAAAAAAAATTTAGTCATCATACCTATTGAATACCCACTACTTCTACCTAATATTATCAACATCAGACGGTAAATGGTGCTACAACAAACTTCCCCTCTTTTTGGGGCAAATATCCAAGGCCCAATGAAAAATCGCCCTCGACTAAAAAATTCTCCTGTCCTGTGTACCAACTTTCGTCAATATTCGTTTGAAAAACGCGACCAGTACGCGAGTACGTACATCCGGACAGACGAAAGCAAATTTTGGCAAGTTGAAGCAGAGACTTTCGCTCACTTCGTTCGCTCGGTCAATTATAAAAAAAACATCAGTATGGTTTGATGCAATAAATTCGAAAATCAAATCAGAAAAGTAAATGGTAAGAAATGATTATTATTTGTACCCTAAATCCAAAAGGAATTCGAAAGTAACTTTATTATAATAGAAAATAAACCAGCTGCGCACAGAATCTGTCGGTCCTTGAGAAATTCATCCGCTTGAGGAGATATCTTGCAGCTTAGTCAGATAATGCGGGGACGCAACTAGGGAAGAGGGAGGGGGCGAGGATTTAAGTAAAGTGATTTTATTTTATTGACTCTAGATGCACCCAGCGATTTCATCTGCGGTTAAAATGTATTCTGTGTGTTAATACTGTATATAGCTATCTCATTCCAAATTTCATTTAAATCCGTGAAGCTGTTCTAGCATGAAACCAACACACACACAAACACATACATTAAAATTGTTAATAAAAAAAATGTTTTAAAGTATTTTCAATACTCAATACCTTGATTTACTGGAAAATTATACCTAGCATTAAGTTCGCCACCTTTGCATATGAAGATAATTGTTTTATTCTAGTGAAAAAAACTATTTTATTATTATTGATTATTTATAAAATCCATAAATAATATTATATTTATTGAAAGTACAATAAAAAAGACTATTAATCCCCCCCATATTCAAATCCTTGATGCGCCCACCGCCTAAGTCATATCTCTTTAGCAAGCTAAACATGCACTGAGCGGGGACGAGTTTAGCCGACTCAGCGTCGCAACTAGACCACCTAGGTCATCTACATAAACCTAGGCTGTCGTATCGACCTGACATACGGTAGACTAACACGAAAACTATAATTCTGGTAGCTCTGTGACCTGTAGACCTTACGAGTTTATCATTAGCTTGAAACTGAAAAATTACATGTTTTTAAACTTGAAAAATTTGTTGTTTCGATACTAAAACAGTTTAAGGCTTTGTCAGTTTAGTTCTATCATAATCAAGAGATGGCAATTACGTTTATTTTTTGAGGTACGTTTGCGATTTTTTTCAATAGAACTGAATTTATTTATCTTGTATTTACGTTCATTACAAACAAGTTAATGAAACAAATTACATAATATATTCAACTCAATGCTCCACATACTCTAATTTCGTCAGGAAATGTGCCAAAAACACCTTGCTTGCTCTATCCTTCGCCTAAGAGAATCAGTTGAGAAATGCGACCTGTAGAGAACAGCCAGGCATTAGACAGAGACAGACATACAACCCAACACAGACAACAACAACACAACACACACACACCCCAACACACAGATACCAATTACATAGAACCCGATTTTGCCTAAACTGAAACGGAAACGCTTCCCTTACTTGGCTTGTTTCGCTCAGCTAAAATGTTTTCAAAAACAAAGTTCAAGTTTTTAGCAATCGGCAAACTTATCGTTAAAAGTGATCTCTTCTGGGCAACCTTTAGATGAAGGAAACATTTTGGTTACAATTTGCAATCCGTTATAAACATCTCTAAGACCACTTGGGTTTTTATTGTTGTCTCTGTCTATCCCAAATTCTGTCACTGTCTAATTCTTATCGCAAAAGCAGTGGCAGCTACGACGGAAGTCCTCGGGCGACAAAAGTTCTAACATCAGCCGGGATAAGATGTTTTAGACAATTTTATCATTTCCCAAAATTTTCAGAATGGCAGCTTGACCCTGCCTTAGTGGTAGCTTATGTGAGAGTAGCGAAAATATTCTAGATCTATGGTTTATATAATTAGGCGTTCATCATCATCATCAGCCCAAGGCATCCACTGCTGGTCATAGACCATCCCCCATAGAGCGCCACTGTTCGCCTCCTGCATTCAGCACCCCTCGGTTTCACTAGATCGTCGGTCCAACTAGTGAGGCGTGGGGGCTATATGCTTAGAACAATTTTATTTAGAGTTTTAGTAAGAATCCCTAATGTTATGAAAATATTATACCCTATGTCACCCGCGGATAGTGCAGCTTAAAACTTTATTATTTTAAAGTTTCGAGTGACACTGCAACTGTTATGGGCAGCCGTGTCGCTTAACATCAGGTGAACGACATGCCCGTCATGTCATTAATTCTCATAAAAAAAGAAGCTTCCCAGCAGTGAAAAAATTTTTCAAATCGGTTCAGTAGTTTCGGATCCTATTCAATACAAAGAAACAAACAGATAATTAAACAAACAAACAAACAAACAAATAAACAAACAATCATCAATCAATATTATCATGTTATGTTATAGATTTTAGATATTACTATTTGCAATATACTATTTGCCTTTCACTCTATCAAGCTAACAGCGAACCATCCATCACATAAAAAACTTTTTCATACAATTAGGCAACTTGTCGTTACTTTTTCCGGACATTATTCCACAGTTTCGTGACAATGTCGCGTGTTGCTGTTACCCGAAAGCTAAAGCGTGTGTCGCTGTGGGTGCGATGCTATGCGATAACCAGGGTAACGACCTAAGGTGACAGCTATTTGATGTGTCAGAAATTAACAGTTTGTTATAATCATTAAGGTTAATACAGTTCTAATTTTTGTTATAATTTTGGTAAAATTAGTATAGCAATCTGTTTTCAACGCAGTAAATAGAGAAATGAGTTAACTAAATCGGTTTCCATTCTCATCTAATCACGATTTTTTTAATGACGGGACGACTGACTAGCCAGTCATTCGCCTGATGTTAGCGCCGGAACTCTAAATAAAGGTTCGGGTGACACTGCACTGCGCACGTCATCCTGAGACACTAGCAGTCTAGTAATCAGATTACTTGATTGTAAAATCAGATCATAAAGTCTCATTTGTTCAGTAATTTCAATAGCTATAATACCCTTTAAATCGGAACACAGTGGTGACAAAACGAAAACCGGTTTTGGTTTAAAATTTAAAGCACTTTGAAGTTTAGTCCCGAACTTAGTATTCACGACTTTACCTCGACAACCTCTTGATTGATTCGACTTATATTTGAAACACTTATTTAGAATTAACTGCGCAATGCTTCTGCCAAATATTATCAAACTTAGTTGGTAAACAACGCTGCTTTTAGAGAACTGCTCCACAATCAGAAATCGCCGACGACTAAAATTCCCTGACTTTGCCGAACTTGTCTACCAATTTTCATGAAGATTCGTTCAAAAATACAACCTGTACGCAAGTACGTACAACCGGACAGATGAAAGCAAATTTTGGCATATTAAAACAGAGACTTTGCTCACTTCGTTCGCTCGGACAAACAAACTTTATTAGAGACGCGCATGAGTTCTGTGCACGACAGACTTAGCATATCTGTCAGTGTATCACGCACTATACCTAAAGTCGCGTGTTCACTTTTCGCGCGGAATTCAAACAAACGCGGTAATATGAAAATTGGCTTCGCTTACCGAATGATGTCTCTTTTATACAGTTAGGGAAAGTTATTGTGATAGCATTATGTTGTGTATAACCGGCCTGATAGCTCAGTTAGCAGCTGAAATGTAGGTTATGTGTCCAACAAAAAAGGTCCCATTCAGTTGTCTGCATGTACTGGAATTTTGCAATCAATATTTCACCCACTTCCACTGAAGCTACCGGGTTTTTTTAGGAGGGATAGGTGTATGCGTAGTGTGGGGGTCCGATGCTACTGTATACTTCTTTCCCCCACCGCATGGACGGTAGATGGGAGTAAGAGTAAAGAGAAGGTAGGAATAAAGGTTAAGAAAGCTACCGGATTGAACTTTTGTATACACGTTTAGTTTGGATGTCAATCAATGTGTTGTGTCAATGGTTAGCTAATTGAAGTTGCTTTAAATTTAACATGGCGGACGGACCAAGATGGCCGACTAATTTTGGTTTCGTGTTCTTACATGCATGCTATGGGTAACAAATGAAAGGGTTTTCTGAGAAGAATACGAAAAAGTTAGTTTTCAAATGTTTCAAATTATTTAACGGTTGCTTTTTCTTATCTGAAAATCGGTTTATATTTAGCAAGCTGCTAAACGCCTTTTTCTCTAGATAAAAATGCGTATAAGAGAAACCATAATTACATTCTAGCAAGGAAAAGAAACTAATTGTTAATTTCGACTCAAAATTTCCATGTTCTGATATCTTAAGAAGCGGCGAGATCAAACGCGGCTTGTACAAAGGCGGCGAGATCAAAGGGATTGAATATTTATTCAGTACGTACATTTTAGAGAAGGTTTTG
Source organism: Ennomos erosarius (assembly GCA_963580505.1). Taxonomy (NCBI): domain Eukaryota; kingdom Metazoa; phylum Arthropoda; class Insecta; order Lepidoptera; family Geometridae; genus Ennomos; species Ennomos erosarius. The sequence continues at coordinate 771,013 of OY757006.1, read as the reverse complement.
CTCTCGATTGTTTTTCGAGTAGATGTTTTCGTTGAATTTATATGGCCTTGCATCGACTTAGTATAAACTATAGATTAGGTTTAGAGACTAACTATTGATCAGGCTTACGGAGTAACTCATCTAAGTTAATTACCTATATCTTTAGACCTTATTTTTTCATAGTACGTACGGGATATTTACGTTATTAGAATCATTTTGAGTTCCCGATATTTCGGTACAGTTACATGCACCATGTTCACGGGAAGACTGAAGATGCGGGTGGATGATTAATAGTTCGAAAAGTTAGAAGCAGACAATAATTGTCTACCCTCATTCTTAGTCTCATTTTTGCTACTTAAAAATTTGCTCTAATTTTGATCATAAAATATGGGTTCCTTCAATTCAAAATAAATAGCCAGTTCACGGACAAACATAGGCCACATTATCACTTCCCATCAAGAGATCGTGTCCAACGTGCCTAAAACTTATATTTAAATACACGCCAAAATTAATTCAGCTGTTTTAGAACTAAAGGCAATTTAGTACTGACTTCATGGCTAATAGGAAGGGAGGTTTAGTTCGTAGGTTACCATAGTAGTTTTTTTTTATGAGAATGAATGACGTGACGAGCTAGTCGTTCGCCTGGTGTTAAGCGACACTGCCGCCCATAACAGTTGCAGTGTCACTCGGAAATTTAAAATAAAAGTTTTGCGTGACACTGCACTGCGCACGTCATCCTGAGACATCACATAGTGTGAGATCAGGTCATAAAGACTCATTTGCCCAGTAATTTCACTGCTTGCATACTACTGCTTGGTAGAATTGGTAAAACCAGACATGCCCACGGGCCCGTGCCCTGCGGAATTACTAGTAAATAATCCTCATTGATCCCGCAGGCAATAGCCCACCCTTGGTAGAAAAAAATCCAAAAGTAATATATAACCAAGCAAATACAAAGAAATACAGCATCGTTTACGTTATGAGTATTGGCATAGTGTAACATTTACATTAACGGATGTTACTCAGTGACATATTTTTATGTCCTTTGATATAACTTCAATGGAATCGCCACGGGATGGCTTATTAGATTTCCCGAGGCTGTCTCTAGAGTCAAATATAAAAATATAGGTCTAAACCGTAGCTTTAGGCGATCCCTTATTCAAAAGGGACGAAATATATCTATTACTGTAACTGCATGTACGTTTGTATAGATACATTACGCATCTTTACAACAATAGTATATTCCTGCCGCGGCTTGCAATAAGTGCGTTGCAGGCGGCGATGAATGATGGCTGAGAGCGAAATGTAGCGCAGGTCCAGGCCATCACAGCGCGGTCAGCATTGCAGCCCTTGATGAACCAGCTGGAATCAAGGCCGAGACCGAAGATTGAGGCCTTTATAGCGCGGTCAGCAAGGGCTGCCACTGCTAGAATGCTGAGAGTGGAGCTAAGGTAAGCTCGAGGCATAGCATGGCCAGCAGTGCAGTTAATTTTTTTTTATGCTAAAATGGGCATGCATTTGGCAACAACTCGCCTGATGGTATGTAACGAAGCTGTCTAAGATGGAGCACGTTTACCCATGAGATGACAATTCACTTTAGACTTGAAAAAACCCAGGTCCAGGAGGAAATACTGTTATCGGAAGAGCATTTCTTTGCGGTTTGGACTAAGAATGACTCAGCAAAAGGCTTGCGGACCTGTGGCACACTAACGACGTAAGGATGTGAAGAATCACCAAGCCATTGTATTTCTATGATGGAAAGGGGATGCCGGAATGAGCTGATGAAGGGCATGCGCACACTCTCTAAAATGTAACCGATAGAAGACCGACAGACCGGCGATCTTGCGTCTGTGTTCAAGACTGAATTATTCCTTTAAGTAGTCTCTCATCGTTGATGACTATCACAACAGAACAACGATTACAACAATGATTTGCAACAAAGAGTACCGCGGTGATGGCGTTAATGCGTTACAGAGGCGAGCAGCAGATCCTTCGTGTCATCAGCAGTGAAGGGTTAAGCTGGGTTCAAGCTACAAGCGGGAGCGATCTATGTTAGAGAGTGAAAGAGAAAGCGGCATAACTTGTATTGTAGCGATTCACTTAAGGTCGTCATTTGATGGTCATGGTAAAAGGCCACAGATTGTTTACACTACCGAACAAAAAGTATCACAAAACAATTATTTTGTTATTTTTGTAGGGGCGCAGAATGCTAACGCGGCAGAAATTGTCACACGCGGCGACCGCGCCGCTCTGGCCCCCTCAGTCGTCTCTCCACCAGTACCACGTCATGTAGTTTATTAATTTTGTATTTCCAATTTATTATGTATTTTTACCGTTTCCATTATTTATTTATTTGTTCCGGAGAATCGTTGTTTCCTTGGAGTCCACCGCACCATGATTAGGAATACGTCCGAGTATGCCAGTAAGATTCTATGTTGCCACAATTTTTAACTAGTTAACCCGCTTCGGTTTCGCATGCGTTAATAAGTTTGACGTCCTAACCCTGGTGTTCATGGGAAGAGAGAAGTGAAAGGGAAAATGATGAATGAGTGGGACGGCAATAGATGAAAGGTTCTATTTGAGTAAAAGATAGCTAAGACACACGGAGTTTGGAAGTCCTCATCCTGTCGAAGGTAAAAGAAAAGGGCAATGGTAATAGGATGAATGGATGAATGGGACGGCAATAGAAGGGCTTGCCTCTCTTCTATTGCCGTATAATTCTTTTTTCCTTTTCTTTGTGACACACGGGTTCCTTATGGAGATTTAAAAATCTTGTCAAGAGGATGTATGTTGGGAAAAGCTTAGTACCTATTTAGGGTTCCGTAGATACACATTATACATAAGTATAGCTTTAATTAGAAATCCTTATGCGTAACAATAACTTAAATTACTCAAGTATTTTAGGTATCAGATATTACATCGTGAAAGAGAAATTAGTCGATATTAATAAATTATTTGATTTCTACTCCGTAATTTCATAACTTGGACCACTCCCTCTCCATGGCTATAAGCCCGTTTGATGTAGGCAAGGGTGAATATTTAATATCTTGATTAAACGTATTATTAACATTCCTTTCATTTCAACTTTAGACTTTAGAATTAAGATACTGACTCTAAAATCTAAATGAATAGGTACCCAAAATAAAAAAACCTGTTAGTATCTAGATTTCCAAAACAATTGTCTTTTTGGATTATGTCCTAGTCTGTGAGAGAAGGTTTGTGTCCCAACTGTGGGATCGTATTGGGATGATGTTAAATAAAAAAAAATGCTTTTTCTTTCATTCTTTTCTTTATGCTGGGGTACCTACTTATTATTGTAGTTGGAAAAATAAAAACCTTAGCCAGTTTTTTTTTGTTTTGGATACGAAACAGTTTTAATCTCAAATATTAATTATAGTGTTAATTTTAATTTGTTTCTTTATTTGTTTTTGTGGTTGTGTTTTATTGTGATCTTGTGTTTTGTTACAAATCTCATTTTATTATTAGAACTAAATTATGTCCAACCGGTATTTCCTTAGAAAATTATTTCGTGCCGCGAAGTAGGAAAATCTGTGTGCTTCTACCACAGATTACTATATCTCTACCTTAAACGAGAACTGTCAAACCATTAATTTACCGCCCGAAACCATCCCGAAACCAACAGAAGCCTGCAACAAAAAATAAATTAAAAACGTCAATCCAAGAGGCATGTGCGTTCTTTCCTTTGCAAATTGAATACAAAATCGTCCAAAACGTTTTGGCCTCGTTTCCCGTCTACTGGTTAGTAAAATAGGCACAAAATAGGTTAAGTTTAGGGGTCTTGTTAGTTCGGGCACGGGTTAAAGCCCGCGCATTTGTTAAATGTCAAAGTGACAGGCCGCCATTTTGTTTTCCGGACGCGTTCCGTTTGCGTTCAACAGGTTGGGTCGCTTTTAAGGTCCACTCTAAAGCGGGGAACCTCGAGCCGTTGAATTCTAACACATTGGTTTAGTAATAATAATAGCTCCAAAAAATGGAATAACTTACTTAATCAAATGCTACAATACAAAATTTAATTAAAATAATGTAGTACTGTTTTTAATTAGTACATACAAGGTATAAAAACATTTAAATGTATCAAAATCATCCGCGCCAACTGCGTTAGGCGCTGCGGCAATCTTCATAATTTTCAATAAAAATATTTTCATTTACACATTTTTACTCTTTAATAATCATCTATAAATGATGTACTATCATGGGCTCAATTTATGCTAATGAATTAAATTACATCCTGTATATACTTACCACTTTTTCAGAGATCATCCGTCAAAGTAGTGACCGCAGCGAACGTTGCTAACTTTACCGATCGGTTAAGAACGGTTTCACTAGAGCTACCTAATAATATGACACGTTTTTGCCCTTCTGCTAAAATTATAGGCACATTTCATTTATACCCTCCTTATCCGGTTCTCCCCTAGAATGCTAAGTAGGACAGATATGGGGCGGGGAAGGCGGGGATGATAAAAAATGTAAACAACAAAGATATGATTTATGACTTCTCGTTTACTCGTTCGCTGAAGATTTTTCATTTTAGATTAGGTTTGTTAATAGTGACAAACATAATATAAAATGCCGCTACCTAAGGAGCAGACTCAATGGTTTTACTAAAATTAGAATAATACAATTTATTGAATTGCTCATAAAATAATGTTTTGCTGCACAAACAGGTTACATTTTTAGGGTTCGCAACCAAATAGTAAAGCGAACCTTATTACTGAGGCTCCGCTGTCTATCTGTCATTTGTCACGAGGTTGTATTTTATGACCCGTGGTCGTTAGAAAGTTAAAATTTTCACACATGTAAAAACCAGAATAAAATCAATGTTTAAGGGGGCCCCCATAGAACAAACGTAATTTTTTGCTCGTTTTTACATATAATGGTACGAAACCCTCCGTGTGCAAGTCTGACTCGCACACGCTGGTCATTAAAAGTTACTGTTAGTGTTGTTACTGTTTTGAAAATAACTTAGCAGAATCGTTCGTGCCAACTGCGTTAGGCGCCGCTCTACTTTATATCAGCATGAAATGTATGCATCGAACGGTAAGGTATTAACTAAATACCATATTGGGTATATTCGACTTAAGCTTAAGTGTTAGGTATATACCTCTGAATATATATATATATATATATATATATATTAAATAAATAATATACTGGGTTCGAAAATAGTCATTTAATCAGATTCACTACTATTTATATTAGTACTTGAACAATAATCATCATCATCGTCGCAAAAATTAATAATTATTCGATTGTCTATAAAACTGCCGAAATGCACATCTCTGTCAAAATCATGCATTACCAGACCAGTTAACATAATTTGTAATGTGGGAACAAGCTTTCTTCAGCAAAATTTCCATTCTCTTTACGGTAAAGGATGGCTTAGTATTGTGAAAGATTATTTTAGACAATGGTATAAAGAATAAATAAATAAAATATGAGATACCATGTAAAAATAAAAGTTTATATAATAATAATTATAAGATATAGTAGCGTGGATAGAGTAGAATATATTAAATATATTCTACTCTATCCACGCGAAATTGACGAAGTTGTGGCCCCGCAGGAGCCATATATTAAAAAGAAGTTTAAGTTGCACCATAATAATCATTGTTAATCATGGTGTTTAACAAAGTAGTGATTATGTATTTATAACATCAATGTTTAAAACTAAATTGCAGTACCCGCCAAAGAAAGAAATATCAGCGAATTGCTTTGGCGAGGAAAATTTGTATGTACCGATACTTTTTACAAAAAAAGTCAAGATTAACATTATTAATATTATAATCACACTTTCGAAGTAGATCATTCGCGAACTACACAAGATTATCTCACTGAATTATTCTCGCCTAAAGATTTGATTCGATTAATTACCTTATTCTACAATTTCCGATTAATCGGATGTGTAATAGTCGCAACACTATTTTTGAAAAAAAAGTGCTGCCAGCTCCTAAAGAATGTTCTCCGTAGATAACTTAATACCCTTAGAACCCCCTAAAACCCCTAAGATTTTTTGTATTCCTAGCATACTTTGATTAGGTTTACATCACTTACATATTTTTATTGATGTTGTAAGTACATAAGTATTTGAAACTCGCAAAATAAAGCAATAACTAAACAAAATGTAAAAAAGAACAAAATTCGTACATTTTTGTATTCGGAAATCCCTTTAGGTGAGTTACCAATTAATTAATCATGTTAATCGTGTTTTCTGCGCCTATGAAAAATCTTGAGTGAGATTCTATGGTGTGTTGCTTAGCCTACTTTAGTGAGAATCTTACCATCATGATGCTTTGCATCAGGTCCGTTCATGTGAGCCGTCCCGCTGATGGACGCAAATGGAATCGCCTGATCGCTCGTTTAAATTTTGATAAAATTTAAATAGGCTTTTCTTTTCTTCTCATGAGATGATTAATTTTATAGGGCGAAGATATATTAAATATTAAATAAAATGGTTTTTGTTCCGCAGCATAGAACACAATCTTAGCAAATATTATCGCTTGTTTTATAGAAAAATTACCGTTTATCTTGATGAAATGTATGGAAATGCTGATATTTTTCTAATGTTTTTTTAACTACATCTAAAACGCAAATGTAGGTTATCAACAGACATTTTTTATGCTGCCACCATTAAAAATACCGAAATATATGCATTTACTTGCTCCCGGTGTCTCCTTTGGTTCAAAAGTATTCTGTGTTAATCCAGTGTACCTACAAGATATCTGTATTCCAAACATCCAAATTCGTAGCGTGAATAGGGCACAAACAAGCACACACAACCTTCGCATTTATAATATTAGTGTGATAGTATGATTCTTTTTTAGTATAGGAAATTCATCCTGACTTCTCCACCTAAAACACCCTCAAAAATATTAATCCCCTAAGAACCCCCATTCCCCTTTTACCACAAAATTTAGGGAAAAAATCTCTAGCTTGGTATCCCTCGAAATGTCAAAGTGTACCTATTAGATTTGATCAACTGTAGATGATGTACTATCATGTACTCGATGTATGCTAACGTATTCAATTGCACCCAGTATTTATCCTTTCAAACAAAAACAATTTGTTTACAAGCAACGGAAATGGGAGGCACGCGGTCTCATCAGGTACAAACAAAAAATAGCTCGCACGTGAAGATAATGCCTAAGTGATCGTGTCGTGAGCGTTACTAGTTAGTGTCCAGGGGGCAACCACAACGTCTTATAGCATTATTACTTCAATATTACTTCAATCATTTATTGACGAATGACATGAAAGTAAGAATACTTTAATGTTGCAGAGCCAGAGCAGTTTTGATGACGTCACGTTAAATCGTTCACTCAAATACAACTGTCATGTCATACCTTTACATCATGTTGACACTGACGTGCGACAGTGATAACGCCATATAAAAATGTAGACGTCTCGTTCATACGCAGGAGTACTTTATAAGTTCATGGTACGAATTCGAACAATATTATTGTAACCTTAACTTCGGCAACACACAATAGCCGGAGTTATTCCGTTGTTTAGGATGAGGTATCTGTACTGTAGGTATTATATTATCTGAGTGAGGTAACAAATATTATAAACAATACAACCAAAGATCCACAGTCCTCTTTTTTAGAAATTGGTAGAAAATTTCTCTTAAATCGACCAAAAGTAACAGATTAAACGTATTAATTTAATAATCCACCCTAAAACAGTGGCTTAAAATGGCCTTTAGTGACATTTTCATCTTAACAACTTACTAAACAATTGATTAAAGTTTTAATTCAACCCCCGCGAGGTCCGCGCCCTCGGCTTCCCTTTGATCTCCCGCCTTTGTCGGCGACTGTTTGAAGTGGCTAAAGTTTACGTAGCCTAACTATAAAGTTGGATGTCTCGTTGAAGTTTTATCTCGGTAAAGTATTCTGTAAAAGAGCCATGTAATATTGTATGATATTTCAATGATAACATATTCTTAACCCCATTTTTACCGTTTATCTGTCTGTGTAGCGAGTTCAATGGTAAATGCACTACATTTTAAAATAAATGTTATTTTTTTTCATCGATAGGCTAACTTTTCACCGCTGTATCATCTGTACCCCTAGTACAAGGTATCCAATACGTGAATACGCGCGAATCCATTTAAAATTTGTACTGCCATTTTTAGTTCATCAACGTGTCCGCTAGGGGCGCTGCAGAGAAATGTATGGGAGAAAAGGGAGAAAACGTAAACGAATCAAGTTTTAGTAAACTATCGAAACTCGTACTAGGGGTACTGATGGTAAGTGATGACGCGGTCGACGATCGAGCAGCTTGCCTGGAAGACACCGGTTCACTCTAGCCTTAAAATCTCCCAGATTAAAATGTCTAATTTAAGTATTAGGTATTTAGTGTTATCAACTGTGGAGTGTTAGCTTTTGGCCTATAATCAGCATTTTTTTTTTTCACAACAGGTAATAAATAAATTAAAGCAAGAAGAGCTGGTAAGGTGTTCCATTCCTTTGTTGTCCGAATTATAAACCGAGGAATTAAAACGCTTTGTTATACGAAACAATTCTAACCATATAATAATAATTTATAATATAATATTTTTTTTCCTTGAAAAGCAAAACGATATTCCAGAATCGCAAGTTTAGGAAACATCATCATACAAGTATATGACAATATCATAGAATGTTCTCGAATGGCGACCCGAGACACGTGACAGTTCTGCCAACTCAGCATTTTATAACGATGTGACATCGCACACTCAGCAATCACTGAAACACGGAGTTGAGATAACAGTTTAACGACTATCTCGTGTAAACTTCGTTATTCGTATGAGTTGTAAAAGTTGACATATCTCTTGAGAATCCGTTCGACCGATGAACAATCCCGCGTATCACATCATTAAGGCAACATCTTCGTGCATCCTCTATCTCTGGTGGAACTTAAGAAAATTCCAACCATTGAAAAACCTGCAAAATTTCATCACAAATGTTCAACAAAAAAACTCTTTTAAAAAAAAAACAGGAAAAAAAACAAGATTTCATACATTAAAACAGGAGTGTTGCAGTGTCACTCGGAACTTCTTCTTCTTCTTCTTTAATGGCTTTCTATCGCTTATGTCAAGTCAAAGTCATATTTTGTCAGTCAAAACGCCAACAATAAAATGGTGGAAATTTTACTGAAGACTCTAAAAAAAGGCCGAAGCAAAAACGAAAATGCATGGTTTTATGATCTTGAAACCATTTGCCAACACTCGTGCACATTCACGAACACTTAACGGATAATAATCCACCCTTATTACACATTAAAGTTCAAGATACACTAGTTTTGAAAAATAAATTTAAAATTCACAACCGCCATTGTCGGATTTTCTCAAAAGCCACTCGGAAGTTTCGCGTGACACTGCACTGCGCACGTCATCCTGAGACATCACACAGTCTAGTTATAAGATCACTAGACTGTGTAATCAGGTCATCAAGTCTTATTTGTCCTGTAATTTCACTAGCTACAATGCCCTTCAAACCGAAACACAGTAGTACTTGCACACTTGGCGGCAGAATAACTGGCAAAGCGGTAGTACCTACCTAGACGAACTTTGCAAAAAGTCATACCACCTAGTAACCTTTTTATAAGGTAAACAAACGGTTTTGAGAACTCAAAAGATTTGGAAATAGGATATAATATATATCACTTTTAACAGAGGTTCTGATAATCCAAAGTACACACCCCTATAGCTGCAGGCGTAGCTTTTATAGGTCTTAATCCCCAAGGGGTCAGGGTGGTTGGACATTTCGTAATTTTTTACACATAAAACGGAATGACCGCGCTCGTGTATTTTTCAACCCTTCGTGTTATTTCCGGGATAAATGAAGGCGATATGAGGGGATGTTTTGGCGTGGAATTGTTTCAAGTTGGGTTGATGAATGGTGGTCATTTTTATTTATTGAAAGTTTACAAAACTGGGAATATATAACTTAACTACATAAAAAAACAAACATCTTACTAAAATCATGCGGTGGACGCATGCCTTTCTAGATGTATGAATGAAATTATAATAACCATGGAGCTAATAAAAAAAGAAGGAGGGAATCCCGTCTGACCTGAAACTGAAGCACCCTTAGGAAGCCGGAATGCTTCGTACGTACGAGCGGGGCACGCACACACTCACATCATAGGCAGCCGGTCGCCATACTTTCATCTTTCACACATAAGTAATATGTCTGCCATTTTGGGCTTCAGTTCGATATCAATCAAAACTCAATCCTTCTTTTTTATTTCATCATGATAATAACCTTATTATAACAAAGAAGAAGAAACTGAAAACCAATTGTTACAGTTCCTACGATTTTACGTAGATATGTATGGTGTTTAGGGTTCCGTACAGAGTGTAATAATACCGGTCAAGTGCAAGTTGGGTCCGCTGAGGGTTCTGTAGACATTTGCCCCGTTTTTAATTATCTGCTGCAGAGTATGCACTACATAATTGTACAAAGAAGGTCGTACTTATGTTTGCTGTTTTCAAGATATTAAAAAACCCACTTCAAACATATTCCTTCTATTAAATACTCTCCTGTAATCCAGGGTCATAATGCATATTATGTTGAATGACGTGACGAGCTAGTCGTCTACCTGATGTTAAGTGACATGGCCCCCATAACAGTTACAGTGTCACTTGGAACACTAGAATATAAAGCATTGCTTACGTTATTCTGAGACAGAACCGTCTTAATAAGATTACAGATTGTGATATTGGCTCACAAAGTCTCATTTGCCCAGTAATCGCACTAGTTACAATACCGTTTAAACCGAAACACAGTAGTGCTTGCACATTAATGCTTATCGATAGAATAACTAGCAAAGCGGTGGTACCTACCTATAGACGAACTTTGCAGAAAAGTCCAACCACCTAGTACGTTGTCATTATCCTATCTTCGCATATTTTTGGTATGAACATTTAACCCCTATTTTACCCCACAAACATTACATCCCATCCCCTAACAACCTCTGGACCAACGGAGGCAATTCCAAAACTATCATAAAATTGAATTTATGGTTCCCACTTCCCGAAGCTAGCCGTAAATCGAACCTAGGTTTCCTGTACTCGTAAATCTCTAATACTATTTTTACGATTAAAATCGATAATAATTTATAGATTGATTAAAACGTCGGATTCGTTATATTAGTGGGATAGGAGAAGACACTACAATACAATTAATACAATAACTATTAGAGTGTATATAACACTCTTCTTTTTTCCAACCGATTTTGAAAAGTAGGATTCTTTTTCATGTTCATTTCTCATATTTCAGTCATTCAAAACATACATAAATTCAGTCAATTCAGTTGACTTTTTCGATTTTTGTTTGTAACTGAATTTTGTCGCCTTCCTTAATGGTAAACGGTTTATTAAATCAGATTAAAATTAAAAAATACCTTTTGTTTCGAAGGATAATCTTTTAGATTGGTCCCAAAGAAATTTACGTATATATGTGATAATAACAGTATGTACTAGGTATTAGATATAGGTTCCAGTAACTGTTAAACTCTTGCGTGCCTTATACCCAATAGGCATGATGACTAAAATTTATTTTTTGGATAAATTAATTATAACTCTTCAAAAGATAAATATTTGTAAAAAAAAAATTTAATATCTCTAAAAATGACAAAGTTACAGGCATTTTAAAAACCGGAATAAAAAGAGACGGTCAGTGACGTCAGAGGAAGGTCGTTTATAGTACCTCATCACTAAGCTGTGGTAGCTTTTCATACAAGGGTACAAGGGTAGGCAACGCACCGGCAATGCCCTTGGTGTTGCAGATGTCCGTAGGCGGTGGTGACCACTGACCACTTACCATCAGGTGGGCCGCTTGCTTGTTTGTCACTCATTACATAAAAAAACTCTTTGGCATGTGACGTCACGAGTAGATTTTTCATAGTTACTCTGGGGGCGCTCTGTTTCGCGAGAAAGAGACAGGTGATGCCTCGTGTAGAAACTTTAAAAGCTTATTACTCTGTCATTTTTTTATCAATTTTGCTTATTTTTTCAATTATTGCATTCATTTTTAATCTTCTTTATGAAATTAATATTTACTTGTTCATTTTTAATAGTAGTCATCATGCCTATTAAAGATCAATAGTGTGATAATGAAATATGTTAGCAAAGCTTGATTTTTTTAGGTGTCGAGGCCGTAATTGTTTGCTATTCTTAGGTTTTCACCTTCACCCTTCAACATGTCAAAAATGTTTACCACACCAGTGAAAACATATAACAAACAAACAAACAAACAAACAAACAAACATACAAAAAAGCAAACAAACAAACTACATTTGTGTTTTGTAAACATTCTATACAAAAGATTAACTTGTTAGATGCGTTTACGTCATAATCACCTAATCTTTACTCCCCCTCCCCCAACTCCACCACTATCCCACTATTCTCCCAATTCCTTAAAATTTCCCCAACTATTACACCGTACATGCAATTTACCCCGTACTCCTGCGATAAACAACCCAACTTCCCCCAACCCCTCGCAAAAATACGCAATATCGCGTGCTTCCAACCGAATTATCATTTGGGCCATATTCACCACACCTGGTTACTGTTGGCTGCGGGCCAAAGGTTGGGTACACCTGGCGGTTTACTACAACCTTCAACTATGTGCAGCATTATATTATCTGTGCTACAGCTATCTGCCGTGGTATTGAGCGCTTTATTTATGTGAACAATGTTTTGATGGAATTACAAGTTGTTACGAAGTTGTGATTTGTGCCTAAAATTATTTTTTGACTGAGTGATTTCTGTTTCAGCTTGGGATTGAACGATTTCGTTTGTCTGGCTGTTTTCCTGGCGAACTTGGATATAGTTAGGTTTTTAGGGTTCCGCACTCAAGGGGTAAAACGAACCCTATTATTAAGGCTTCGCTGTCCATCCATCTGTCTGTCTGTCACCAGGCTGTATCTCATGAACCGTGATAGTTAGACAGTTTTTATGACACGTCAAATCTTTCACTCAAATACATCATGTTGACATCAAAGTGCGACAGTGATAACGCTATATAAAAATATAGACTTCTTGTTCTCATGCAGGAATACTTTATAAGTTCATGGTACGAATTCGAACAATATTATTGTTACCTTGAAGCATTACTGTCATGAACCATGATTTTTTTTGTATTAGTTTGTGGTAGGGCTGTTGGGAGCTCCCATACAACAATGGTTATTTGTGCAACAAGAGAGCAAAGTTGATTTTTGCTTCGACTGCTGATGTTGAATCCCGAGCAAGGGAAGGATTCTAGTATTGAATCACGAGCGTAGCGAGTGATTCTAAGTTAGAATCCTGAGCGAGCGAGGGATTCAAAGGCACGAGATGCAATAACTTTGCTCTTGAGTAGCACATACAACTTTTCATCTCAGTAGTGAGAACATCATTACAGGTAGGTACTTTTTTTTTCTCTTATATTTTGGCTCCACATAATTATGTGTGGAGCCAAAATACACTATGGACTGGCTAAATACATTATGGTGTAACTATACACAATACTTGACACTGGCTAAATACACTAGTATTGTTGGATATTTTCATCGAGTTTTAGAATATTTTACGTAGTCAAGCCTTAGTCATATTAGTCACAGTCCAGTCTAAGTCAAGCTCCAGTAAAGTGGTGGCAAGTTTACTAGAAGCTTTTATGGAATTTTGGACGCAACACGTTTCACCACATTATATCACTTGACCACAATCATGCTCGTAATTCAGCACTTAATGCGTAAAACGCCACCAATTTTAAACATTAACACTGGAAAAAGCACAAGTTTTGAGAAATAATTCAATGCAACGACGTGAACTTTTTCGCGTTCCCGCCAAAACTCAGGTAGGTACTTACCTAGTAACGAAACGCTTTCGCGTTTCCGCCAAAAGTATGACTAAAGAACTTTCTTTAGAAGACAGACTAAGAACTAAAAGGAAAAAAAATATTTTCATATTCTCTCCAAAACTCCATATAAATTGTAACCTAAAGCTGGCTAAATACGCTTACCGCAAAGTGTTATTAAAAAATCACTTTGTCTCACGCAGTGAGTACTTTTTTGCTCGTTTTTATAGATAATGTCACGGAACCCATCGTCCGCGAGTCCGACTCGCACTTGACCAGCTTTTTTAGCCGCCGGAGCCGATGGATGCAGGAGGCGAGCAGCCGCTCAAAGTGGCGCTCTCTGGGGTAGGCCTATATTCAGCAGTGGACGTCTTCGGGCTGTTAATAATGATGATTACTTAAGTGGCAGCCCTACAGAATAAATCAATTTGGTAATATAATCCAATCTATAAATAGGTCATATACTCATTTCATAGCGAAATTAAACACAGAAAGTACAATATTAAGTTGTTTCAGAAAGGGGAATTGCGAAATTCATTATTAACAGAAAAAGTAATTGAAGCTGGGGTTTCTTTAAACTTGTTCAAATATAAAGTTTGAATGGAAGTAAATACGGGACGCGGGACAGATGTTGAAAGGAGTGCTGCTAGAACTCGCTCTTGTATTGTTTTGTTGAAAATTGTAGAGGAAATGTAGTTTGTAGCTTTCTTTGTCTTTTTCTCAGCTATCTCTTTCTATAGAACGTATTTGTTACATCCGTGTGTTCCTCGAACTGTCGTTTCACTTGCAATTAAAGTGATCACTGAGTGTTTTTAGGGTTCCGTACACAAATGGTAAAGGAAACCCTATTACCAAGGCTCCGCTGTCTATCTGTCGGTCCGTCTGTCCGTCTGTCAAAGGCTGTATCTCATGAACCCCGACTGTTAGAAAGTGTAATTTTCACAAATGGTGTATTTCTGTTGCCGCTATATAAACAATGAGGCGTTTTATTAAAAAAAAAGCTGTAATTTTATAAAGATCCGATAGATGGCGGTAAAATGGGGGTTTTAAGTTCTATCATTGTTAATATAATTATGTATCTAGTTTAATATCCTAACCTTATTTTATGGAAGACATAATTATACTCTAATTGCTTTCTATCGACAAATCGACAACGCACTATGTGATTCACTCAACTGAATTTGACTTTTCCTTGTACTCTGTCTGTTGAAATACGTCGTTAGTACGCCATTTAGTGACAGAAGCCGAAACAGGTTGTTTTTTTAAATAAAACTCTTCATTACTATAACACATAATAAAATAAATACTTAAGGGGGCTCCCATACATTAAACATGATTTTTTTGCTGGTTTTTATAGATAATGGTACGGAACCTTTCATGAGCGAGTCCGATTTGCACTTGGCCGGTTATTATTCCCTTGAAATGTTATAATTTACAGTATATTTCAGTTTATAATAGGCAACCTTCTCAAACCAAATAAATAGAGCTTAGACGAGTGCACAATATACGACCAAAGTTATTCGCAGTTCCATCTCGATATCCCAGTTGTTTATTGAATATACTCTGGATGGATGACGAATAGAGCGCTGTGGCTTTATGCCAGCTGGGCTACCACAAACTAATACAAAACCATAATGTTTCATGGCATTAATATTTCAAGGTTACAATAATATTGTTCGAATTCGTACCATGAACTTAAAAAGTATTCCTGCATGTGAACGACACGTCTACATTTTTATATGGCGTTATCACTGTCGCACGTCAGTGTCAACATGATGTAAAGGTATGACATGACAGTTGTATTTGAGTGAACGATTTAACGTGATGTCATCAAAACTGCTCTGGCTCTGCAACATTTAAGTATTCTTACTTTTATATCATTCGTCAATGTATGATTGAAGTAATATTGAAGTAATAATGCTATAAGATGTTGTGGTTGCCCCCCCGACGGTAATTTTTACAAGATGGCGGCCGGCACACCCTTGACAGTAAAGTTCTTTGGCCTTTCGCAGTTAGCGCATTTAGTCTTCATTCACAACACTAATTAATAAAAATTAGATATAGGCTGTGTTTTATACCTACTGTGGTTTTCTTAAATCTTAAGAATTATTTTGATATATTTAATTTTTGCTTTCGATACGTAGGTTCCAGGCATACGGCTTCTTTAGAATGAAAATGCATAGGATCTGCCATCCTTATTTAACAAAAATTGAAATTGCCTTTTCAAAGAGCGTTCGTGTTCGTTTTTTTAAATTTTTGTTGTCCGAAAACTACGAACATTTTTTTGCGGGGAAACGGGTGATTTCTGAGGGAAGTAGCAACACGTCTAGTTACAAATATTCAATGAAGTGTTGCTAGGTCTTCGCACGTTTGGGCATAGCTTTAAAAGTCAAACATTTTAAATATCGAATTTCAGCAAAGTAAGCGCAATTTTATTAAAAAACCAAAAATAGAACTAAAACAAAATAATGCAAAATAATGATAAAGCCATATCTTATTCACTATAACTAAATAAAATCACACAGAAAATCTTAGAAGTACTTTTTAAGTTGTTACCACAATTCGCCCGCTTTTAAATGTCCAAATTTAAGGTACAAAATTACCTAACTCGGTGTCTCAACGGAAATCGAACCCCGTACAACTAACACTGCAACCACTACACCACGGAAGCTACCAGTTATCTGCAGTCTTTTTCTCCCTTATTAATTAAAGGTCCCCGCTGCCAAGTCACATCTAACCTCAAAAATACGACTTGAACTCCCGCCAAAAGTCGAGTCGCCGCCATTTTGTTATGAAAATTAATGTCTCTGCCGACGCTGGCAATAAGCCATAGAGCCTTCTGTCATCTCGCACTAGTTTTCAATAAGCAACGGGCAAGATTGAGCTGGAGATTTTTCAATGCGAAGCATCTTGTACGATGCGAAAATTATTACGTAGGACTATTGAATAAGAAAGAATACGAGTTGCATGAGATGTGTTATAGGTCGTTTTATCCTTTTAAAAAAAGGGGTTAAAAAACAGATTTAGGTTATTTTCGTGGTCTATGGATTAAGAAATTATTAAGATCTTCATCATCATCAGACCTTCACTAAAGTTTCATCTGCGGGGTGATTACGTAACTTTGACAGCAATGCAACAGGAGAAATTTCAAACCGAATTTGAAAATTTTCATAGTAACTATGCACATAAACTGCGTATTGAAACTGTCAAATCCATACATTTTTGTGTTTCTATTGGTTGCAATCAAGTTACATAATCGCCTAGCTGATCACCACGCAAGTTGCTTCTAAGTTCTACGGAGAAAAAAAATCGGTTCAGAAATCTTAAAGAAATCGGTTAACATATCTCTACATGAAGAACGCAGTCGGACATGAAATCTTTTTTGAAGTAAGTTAATTTACAGACTTATAATTTCCTTAGTAACTTGAATGGAAACATAGCGTTTCATATATTTAGGCGCAGTAATACCTACCTCTATAAAATCATAATTTGTCTATAAAATAGGCCACATGCAATATTAAAGCAAGCAAATAAAGCCTCGAGTGGCAACCCTTTCACGATCTTGAGAACTTGAATAAAACCTTGCAAATATAACCTCTTTATTACGACAATAACGTAAGTAGAAAACGCGCGAAACCATTTCTCGTTTGACAGCTGTGGCAGCCATATTGCAAGATGGCGGCCATTTCCCGCGCTCGTCACGTACGCAGACGGAGTGGGACAAATAGCATACAGGATTTATTATTATTTACGAGTTTCTTTGCGCTTGAGGGAAACAATATTTGGAGATTTTGAGATTTTTCCGGCTTAGTACTTTTGTGTGGAGTATCTAGTTGATAAAGATTAATGGCTGAAAACTTGTATACCTTTACGTTGCGCGATGAATCCAGTAATTCCAAATAGTCATTAAATTTCCATGCAATATTGTTTACAGAAGCAGATAGACGAAAATAAAACTAAATAATAGAATCATGTCAAAACCATGGTCGGAACCATCGGTCAGAACTATATGTTTTTTTTATATTTTGGCTCCATAGTTTATTTAGCCAGTGTCAAGTATTGTAATTTTTCATAGTGTTATGAATTTAAGGGGGTACGTTTTACTCAGCGCGGCAAATTGAAATTTTCACCTAGATAGCAAATGCCAATAAATAAATTTCATCCTGATTTTTCAGTCTGTAGCCATTTGTTGCTAAACTAGTGATATCTAGGTGATACTTTCAATCCTAATTTGTTAATACATTCTATTTACTTGCGCAAAATCAGTTTTCATGTAATCACGTTGAGTAATTAAGTTATGATTGGCAAAAAAACCCAAGAAAATTTGAATTAGCCGCCCTGATTGAAACGTCTTAGACATCGTCCAGTATAAGTCATGCTCCAGTAAAATGGTGGAAACTTTACTAGAAGCTTCCATGGAATTTTGGAACAACACGAAAAATCACGTTTCACCACATTATATCACTTGCCCACAATCATGCTCGTAATTCAGCACTTAATGCGTAAACGCCACCAATTTTAAACATTAACACTGTTGTTTCTCAAAACTTGTGCTTTATAACACTGTTATAAAGCACAAGTTTTGAGAAATAATACAATGCAACGACGTAAACTTTCACGCGTTCCCGCCAAAATTCAACTTTACGTTTCCCTACGAAGTTTATCAGTACAAACAGCTGTCCGCATCAAATCACGTGTCTTCATCCAATCATTTTGCCAATGACAAAGTAGATTACGCAACGGAACTCCCTAATACGGGAACCATAGACAATCAATCTGTTTCATAACCTAATCTATCACTGACTTTGTCTGTGGCATAGAAAATGGCGCGATTTAGCAACAAAAGAGACAGTTACGTAGTAAATTATATGCTCGTTGAAAGATACGATACATAGAATAAAATATAGAGTTTTGGCGGGAACGCGGAAAAGTTCACGTCGTTGAATTGTACTATTTTTCAAAACTTGTGCTTTGTCCAGTATTAATGTTTAAAATTGGTGGCGTTTTACGCATTAAGTGCTGACTTACGAGCATGAGTGTGGGCAAGTGATATAATGTGGTGAAACGTGGTTTTTCGTCTGAAACTCCATAGAAGCTTCTAGTAAAGTTGCCACCACTTTGCTGGAGTATGACTTAGACTGGACTATGACTTCCTGACTCAGACTGGACTATGACTATGACTAGGACATGACTTTGCGTGAAATAATTTATAACACGATGAATTTATAATACTTGACTATGTGTGGAGCCAAAATATAACAAAAAAAAAATGGGTGAGCTTAAACCCTGCAAATATTTGGGTCTTTTATCATCATCATCATCATCATCATCATCAACAGATTGAAGACATCCACTGCTGAACAAAGGCCTCCAGAGAACACCACTTTGAGCTTGTGCTCGCCTCCTGCATGCTGCCCGGCTCCCTGCGGCATTCAATATCATCTGTCTATCTACTAGGGGGCCCCTAGTTACGCCTACGCTTCCGTCTTCCGATTCATGGTTCCAGATTCAGTAGTTTTTCTCCAAATACGGCCCTGAAGTTATGGAGCGGCGTTATAGAACTGAAACGCATGTGAAATGCGCGTCGTTAATGGAAAGCCTTCGAGGTGCAGCGCGGCGTTACGCGACTAACATTGGAATTCATAGTGAAGGTGGGGGCTCCTCTAGAGGATGATTCAGGCGTTGTGCGGAAAATTCTAGCTTTATGCATTTCATAAACAAAAGCAGCCAATGTTGCATGATCCGAGGCTGAATGCTGATTGTCCGAATTTCGTCAACCAATCGGTCCCCTTGCTTTCATTTCGTGTTATTTTATTATTTTGTGAAGTATCGTGATATTTAAAATACGAATAAGGTATATCGGTATCGTTTCTTCAACATTTACCAGCTAAAATAATATATTTAACACAAAATATACAAAAATAATATTTCTTTTAACTTTTTTGTGAGTGAGTGACGGGTGACATTTTGGCGCGACTTTTGATAGTTTACAGAATTTTCATAGACAACTTGATTGAAATCGTAGAGTATTTAATTAAAATGCGGTTCAGTTAGTGGTTTCTCCAGCGATTGTTTATGAAAGTCAAAGAATAATGATCTAGCATTTAACCTCAAGGTAAAAGTGGAATGATTGATTTTGGGGGTTCGTTCAACCTTTGTTTATGAATCCCACTGTAAATGTATCGGATTTCCATCGAGCGGCGTAGCGAAACTCTTGTACAGTGTACAAGCACAGAGCGCCATCGTGGGAAGGGGCGTGGCGGTATAATCATAATCTTAGTCATTTATTTCAAAATATTTGTTATAAGTCACGTCAAGTTTAATTCACCGTACCATTTCAAATGACACAAAAAACAAACGCTACCAGTCTATAAGAGCCGCGCAATCTGTCACCGCCTCGCTTGTATCTCAACTGTGCCGACACAGCATGTGATCAACCATAATGGAGCCGACCTGATTACAAAATGGATGCGAAGATCGGAGTGAGAGTCGGCTTAAAGTTTCGGCCACACCTGCGCGGTAAACAGCGACTGCGAGTGCGTTTGTGGTTGGTATCTTTGCTAGACCCCCTGGTCGAACGTGGGAATACCGCGTTGGCAGAGCGAAATGCACGCGTACGCGGGTCGTTTTGTGGACGAGCAGGTATGCACGTCTAAAGTTTCCCGTTGTGAATGATCAGTGATCACCCTTCGCGGGCGTTTTGACGCGTGGGTTAGGTAAAGCTTTTGCTCTAACACTGGCTTTCGCTCAGGGAGAGTTTATGTATAGGCTGTGTATAAGTACTCCACGCTGGAAGTGTGGGTTAGTGGATGACACATGTCTTCCAATCGTGATCTTTGAACATTTTTTTATTAGAATGAATGACGTGACGAGCTAGCCGTTCACATGATGTTAAGCAACACGGCCGCCCATAACATTTGCAGTGTTATTTGGAATTTGGAATAAAGTTTCGCGTGACTGCACTGCGCACGTCGTCCTGAGATATCACACAGTCTAGTAATCAGATTACTACACTGTATAATCAGATCATAAAATATCATTTGTTAAGTAATTTCACTAGCTACAGTGCCCTTCAAACCGGGACACAGTAGTGCATGCAAACTACTACTTGGGAGCAGAATAACTGGCAAAGCGGTGGAACCTACCTAGATGAACTTTGCAGAAAAGTCCTACCACCTAGTAAAACAACATGCCGATTTCCTTCAGCGTTATAAAAGTGAGTCCACTCATGATTTGAAAAGTGATTATTTATTTATTTATTTATTTATGGACCTTCAACAGTCAAGAGTAATTGGTCCAGGGTCAAGAAGTATTTGAATCTGGATGCGTCAATTTGAAAGTCGCAACGGTTACCGCTGAGCTATGGCCGCTTCCAACCTGTGCTTCAAACCAAAAATTTAGTGTAGTCTGCATAAGTAGGTACCTATTCCAAAGTCTTAGAAGCTCTCCGACTACCCCCCGAAGACTCATATTGAAGCTAAAGAGTCTTGCAAATAAAAAATATACAGGATGATGAATGAGACGGATACTATCAATGTTCTCTGTCTCATGATCATAGAGAAATGAAGAGATTTATGCTGCCGAGGTTTGCGTACTCGTAGGTTAGCTAGAATGGTCACGACATTCCATAGGGTCCACTCTTCCAGGGCACGTAGCCTTCACGCTTATCCCGGCAATAGGCATGATGACTACTATTAAAAATGAACAAGTAAATAATGCTTTCATAAAGAAGAATAAAAATGAATGCAATAATTGAAAAAATAAGTAAAATCGGTAAATAAATCACGGAGTAATAAGCTTTTAAAGTTTCTATAGGAGGCATCTCCTGTCCCTTTCTCGCGAAACAGTGCGCCCCCACAGTTACTATGAAAAATCCACCTGTGACATCACATGCCAAAGATATTGTATGTAGAGCTACCACAGCTTAGTAATGAGGTACTATAATGACATTGCTCTGACGTCACTGGCCGTTAGAGCTATCTCTTTCTATTCCGGTTTTTAAAATGCTTGTAACTTGGTCATTTTTTGAGATATTTTACTTTTGTTTTAACAAAAGTTTATCCTTTGAGGAATATTTTTATTTTATGCAAAAAAAAATTTTAGTCATCATGCCTATTTCTCAAGTCGAGGCTCGGTGGTTCCTTTTTAATGCCTCGATGATAGAGACCTACAGCATAAGCCAGATCAAAAAGAGAAGACACAGCAGGAATACTCCTGCGCATTTAAGCTTGGTCCCCCAACTTAGTTACAGATCCCCCTGTATACAAGATTTAGCAATTCAAATGTAGAGAGTTTTGTCATCTAGCGAAAAACTTTCTGAATTCATTACTGGTCCTCGCAGATTCAAGTTTTAAAGGCGGTTTGTGCTTTGAACATTTTACTTTATTGTCCAAGTACTTTTACTTTCGAGTCTAGAACTGCGCCCGGGAGAGAAGAGGGGATTATTCCTGCCTCGTGACTGACTTTATGAAAAGACTTTAAAACATTTATTTCGGACATCACACAGCATTACACTATAGGAAACACACTAAAAATTACACTAGAAAAACAGAAGATAAAAATATCAGCTTCGGTTCTTACCCTGCTCTCCTCCATTCCTTTCTATTCTAGTATATTGATCTTATAGTCTATACACTTTTATCTATAATGTACTTTTTGGATCATTCAATTTTTACCGATCCCGATGGATGCAGGAAGCAAACAGTCGCTTAAAGTGGTGCCCCGTAGGGGAAGCCTATACCATACAATACCAAATCGATGCGTTAATTCCGTAAATATCTACACGTGACAGGGTTTAGATACTTAGTTTCAAAGGATGCTAATGATAATTACACCCAATATTATCATCATCTTCATTAACAGCCTGAAGACATCCACTGCTGAACACAGGCCTCCCCCACAAAGTGCCACCTTGAGTGGCTGCTCGCCTCCTGCATCCTTTCACTAAATCGTAGGTCCACCTAGTGGGAGCCAGCCTACGCTCGTGTTCCGGTTCGTGGTCACCACTCGAGAACCTTTCATCCCCATCGGTTGTCAGCCCTACGAGCGATGTGGCCTGCCCATTGCGATTAAAACTTGTTAATTCTAAGAGCTATGTACATTAGTCACTTTAGCTCTCATGCGGATATCTTCATTGCAGATCTTATCCCGCAGGGAATCACCGAGCATAGCTCTCTCCATAGCGAGACTGAGCTTACTAATGAGGCCAACAATAAGAGGCTACGTCTGGCAACACGTAACACACACTGATCGAAAACCTTTGTTTCCAGGCTCAGTGGTCTTTTGGGTGATTAAATACTTACCAGTATATACCTGCCTCTACCCATAACTTACAGGTCAAACGCTTTTCGACTTTCATAGCTTTACTTAAGCTGTCAAAGCTGAATAGAGCCGGCTGCTCAATTTGCAGATTGTGTTTGGTTCGAGGTCGATATCCAACTATGAGTTCATGTTGACCCCAATCAGTAGAGCTATGAACCGAATTCGCTATTTTGTGTAGTCATCGATTTTTTTAAGTAATTGAAATCTGAAGTTAAAATGTGTTAATGTGGTTATGTGGTAGGACTTTTCTGCAACGTTCGTCTAGACAGGTACCACCGCTTTGCCAGTTATTCTGCCACCAAGCAGTAGTGTGCAAGCACTACTGTGTTCCGCTTTGAAAGGTACTGTAGCTAGTGACATTACTGGAAAAATGAGACTTTATAATCTAATCTCGCAGTCTAGTAATCTGATTACTAGATTGTGTGATGTCTCAGGATGACGTGCGCAGTGCAGTGTCACGCGAACTGTAACTGTTATGGGCGGCCTATAACACCCAGCCACAGAATAAAATCTTTGCGCATTTTTCTGGTGCACAAATATTTGTCCTGTCACGGGAATCAAACCTGCCACCTCCGGGTTTGAGCCGACCTGCTCAACCACCAAGCCACAGAGGCTGTCATAACAATAAGAAAATTTGACTTTGTTTTTGACTTAGCAAAGCAAGAGGCACGGTATCTAAGATTTCATAACATTCAATTCAAAAAATTCAACGTTATTGCCGTCGCTCTGCTCTCCACATGCATGATAGAGACAAAAGAGCCAATGAGTGTTATTACCTACATTTTAGCGCATCGGGCGTCAATGGTTTTCACCCTCTACAACTTAGGAAAAACTTTTGATTTTAGATTTGCTTTATTGTACAATCAACAAAAATGTAGGTACATAGGCGAACTTAATGCTAGAGAGCATTATCTTCCAGTTAACCTAGGTGTAACTAAAAAAATTGTGGCAGTACAACGCAGCTTACAATATTTGAGATTTTAGTGTTTATCGTTTGGATAAATTACAATCTAAGCTTGAACATCTTGATCTTATTGAAAATATGTTCCGTGTTGAGTTACAACTACTTTTCTTCCTGATAATTTTGACGCTAAAACTAGTATATTTGGTTGGCCTAAATATAAAAAAAATTGTACTTAAATTATGTCAATAAAATCTTTGATTGATTGATGCCGGTAAATTATTTATGTTAAAAACTTAAATAACATAATATATTATATAGGTACTTAACAAAACTAAACTAGAAATAAAATCTAAACTATACCTAAAAACATTAAAACTAAAATATAAAACTTAAAATAAACCGTTGGTGGAGAGAAAAGTGCCAGAATGCAGAATTGCCACGTTGAATGGCAATTCTTATCTACTGTGCAAAATAAAAGCCAGCATTCTGGTCACCTGATGCTTCCATTCATTGATTGTAAAAACTTAAAAAAGAAAGACCTACGAGCATGCTTTTTTACTGGGTCGATAACATATAAAAAAACCATCAATTTAGAGGTGGAAAATTGTTGGCACTTTTTTATGGTAAGAGATAAACGTTTTTCTTAAGTTTGGGCTTGGGGTATACCGAGTAGGTATATCTATATACCTAGACCTCGCGACCCTATTCGCTTGAATGGCCACCGATTTCGTCCCGAGTGGAATTCTGAGTATTCCATTAAAGGGATACTTTTAATCTTTTATTCCTTTTGTATTTACGTAATAAAAGGAAAATGTCTTATTGTTTTGGAGAAATTAAAAACGATATAATACGGGCTTGGCATGATGGTTTTTTGGGGGTCCGTAGAGCGGATATGAAATCGGAATTGGTTTTGTATTGTGTTAATTTCTGTTTACAACATTTAACTTTTTTTTTATTAGATTGAATGACGTGACGAGCTAGTCGTTAACCTGATGTCAAGCGACACGGCCACCCATAACAGTTGCAGTGTCACTCGGAACAATAAAATAATAAAGTTTCGCGTGTCACTGCACTGCGCACGTCATCCTGAGACATCACACAGTCTAGTAATCAGATTACCACACTGTGTAATCAGGTCATAAAGTCTCATTTGCTCAGTAATTTTACTAGCTACAATGCTCTTCAAACCGGAACACAGTACACTACTGCTTGGCGGCAGAATAACTGGCAAAGCGGTGGTACCTACCTAGACAAACTTTTTTCTAAACGGGTAATATATATGCCTTTAGTACTCAAGCTAACTACTACAATAATAAAAATTAAACAAACTAGCTACACTACCTGCTCCAAAGAACATTATGGACTGTAAACTAGCCGCGATGGCCTATAGACAGTCCAAATGCTCCAGCCCACTGCCGGTAGGTAGCATACCCAACATGCTGGCAGCATTGCCTCGTTGAATTGCAATGCTGAAGCGTTGAGCCAAATAAGTGCCAGCATTTTAGTCAAACATCGCATCGACCAGGCGCTCTGATAGACTTTAGAAAACATTTAGCTTAGGTTATTTTTTAGTTTTGACTTTGGAAATTAAATACCCGTAAATAATAATATGTCAGTCATTGCTCGAGAATGCTTACAGCAAAAAAAAATTGATATTATATGATTTTATTATTTAACTCTATTTTTTTTCTAGTGTTTCATTATTTAAATTCTATGCAGACTACTGGCATAATCAAAGCAATTACTTATTTTTAACACGACATCGACAAAAGAAGTCGTTATTTCAACGGTTTTATGCATAAAAAGTAAATTGGCTACAGAACCCTCAATACAAAATGGTATCTCGTACTTGCCCTTCTCACATAGCTACAAATAGGTACTCAGAAAGTTAGATTGGTTCATAAGAAGTCTGCTTGGGACATACGTACGACTGTAAGCAATTATTTTCCATATTTCTTATTATTTTCGAGTAAAAGTAGAAGAGATATGGAAGCCAATGTGGAATTAATTTGTTTTTTTTTTGTGGATTGTGGTCCCAATTGACTGATTCGAAATTGGTGCCTGGGGCGGTACTGTGCGATTCAAAACAGAGCCTGTATTGGATCGCTTTGTTTTTTTTTTATGAACATTTTTGATTTGAGATTTTAGTAAAGTTGCTACCACTTTGACTTTACGTGAAATATTCTATAAAACGATGAAAAATTACAATACTTGACATTGGCTAAATACACTGTGTATAGAGCCAAAATTAAAAAAGTGTGAGGGTGTGTTTGTGTGTGTAGTAATGTCATCATCATCACCATCATCATCATCATCAACAACAGCATGACGGCGTCCACTGCTGAACATAGGCCTCCCCCAGAGATCGCCATTTTGAGTGGCTGCTCGCCTCCTGCATCCATTGGCTCCCCACGGTACATAAAAGTATACTGACATTATTTAAAGTTTAAATAGATAAAAACTGGATTAAGTTTTCTAGGCCAGCCGAACTTCCGTTGCACAAATTGAGGTTATTTGAGTTTCCGGTCGTTGCAAACGTCGAGACTTTTCAAATCTGGTGTTTCCGGTAAGTTAAATCGAGATTTATATAAATCGGAGTTTTTTGGTTACAGTTTGTAGCATGAATTTAAACCCCGATAAATCCGCGGCCTTTTCTTGTTTTTGTCCAGTAGTCCACCCAGGTGATTAGAAAAGGTGGACCATGCTTCTAAGTGGTGTGGTGGTTGAGCGGTTCGGCTCATAACCAGCGGCGACGGCTTCGATTCCCGCGACAGGACAAGTATTTGTGTAGAGAAAAAAAAAAGCGCAAATACTTGTTCTGTGTCTGTGTGTTGTGGGAGCATGGTCCTCGTAGTTCCTGGGTCCCAAGATACAGGGGATCCTAGTTAGGGTCCGGATCTGTGTATGTGATCGTTGGCCGTTATTTATTATTTATTTATTTCATGGAGTCCCATCAGGTACAAACGAAAAATAGCCCGAACTTGAAAAAATTGTAGTGATCGTGTCTAGAGAGTTACTAGTTAGTGTCCAGTGTATTCATTTGGCCCAATAAATCGCCAACACGCAATAAATGTCGCTTGATAACCTTACGTTATGCAGAAATAAAATAATTCCTAAAATAGCCCGCGTTATTCCGTTGTATGGGAGGCATCTGTACTGTAGGTATTATATTATCTGGAATTTATTTAATTATAATTATAATTGACCGATAGATGGCGCCACAGCTAACTTCCTTCTTTTTTGGGGAAAGTACAACTTCAATTAAAAGTCTTTCAAATTGTTTAGCTAATAAGCAAGCCATATCACACAACTGATGGAGAAGAAAGCTTCTGGAGTGGCGACCACGAACCGAAGACCCAGCGGTAGGCTGACGATCTGGTCAGAACCACGAGGAGCCGATAGATGCAGGAAGCAAACAGCCGCTCAAAGTGAAGCCTTGTGGAGGAGGCCTATGTTCAGCACCAAACGTTTTCAAACTGTTGATGTGTAACCTCCTTCGGTCTAGTCCAAAAAAAGAGCATTTTGCATTTTGCAATGTGGTTAATATAACTAAACAAATATCTTAAAATCCATTAATTTATTATGCTAGATGAATAGAAGCTTACACAGATTATAGCATATTAATCAACCAGTAAGAAATAGTCTGCATTCAACATAAATTGAGGATCAGAAACCCATACTTAATAAGTGCAACAGCAGAAATGGGTAGATGTCGATAAACAACGATGGTCACTCACCCTCAGGGCTGTCTACGTAATATCCACTCATAAATCAATATAAAGTAACCGGCTAAGTGCAAGTCGTACTCACACACAAAGGGTTCCGTACCATCATCTCTAAAAACGTATAAAAAACACGTTTGCTGTATGGGAGGCCTTTTAAATATATATTTTATTATATTTTTTAGTATTGGCTGTTATAGCGGCAACAGAAATACATCATCTGTGAAAATTTCAACTCTCTATCATGGTTGATTAGATACGGCTTAGTGACAGACAGACAGGGGGACAGGACCCTTAGTAATAGGATTCACCTTACCCTTTAGGTACGGAACCCTAAAACATTCCATAACAAACCTACAGGAAGCAAACCTGCATCTTGTTGATGTTCCGTAGACGCTTAGCCACTATGCCATGGCAACTACCGTAAAGGTCTAATAAAGAGATATTCAGACATCAGTTTCATTGAATCGTAGAATAAAAACACCGAAATGGTTACAATAAAACACCAACAGGTTTGTAACGAGGCTTCACTGCAGAAAATCCATAAATTAAGCGCTGCATGTACGGTGTAGCTGTTCAAATTCAAAATGGCCGAAAGCCGCCGAACTAGCATGCACATATTACCTTTCTCTGTTGTGCTCAGTCGTCCTGCGATACACCGCGCTGCCTCGAACAAAGGAGTCGGCTTTACACAATCCCTATTCATATTACTATTAAGATATCCTTGGTAATACATCGTTTATACCAAATCTAAGCTAATTTAAATCTAAAACACTAACAATTATGATTTTTAATTAATTGAATGATTTTAATGGTAATTTTTTACACTGGTCACACAAGCACAGAGTTGTTAAGTAAACGAAAGAGGTGAAATAATAGTTGTTTTTTTATTGCGAAAAAGGCCACAGTTTCTACGCGGTCTTTTGTTCGGAAGCCGCTAGCGGCGTTCGATTTTTCGAATGCTCCGGCCCGATTGCGATTCGAAATATCGATTGGCGCTTCCGGATTCAAATTTCGAAGCGGTTGTGATCGATTTTTGAATGGTTTATTGTTATTTTTTGCATTTTATTCTTGGGTTTTTAAATGAAAAACGGGCAGTACCGTCTCTTTGGAGAGTTCGCGGCAAACTGAGCTCTGCAGAGGCTTGGCACGGGCTGTGTGCATTGATTAGGCGAAGCTAACTGTCTATATACGTCTCGTTTTGGCGCGTTAGTTTTCCGTCTCGCTCGCACCGCTGTCCAGTCGTTAGCGGGAACGAAATTTGGCTTTGCAAAAAGTCTGTGATCCTCAAGCTTTATTTCATTCACGGTGAGTTTTCAATGAATATTATTTGAGTAGCTACTAAGACTAATACATTAATCACATAATAGACGTATTATAAAACTGTCTGTCTGTCTAAATAAATCTGAATACTAAAATACTAAGTCCTTGAACGAATTAAAACAGCAAGTGGGTATCAAAGCTTTATATATTTCTTTGGAATTTACTTTGTATTATTATGCAGGATTTTTGTGTAAAGAGAAAGTCTCAACGTCTGTAAATTAAAAAATATCTGTTACTACAATATATAAAACGTTGATTGTTTGTCTGTAGGTTTGTTTCCTTATTTCTGTGGTTTTTTTTAATTAAAATTAAACATCTAGATAGCTTATATATCACCGAAAACATTTATAAAACTTTTTATCCCGGAAATTAAATATTCTCACCGAAAATTGGATAATTTGCGAGTGAGCCCGCAGGACACAACTAGTGATAAATACAACTGAATTCTATAGTTCATACGTTTTTTGATGTACCAGCTACGAGCTTGTTGTAGAGCTTTGCTACAATTTTAACGTAGACTTTCGCCGCAGTTTGCTACGACGTAGCAGTTATGTATAGCGTAGCACTTAGTTACGGCGTAGCAAAAAGCTACGGCGAAGAAACAACACATTTTTTTGGGGATAAAAACTTGTTTTTGTCTCATAAGGAAAAGCAGGGACAAGGAAAAAGTATAAAGAAACCTGAAGTAAAGCAGTTTGAATTGAACAAAGAACACACTTAAGATTATAAAGCCCGTTGATAGCTCGTGAACATAATTTCTAGTACAAACACGACTCACCTACGGGGGCAGGGGGCGAGGTGACAAAACGAGACAAAGTCATACGAAATTACAAAGGATAGAGCAGGATGGAACAAAAGACACATTGGGTGTCCCGTTTCCTCTCGTAGGATTAGCAGTTGAAATAAACTACTAATTTTCGTACGAGGGGAACTTGTATCGTTGGTCAACTGGATTTACAGTCAATGGTTATCCGTATTGATGACTATGACTAAAATATGTACTAGTTAGTATAAGTTGTATTAATATTTTCTATCCGATATGAGAAGATCCACAGGAGTACTAAAGTGACCGATGTAATAAATAAATAAATTAATTAATAAAAAAGCTATTTATTTAAAATCAAACTAGGTAAGTACATAATATATAAGTCAAATTGAATGTTGAGATTCGCACATTAGTTAATTATGATTAGGTATTTATAGACAATTTTTATATAATTAATTTCATGCTAATTAATTACAATTCTTCCAAAATATATTCTCATAAATTTTTTAATTTTGATGATAACTAGCATACTTAAACTAGATTATATTATAGTCTTATTAGGTAAGTAGTTCTCTTTTAGCTCTTTGCAGCGATTCATTCAGCTTTGTCAATATTTGTAGTGGTGACCGATAATAGCTCTTAGGATTAGCAAGCAATGGGCAGGCCACATCGCTTGTAGAACTGACAACCGATGGGGAAGAAAGGTTCTCAACAGATCACGAACCGGAAGCAGCGTAGACTACTAGGTGAATCGACGATCTGGTGAGAGCCACGGGGAGCCAGATGTGGGAAGCAAGCAGCCGCTCAAAGTGGTTCTCTATGGGCTATGTTCAACAGTGGACGGTTTCAGGCAGATGATGACGATGAACATTGCAACAAAATAACAAACACACACAATCTTGAACGTGAATATTAACAACACAATAGAACACACACTGTGTTTGTTGAACCTTTCATTATGGCTACAATTTTATGTTTTAAATTTATTTGACTTTGAAAGTTTGAGTGTCACTGTCTTGCAGTGTAAAAGAATGTATTAACTGTGTGTTGTACCTGAATGACATGTTTTTTTTAACTAACAGCGAGTGGTCGAATTACGTAGTCTCTTTATCCTTTAACACTACTAGGCGGTAGAAATTTTCTGCATAGTTCGTCTAGGTAGGTACCACCGCTTTGCCAGTTTCCCTGCCGCCGAGCAGTAGTGTGCAAGCACTACTGTGTTCCGGTTTGAAGGGTATTGTACCTAGTGACATTACTGGGCAAATGACACTTTATGACCAGCTGGGCTACCACAAGCTAATACAAAACCATCATAGTTCATGATCAGTAATGCTTCAAGGTTACAATGATATTGTTCGAATTCGTACCATGAACTTATAAAGTATTCCGGCGCGAGAACGAGACGTCTACATTTTTATATAGCGTTATCACTGTCGCACGTCACTGTCAACATGATTACAGTATGACATGACAGTTGTATTTGAGTGAAATATTTAACGTGACGTCATCAAAACTGCCTAAAAACAGAGTAAAAACAGTCAAATTGAGAACCTTTCCCTTTTAAAGTCGGTTGGGAAGGAATCTCGGGTCACCCAGAAACTTTGAGCACCCCAGTCGTACGCAATGATTGCAGTATAACATATTTTAATGGCCGTGCCGTTGATTGTGATGCGAATGCATGATGGAAGCGTCGAGAGACTCGGAAATAAATGGGAATCAATCAAATTTAAAGCGATGATGGCTCAGTGATAACTGTTACTGCTTTCAATCTGAAACACCATGGTTCAAATACAGCTATCTTCAGTTTTTAGATAGGGTCAAGGCCGTAAAGTTGGGTAGATATAATCCTGTAACAAGGGCCATAATTTATAGCCTAAATATAACATTTTGAATAAATAGAATCAATAAAATTATTCGACTTCGCCTATGGAATGGAAAGATTCATCATTTTTTACAAAAACAGCTTATCTCACTCCCTTCCCCCCTTCTTCTCCTCTCTTCCTCTCCCTCTTTCAATATTTTGCAATAATATTACCATGGGAAGCCGATAAATGCAGGAAGCACGCAGCCGTTCAAAGTGTTGCTGTGTGATGAGAGGCCTAGGTTCAGCAGTGGACGTCTTCAGGCTGTTGATGACGATGAATATTTACACAAATACGTAGCAATATACTACAAAAACCATTGGTAGTGGTTTGCTACGATTCTGCTACGGCGTAGATCTCGTAGAGAAACACTACGCGTGGTTCTACGTGGGCCTACGCCGTAGGCAACGGGCTACGACATTCTACATAATAATGTACTATAAAACAGGTGACGCTACCTACCGGCAGTGGGCTGGACTGTCTATAGATCATCGCGGTTATTATACAGTCCATACGTTATTTGTAGTAGTTAGCTTGAGTAATATGCAGTCATATGCTGCGATCTTTCGCGAGCTTTCGACACTGCAGACAGAGTCTTGCTCCAGAAGAAACTTGAGCATTATGGCATGCGGGGCCCGGCATCCAGACTTATGGCCGACTTCGTGACAGATAGACGTCAGATCGTAGTGGGAGATGCAGGGAAGGTCATATCAGAAGAAGGGGTGTCAGATCTTGGGGTTCCCCAAGGATCGTGCTTATCTAACACCACTTTTTCCCTATTGCTCAATGACCTTCCAGCATACATAAAAAACGCTGACGTCTATTATGTTTGCGGATGATGTTGCAGCTGTGGTGACCGCCCCGAATGTGCAAGCTCTCAAAGATCGGCTGAGTGTGGTTGCTCACGAATTGCACGAATGGTTCCGTTTCAACGGTATGGCCTTGAACTTGGACAAGACTTGTTTTATGCACTTTAATCTAGCCAACAACAAACAGACTGCCTTAGCAGTGGACGTGGGTGGAGCCACGTTACATCAAGTCTCGCAGGTCAAACTGCTGGGTTTTCACATTGATAGTGCACTCAAGTGGGAGTCGCACATAGATCGTCTTTGTTCTCGGCTGGGCCAAGCCTGTTTCGCGCTTAGTCGGCTTGCAAAGACAGCACCTAGACACGCGGTACGAAGTTGCTATTTTGCCACAGTCCACTCCATACTTACGTACGGTACCGAGCTGTAGGAAGATGCAGCGGAGTGCCAGCGCGCCCTTATTTTACAAAAACGAGCCATTCGTGCAATTGTTCGCATACCGTGGGACGAGTCTGCCAAACCCCACTTCACGGAACTGGGTATATTAACTGTACCTTCGATACTTATCTATCATGTAAGCATCTTTGTGCTCATAAACCCACAAAAATTCTTGAAGTTGGGAGCAGCACACGACTATAACACGCGCCATAAAAATAAGTATAGAACACCAGCCCACAGACTCACAAAGTCAGAAAAATCTGTGTACATTAAAGGTGCTAAAGTTTATAATCATAACCAGAACACATAACAAATGCTACTTCAGACAATATATTTAAAAACAAGCTTAAGATGCTGTTGATCGGTAAGGCTTACTACTCAGTCAATGGGTTTTTTATGGACAAATTGACTGTATAATATTTAAGTATACGAATACTCTTTTAGATTTATCTAAAATAATATTATTACTTATTATGTTATTGACCTGTAAATTATTTTTTACCAATAAATTCTGTATTCTGTATTCTGTATCCTGTAATAAACGTGCATCGTCTGGGGGGTCTTATAGCATTATTACTTAAATGTTACTTCAATCATACATTGACAAATGACATAAAAGTAAGAATACTTTAATGTTGCAGAACCAGAGCAGTTTTGATGACGTCACGTTAAACCGTTCACTCAAATACAACTATCATGTCGTACCTCTACATCATGTTGACACTGACGTGCGACAGTGATAACGCCATATAAAAATGTAGACGTCTCGTTCACACGTAGGAATAAATAAATAAATAATAAATTAATATGTGTGGACATTTCATACAGCGCCATCTAGCCCCAAACTAAGCATAGCTTGTACTATGGGAATCAGATGACTGATACAATACTATTAGGAATCAGAAGTGAAATCAACAACTTTGTAACATTTAAGATCTTTAATATAACAGTTAGTTATAACAGTTAAACATTATTTCCAATATTGACCGAAAATATGCCCGAAGATAGCATAGAAACGCCACACGAGCACAACTACGTCCGTTTAGCACGATGTCAGGTGAAGTAAGAGAACGAGAGCTCATTTAGCTGCTTCTTATATAGTCTGTCCTCTCTCTCCTCGGACGCCATCTTCGGTGTTGCCGTTGCCATGGCTAATACGGCCTCTCCTGACCGTGCGCCGTCCTTGGCCACACTACCAACGCGATCTGCGGGAGGGTCCACCGGCATCACCATCGTCACATCGTCAGAGTTGTCATCTGCATGAGAAAAGTGCTGTTAATTAACTACGACAACGTAAGTTGTTGCCTATTTGGTCATACATCACGCATACAAGGCCCTCATACAGAAATACACTCTCATAACAACAGATCACTCTCAGATTAAACTTGTTAAAACACTTCACTTTCAAATGTATGCATACGTCTTATTCAAAACCACTCTCTCATACTCGTACTTGAACTTGCAAGTTCCCACGTAAAGCGTGAACCAGGTCTACGCCTGCCCAGGTCTATGCCTGCCCAGGCCTGATGCGCATTCATAGAACACGACTTCACTGGACTAAGTCCCCCAGGACACAACCTGACCGCACATCCAGAGAATGCGACTTCATGGGACGATCTAGGACAGAGCTTGATTTCGCCACTTCACTGGGACGACTCCCCCATGCGAAGGAGTGCCCGTTCACCGAAGCGAAGCCGGTTCTCCGGGTCATCGGCCTTGCAAACCATAGCCGGATAGCTTCAGCAGCTCGTTCCGACCAGCGAGGCAAACACTTGCCTTCCACTCGCACGCATGACCACATACACACCAAATGTGCTGTAAACAGAATAACATTAAAATGTTCGGTAGCAACTTATTTTCAACAGGAAAACTTTCAGACAGAACACTGTCAGTAGAAGTAAAGGACTAAAGCCTCGATTTGTTCGAGCTCGGCCTGACCTGATCTTTTTCTGTTACCCAAATAAACCGCAGCCCCAACAAGACAATGATCACGAGGAATCCACAGGCAACTGCCGATACCCACGATTGTTGCCACCTTTAAGGGAAAAATACAAGTGACCATAGCACAGGTCTTCAAACAGTGGCCTCCAGTTGCTTCAGAGGACCGTCCTTGTATTTGAAAATGTTATTGATGTCGGTCTGCTCTCCACACGTATGGTAGAGAAAGTAGAGTAGATCCCATGAGTAAATTTACCTACATTTTCACGTTTGGGGCGCCAACGGTTTTCACCTTCTAAAAATTTGTAACATTAGGTGCCTAGTGTCGAATTTACGAAAATAGCGGATTAATCAAAATACCCAATTAATGAAAGTGTCGACCTGTTACCTGACCCATAAATACGAAGACTTGGTAAAAACTTAAGAAAGTTTAACGTACGCGCATAGATTCTTTTTTTTATTTACTGAGTAGACAACATAAAGAAAATCATGAAAATCGGATAACATTTATAGGTAGAAAAGCGTTGGCACCTATAGATAAGGAGGAGTATACCCTTCTCTTAAAACCAATGTAGCCCGCAGGGTGCTTTAACTCAACGACCAACTGTGGCCTCCCAACAATATTCCCTCCATACTCAACTTGTAAACAGATTAAGTTGAACCTTAGCGTTGCCGTCCACACATCGCCCATAGCGGCGAGCGGGACGCAGTGCGAGGCGCATAGTCACGCATTTTTTGTAGCAGTAAGGCACCAGCCACAGCAGTGCGAGTGTGAGGTGCGCAAAGGCACGGTTGCGCCACCAAAGCACGAATGTACCACCAAGGCACCATCAACGCCAGCAAGATGCACAACTTGGCTCCAGCGAGACGCAACCCTCGGCGCCATCGAGACGCATACCTTGGCGCCAGTGAGACGCACAGCTAGGCGCCAGTGAGACGCACACCTCGCCGCCGCGGTGCTAGCAAGCCACATCACCGGGGCACCAGTTGCAGTGGCAAGGCACGCCGTTGTGCATGAACAAATCTGCTAAACAAACAGCGTTGTTAACTGAACCGTTTTTCACAAGACATTAAGAATTTCTGCACAGAAAGCAGCAACTATATGACACATTACTCACTAACCTTGTCACGTAATGCAAAAGAAAACAGCAGTTATGTGACACGATACTTAAGGGCCATGTCATACAATTGAAAGGCATAAATAACAGCAAAGAAATGTTTGTTAGAGCTCTTTCCACACAAATAATGGCAATTTCGCCAATCCCACAAATTAAAAAGTATATCAGGTGGGTAGTATTTTTCTATACTGGCCTCGAATTTAAATTTAGTGGAAATGCTAATGAAGTTATTGTGGAAAATGTTGCAATACCTTAAAAAAGAAATCAACTTAAGTGTATTGAGATGAGTGTACGCGTATGTCCAACTGAACTGAACAGTGTTGTAAAATAATCAACAGGACGCTTGCTTTGTGTAGCAAAACAGCACCGTAAGCCGTAACCTTATGCTTCGCTGTTCACTTTAGTCAAATCGCTGACTGCAGCGTCAAACATTGCCAACACGGCCATTCTTTAACAACTTCACAGACGCCCTTGAGAAAATAAACAGAAGACGGACACATACGTTACTCGGCATATCTTCTATGTTATCTAAGGTCCCAACTCTGATCACTCGGTCTAATCTGACCATCTATAAATAGTAACCCGTAAGCATGACGTATGTATCTACTTCAGTTGTAAGTAACATGAATGTGAGATTTTAGTGTCCAAACGAGGAAGCCCGAATGTATTCTATATCCGAATGAGTGATTAGATGAAAGAGGTAAATGTGCACGAGAAAAAGAAGACAAATGGACGACGATACGTGAGTGAAGGTGTTTTTCGATAACGGTGAAAATTAATATTTTAGATAAG
Organism: Ennomos erosarius; assembly: GCA_963580505.1. NCBI lineage: Eukaryota > Metazoa > Arthropoda > Insecta > Lepidoptera > Geometridae > Ennomos > Ennomos erosarius. The sequence continues at coordinate 734,203 of OY757006.1, read as the reverse complement.
TCACTAAGAGCCCAAGATTTAAATAAAAAATAATAAAAGATATTAGGCATTTATGATTTCTTATGAACCAGTCCCATATGACTAAATGTGCTATCCTCGCTTACCAAGGCTAGTTACCACCTGTGTCCTTTTCTACCATTAGGACAGGAACACTGTATTGAAGGGTAATTGATCGTCTATACATCAAGCACATTAACAAGTCGGTGCACACCCTGTGCCCGAGTGTAACATTACCTCTACCCCATCTGTAACCAACGTATAGGTGCAAACAATATTCGGTGTATTTATAAATCAGTCGGGGAAAACACGATTATTGACTTCGAGGGTAATCTTGAGAAACTCAACCGTTAAAGTAGTACAGTAAAACATTAGACAATTCCACCGCGTAGGTATAATACGAAAAGATGTCGGAATGTGTTGAAAATGCTGATTAGTAACCGTGGTACCACCAGTCGTACCACCAGTGCTATGTAACACTGATATCATTGAAGTAAATGAACCTCTATCAGAATGATAAAAAACAGAAACTTCTGGACAACCGCGGTTAAAAAATCGTGTCATCAAGTTTCTCGACAAACATTAACGTTAGAATTGCCATTTACATAATGTTACTTTCTGACTATCATAGGTGTACCTGCATAATGTGTTGTGTACCTACATGAATAAATGGATTGAATTGAATTTACTTACGCGACTTAGCGCAGAAAGGATAAAAATAGGTCAAAAAGGCAACCGTGTGACACGGAGCTCACTAACAACATCACACAGTGCAGAAACCATAGTAAAACCACTGTATGGCATGGCACTCGCAAACACATCATAAATTGCCAACGATACCACACAAAGTACCTATGAAAAGCAGTTTGCCACCTGCACTTGCAAGGTCACAACACAGTCGCACACACTTAAGCACCAAAGGTACTAGCGACATGTGTATTAAAGCATTAGATCCAAGCGCACGGCGCCAATTGCACCACGAGAGCGCACCGTCGCACAGCGTGCAGTGGTGAGGCACTCCGCAGCACACAGCCCGCAGCGAGAAGGCGCAGGCCGCATCGCGTCACCCGTAGGAAGAACCATCAGTACCTGCACTCAAAAATACTAAACCATACCAAAACACTTTTTAGTGAACCTGTTACATCGCTGTACTGTAACCACGAGCGTGCTATACTTTTAAAGGTTGATCCTGTAGCCTGTAGGGCATTAGAAATAACAACAACGTGAAGTCTGAGATCTCAGTGATCTCTAACTACTAAGTTGACAAACATAAAAACACTCACGATTTCTCACAGCTTGGCGGTAGTTGCATTTCAAAATTGCGATTAAAAGATAATCATCGTGAGACATAAGTACCGATCCCAACTAGTCCCAAATTTCAACTAATTTATCTATAAATATTGTCAAGAATAAAACATTTTTCTTTCTTTCTTTCAAATGTGAAAATAGTGGTAGTGGTTTAACTCACACCTTAAACTTTCGATCTATAAGTTTTCCTTGGCAAGAAAAGTGATATCGAGGATAATATTCAAAACACACCTACATCACCGCACTGTTGATTGAAATCGGGTAGGTTAGGTACCTTGAACAATGCCTACATGCTCGTCAGAGGGTAGCATAAAAATTAACGTAGTTCTTACTCCGGTGTTGTGATCGTTGTCTCGCGCAACATTAATTAGTACACTGCAGTTTACAGTAAGAAAATTAGGTTTACAGCCAGACTCAACCTGTTCAAAACTGGTAGAACCAACTTGCGTTGGCCTTTTAGGATTTGTGGTCAGACCTACCGCCACATGAAAAACAATTGTACGAACTAGGTCAAAATGATCGTCAATTACCTAAATGCTCTTTGTGGCACTATAAAAGCGACTTGTTGTTTGGGTACTCGTGACAGTGTTCGCACATGCTTCAGGTTTTACAAACAGAAATAAGCTGCACAGTAATTACTTGATCGTTAGGCGTTAAATTAGCTTTATCATTAGGGTTCCGTAGAAAAATATAGCCGATGTAAGCCTGTCACTAACATTTTAAACAGTTCACGATTGCAGTAGTGACTGGCGTGCATAAATAAGCAGCATAATAATATAAGAAATTCCAAAAAATGAGTCTGTTGATAATAATTCCCAAAAATTCCAGCTACATCTACATTCACACACAAAGGTTATAAAGGTTAACAACACACCGTGTACGGTACACCGCGACCGATCATTTAAGACTCACTGGTTGTCATGATTTGGTGTCACCATTCAGACACACTGTAATAAGAGATAGACACTAAATCATTCTGAACGTTGGTGAGTTCAGTTAGCACCGCCCGTCCAACTTCACCAAACCTAACATCCACGCACGACCTGGATTTCAGGTTCGAAATTCAAAACATAATTTGATCACTTACCGTTTTCAAACGTTCGGTCTGAGCCGTTGCCAAAAATGGATCCGGATGAACCTACCGGGTATGCACGTATCCACTGCTTGTAATCAGGACATGGTATGCCATGACTCATGGCTGTGGCAGCCGTGGTCTCAGTTAAGACTCCTTGAAACGCGGCGCTGGCAGTGACTTCATCGGCCGAGATACTGGCGACCGTCGTCACCGTCGCAACTGCAGCTTCGGTCACCGTGGCCATTTTCTCCCTATGGCTGCTGTTTGATCCGGGCGTCACTCACTATCTGTTTCGTGAGGGCTGACCTCACGAATTCCTGCTGCGTGAATGCTGCACCGCAGACTTCGGAATCGTTGTCCACGCCACTGGGATTGAACAACCTGTTCATTTCCTGCGAACTTAAAGCACAATTAAGGTGCGCAAACGCACCTAAACAAAAAGACTGAACCGAGAGGTTATGTCAACACGTGCTTCACGGACGCAAAGCCTGCGTATAAGCCGAACTACACTGAACCCATGTGGGCTTGTAGGAGCAATCCCACTTCTGATATTAGGAATCAGAAGTGAAATCAACAACTTTGTAACATTTAAGATCTTTAATATAACAGTTAGTTATAACAGTTAAACATTATTTCCAATATTGACCGAAAATATGCCCGAAGATAGCATAGAAACGCCACACGAGCACAACTACGTCCGTTTAGCACGATGTCAGGTGAAGTAAGAGAACGAGAGCTCATTTAGCTGCTTCTTATATAGTCTGTCCTCTCTCTCCTCGGACGCCATCTTCGGTGTTGCCGTGGCCATGGCTAATAATACTTATATACTTTTTTGTTTGTAAATACATACATAGAATACAATATAACACCCAGACGCAGAACAAACATCTATGTTCATCACACAAATGTTTGTCCCGGGTAGGAATTGAACCCACAGCCCTCAGTTCAGAAGGCAGGGATACTACCAACTGAGCTATCGGGCCTGTCTAATACTTTATAAGTTCATGGTACGAATTCGAACTATATTATTGTAACCTTGAAATAATAATGCCATGAAACATGATGGTTTTGTATTAGCTTGTGGTAGCCCCGCTGCACACAGATAAGCAGGGCCTTTACCACAAACTAATACAAAACCATCATGGTTCATGACAGTAATGCTTCAAGGTTACAATAATATTGTTCGAATTCGTACCATGAACTTATAAAGTATTCCGGCGCGAGAACCAGACGTCTAAATTTTTATATAGCGTTATCACTGTCGCACGTCGGTATCAACATGATGTGTTTGAGTGAAAGATTAAACGTGACGTCATAAAAACTGGTCTGCGTCAACAACATTACAGTATTTTTACTTTTATGTCATTTTTCAAAGTATGATTAAAGTAACAATGCTATAAGTGGTTGTGGTCAGCCCCCAGGTCGAAATTCGTTGAAACAAACATCGACCTTACCGTCGTAGATTTAAATATCAATTCAGTCTGAACTTCGCGTGGCTCTTACAACATAGACAACGCACGAAATACCTAATTTTGGAGGTTTTTAATTAATATCTCTGTTCGTATAGTATTTTTCAAAATTATGAAGTCTTCACATTATGTAAATGTTTGTTGGGCATACACGTTTCTTTTTTGTAAAAATATATTCGATAGAAACTGTATAAAATGGATACAAACCAATATTTTGAGATATGTTTGCGATTTTTTTCAATAGAATTGAACTTATTTATCTTGTATTTACGTTTATCACAAACAAGTTAATGAAACGAATTACATTATATATTAAACTCAAAGCTTCACATACTCTAATTACGTCAGGAAACGTGCCAAAAGAACACCTTGTTTGCTCTACCCTTCCCTTAACGTGCCCTCCAAAGCACGGCTCACTAGTAAATACCACTTTTTGTAGCGGTCACCCATCCAAGAAGTGAACGTTGCTTCACTTTACCGATCGGTTAGGGACGGCTAGTCATGCTTCGCTATGAGCGCTTCCTAAACTTTCACATGTAGTAAGCGAAGTTCTTATTCCATCTGATAGCAACAGTTATAGAAAGTTTAATGATGCATCTACTTCCCAAGGTACATTATTATCTGTGACTAAAATAACTTATAGACGGAGCGCTCAATACTACAATACAAACAAAATAAATAAAGCATAAAAAAAAGGAATACTAGAAAACTCTTTGGCTCTTAACGTCATCCGGAAGACGTCCATTGCTGGACAGAAGCCTCCCATAAAACAGCACTTTGGACGCTTATCATTAGGATTTGAAATTATCACCATGCTTGACAAGCAGCTCGGTGATCGCATAAGATTTTAATGTACCAAGTAGAATGCTACTAATTAAAATTGAAATATGTTGTGTTTTTGGGAAATGCTAATAAAACATTTGATAACTGGCCAAATGCGAGTTGGACTCGCGTACGAAGGGTTCCGTACCGTTATCTATTAAAACGAGCAAAAAATCACGTTTGCTGTATGGGCCACTTTACATATTTATTTTATTCTGTTTTTTAGTATGTGTTGTTATAGCGGCAACAGAAATACATCATCTGTGAAAATTTCAAGTGAGATACAGCCTGGTGACAGTCAGGCAGACGGACAGACAGACAGACATACAGATAGACAGAGAGACGGACAGCGGAGCCTTAGTAATATGGTTCGCTTTTCCCTTTGTGTACGGAACCCCAAAAACTAAATTCATTGCGCTGTGTCTATGATATTCGTTAAGTCTAAGACCCACGTATGCTGGCACGGTACGTATTTAATAATGTACAAACATACAGATTGTCACGGCGTCGAGCGTGACGCCTGTACCGTCAGCAACGACAGCAAGTCTGTCACACTTTAGACCAACTTCAAAAAAATTAGGTACACACACGAACAAAATGAGACCTAAAAAAACTGATTCAAGCAAGCCAAGATGATGTTTTTTTTTTTTCTTATATTTTACCTCCACACATAGTGTATTTAGCCAGTGTCAAGTATTATATATTTTCATCGAGGTCTAGAACACACCACGTAGCCAAGTCATAGTCATAGTCATAGTCATAGTCCAGTCTAAGTCATGCTCTAGTAAAGTGGTGGCAACTTTACTAGAAGCATCTATGGAATTTTGGAAGCAACACGAAAAACTACGTTACACCACATTATATCACTTGCCCACACCCATGCTCATAATTCAGCACTTATTGCGTAAAACGCCACCAATTTTTAAACATTAACACTGGAAAAAGCACGAGTTTTGAGAAATAATACAATGCAACGACGCATTTTTTCCGCGTTCCCGCCAATAAAAAACAAAAACAAAGAAAAACAAGATGATATTTCCATCCCTAAACGGAAGACAGACGAATAATTTGCTAAAATTGTCAAGGCAAGATCTCCGCCTAATGGTGGGGATCATCACGGGACACTGCAACCTAAATTATCACCTGCATAAAATCGGTGCCACCGATAGCCCTCTGTGTCGGGGTTGCATGCAGGAGAACGAGACTGTGGAACATGACATACATTGCACAGCCACAAAAGAGACAAGAGAAACGACACGTTTACTAAACGAGCGAGAGCAACGATCATGGGATCGACAGCGATCGGTCCCCAAACAACCCATAACACCTGAGAAAACATCACTAGAATAGTTGTGTCAGCGACCCAAGGGCGTACTCCGCTACATATAGGAGCTGGGCTGGCTCGGGTAGAGGCAGGGAAGAATACACCCGGGGAACCCCCCACAGTGCTTACGTCCTCGTCGTGTTCCCTGGAAACGACCCAGTTCTGACCACCGTAACGGAGTGGCAGACTGGGCTCGGCTAAAGTGCACTGTGCCGTCAATGTCTTCGCCGTCATCTGACAAAGCCGGAATGCCTTTTAAACAGGCGCGTGACTCCTTCGGGAAGTTCGTAAAAGGCCCTTCTCAGGGCCAACCAAACGGCCCTTCTCAGGGCCAACCAAAAGGCCCTTCTCAGGGCCAACCAAAAGGCCCTTCTCAGGGCCAACCGAAAGGCCCTTCTCAGGGCCAACCAAAAGGCCCTTCTCAGGGCCAACCAAAAGGCCCTTCTCAGGGCCACTCCCGAGCTCCATATTTGGAGGAGACGGTGGAGTCGGATGACTCACTCTCCGTAACGTCGGAGGTGTCGTGTGGTGTGGAGACCGCAGATGAAGGGGCCGTCCGGAAGCGGCCGCACTCTTCATTCTTCGTGCCTGGGTATTTAGACTCAGACACGGAGACTGAAGAGACGGCAGCCGCCAAGGTCAGTACGGCCAGAAGAGGGAGAAGGAAGGCTGCACAGGCAGGTCCATCAAGGGACACCTTCCTTAAACCAGCTCCAGTAGATGGAGAGCTAGAGACGGTCCTGCAAAGCAGGAGATACAGGAAGGCCTCGCCCCGGGCGTCAGGTAGTGAAGTTGGGCTGAGCACTGGAACTGATTCCGATGCTCACCTGACGGTCGCTGACCTAAACGACCTGAATGCTCAGGAGCTGAGGGCGCGGGCGGGGGAGGAACTTGCCGGTGTTTTGGAGGTCGCCAGGAAGTCTGGCAACCTCAAAGGCGAGTTTGTTGGTCGCCTCAAGAAAGCCGCGTCGGTCCTAGGAGAGGTGGTCGACACCTTAACTGGAAGGACCGAAGTCGAGGAGACGCAACGGCTCAGGGCGGTGAGTAACCGCCAGCGCCTGGAAATAGCGTCGCTGAAGGCGGAGGTGAAAGCGTTACGTATTGGCTTCACCGAAGCCAAGACGGAAACCGCCGCCACCATCGCTGCTGCCGCTGCTGCCTCTGCCACTGCCTCTGCTGCGGCTGAGAGACCGGCTGCCCCCACCACCACGCTGGGGGCAGATGTGATTGAGGAGCTGAAGGGGTCCTTGACTGCCACGCTCGGGCAAATGATTAATGCCCGACTCGCGGTGATCGAGGACCGCCTCTTGCCAGCCCAGACGGTGCGCCCGCCACTTAGAGCGGATGCCAAGAGGGCAGCGGCTGAGGCAAAAAGGGCTGAGCCGGCTCGCCAGCAGGCCGTGACTGCGGGTCCCTCCACCTCAAAGGGGACTCCAAGTGCCCAGGCTCCCCAAAAGGAAACCTGGGCGCAAGTGGTGGGAAAGGGCAAGGGGAAAGGGAAAGGGAAGTCCTCCGTTCCCTCCTCTGTCCCAGCCCCTGGTACCCCTGTGGCCCAAGCCCCCGCGGCTCGTGCCTCCACGGCCCGTGCCCCCACGGTTCGTGCCCCCATGGCCCGAGCCCGTGCGGCCCAGCCCCCAGTGGCCCGTGCTCCTGCGGCTCGTGCCCCTGCAGTCGGAGCTCCAGCAGCTCGTTTGCCTGCAGCTAAACCGGCAGCCTCCCCTGCCGGTAAAGCTAAGACGGTGCTGAAGAGTCCCCCGAAGTCCGCGGTCGTGGTGCTATCGTTGCGCCCCGAAGCCGTGGAAAAGGGGGTCACCTACGGCACCGTCCTCCAGACGGCACAGGACAAGATTAACCTGCTGGAGCTGGGGATCGAGCGGATCCGCTGCCGCTCGACCGCGACAGGAGCCAGGAAGCTGGAGATTCCTGGCTCCCAAAACGCGGAAAAGGCGGATCGCCTCGCGGAGGTGCTCCGCGGGATAGTGACGGAGGTGGCCAGCGTCACCAGGCCCGTCAAAACTACTGATCTGAGGATCACGGACCTGGACGACGCGACCACAAGAGAGAAGGTGGTGGCGGCGGTCGCTCGTGCAGGGGCATGTGACCCGCAGGTGGTCAAGGTTGGAGAGATCCGCACTGGCGTGGCTGGGACTGGCTCCGCCCTCGTAACTCTCCCGATTGCAGCAGCCAAAGTGTTGCTGCAAAAGGGTAAGCTACTCATAGGGTGGAGCTCGGTGAAGGTGGTGGCACTGGGGGAACGCCCCATGCGCTGCTACAAGTGCTTGGGGCTGGGGCACACCCGCCCCCAGTGTCCCGCTGCGGCGGACAGGGGTGACCTGTGTTTCCGGTGTGGAGACGCAGGTCACAGGGCGGCCAGCTGCGGGAAGACCACCCCGCGCTGCGCCATATGCGCTGAGTCGGGGAGGCCCTCCGGGCACATAATGGGGGGACGCAGCTGCGTTCCCCCTAGGACGAAGGGGAAGGCCACTCGGACCCAGGCCGCCCCGGCCGCCACAATCCAGGCCGCCCCAGAAGGAGCACGCCAAGCAGCGTGTGAGGAGGTTGTGATGTCTGATTGATGGATCAAGTCGGACATCACAACCTTCTTCAGACGAATCTGAATCACTGCGCCCGGGCCCAAGATTTGTTCATGCAGTCCCTGGCGCAGTGGCAGATAGACGTGGCGGTAGCCGCGGAGCCGTACTACGTCCCCCCCCAACATTCTTGCTGGGCTGGGGATTTGGACGACTCCGTGGCTGTTGTGGGGCGGCCCGGAAGTGCCTCCCCCCTCTCGGTTGAGGAGAGGGGCTCGGGGTACGTGGTGGCCAGGTGGGGAGAGTATGCGATTGTCGGCGCATACTTCTCCCCCAACAGAACCGCTGCAGAGCTGGAGGTCTTTGTGGACCTCCTAGCTGCAGCGGTGAGACGCCAGGCGCCACGTCAGGTCCTCCTTATGGGGGACCTGAACGCTAAGGCCCGGGACTGGGGCAACCCTTCCACTAACTCTCGTGGCGAAATCGTCAGAGAGTGGGCGGTTGCCTCAGGACTGACCCTGCTCAACAGAGGGTCGGTCCACACCTGCGTGCGACAGCTTGGGGGGTCCGTGGTGGACGTATCGTTCGCCACCCCAGCTGTCGCAGCACGTGTCCGGGCCTGGAGGGTGCTGTCGGAGGTGGAGACTCTCTCGGACCACAAATATATACGGTTCGAGATCTCCACCTCCGACAACCAAGGGGGGTCCCAGCGGGTGGCGCGGGCGGCCTTCCCACGCTGGACCATTAGTCGCCTCGACGCCGAGTTGGCGAAGGAGGCGGCTATAGTGCAGGCGTGGCAGGCTGGCCCCGCGCACCCAGACGTGGACGTCGCGGCGGGTCACTTCCGCGAGGCGGTGACGGCCGTGTGCGACACGGCCATGCCGAGGGCCCGGCGACGTCCTGAGCGTCGCCAGGTGTACTGGTGGAGCTCGGAGATCGCGGATCTCCGAGCCGCCTGCTCGGCGGCGCGGCGGCCCTACACCCGCTGCAGGAGGCGGCGCAGGGGCCGCACGGACGGGCAGCTGTCAGCCGAGGAGCTGGCAGCTGAGGGCCAGCTGTACAGCGCCTACCGCAATGCGCGGTGGGACCTACAGCTGGCCATAGAAAGGCGGAAGTCGGAGGCCTGGGGTGAAACCCTAGAGGGCCTCAACAGGGACCCATGGGGACGTCCATACAAGGCTGCCCGGAATAAGTTCCGGGGCCAGACGTCCCCAGTCGCGGAGTCCCTGGAGCCGGAGCTCCTAGACAGGGTGTTGGGGGGGCTTTTCCCCGACGGAAATCCCCTCCACAACCCTCCGACGATGGCGCCATCCCTCCCCGAGGTGGACTTAGCGGACTCCATCCCGCCTCTCTCAGAGGCGGAGATGGAGATCGCGGTCACACGCCTACGGGGCAAGAGGACCGCTCCGGGTCCTGACGGGATACCGGGGCGGGTCCTCGCAATCGCCCTGAGGGAGATGGGCGATCGGCTTCGGGAACTGTTTGACGCGTGCCTTACGTTTGGACGGTTCCCGAAGCTGTGGAAGGATGGCCGATTGTGCCTGTTGCGGAAGGAGGGTCGTCTTATCGACTCTCCTTCTGCATACAGGCCCATCGTCTTGCTGGATGACACGGGGAAGCTGCTAGAGCGTGTAGTAGCTTCCCGTGTCATCCAGCACCTGGAGGGTACTGGGCCTGGGCTGTCGGAGGCCCAGTATGGGTTCAGAGCAGGGCGGTCTACTATAGACGCCCTGCTCTGGCTCAAGAGGTGGACGCAGGATGCGGTCGGTGGAGGGGAAAAGGCGTTGGCTGTGTCGCTTGACATAGCCAACGCCTTCAACAGCCTTCCGCATGGAACGATACAGGAGGCGCTCCGTTATCACGGAGTGCCCCTGTATCTGCGGAGGCTGTTGGCCGATTACCTCCAGGACCGCGAGGTCCTGGTGGAAGGGCGCGACGGTTTGAGGCACCGTCGCGTCTCCTGCGGGGTTCCACAGGGGTCGGTCTTGGGACCGCTCCTGTGGAACATTGGCTACGACTGGGTGCTGCGTGGCACGCTTCCTGCAAATATGCAGGTTGCGTGCTACGCGGACGACACCCTGGTCGTAGTCAAGGGGAGGGACCTCAGGGAGACGGTGCGGCTGGCCACGGTGGGTACAACCCTCGTGGTCGACCGCATTCGCTCCCTGGGACTGGAGGTTGCCCTCTCCAAGACTGAGGCCCTGTTGTTCCACGGGCCTCGGGGGGGACCCCCTCCAGGGACGCGGGTACTCCTGGATGGGATCCCGGTCCCGGTTGGGACCCAGATGAAATATCTGGGTCTCATCCTGGACGGGAGGTGGACTTTTGGGGCCCATTTTACCCAACTGGCCCCAAGAGTCCTGGGTGCGGCTGCCGCACTGGGGAGGCTGCTGCCCAACGTGGGTGGCCCGAACGCCACGTGCCGTCGGCTATACTCCGGAGTTATCCGGAGTATGGCCATGTACGGGGCACCGGTCTGGGTGGACGCCCTCGGTCGCAATAACAAGGCCCTGCTGCGACGTCCGCAGCGGGTCATTGCGACGAGGGCGATCCGCGGATACCGGACGGTGTCCTGGACGGCGGCGTGCGTGCTGGCCGGTGATCCCCCCTGGGAGCTCGAAGCGGAAACCCTCGCCGAAGTTTACCACTTTGTAGCGGCGAGGAGGTCCCGTGGAGAGCCCCCAGCGTGGGAGGAGGTCAGGCGCCTGCGGAGGCAGGCGCGGGCCGCCCTGTTGCGGCGGTGGACGGAGGACCTGGCCCCACCGGTGCCTGGGCAGAGGACGGTGGAGGCCATCCGCCCGGTCCTCCGGGAGTGGGTGCGGCGGCCATTCGGGTCGCTGACCTTCCGATTGGTGCAGGTGCTTTCCGGACACGGATGTTTCGGAAAGTACCTGCACCAGATCGCGAGACGGGAGGCGACCCCAGCCTGCCACGAATGTGGGGCGCCGGAAGATACGGCGCCCCACACGCTGGAGGTGTGCGCTGCTTGGGAGTCTGAGCGGCGCACACTTTCAGCGGTCGTTGGCCGGGATCTCTCGTTGCCGAGCGTGGTGAACGCCATGCTCGACAGCGAGAGAGCGTGGCAGGCTACGGTCTCCTTTTGCGAGGTGGTGATGTCGCAAAAGGAGGCTGCGGAGCGGGTCAGAGAGGACGATGCCAACTCTGACCCCCTCCGGCGCAGACGGAGAGGGGGACGGAGGAGGCGCTTCGGGCGCCTTCTTCGTCCTCCGTAGTGGGGCCGGCGGCGGAGGGTCGGGGGACTCTCCGCTGCGCTCACACGGCCCCACACGTCTAGTGGGTAACTGAGGTGAAAGGTTACCCACCCACTGGCGCAGAGGCCCGGAAGGGCCTACCGCTGGGGCGAGATAGTGAATGCCAGCGCGACCCTATCTCGTCCCGTCCCGGCGGCGGACGGATCACGGGGGGGTTTTAGTGGGTTCGAGTCCCACATACCCCCTGCCATCACCCCCGTGGTGGCAGGGAAGTGCGAGGGCATTTCCCCCCCTCAAAAAAAAAAAAAAAAAAAAAAAAAAAAAGGGAAGAATACACCCCATGGGGTACGTCAGTGCAGGCCTCACCTCCCCCAACTTTAGAGGTAGTTTCCGATATGCTGCATCGAAGTGTTGGAACAATATTCCCCCACCAATAAGGAGCCTGCATAGTTTGTACAGCTTTAGAATTAAAATAAAAGAATACATTTATGCACACCAAAAAAGGGAGGAACTACTCGTACATGACAATAGTGCTATATAATTAACGCACATTGTTGCAAACCCACATTTACATTCATATTATATTATATTATATTGCTATTAATTTGCTTATCTAGTTTTTATTCTTGTTGGATGTTTGGAAATCCATTCCCTGTTAGATTAGTTCTGTTTAAGGTATAGGTATATTTGTGTATGTTTATTTTTTATAATATTGTGCGTACGCTGCCCTTTCGTTGTAAGCGTGCGTGATGTCACTTGCCGGTGCCAACGGAAGACCAGCGCTAGTTGCTTGCAGCTAGCATTTTGCTGAGTTGGAGCTGGGTTGTGGCAAACACTATAATAATATGTTGTTTGTATAAACTGTTGTAAGTATTAGTTAAGTGTAAGTGTTTGGCACAAATAAATATCTTTCTTTCTTTCTTTCTTTCTTTCAACTAGAATTAGAATTAGAATAAATGATAAATATTTCCAGATAACCGGCCTTCAAGTATATTTTTAGTAAAAACTGGCTGACTCTCGGCTTCGCACGGGTGGGTATTAGTTTTATGCCAAATACAAATACAAATCCCAGACAAAATGTAAAAATGATTGTGTCTATGTGTGTGTATAGTTACAAATAATACAAGCTACAGTACTACAAACAAACTGAATGACTTACGACTCAAATCCGCGTACAAAAAACAAAAGGATACCTAAAGAATTTTTCTGCGCCCCTTACCATCTTAGATCGGTATTATTTCCCTTATTTTCGACTATTCCTTGGATGCCATTCGTAATTTGTTTATCCTGAATGCCTACCATTCTCTAAGGTACATTTTCTTCATTATATGTATATAGTTCCACTCGCGTGTAACTAAAGTAACGAAGAGTAAGGCAACATTCGGGTATTACTTGGATAAGTGATTGCTACAGAAACGTGCTCAAAATCAAATCAAATATTAATTTATGGACAGAAAAGCTTTCACCAACAGCCGGAGGACATAACGTTGGTAAATTAAAGCAAAGTACTTTATTGCAAACTAGCTTCTACCGCGAGCTATGGAGAGAGCAATGCTCGGTGTTTCCTTTCGAGACAAGATCCGAAATGAGGACATCCGCAGGAGAACTAAAGTCACCGATATAGCTTTCAGATGAAGTGGCAGTGGGCAGGCCACATCGCTCACTGACAAAAGGGGAAAAAAGGTTTTCGGGTGGCGACCACGAACTGGAAGACGCAGAGCAGCCCCCCCGCCCACTAGGTGGACCGATGACCTGATCAGAACTTTGGGGAGCCAATGGATGTAAGAGGCAAGCAGCCGCTGAAATCAAAGTGTATTTATTGCAAACTAGCTTCTACTCCGCGGCTTCGTCCGCGTGGATTATCCCTCAGGAACCGTTATTTATACCCCCTTAAGGCATGAAATTACAAAAACGACACGATCCGTATCTATTTTTTTGTGTGGTTTTTGCAAATTACAAAAATCAGTATTAACTATACAGTAAGTTAACTAGCTGCAGTGCCCTTTAAAACAGGAACAGAGTAAGTGCTACTGCTTGGCGGCAGAATAACTGGTAGAGCGGTGATACCTACCTAGACGAATTTTGCAGAAAAGGTGTTGTTACAAAACTTTCGCTTTGGTATTTAAAAATAACGCGTTTAACAGTTTTAGCGATGTCGCGAAGTCAAGCACCAAACCTCGAGAAGCAAGACAGCGCTTGTCTCAAGTGACTGGGACGAATGCCACTGGAGTCAGCGTTTTCTGACGGCTGACGAGAAGAGTATGCTTTCGTTTAATTTTTTTTTTTTTGGTTACTGGCATCTTGTTTGTCAATAATTTACATGAATTTCGCCGGTTTTTAAATTCTTAATTTTCAATCCATCAATCGATCAAATCGTTTATTTGCTAAAATACATGTATAGTAAGGTCTTACAAAAAGTTTTGCTCATGTACGAGCGGCGGCTGATAAGTTCGCGGCCTAGGTTACTTAATGAAATAAAAGTTTAGTTTTTTAATTTTTATTTTTCAATATAATCACCCTCAAGTGAAATACACTTCTCACATCGTGAATACAATGCCTTTAAACCATTGAAAAAATATTCTGAAGATTTCTCTTGAAAATTACTCTCCACGGCTGACTTCATTTCGTTGTCATCCGAAAATCTTCGCCCCCTTAACTCCTTTTTCAGTTTCGAAAAAAGAAAAAAGTCACTGGGAGCCAGGTCCGCACTATAGGGGGGATGGTCAATTTCTGCGAACCCAGTGGCTTTTAAAGCAGCCCTCGAAACGCGAGCGGTGTGAACGGGCGCGTTGTCTTGCAGAAACTGTTTTTTCATGTGTAAATTTAGGCGTAAAATTTCTCCGATTCACTATTTACTAATCTGTAACTCTTCAGCTATCTGCCACTATTTTATTCTTCGATCAGCCAATACTAATTTTTCAACTTTTTTAACATTTTCTTCGGTCACTACTGACACAGGGCGGCCCGGGCGGGGGTCGTCTAGACAGCTCTCTCTTCCTTGTTTAAAAAGTCGAGCCCATTTTTTTACCATTGTATATGATGGCCCGGAATCCTGAAGAACCGATGACATTTCTTCAAAAATGTCTTTCGGCGAGTTTCCTCTTTTTACAAGGAATTTAATCACTGCGCGGTGCTCAAAATTGCGAGAATTTTCATTTTCGGTCGACATGGTATTGTTGCTTAACTAACATAAATTTAACTATACAGCAACAAAAACAAACCAAACTGCGAAACTTGTGACTTTTTTTAAATATAAATGAATGATGCGATGAGCTAGTCGTTCGCCTGGTGGTCCATAACCCATTACAGTGTCACATCGAACTCAAAACTAAAGTTTCGCGTGACACCGCACCGCACGTCATACCATCTGGAGACATCACACAGTCAAAAAACGTTTCTAGACGGTGAGATCAGTTCCTATGTCTCATATACCCAGAAATTTTACTAGCTACAGCCTTTTAAAGCGGAACACAGTAGAGCTTACACACTACTGCTTGACGGCAGAATAACTGGCAAAGCGGTGGTACTACCTAGACGAACTTTGCAGAAAAGTCCTACCACCTAGTGAATTTCCTCTATCAAATAGGACCATCCACCTAGCACATCGTGCTAATTGCGTAGTGAAATATTCAACTACAGCCCAGCGCTATCATGATAATTAATAGTGGATGGAGGCCCGGTTCTACCGGTTAACCGGGGTTTAGAAGTATAAGTTGACCGATTTTAACCTTTGAGGCTCTGAACCAAAGTTTACCAACTTTAACTGTTATTTTAAGGTATAGCACGAGGTCCAACTCTGCCAAAATATAATCAATTGTTTATTAATTTGTTGGAAATTTAAGGACACCCAGAAAACTGAGATAAACTGCTGGTTAATTACTTTTTCTCAAACATGCTTGAAAATTTTAGTATTATTATGACAACCTTCTTCGAGATAAATCGAAATTGCTGTACCGGCGGGCAGCGGTCGGAATGTTTGTATGAGAATCCATATCTGTCGTGGTGTAGCGGCCAGATAAATTACATAGTAAACTCACATCTGCCGTGCTGATTGGTTTTTAAAGAATAAACTACAATGTTGTTTTTAAAACTTTATCAACCATCGGGGTTTGAACCCCCCCCCCCCTGTTCAAAGGGTAGGGTGCACTATCAACTAGGCTATGGTCACACGGCCGTTAGTTGCGAAAACCGTAATCCTCTGTGTCGCCAACTCAGCACGGTGAAACACATAGTCCTAAAGATTTTGCAGGTAGTGAAAGAAAGAAAGAAAGAAAGAAAGACAGAGGTGAAAAAACATAACAATAGCAAAAATTATTGTCAGTTGCCACGAATCGGTCCCAACTCAGCATGTGCTGGCTACACACGTACAACCAGCGCTGGTCTTCCGTTGGGGCCGGTTCGGTGTCGTCACGGAACAGTTTACAATAAAAATAGTAAATGAAATATAAGTTCATCAATAAAAATTACAAAACTAAATAAAAATACAAGAAACGTTTAACTATAGGCTAACTTACCTACTTACAGACAAACATAATTAAATACACGTTATAGATAGGTAACCAAAGAAATCGTTTTATTTTTTACAAACCAAAAGAAGCAATAAAATAAAAACAAACCAGCAAAGTACAAAAGTAAAAGAAAAGAGGTACATTAAAAGTAAAATAACTGAAAACAGTGAAAGTAACATTTATCATAATAATATCATACCATGTACCTACGTTAATGTTTTACTTTATCATGCCCATCAATAAAACTGATATTATCAATTGAGTGTGCAATCATGTATGTATGCCCGTGTCTGTCGTTGAGAGTGTGTGAGTGTTTATGTAAGGTGTGTTGCGTGAGAGTCATGAAATACGGTGGTGGTTAGATTGCACTAGTGTCGTGTCGGCGAGCTTCCTCCGCTTTCTGGTGGTCAAAAAGAAACTTCTTTAATTTGAGCCTAAAGCTTGTGATACTTTGTAGGTTCCTTATAGGCGGTGGTATGTTATTCCAGCATTTGGAAGCTGAGTAGCGGAAGCTCCCTCTAAAAGCTACTGTTCTATGCTGTTGCGTCATGAGCTGCGCCGCACAATGCCGGGACCCCAGTGATCTTCGACTGGATGTCCACGACAATTTCTCGAATAGATACTTAGGCTTTTTATTTTTGATAACTCCGAAAAGGAGGCAGGCCAAATGTAGCTTGCGGCGATGCTTCATTTTTAGCAAAGAGTGTTATTTAAAAATGGCGTCACATGGGCCCTTAACGGAATATCGAAGCAGAAACGCACACAGGCATTTTGAACTCTCTGTACAAGTTTCTGAGTTTTAACTAGCAGCCGTGGGCCAACAACTACGTCTACATAATTCAACTTGGATAAAATAAGTGACTCTACTAGGTTGATACGTAAGCTTTCCTTTAAGTACGGTCTAATCCTGTAAAGCAATTTTAATTTGAAGAAACAGCTTTTTATTGAATTAGCAATATGCTTTTCGAATCGCAGGCTACAATCCATGTGCAAACCAAGATTGCGTGCTTCATATATGCGCTCTATTTATTCATTCATAAGCATAACATTTACCGAGGGCTTTATGGCAGTCAGCTGATGAGTACTACCAAAAATGAGAAACTTGGTTTTAGTGGGGTTAAGCAATAAACAATTGTTTTTTGACCAAGTTGCTATTCTTGCAAGGTCTTCATTAAGTTTATTTATAGCGCTGTCAACTTCAGACGGGTAAAATGGAATGTACACCTGTATATCGTCAGCATAAATGTGATATTTACAATTCAATATGTGCGATTTTATATCTGCCAAATACAGTATAAACAGAAGCGGTCCTAATATTGATCCCTGCGGTACTCCTCGTTTAACAAGAACTTTTTCTGAAACTAACGTAGCACCGTTATTCAGACTTAATTTTACATATTGGTGACGCTCACCAAGGTAGCTGTCAAACCACCGTAGCGCATCGCTATCAAGCCCATAATAACTCAGCTTCGACATAAGTAAATTAATATTGATTGAATCAAAAGCCCTAGAAAAATCCAATAATACAAGGAGAGTACCCATACCCTGATCTTGGGAACAGAGTATATTATCGGTCACATCAAGTAGGGCTGTTACAGTACTACGACCTTTTCTAAACCCCGACTGTACTTCCGGCAAAATACAATTCTTTTCCAGAAAATCAGTTAACTGTGTGCACACAGCTTTTTCCATTATCTTTGAAAAACAAGGCAATATACTGATCGGTCTAAGATCCTTAAGATCAGCAGGGGCTGAATGCTTAGGCAAAGGGCGTACAATCGCAAGTTTCCATAATTCAGGAAAAGTGCAAGTGGTAATAGAAGCATTTATTATGTTTCTAACGCAGTCTATCGTACTGGGAAATGACAGCATAAGCATATCTAGGCTAATTTTATCACATCCTTCAGCATTTGACTTTAAACTTCTGATTATTTGCATTATTCTATCCATGCTAATAGGTTGTAAATGAAAGACTTCGTCACTATACTTGTGAAATTCGAAGTATGTTAGCTGCGATAGACAAACTCCTGCATTTCCTGGTATATTTAAAAAGTGATTATTAATAATATTAGGATCATTCAAAAATGTGCTCGTGTGACCATATCCCAGTTGATAGGGCGTCCAATCCTGTGAGTTCAAATCCCGCTGACTGCTAAAGTTTTGAGGACTCGTGGGAAAATGTATTTTTAAATTAAAGATCTGCATAGTTTTAATTTCCGTGCATTATTTGAGACAAGTACTATACAAGCCTTGGCCACAACTAGGCATTGATGGACTTACCTGTGTGTGCCTCGACTTCGCCTCGGCCCACATTTATAATGTACTATTACTGTCATTCTTGAACATATGTTCGTGAAGGTAAGAATCATAGACATATTAAGGACAGGCCTAATGACAGGTTAAAACATCGCTTTAAAGTGGGAGCCAATTTTACAGATTGGCATCCACTAGCGCTCTGTCTGTGATGGAAGTTAGAAGGCATCGGTCGAATGTCACAAACAAGATATGCCAAGTTGTTTTGTGAAGGGTTGCACAATCTATACTCAAAAGTGCAGTAAAAAGAAAGACCAAGTTTCTTACCTCAAGTAATTCAATATTTTCAATATTACACTCTGTTTTGTAACAAAATAATCGAATCTATATTTGCAATAATCATTGTAAACATAAACATTGACGGACATAATGGCAGCGATAGGCACCTAATTTTCTCAACTTGTCGTAGTTCACGCGAAATCTAATAGATGGCGCTGACTTTTCCCACGCCATTTTGACAAAATAAAATGTTCCTTCGGGCATATCCTGATATATAAATCTATGGTAAGAATGCTTAAATTGCAGCCTGGATTTCACTCGTGACATTTCACGTCAGTTAGACATTAATAGGATATTTTAGGCTTCGATTGTAACTAATGTTTATAAGTATAGATGTTAACGTTAAAAAACATGGAATACCCATATCTTTCATTTAATTACAATTTTTTTGAAACTATGACTTTAAACGCTTAACTATCTTTGGTCACTTCGGTGGTTAACCATTGGTGGTTAAAGTGGGCCCTCATCTAATCCCAGTTTAATCCCGTAGTGTGTAGGTATTTGACTTACTTATGCATACAGTTAACATAATAGTTTGTATGCATTACATATTTATTAATTGTAAAATTAGTGTCTGCGATTTGTTTGCCGATTTTATTTATATTTGATTCCGCATTTGTAATTCAGATAGTAAATTAATATAACTTATCAGCGTCATTGTTTCCTGGCATAATATTATATTAATTTAGAAGTTTTTAGGCTAACTTTAGGTATCTTTTAGGCAAGCATACGCCTAACATTTCGATTCACCTAACTATTCGTTTTACCTAGCATCTTGATTTACCTAGTATCTGGATTTACCTAGCATCTTGAATTACCTTATTATCTGGATTTACGTAGCCTCTTGAATTACCTTAACATCTGGATTTACCTAGCATTATGATTTACCTAGTATCTGGATTTACCTAGCATCTTGAATAACCTTAACACCTGGATTTACCTAGCATCTTGATTTACCTAGTTCGATACAAGCTACCAAACATAATAGGCACAAAATATCTCAAAAAATGACAAAGTTACAAGCATTTTGCAAACAGGAATAAAAAGAGACAGCTCAAACGGGCAGTGACGTCAGAATTTGGTCCTTCATAGTACCTCATTACTAAGCTGTGAAAGCGTTACATACAATCTCTTTGACATGTGACGTCACAAGTGGTTTTTTCATAGTAATCGTAGAGGCGCTCTGTTAAGCGAGAAAGGGACAGGCGACGCCCCCTCCAGAAAGCTTAAAAGCTTATTACTCCGTGATTTATTCACCGATTTTACTAATTTTTTCAATTATTGCATTCATTTTTAATCTATTTTATAAAAATAATATTAAAATAATAAATAATAATAATAATTTTTTTTTTTTCGTACCTTTGTCTAAAAGCATCTATTTTTAGCAATTGTATTTAATTACTCATAAAGGTATCAAAGAGAATATTTTCTATAAACCCTTTTTGGGCTGTAAAAGAAATGTTTTCACTTTGGGGTGCGGATCGGAAATTGTTTAATCTTTTTACGCTTATTTGCTAATACGGTTTTACTTATTTCAGAAATTATATCAATAAAGTCGAACTTGCTTGTTTATTTTGTACCCAAAATGACCTTATTACTAACACTACGCTGTCCGTCCGTCTATCTGTGCACTGTCACCAATCTGTAGCGAAGGGTTCCATAACATTTTCTACTAAACGTGCAAAATAATCAAGTTTGTTATAGCCCCCTTAAATATTTATTTATTTCTACTTTTAAGCATTTGTTTTTATAGCGGCAACAAGAATACATCATTTGTGAAAGTTTCAACTGTCTATCATGGTTCATGACATACATCTTGGTGACAGACGGACGGACAGACGGATCGTAGAGCCTCAGTAATCCCCTTTGGGTATGGAACCCTAAAAATTGCCCGTTTTATAGAATTTTAATAAGCTTACTTAATTAACACAGTAATTAGCGGAACGAAGCCCAAAGATTTAAGAGTCCTTAATTACAAACAAAAAGTATCTAAGTATTGTTATCAGTTATTTGGTTCCCATAGTACAAGCTATGCTTAGTTTGAGGCTAGATGGCGCTGTGTGAAGTGTCCACATAAAATTTATTGACGTGACGAGCTAGTCGTTCACCTGATATTAAGTGACATGGCCGCCCATAAAAGTTGCGTGTCATTATATTCCTAAAAATTCTAATATGTAAAGTTTCGCGTGACACTGCACTGCGCACGTTGTCCTGAGACATCAGTAATTAGATTACTAGGCTGTGAGGTCAGGTCATAGTCTCATTTGTCCAGTAATATCACTAGCCAGAAACACTACCAAAACACAGTAGTGCTTGCAGACTACTGCTTGACGGCAAAATAACTGGCAAAGCGGTAGTACTGTAGAAAAGTTCTACTACCTACCTATATAATTACTTATATTTTTTTGTAAAAAATAAAAACACGAAAGCGGTTCATTTATAAGAGCTTAATTAAATATAAACACCAGTATTTTAATTATATTATTTCAGTTCTTTCGCAGAAATAAAGATTTTTTTTTTTTTTTTTTTTTTTTTTTTTTTTTTTTTTTTTTTTTTTTTTTAAATCTGCTTTACCACAGACACCTGGGTCCGTGCTCTTTGTTAGCTTATCACTTATTGTTATATTTTTATTTTATTTTATTGAACAAAATATTATACTAGAGAGGACAATTAAGTACTTAACCTATTTTTTTTTTATGTTTTTTTTTTTTTCGTTTTGTTTTTTTTTCCGATTTGTGCATACACCGCGAGCAGACCAGCTCCCGCAAGCAGCGCCCGTTCACGAGCTTGACGCATGCGCCAGCCATCGCCCTCCTCAACCATTTTTGAGGGAAGAGGACGACCCGACGCACGACGCCGCCGCAAGAAGAAGCTTTTTAGTGAGCGTGAGTGCTCCCGGTGTACACACAATAATCATTTACATTCTAGTACTATTTTCTTCATACGAGCGGGATAATTGACAGGCTCTTTTGAGTCCGTCAATGATCCCGCTCGTACATGTCGTTGTTAATCCGCCTTCTCCTCCCGGACCAGGACTTCTGTTACCGCCACGTTTCGATCTTTGATGGCCATCTGCAAGTTGTACTCGCGGATGGCCCTCGGTGATGCAGCCATCGCACGCTGCACGAAACGGCTGATGGCGTCTTCCTCATCGTCGGCGTAGTAAACGAAAGTCCCGGTGTGCCGCGAGACTGCAACCACCGCGTGCGGAACGCTCTCGTGCAGTCTCATCTTGCCCTTTGTCTTGATGACGATGACCGACTCGTATGTCAGTCCCTGTGCTTCATGGATGGTGAGGATGCGCGACCCCGTGCCTCCGCCATAACCCTTGTTGGATAGGGTCTCCTTTTCTTCCTGAGTGTGTACTAGGAATAGGGTGTTGGGGAGGGTGCTGGATATTTGCGCACCTGTGTACCTTCTCTGCTCCAGGGACTTGACACGTGGGGCCGAGGAATATATACCAGAGTATATTTCTCTCAGCGCGTAAGCGACATCCATGGGATTCCTATGTGTGCATAACAACTCCTGGTTGATGGTGGCCACCAGGTTTGGGCGATTGTATCTTAGCTCGAAGAGGTTCTCTCTGTCGATATAAGGTAACTGGTTGACGTCTCCGATAAGGACTACCTCGCGAGCACCAGCCAGCCGTGCAGCCATTACAATGGCCCCAAAGTGGTTCATAAGAGCTTCGTCTACCATAAGGCGAACGTTGCTCTGACCTCTTCGGATGCCATTTACGAGTACAGAAGCCATGGTGCGCACTTTGGTTTTCACGAGGTCACCTATGCGGTGCGCTAGCTTCTCCCTCAAGTCTTTGGCTGCTTCAGTTGTTGTGGTGATGATCACGTCTTTGTCCACATCGAAGTGTCTGACCACCCATGTTGTCTTCCCACAGCCAGGAACCCCGTTGACCCATCGAATCTTAGGTACCTCCCAATTTTCCCAAGACTTTGCATCGACTCCAGGGCTCCTTTCAATAGTTTTAGCCATTTCTAGGATCCTATCATCTAACATTATCTTGGTACACCGGGCGGTGACCACGATGGGGTCGTTCGGTGGTGCCTCATACTTCGGCTTTCCGGTCCGCTCCGTTTCGCTCTCATCTAGAGCCACAAAACCACTTCCAGAACAATATGCTGCCATATATCGACCCTCCATCGTTCCCTTGATCACGAGGGAGGTGTCGTTGTTATATATGGCTGCATCGGCCTCCTCGAGCCTCACCTTTAAGAGGCCTTCGTTTCCCTGCCTAAAGGACTGCAAGATGTTTTTGCAGTTCCTGAGATTGACTACCTTAGTCGCTCTCGTGATGGCAAGAAACTCGAGAAATGCGTTTCTGGCATGGTCTGGTGGCTCCAAGGCCAAGATATAACGGGGCGGACTAACCTGTCCCATGTCGGCTCTCGTCCGGGCTGCCTGCTGTGGCGGCGGCGCTGCCCTAGGAGCCTGCTTTTCTGGGGATGGCTCTTTTTGAGGTGAGACCCGGAACAAGCTCTGCGCTGCTACGCTGAACGCCGTAAGGAAAGTTGAGATAGGGCCTCGGCCTTCCTGTCGACCATCGCTTCGGCGTGATGCGGCTTCCTCGGCAGCTGCTTTCTGCTGGACTCTCTCCGAACCACTGATGGCGGTCGCACATGGGACGGGATGCCCCCAGCTATCTGTTGCATTTATACGGTCGTGTGTGGGAGTCCTAAGATAACTTAAGTTTTCTCCCCTGTCCTCGTACACGACGACCTCATGATGTTCAGAGGCCTTTATGCAACCTAGCCGGTCTTCGGTTTCTCCAGTAAAATGTTCGACCACCATCGCGTCTATGCTTATTACCCGGGGGGTGCCGTCTGTACAATCACTCAGCTTTGTAAGCAGCGAGCTTACCTGTGCAAAAGGCGTCTGGGCCGTCCATTCGAACAGTGCAATCGTTTTGTTTTTCGATCGCACTAATCGACAGCGGTGGCCCAGGACCTCCAGCACCGGCATAGCATCGTACGCTTTCCGCTTCATTGTGACTTTGGAAGTACTTCCGTTGAGCAGACTTGCTAATCCAGGTGACAAACGGGCTCGTTTCTTGTTCGGGGGCTTCGGGGCTAAGCAAAAGCTCATTCCGAATCTCTCTTTGTTACCTTCCATGAAGAGAGCCACACCGCGGGTCCTAATCCCTGGCACTCCTCTGACTGCATAAGCTAGAAGGTGTTCAGCTTCTATGCTCTTGGAGGTTACGTGCTGGTGCTGGAGATTGGCATTGTGTGTGGCGTCTATGAATGGGGGTGCAATAATCGTGGGGCGGGGTATGGTAGAGTTTCTTTTGGTCGCAATACGGAAGGACTTTTCGGTGAAGGACAAAAAATAGGGTCTACAATCCGGATCTGCAAGGATGTTAGAAAGATCTGATTCCATTAGCCTTCTGTCCATCAGGCATTCTAGTTCCCTCCGTGCTGCGATGAAGCGAGGGCATTCGAGGAGCACATGCCATACCGTCTCGGGGATGTTCGGGTCGCATTCGCATCCAGGGGTTTCCTTAAGCTTAAATCTGTACAGGTATTCGGCTATACCTCCGTGTCCCGTCAAAGCTTGCACTTGATGTGGAGTCAGTTTTGTTGTTCGCGTCAACCGGTATGCTTTTGCGATATCCGGGAGGAACTTTTTTGTGACTGCACCAGTGACGGAGGTCTCATACCGGTCCTGCCACTTCCGGATTGACTCCTCACGGATCTTCTTTTTGACGCAAGACAAAGGGATCCCCTCATAGTCCCAAGAGCTGCCAGTGAGTGCTGCTGATTTGGCGAGCTCATCAGCTCTTTCATTACCAGCAGTCCCTACATGCGCTCTCAACCAGAACAGGTGAATGGATCTACCTTCTGCACTGATCTTTCCAATGTTTTCCTTCACGCCCTTCGCCAGGGGGTGACTCGTCCTGGGATTCCGTAGCAGTTCGAGCGATGATCTTGAATCACTCAGAATACTGACCTGAGGGTCTTTGCTAGACATCACAAGTTGAGTCGCTCGGTAGAGAGCGTAAAGTTCCGATTGGAAGACCGTGCACTCAGGGTGAAGCCCGAAAGTAGAGTGTCTGACCTCTTCCCCATTCTCCCACCAACTGAGGGCTGCGCCCACCCGACCTTCGATCTTACTACCGTCTGTGTAGATCTGAGGTCCTTCCAGCTGGGTTTGAACGTCTTCTAGAAGCTCGAAATCCACTGATGTCTGAGTGGACGGATGCGGCTGGTCCAGCGGACTGACATGCTTTTCGAGTTCCATGTTTGTAGGGAGGTAGTCTGATGAGACACTCTTCTTTACTTTGTACAGAGTTGCCGCTTCCTGGATTCTCAGGTCTAGTGGAAGCAGACCTGAGAGGGCGAGTGCTGACGTGAGTGAAACAGTTCGGTATGATTTGCAGATTTTCTGGGCGAAGCCTCTTTGAAGCGCGTTCAGGTGGGACCTGTTTACTTCGAGGTCAATCGCCGGTGCCCATACACTCGAGGCGTACATTATGATGGGTTCCACCACTGCGACGTATATCGTTCTTATGATTTCGCTGTTTAGACCCCAGGTCACCTTCGCAGCGCGCGCCATCTGCTTGTATATCTCCGCAGCCTTTTTACATTGTGCGGTGATGTGCGATTTGAAGGTGAGCCTGCGGTCTATCACAAGGCCGAGCAGTTTAATCTCCTCGACGAGATTTAGCTTGACGCCTGACATGAATAGGTTTGGGTTTTCGTACTTCAACTTTTTCGTCAACAGCATTGCGCTGGTCTTATGAGCTGCAAAGTTGAGTTTATTACGATTTCCCCATTCCACTACCATGCCTAATGTCTTATTAGCTTGCTGCTCTAAGGTTTTTGATTGGCCTGTGAACACGAGAACTACGTCATCAGCGAAGGCTTGACAGTAAACTTCCTCAGCTTCGAGCTGTCGCAGCAACGAGTCTAGTATGACATTCCAAAAGGTCGGTCCACCGATGGATCCTTGGACGCAACCTTTAGTAGTCCCCTTCTCATATGCTGTTCTTGCGTAGTTAACCTTAATTTTGCGGTCGCTGAGGTATGAGTTTACCATTTCGTAGAGGTTTGTTGGACACCTCTTCTTCGCTAGCTGATGTTTTAGGGCGGGCCACCATGCATTGTCGAAGGCACCCTCTATATCCAGGGAGATAAGGAGTACTATGTTCTTATTTTGTACTCCATATTTTATGTGCTCTACCAAGTCATAGAGGGCGTCTTCGGTGCCTCGTTGGGGCATGAAACCATACTGTTTCGAGCTGAGAGTCGGGAGGAGATGCCATTGCAGGCGACCTACTAAGAGCTTTTCAACGATTTTTCCGAGCACAGGCAGCAGACCTATTGGACGGTAGGATTTCGGATGTGTGTAATCCTCCTTGCCGGGTTTCCTTAAGATGATCACGTGCGCCACTTTCCATTGCTTTGGGAAGTATCTAAGCGATAAGCATTTGTTTGCTATCGCAATGAACAACTCCCAGTCGCATCGGATGGCCGCAGCGCAGATGTCCGCGGTAAGCCCGTCTGGTCCTGGGGCTTTTTTAGGATTCAGGTTTCGCAACACTGATTCTAGTTCCGCTGACGTAAAGGGTGGATCATTTCCCGGCAGGTCCGTCGGTGTTTCTGCTGTCAGTGCTCGCAACGCTGTGTGGCATTGCTGGTCCGTGCTATCAGCGTCGTCAGGGTAGAAGGTTCTGGCTAGAAGTTCTGAGGAGAGTTGCGGGGTGAGAGTACAACCGTCGGAGTTCCTGAGGAGGATGTCATCCTGTCTCGCCGAGGTTTTTCTGATCACTCTGTAGATCTTATCCCACATGCTCTCTTTCTTTTGATTCGTGCAGAAATCCTTCCATCCTTCAGTTTGGGCTCTTTCAGCTCTTTCCTTGTATTCTTGCCGTGCAGTTTGATACAAGGAAATCACCGTCTCGATTCGGTCGGGGGCTGCATTTCTTATCCTTCTCTTCCTTCTAAGGACCTCGCTTTTCAGATCATCAAGCTGCTTTGTGTACCACGGCGGGATTGGGTCTCCTTTCCGCCAGCGTATCCTTGGGATAGTTCTCCCGCATGCTCCGTGGATACACTCCGTGTAGCTTGAGATCACGTTTTCAAGGTCGTCTGAGTTCGTTAATTCCCTGACCACGGTCGCCGTCACGCTTTTTTCCTCGAGGAGGGTCTTCAGGTCCGACATGAAGTCTGACCACTGCGCCACCCTGGTGTTGTATCTGCGTGTGGTTATTGGCATCACTGGCGCTAGGGCCTTTGTAACTCGCAGAGTGTAGGTGATTGCGTTGTGGTCTGATGTTGTGAGACTTCTGTTGACCCGCCAATCCTCGATTTTCCCCAGAAGTGACATGCTGCACGTTGTCACGTCTACGACGCTCGTGCACAGCCTGCCATCCCTAAGTACTTCGAAGGTTGGTGTGTCTCCCGTGTTCAGGATCTGTAAATTCATTTCGTTGAGGAAAGAGTGGACTGCTTCTCCTCTCTGGTTTTCTGATGTGCTCCCCCACCAGTGGCTCCAGGCGTTCACATCACCAGCGACTATGATGTCTTTGGTCGCTAGTCTTTCAGTGAATGCCTTGATCCTACCGAGGTATGGATTTATGTCTTGGTCTCCCTCCAGGTAAACGGAAATCACTCCAAGTTTCAGACCTTCATTGGCCAATAAAACTGCCGCTTCAGTCTCGGTGACAAGTTGGGGGTCATGAATGACTTCAAGCTTGTCACCGAAAACGATTACGGCTGCCTTGACTGGCTTCTGTCTGTCGAGGCTGCATTGAATTATTCGTGTTCCTGGGTATTGTTTCATTACGCCCTTGTTACCCACGTAGGGTTCCTGAACAAGGGCGACCGAGATTCCCTGATCCACTGCAGCCTTCAGAAGTTCCGCCGTTGCTACCTTGGAGCGGTGCAAGTTTGCTTGGATGAAATGCAACCCTGGACCGCCTCTCCTTTGGGAGACCAAGATCGAACTTTCCGTCTCGGTTGACGTGCCCTCAGCAATAACAAATCCTCGACCTCGCTATCCCATCCCATTTCGCTTTCTCTGGGCATTCGCTACTAAAAGCATTATGTGCCAGATCTGCGGCCGGGATGTTTGGATAGGCGGTCGTGCAGTTCTTACATCTCGGTGTGGTTCCCTCCTTCCTACCGATACACTGTTCCCAGGAGTGCGACCTTCCGCAATGACTGCAGAGTTCTTCGCGCTCCCGGCAGATGGCTCTCGTATGGCCGAACCCAAGGCACTTGGTGCACTGCACCAGAGGTGATTGGTCATACACAGGTCTCCACTGGACTCCTATGTATACCTTCTCGGCTTCTACCAACTTCTTGTGTATTTGCGGAGAGACCTCCAGCACCGGATGGCACGTGAGAGGATTTCTTGCCTTTTTCCGGTATCGCACCCTGATAGTGCTCTCCTTCAGATCTACGCCTCCGAGCGTGTGCTTGTTCTGTGCCAGCAGCTGCTCCACGAGATCCGAGTCCGTATGGTTCGACAGGACGTCCCTTACAATTACGAGTGGGTTTCCCGCCTTCGCGAGCTCCACTTTAAGGGCTTTGTCTTTTTGGACTTGAGTACGGACCAGGTTCAGATCTTCCTTCGTGCCGCAGCTCAGGATCACTTTCCTGTTTTTGGCTTTGCGCACTCGGTCGACTCTTGCTCCGGTCCGTTTCGCGTCCAACGCGACACTTATCCTGTCGATTAGGTTTTCGGATGTAGTGGGAACTGCTGGGTTTGACGTTGAAACTATCAGGGTATGGTTAGGCTTTAAAACTGGTGGTTTCGCTGCCACCTTCGCATAGGTCTGCCTTTTCGGGTCCTTTGCTTGGGCGAGCTCGGCTTCTATGCTGAGGGCTGGGGGGGGAAGATTGAGCCTGTCCTGCCGCATCGTTCGAAGCTCCGACGATACGGCTTCGAGGCGTTCGTTAATTGGCTTAACATGCTCCTCTATGTTAATTTTAATTGGGGGTAGGGGGGGTGGTGTTGTGGTGGTGGTGATCCGTCTACTTGCTATATCTGTTAATGTGTCTTGTATTGTTTGTAGTCTGTCAGTGTTGTTGAGTGAAGGGGGGTTTGAGACGAGGTGCGCTAGGGTCTCTCTACTGGTTATAAGAATCTCAGCGGACTTATTCTGCTCTGAGTTCAGGTTCCGCCTCACTTCGTCCAGTTGCCTCTGAAGAGTCTCCACTCCGATTTTTAAGTCGGAATGGTCCCTCCTCAAAGACTCCAGGTCAATAGTGGGACCGGTTCTCAAGCTCTCTGCAGTTTCCAATTGAACGCTGAGATCCCTGATGGCCTGAGAGATCTCCTTTATCCTCTGGTGGGGCTCCCTCGTCTCATAGCCCTGCCAGTCGCGGATGGCCTTGGTCTCCGTCAAGGTGGCCGTGATGTCGCTTCTAGCTAAGGCAATTTGTTCTGTTAATTGCTCATTTATTTTTGCAATTTCCCTACTGTGAGCCCTCTCCGCAGAGAGCAGCTCCTTTGCGTGGCGCGCGCGCTCCCTCTCTTTTTCTGCGATGTGTCGCTGGCGAGAGTCAGACAAGGAAAGGGTTATCTCGTATAAAGTCAACAGACTCTCTACCGCAGTGAGTTTTATCTCCTTGCGAAGATTGCTCGATGACTCCAACGCATCCTTCCCTCGTTGCAGCACATCGTTTGCCATTTTTGTGGCCTGGTCCATTTCGATCCCAGCCCGCGCCTTGAACATTCCTCCTGCGACCAGCATACTGGTGCGGCCTTGGCGTACGGGAGGGGTCGGCACGGACATATCCGACACGCTGTCTGACTCTTCGTCGTCGACTTCGAATATTTTGGGAGGGGATATACCGCATTGCTCCCATTCCTCTATCTTGTCCACGGCAGCCACGTACGCCGACACCGTGTCGGGGACAGACGATGACTCGACCAAAGAGTGGTCGCTGGCCATCTGCCGTTGTGACTGCTGCGGTGTGTCAAGTGCGGGTGTAGGAGGTGCGAGGCTTCCCACGCTGACCATTGAGAGGGGCGGCACACCCGGGCACGTCTCGATCGCCGGAACTACCGCTGTCGCCCGTGCAAGTTGCGATGGCTTCGCCTTCTCTGACTTGGTCGTCTTGGTCGCTGCCGACATTTTTTTTACTATTCTGTTATGCAGCGACCGTGTTACTGACCTTACTGACCTGGCGTTCTTTGGTCTAGTTGGGGCGGAGATGGAGGCGGAGGTTGAGGCGGTCGAAGAGGTGGAGGCGGATGGCTTAGGGTTCGACATATTCTGCCTATTACAACTTATGAGCTAAAGTGCAGATTTTGCTAGATTTACTTACTGACTAACTTAAGGTTAACTTAAAAATAAACTTATCTAATTGCGCTGGTGTTCTGCGAGCTGGTTGTCCTCTCCTGTATTCGTCGCGTCAGAGGCAAGGTGGACGCCTCTGCGTGGAGCGTGAGTTGGGTTCTGCTCGGTGTCCTGTGGATTCTGGCAGGGCCAGATAGTAGCGCTCGTCCTCCCGATCTCAACGATACCAAACTTGATATGGTTGTCTTGGTTGGTTCCGGAGATAAACTGAGGGGGGGTGAGGTACTAAACTTGAGGGGGGGAGTCACGAGGCTCAAGGTTGAAGGGCGGGGGTAAGCGTAGAGGGGGGGGTGTGTTGATGGGAGGGGGGGGGGGTGTTGATGGGAGGGGGGGTGTTGATGGGAGGGGAGGGTGACTGGTCCTGGTGTCCCGATTCGAACGAGTCCAAACACGGGGTCCCTGGGTCCACTGGCTGTGGAGATCCCTCAGGCTTCCTGACGCTGCCGGCTGGTCTGCGGTGGCTGGTCTGCAGCACGCTGGTGTGGAGCCTTATGTTTCTTTGCGGAGCCCTCGGGTCGGCTTCAGAGTCCTCACCGTTGTAAACGCGTGTATAACCGCGTGGTGGCTAGAGGTTAAGTACGTACACGTGGTGTTGGTTCTGCACGTCGTGGTTTCGCCGTCCCTGGTCGGATCTTAGAAGTCGATACGTGGTTAGACAGGGATTTGGCGGGCCTTTCTGGCGTATATTGCGGCACTATTATACGACTAACCTCCTTTGCGTTATTCCACTCTGAAGTCTGGACCTTCCTGCTCTGCAACCCTTACGACTTGGCGGCTGCAAACAGTAATCCTCGCGAGTCGCACACTGTCACTTCACCTTATCACGATAGATCGCGCGTAGCTCAAAGAAATCCTATTTTTAGGATTTTTTTACGCGGAGCCGATGTTCATCAAAGCGAGAAAAAAACAGAAGTCTAGAAATAAAGATTTAATTAATACACAATATTAGAAAGCTTTAATGATATTTTCTTAGGAAATTAATTTAAATTTTAATAAAAATTTTATTTATTTAAGTTATAATTATATTAATATACTGAATTTGATGTGCGATAAATAGCCTTATAAAAAATAACCATCAGTGTGAGTCGGACTCGCGCACAAAAGGTTCCGTATCATTATCTATAAAAATGAGCAAAAAAATCTCGTTTGTTGTATGGGAGCCCCCTTAAATGTTCATTTTATTCTGATTTTTAGTATTTGTTGTTATAGCAGCAACAGAAATACATCACCTGTGAAAATTTTAACTTTCTAACTATAACGGTTCATGAGATACAGCCTGGTGACAGACGGAGAGCGGAGACTTAGTAATGAACTTTATCCTTTGGGTACATATCCTTAAAAAGTATAATACGAAATGATTCTTGAATATACTCCAACCAGCATAGTAACATCATTTTATAGTAGTAAAAAAATACTACAGGGAATAAACCCACTTAACTAAGTTTAACCTGAACACCGCTATAACAATTTAAAAAAGTTATAACCTAACCTAGCCTCTAACCCTTTAAAAATCAATTTGTACATTCCGTCTCGCTCGCACAGCCCTAACCGCGCGGCATTCATCTGGGAAATCAAGGCGTGTTTACACTTCGCGCACGCACACTCGCGTGTAGTGAGGATACTATGTTAATTTGTGGGACGTGGCATGAGCGGTAGCGGGTTTGTAATACGAGTAGGTCTTTGCTTGTTTATTTTAAGTCTGTATGTCAATCTGTAAATAGTGCTGTGGGCTGCATTACTACTAAGTTTGTGTATTATTTTATCTGCTATAATTTGTGATGTAGCTGTTTACTATTCCTAATAAATAAAATAAAAAATATTGTAAGTTTCCATGTACTTGTTCTCTAACTCAGTGGGAGATTTGGTATTAAGTAGTTTATTTTCACAATGGAATCTAATAACGAATCTCTGTAAGTATTCTTAATATTTTCAATAATTTTTGAGCGTACTGTTATTGGCGTTTATTTAAAGCATTTATTTATTTATTGACTTAATAAAGTATTCGCCTTTAGAAAACTGCGAAAAATTTCCTAAAAATCATGTTTTTTTTAACAAATGCCTTGAATGAATACGTGTGGACATTTCACACAGCGCCATCTAGCCCCAAACTAAGCAAAGCTTGTACTATGGCAACCAGATAACTGATATAATGCTTATATACTTTTTTGTTTGTAAATACATACATAGAATACAATATAACACCCAGACGCAGAACAAACATCTATGTTCATCACACAAATGTTTGTCCTGGGTAGGAATCGAACCCACAGCCCTCAGTTCAGAAGGCAAGACTACCAACTGAGCGATCGGGCCCATCCTTGTACTTGAGTGCCTTGTCCTTATAGAGCACAGAATATAGCGATGGTAGCATAGCGACGTCTCTTATTGCAGCCGTAGCTCCTCAAACTTATAACTTACACCACACCACACCATACACACACACACGCAACGCTCGGTGGTCTGCAAAATTCATGACTTACTTACGAATATCCACCCCACCCCCTCGCCCCCAGCTCTTGTTCCCCGATAATTGTGATCTTGGATTACTGCCCCAATTAGCAACATGGTCAGATGTATTGTTCTCAACTTTTAACCGATGTCGAAAATGGAGAGGGTTGCGTTTGACGGCTAGGTGTATTTGAGGCGTGTACATAAACATAAACCAATAGACTGATTAACTGTTTTTTTATGATGATGAATGACGTGACGAGCTGGTCATTCCCCTGATGTTAAGCGACACGGCCGCCCATAACAATTGCAGTGTCACTCGGAGCTTTGAAATACTAATGTTTCGCGTGACACTGCACTGCGCACGTCATCCTGAGACATCACACAGTGTAGTAATTAGAGTACTAGACTGCACGATCAGGTCATAAAGTCTCATTTGCCCAGTAATTTCACTAGCTACAATGCCCTTCACACCGGAACACAGTAGTGCTTGCACACTACTGCTTGGCGGCAGAATAACTGGTAAAGTTTGCAGAAAAGTCTTACCACCTAGCTCTTATGCAACATCCGGGCCCGAAGTCTGCTATTTCAATTGTGTCGTAATGGTTCATGAATGGTACCATTATGACAGGTTTTGACACTAATGGTAGTCTACTTATGGTTTGTAGACTACTATTGATAGATTTATCGATTACATGACAAATTTTGGCACTAATGGTTAGTAGACCACCATTAGTGTCAAAATCTCATTATGGTGCCATTCATGAACCATTATGACATAATTGAAATAGCAGACTTTGGGCCCAGGCGAACTACTAGCTCGTGACATCATTCTTTTACATTAAAAAAACGTAGAAGCCACCGATAATACTTGCAGTGTTGGAACATTAAAATAATAAAGTTTCGCGTGACACTGCACTGCGCACGACATCCTGAGACATCACACGGTCTAAAATTCTAGATTGATATCAGTCAAGTATACAAAAAGGAAGCGGTGTGGGTACGTACATCAATTTTATTTAATGAAAACAGTAGAGCTTCTGTAATACGAGTGAAACGGGACAAACGGCGTTAGTTGTGCATAAACTGATACTTTACTACGGTGGAATAGGGTTGGGAGTAGTCGATAAAATACTTATCTTGTACGATGAAATAATAGATCTCTACAAACAGATTGTGGCGACACTGGCTATGTACAATAGGCATGATGACTACTATTAAAAATGAACAAGTAAATATTACTTTCATAAAGAAGATTAAAAATAAATGCAATAATTGAAAAAATAAGCAAAATCGGTAAATAAATCACGGAGTAATAAGCTTTTAAAGTTTCTACAGGAAGCATCTCCTGTCCCTTTCTCGCGAAACAGAATACAATAATAACTACAAATACAATAATAATGGTTGTATTTTCTAGGCATGTTCATTGTCGACCGCGTCGTCACTTACCATCAGGTGAGATAGTGGTCTAAATTAGGCCTATCTTAGGTAACAAAATGCAGGCCTATCTTAGGTAACAAAATGAGTTATTTTATATTTTATATTTTATTTGTCACATTTCACTATTAACAGTGCGAATTATCAGTAATAGAGTCAGTTAACTATCTACAAGAACTACTTAACTGAGCTGGTATGAAATTGTGATCTAAAATAAAAATTACACTAAATCAAAAAAGTTTTAATATCCAATATACCTTTTACCGAATCTTTCGCACATTAAGCAGCTAAAGTTTAGCTCAAAATTAATAGGTAGTCTACTAAAGTCATAACGACGCCATGTTTACGATCGATTACGATTGCTATCGATTGATTATATCGATAGCTTTCCCATCCATAATCAGGATGCAGGTGAACTTCACGTTAACTATCTCTTTGGAACATCACTTAACTCTGACACTGTTTAACTCACCACTCTATATTGAACCTTAATACTTTACAATAATGGTTTAAAATCACCTAACCTGACTATTAATTTAAGACATTTTCATGAGTTTATGTTTTATGAACAATACTCTTCGATAGAATTTTATACTCATGTTTCACATCTGAAGGTTCATTTTTGCTTGTGAAATGTACTATGGTATTATTATATTACTTTAAGCTGAAGTTAAGGTATGCTAATGCTTGAAGATTCCTTATCTAGGGTTGTTAATTTTACTTATTTATTTAATGAAGGTCATTAATAAAATTAAAGTTAAAATAGGTCTGTTTAGGATTTCACCCCCAGAGGACAGAAAACCATCCCCAATTCATTTTTTTATATTACGAGCTCAAGTCACAAAGTCGGAGGTAATTTAACCATATGGATACACAATTTACTACATGAAGACAATCATAAGAAACCTACTAGTGTTTACCCGCAAGTCTATTTTTTTTTTAATCGTTTTTACCACAGACACCTGGGTCCGTGCTCTTTGTTAATATTATTTATTTTAGTGAGTACAATACAGGAGAGGACAATGCTTAACCTATTTTTTGTGTTTTATTCGCGTTTTTTTTTATAATTTTGGATTTTGGTTTCTGCCCGCGGGTCTATTTGTAGGTACATTCTGCGTGTTGTATATATTGCGTAATGTTCAAATTCATTTCGAGCCTCGTGCTTATTTGCTCCGAAGCGCATCTACGTAGGCTAGGTACATTACTTTGAAGGCCGAGTTTTTGCTATTTTACCATAGATTTATATATCAGGATATGCCCGAAGGAACATTTTATTTAGTCAAAATGGCGTGAGAAAAGTCAGCGCCATCTATTAGATTTCGCGTGAACTACGACAAGTTGAGAAAATTAGGTGCCTATCGCTGCCATTATGTCCGTCAATGTTTATGTTTACAATGATTATTGCAAATATAGATTCGATTATTTTGTTACAAAACAGAGTGTAATATTGAAAATATTGAATTACTTGAGGTAAGAAACTTGGTCTTTCTTTTTACTGCACTTTTGAGTATAGATTGTGCAACCCTTCACAATACAACTTGGCATATTTTGTTTGTGACATTCGACCGATGCCTTCTAACTTCCATCACAGACTGAGCGCTAGTGGATGCCAATCTGTGAAATTGGCTCCCACTTTGAAGCGACGTTTTAACCTGTCATTAGGCCTGTCCTTAATATATATGTATTTTACTATATGGTAGGACTTTTCTGCAAAGTTCGTTTACGTTTTGTCACCGCTTTAGCATTTATCCTGCCGCTAAACAGATAGTGCCGGTGGCTAGATAATGAAATTACTGGTCAAAATTATAAGACTAACACCCAGTTGCAGAAACGGTCATTAACTTTAAAGTCGACTTTAAATCCTAATCTTCCATAAAACTGTTGTCCTCCCTACAGTTTAAGGACTCTATTATCGTTAATGCCGTCATTAAGATTAATGATCGTTTCTGCAACTGGGTGTTAAGGCCTCAAATACAGAATCGCTCAAGTCGTTTAAAATTAATTCAATATGAAGCTATACTTCAACACCGTGAAAACAAACGTATATAACCTCAAATATAGACGATTTTTCTAAGGATTATAACTTTTTCAGGCCGCTTCAGGAGCGCGAACCTTTTCACAGTTGATTGAGCATTTTTATTATTTTTAATAGCAGGAACCCTTTGCCCATTTGACCGTGAAAGTTGTGCAAAAGATCCGCTTGCCTCATCATTTTTTTAATATTTTATTAGTTACCTCATCATCATCATCAATATGCTGAAGACGTCCACTGCTGAACATAGTCTTTCCCCACAGAGCGTCAATTTGAGCAGCTGCTTGCCTCCTGCATCCATCGGCTCCCCGCGGCTTTCACCAGATCATCGGTTCACCTAGTGCACCAAGCTGTGTCTTCCGGTTCGTGGTCGCCACTGGAGAACCTTTCTTCTTCATCGGTTGTCAGTCCTACGAGCGATGTGGCCTGCTCATTGCCATTTCAACTTGCTAATTCTAAGAGCTATATTGGTCACTTTAGTTCTCCTGCGGATATTCTCATTCCGGATCTTATCTCGCAGGGAAACACCGAGCATTGCTCTCTCCATAGCCCGTTGCGCGAGCTTACTAATGAGGCCAACAATAAGAGACCACGTCTCAGTTCCATAAGTCATCACTGGCAACTGACACCCTTTGGTACGTAGCTCTGATTACTTATATTATGGGCCCTTACCTTTGGCAGATGGGGTGGATGCCGGGTTGACGACCACAGGCAGGCTCAAAGCAGTATTCTGAAACAAAACATAAGTTTAGTATGTCACAGAAAATATAATTGACCGAGCGAACGAAGTAAGCGAAAGTTTCTGCTTCAACTTGCCAAAATTTGCTTTCCTTTGTCCAGATGTACGTATAAGGTCGCATTTTTCAAAGAATATTGATGAAACTTGGTACATAGGTTCTACAGGATCAGGCTTTTTTTAATCGTCGGCAATTTTCGATAGTAGGTGTAGTTTTACGTGGCTATTATATAGTCTATATTATGTTCTGTGTTGTAGGTAGTGTAGCTAGTTTAAATTACTTTAGTTTCGTTTTTATTATTGTAGTAGTATTCTAAGCTTTTCAGATATGAGCAGAAGCAGTAAAGAGGTTGTCAAGAAGGCCGTAAGGTCTGAGTACGGAGCTTCCTAATTATAAAACCATTTGTGCTCGTGAGGTCTACAAACTATATCAAACAGGTAAAATCTAAAACGCATTCGTACTTCCTAATTATTTTCCAAATGAATTTTCTCCGTAATGACCTCTAAAACAACTTAATAATAACAATACCGAGGTAGAGGTCACAAAGCCCGGGATTTTCTTATAATAACAACTAATATGATAAGGCTTGTAGCCCTCCGGGTGCGCGCGTTTTCGTTTTCACACGAGAATTTACGTCTAGAACGTTTTTTTTTAAACTTCGGGCACGACGTAGAGACATTGTCTTGTAGCGATTGAGTTCACTTTTGAATATAGGTAGTTGTGTTTGTAATATGCCTTATTATTTCTACTTTACAGTTGTGATCGAAGCTCCAGATAGGAGTTTTATTTTCTGTGATATACACCACATTGCTTGCACTTGTAAAAGAACGTGATTTTTGCTATATTTTGATATAAGATCTGCAGCAGAATAAAATCACTGATACGTCATCTTCAAATTAGTAAATTGAAATGGCAATGGGCAGGGCACATCGCTCGCAGAACTGACAACCGATGGGGAAGAAACCGTTCAAAGTGATGCTATATTGAGAAGGCCTGTGTTCCGCAGTAGACGTCTTCTTCTTTCTTGATAATGAGGAGACAAATTAAAATAATTCTCTAGTAAGTACTCCTTAGACATGTCTTATGCTAAAAATAAATAAATATGTATGGACATTTCACACATCGCCATCTAGCCCTAAACTAAGCATAGCTGATATAGTACTTAGATACTTTTTTGTTTTAAATACATACATAGAATACGATATAACACCCAGACGTAGAACAAACATCTATGTTCATTACACAAATGTTCGTCCTGGGTAGGAACGAACCCACAGCCCATTCAGAAGGCAGGGCCACTACTACCAACTCAGCTATCAGGCCCGTCAAATATTACCAGTGACTTTGCGAAACTTTCTCGTGCGTCAAAACAATGCAACCGCACCGTCTCTATCCGAGTTTCTACCTTAATTAGATACCATGCTACCTCACGGCTACTTGTTACCGGCTGTTACATAGCTGCTACTGACGGCTAAAGTTCGCCTTCACTGTAGACATGCTATTACATAAATACGTTACAACTTGAGCTATGCTCGGTGTTTCTGAGATGATCCGTAAGAGAACTAAAGTGACCGATATAGGTCTTAGAATTAGCAAGTTGAAATAGCAATGTGCAGGCCATATCGCTCGTAGAACTGACAACCGATGGGGAAGAAAGGTTCTCGTGTGGCGATCACGAACCGGAAGCAGCGTAGGACCCCCACTATGTGGACCGACGATCTGGTGAAAGCCGCGGGGAGCCGATGGATTCAAGTGAGTGGTCACTCAATGTGCCGCTCCGTGTGGTAGGCCTATAATCAGCAGTGGACTGCGGGCTGTTGATGATGAATAAGATTTTTTTTTTTACAGAATTAGGTCTTAAACAGAATTTTTCCAAACACCCTCTGTAGTTGAGCTGGTCGGCTCATAACCCGGATGCGGCGGGTTTGATTCCCGCTGACAAATATTTATGTACAGAAAAAAACGCAAATATTTGTTTTGTGTCTGGGTGTTGTGGGATCGTGGTCCTCGTAGCTGCTGGGTCCCTAGATACAGGGAATCCTAGTTAGGGTCCAGAAATGAAATGAAATGAAACGAAACGAAACGAAACGAAACGAAACGAAACGAAACGAAACGAAACGAAACGAAACGAAACGAAACGAAACGAAACGAAACGAAACGAAACGAAACGAAACGAAACGAAATGAAATGAAATTGTTTATTTGCACGAAATATGGTACAATAAGATGACAAAAAGAAAGTAGTTCGGCATATCTCACCAGAAACTGGCATACAAAAATTAAATGAATAGGTACACTGATATTATAAAAGTTAACAAATCTACGATAAAATTGTCTGCATAATTATTGACACATAGACACAGGATCTTTGGGTGTTATTTATCTCTTTTATTAATATCTAGTTGCTTCTGAGAAAATATGTCATGCTTGACTGACAGGCAGATAGACGATGATCCTACAAGAGATTTAAGGAATCGTATTTCTATAATCATAATAATTATTATAGAAATGCTAAAAATATTTCGCTCAAGCTTTATCTAAGACACAAACTTAATAAAATGTGTTTCGTTTCATGATTTTCATTATTTTCTTAATTTTTCTAAGAACATTACTTCTTGCGTTATGTTAATGAGATACTAACAAAGCCATTTTGTTGATGTATAAAAAGTAGAAAATAAATTACTATAATACCTACTTATGTACTACCCCAGATAATATAATACGTACTACTTAGTATCAACCGACTTTAAAAGAAAGATTCTCAATTCATAGGTATATTTTTTTCTTTTTTGGGGTCCGTACCCAAAGGGTAAAGCGATCCCTACTACTAAGGCTCCCAAGACTTTTCCCATTGCTTCTAGACCCCAAACTTCTGAAAATTGTTACATCGAGCTACGAGCTAGTGCTACGACTGCTACGGCTACGACAACGCTACGACAAAATAAAAAAATCTCACATTGCGTCTGTTTGATTGAAATATGTGTAACTTTGAAAATATAATATACCTCCCTATATCTTTTTGCTATGAACATAAAACATTAAAATAATGCATAAGTATGTAAGCGCGTGTGTCGTAATTTCAAATTGTTGAAAGCGCCATCTACAATCTGTCAGCAAAAATAGCACACGGAAAATCAGGGCAGATAAGCTGCGTGATTCGAGACAGTACGAACAGAGAAGAAACGTAGTTTTCCTATTGTCCGCGTAGTTTGAGACATTTCTAATAGATGGCGCGACTTGGAATAAAATTACTCAATTGGGTTCTATGTTTTTTTACTATATTTTATTTTTAATTACCTATTTATAGAACAATTTGGAAAATTCTGTTTTTATTTGAAAAGGTATACTTTTAGATTGGATCACTAGAAATTTCATCAAAATCGGTCTAGTAGTCTAGTTTGAATCAAAATTACTGAACTATGTGCTATTACAATAACAATAGAAGTGAAAATAAGTCCCTTGTAGATTAAACCCAGAGAAAATTGATTGACATTGATCAAGACCGCGCGAAACTTGCGATGCTAGAGGCAAGCAGCCGCCTAAAGTGGCAATCTGCGGAAGAGGTTATATTCAGTTCAGGCCTATATCAGTGAGACCAGAGAGCAATGAATCTGAAAAGATTTACGTAATAACCATTGCATAATTCTTACTAATAACACAGATTCTGATTTCACTTAAGAAATAAAGCATGAAAGAAAGTACTGGCTTCCATAGGCCACAAACCAAAATGTAATAGGTATACCCATTCATTTCACGCGTTTGTTTTTAAAACATCCTATTGTTCGTAGCCAAACTCACTTCCATGCAACACAGCTGCATTAATTACTCGCTGTGTTCGGAAACGAAACTAAATTCAATAAATTAAATCGTTTAATTAGTGCAAACAGTAACACAGTGAAACATTTTTATAAATTGCACAAGAACTAAAGAAAAAAATCTAAAATTTATTTACTAAATAATTTTAAAGTTCGTCTAAGTAGGTACCACCGTTTTGCCAGTTATTCTGCCGCCAAGCAGTAGTCTGCGAGCGCTACTGTATTCCGGTTTGAAGGGCATTATAGCTAGTGAAATTACTGGGCAAATGAGACTTTATGACCTGATTACACAGTGTAGTAATCTGATTACTAGGCTGTGTGATGTCTCAGGATGACGTGCGCAGTGCAGTGTCACGCGGAACTTTAGTATTTTAAAGTTCCGAGTGACACTGCAACTGTTATGGGCGGCCGTGTCACTTAACATCAGGTGAACGACTAGCTCGTCACGTCATTCATTCCCATAAAAAAAAAACTAAATTATTAATTGAAACTGAATGAGTGAGTGAATCAAATTTAGTGGAACTATTGGTTTTTTTATCTTCAAAACTTACTTTTTTTTTAACTGAATCAGTCATTATTAGTCAGACATCATTTAGTAAATAGCTTCACCTAAATATTAGACAAACTTTGAAAATATTAAATGTAAAACTATTTTTAAAATAAAGATACTTTGAAAATTTTAATATAAAATGTGGTACAAAGTATTCGTACCCGGTCCAATAATGCTAATACCAATACTAATAATGACGGCTAAAAGTACAAATACTTCTAAAACCGATACCATATCGAATTCAGACGTTATTGTTACATACTCCAAGCACGCAGAGGCAAACGAAGTACATGATCCGGTACTAGTTAGTACTGAAAGGAGTACTATAGTGTCTGTTGTAACAGATACTACGTTTCAAGGACCTGAACTTGACGGTGTTCGAGCCCGTATGAAGGAAAGCAGTGAGGTTGAGGAGGTTAGTATTATACGTGACAATATTACACAGGTTGTATTTAGGTAAGTAAGCTGTAAATTGTCATCAACATTCATCATTAACAGCCCGAAGACGTCCACAGCTGAACATAGATCTCCCCCAACTAGTGCCACTAAGCGGCTGCTCGCCTCCTGCATCCATCTGCTCCCCGCTGTTTACACTAGATCGTCGGTCCAACTAGTGGGGGCCTGCGCTGCGTATTCCAGTTCGTGGTCGCCACTTTAGAACTTTTCTTCCTCATCGGTTGTCAGTTCTACGAGTGATGTGGCCTGCCCGTTGCCATTTCAACTTGGCAAGTTCAAATGGCAGTAGGACAAGCCACCACTCGCAGAACCAACAACCGATGGGGAGAAAAGGTTCTCAAGTAACGACCACGAATCGGAAGACGCAGCGATGGATGGATGCAAGCAAGCATCTGGGCACAGTGGCGCTCTATAAGAGAGGCTCTACGTTCAACAGTGGACGTTTACAGGCTGATAATGATGATGATGATAACATCAAAAAATAACCAAATAATAATAAAGTTCATACAATTTCCATCTGAACATTGCAGTCACCGCAAGAAGATGTGATATTTGTGCCAAATGAGAAAGAAGTGGTAAGGAACGAAGAGTATATCCATCGTGATCGCCTCAACATCCAGGATATCATGGCAGGGCAGAAAACTGTAGGTGTTCTGGATGATAAAGACGTGAGGGTACAGACAGGTTAGCATTATTATATACCACATTTTGCCAGGGTACTAAGAATCAGAAGACGCAGCGTAAGGCGGTGGACTGATGATCTGGTGAAAGCCGCGGGAAGCCGATGGATGCAGGAGGCGAGTAGCT
Organism: Ennomos erosarius; assembly: GCA_963580505.1. Classification (NCBI taxonomy): domain Eukaryota; kingdom Metazoa; phylum Arthropoda; class Insecta; order Lepidoptera; family Geometridae; genus Ennomos; species Ennomos erosarius. The sequence continues at coordinate 691,758 of OY757006.1, read as the reverse complement.
GCTCAAAGTGGCGCTCTCTGGGGGTCTATGTTTAGCAGTCGATGTCTTCAGGCTGTTGGTTATGATGACTAAGAGCAATTAGAATTTTCGTGCTCTTTCACTCAAGATTATCCATGGTTTAAATACCAGAACTTTGCCGTGTGGTGTGCGAATAGGATGACTCCATCTTTTTCTGTGGGTGCCGTCTAGCTAAGTGTATATAGTTTATCCAGAGAACAGGCAGCCGCTTTTTTCTCGGTAAATAAAAATCTGCAATCACCAAGCTGTCAAGCGAGGTGATTATAGCCCTCTTATGATAATCATCCAACGTGTCGTTTTACACAGACCTGTGCTCAGCAGTGAGCATCTACCAGCTTTCGATGTGACCAAAAAAATTTCAGAATCACTAAACACGGACATAATTTTCGTCACGGGTAAGAATAATGAAAACATTGAGCTTCCTGAAAAGGAGAAGCCAAGTCGGAGATGGTCTTACGATGACTCTCCTTACCAGACCACGGACACTACCACTCCTGTGGCCAAGCTGGACTGTTCCAACCTAAACTGCAATAACTCAATCAAATCTGTATGTGGGGCGAAGATGGAAAATAGAGAATGGCGGTACAGACTGTTTCTAAACGACTGCTACTTCCGGAAAGTGAATTGCAACTTCCGTGTCGCTAGTAATAGTGAGTATGGTTTTTCTATGATAAGTACCTATAGGTGTTTGACAGCCTGCTAGCTCAGTTGGTAGCCCTGCCTTCTGAACTGAGGGCTGCGGGTTCAATTCCTATCCAGGACAAACATTTGTGTGATGAACATAGATGTTTGTTCTGCGTCTGGGTGTTATATTGTATTCTATGTATGTATTTACAAACAAAAAAAAGTATCTAAGTATTATATCAGTTATCTGGTTCCCATAGTATAAGCTTTGCTTAATAGGGCTAGATGGCGCTGTGTGAATTGTCCACACATATTTAAGTAGCTTAAAAGATTACGATTGATACATATGGGAAGAGGTCACCGTAGCCGATTGAGACGTCCACTGCTGAATATAAGCCTCCCCAAGAGAGCACCATTTTGTATGGCTGCTCGCCTCCTGCATCCATCGGCTCCCTGCGGTTTTCACCAGGTCGTCGACCTACGTAGCCTATACGTCTGTAATATTAACAACAATACTTTTCTCTTTCACGTTAGACTGCTCGGCCACAGGAATTTTAGGTCGAAAACGTTTCGACTTAGCTTAACGACTATTGTCTTTTTTATGAGAATGAATGACGTGACGAGCTTGTCGTTCACCTGGTGTTAAGAGACACGGCCGCCCATAACAGTTGCAGTGTCACTCAGAAGTCTAATAAATCATAAAGTTTCCCGTGACACTGCACTGCGCACGTCATCCTGAGACATCACACAGTCTAGTTATCATAGATTAGGTTATAAAGTCTCATGCACCCAGCAATTTCACTAGATACAGTGCCCTTCAAACCGGAACACAGTAGTGCTTGCACAAGACGGCTTGGCGCCAGAATAACTGGCAAAGCTGGTACCTACCTAGACGAACTTTGCAGAAAACTCCTACCACGTAGTTCGTTTCATTTCAGGATATAAAAAGGTGACCCTGGACAAGTGCAAGAATTTCGGAGCCCATTACAACCAGACACCATTCTCGTTCAAACCGTCGCCGAAGTTTGAGCCGAAACCTGCCCAAGTAAATAACACTAGACGAAGCTCTTCTTCTAGACGGTATGATTTTCTTAAATTATTCAAATAATAGCACCGTCCTGGTATTTGAAAATTAAATTGCCATTGATCTACTACTGCATGCAAGCGTGCAAGCATAGCTTGGTACTATGGGAACCAGATAACTGATACAATACTTAAAATGCTGGCACTTATTTGGCTCAACGTATCAGCATTGCAATTCAACGAGGCAATGCTGCCAGTATACCGGCAGTGGGCTGGAGCATTTGGACTGTCTATAGGCCATCGTGGCTATTATACAGTCCATATGTTCTTTGTAGTAGGTAATGTAGCTAGTAGCTTTTAGTTAAGTTTACTTTTTATTATTGTAGTAGTTAGCTTGAGTAATAGATGCATAATTATTACCCCTTTAAAAAAAATACTTATATATTTTTTGTTTGTAAATACATACATTGTGGTGACGTCATCATCATCGTAAGCTTCAGGGGATTAGTCGTTGACGTCAACCATGATCCTCAGAGAGAATCCGCATTTTGGGGGTCCGTCCCCCCCCCCCCCCCAACCATTCAACCCAAATGATGCAATCGGTGGTCAACACCGCTGTCTCAGATCACACATGATCTAACGTTTTTAGCATAGTAATATAAGGTTATTAACATATGAATGTAAGGTCTACTCACCCATCACGGCCACTACCATACCTTGGGTAGTCACGTACTTGTCGGCTACGCCCGACCTCACGTTACCTTACCCAGGAGTCTCCGCAAGACTTCCTTCGAACCACGCCTGTTCTTATCACAAACCGGAACCTCCGTTGCGCCTTCATCGCACGTGAATCGACATTTTTCTTACTGCTCAACGTATTCTATCTACCCTAGGTATTAATACTCATTACTTATCTATTTCGTAGCGTCTACCCTCTGGCAGCCTACCTTTATACTGAGAATAACATGCCACAACTGTCAATTTACCCAAAGTATTCCTTTACCACACCGATAGATCGCGTTCGCGACACGTCGCGACATACATAGAACACAATATGACGTTCAGACAAGGAACAAACATCTATGTTCTTCACACAAATGTTTGTCCCGGGTGGAAATCGAACCCACAACCTGCAGTTCAGAAGGCACAGCTACTACCAACTGAGCTATCGGGCCAGTCAGGGCTGTCACGTAGGTACATCAAGACAGACGAAAGCAAAGTTTAGCTTGTTAAAGCAGATACTTTCACTCGCTTCGTTCGCTCGATCCATTATAGATACAAAAAACTTAACCTACAGATCGATGACAATGAGTATAGACGGGCAGTTCTGCTCGCACGCGTGCCCCGCGTCCTGCCCGCAACATTACGCGCCGGAGTGCGCCGTGTCCTCGACGGGAAGGCATCGGGTCTTCGTCAACCACTGCGCGCTGGACCATAACTCTTGCTCTTTTGGTATTGGTATGTTATTTCTTTTACTAATTGACTTGAAATGAAGGCTGTGAAGTCGGCAAGAAACGCTGCGCAGTAAGAAAAATTAAATGTGCTCGGGAAGAGGCTTGCAGCGCACTTCACAGCCGCCACATTGAGCTTGGTTCACTACCTTAGAACTCTGTTGTTGATTGGCCTGATAGCTCAGTTGGTAGTAGCTCTGCATTACAAACAAAGAGTATCGAGTATTGTATCAGATTCATAGTACAAGCTATGCTTAGATTGGGGCTAGATGGCGATGTATGAAATGTCCAAACATATTTATTTATTTTATATACCAACTTCAAAAGATTTCAATTTGTTTTTATTCACCTCGGATTGCTGCCATATATTTACCAATTTCATTTCTTTTTTACCAATCTTATTCTTTTCACCTGGTTTGTTCCTTTTTAAGAGTAGGCAATTAGTTAGCCTATTTCATTTAGATCTCATTTTCAGTCTGGCACAGTCGCCCCCTATCGGAATGCGTTGGTGGTAAGAAAGCGGACATGCGACAAAACGCCGCCTTCATTGGATGGATGCAGCGAGTCGGGATCGTTGACAATAAAGGAAGACTGACGTTTGATGAATGACTAGTGTTTAGGGTTCCGTAGTACGTAAGGAATCCTTTTAACTTTGCCATATGTGTCCGTCTATTCAGACGGACACATATGGCTTTGTATTATTGTTTTGTATTCACAAAACAATAATACAAAGTACAAAATGGATATCTCTATTATTTCGTGTGCAAAACTTGAGCTTGAATTGGTATGTTTTGCCGAATGGGTGGCGGTGACTGGGTCATTTCCGTTAGTTTTCGCAAAGAATTATAAATGTTCCGTGAGAATATTTATATACTCATTGCGAAAAACTGACACAAATGATGCAGCATCCGGTGAGCTGTCGGCCATGCATATCGAGACTTTTCTAAAGTGAACATGGGTCTTTGAAGAAAATCTGACAATGGCGGTCAAATTTTGAATTTATTTTTCAAAACTAGTGAATATTGAATTGAACTTTAATGTGTAATAAGGGTGGATTATTATCCGTTAAGTGTTATTGAACGTGCACGAGTGTTGGCTAATGGTTTCAAGATCATAAAACCATGCATTTTCGTTTTTGCTTCAACGGCCTTTTTTAGAGCCTTCAGTAAAATATCCTGCAAAATTCGTCTAGGTAGGTACCACCGCTTTGCCAGTTATTCTGCCACCAAGTAGTAGTGTGCAACCACTACTCTGTTCCAGTTTGAAGGGCATTGTAGCTAGTGAAATTACTGGGCAAATGAGACTTTATCACCTAATTACACAGTGTAGTAATCTGATTACTAGACTGTGTGATGTCTCAGGATGACGTGCGCAGTGCAGTGTCACGCGAAACTTTATTATTTTAAAATTCCGAGTGACACTGCAACTGTTATGGGCGGCCGTATCGCTTAACATCAGGTGAACGACCAGCACGTCACGTCATTTATTCTCATAAAAAGAAAAAATAAACCTCCATTTTACTGTTGGCGTTTTGACTGGCAAAATATGACTTTGCCTTGACATTCCCGTACAAATTTTACTCACTTGACATTGGCAGAATTATTGCAAAAAAGCGATAGAAAGCCATTAAAGAAGAAGAAAAAGAAGAAGAAGTGAACATATGTAAAACTCGGACTAGATCCCTAGCTTTTATCTCAGTACAGACTACAGAGTGGTTGCCACTACCCCACTAATGCAATTTTTGGCCGCAGTCTGCGCCCTAATAGCGTCTGAAAGCCTATCCAGACAGATTTAGAACATTGATTTTAACTTTGAGAGCTACATTTTAGGATGTAAGTACTTCAGTGAAATCTAGAATTCGATTTTTTTATGATTTATTAAAGAATGAAAAGTACTACCACCGAGTAAAAAAGTACTCGTAAAGTATAGTTACTTTACGAGTTTTTTACCACTAGTTAAGATAACCAATGGTTAAAAACTCCAACAAATTCTAACCGACGATGGTCAAAATCTGTTAGCTTTTGTTTTGTTCTGTTTAACTTAACTATTGAGTAGTGAAAATACCCGACCCTAAGTACTTACCAGTTATGCTTGGCGGCAGAATAACTGGTAAAGCGGTGGTACCTAGACGAACTTTGGAGAAAAGTTCTAATCGTCTTGCTAAATCTAACACCGATTAACGTCCGTCTAACACCGGTCACTAGCTACGTATTTAATATCTTATTATTGTTAAAAATTGTAGTGTTCACGTGTAAAGCCGTGAGCTGTAGCTAGTAACATTATAATATCTATGCAAAATGCCTTGTCTCTACTAATTGCAGCCAAATCTCTAAGATAACTCCGGAGGGGAGGAATTTTACTAATTAGAATTTAACACCCACCCTTAATCTGAGTTAATTTTGACCTACAGGGTCGTAAAAGGGTGGATCGATCGTTACGGGTAAAGTCAAATGTAGATATAGATATACTATGGATAGATCTATAGAGATGTTTGTGGATATTAACACAGCACAGCGCCATCTAGCCCCAAACTAAGCATAGCTTGAACTATGAACCCGAACCCGATAAGTGATACAATACTTATATACTTTTTGTTTGTAAATACATACATAGAATAGAATATAACACCCAGACGCAGAACAAACATCGATGTTCATCACACACATGTTTGTCCCGGGTGGGAATCGAACCGACAAACTGCAGTTCACAAGGAACGGTTACTACCAACGGAGCTATCAGGCCAGTCGATATAAGTATAAAACATAAGTATAAAACTTTAAACTTTAAGTAACGCTGTAAAAGTCGGTAGAGTCCAGCGACATTAGAAGAAAGCACTCAAACACAAAAAGGCAAAAGTCTTTCAAATTAAGACAATGAACGAATTTAATCCACTGAATATTCAAAGATGCATGAATATTCAAATCTTCGTTAAGATAATGTTCAGAGAAAAATTGTTTTACTTCTTTTTAGGGCGAATTCTGATTTTGTAATTGTCTTGATAAACCTTTGTAGGTTTATTTACAGACTAAAAATTATTATGGAATGGATTTCTAAGTGACAAGTCTTAGAATTAGCAAGTTGAAATGGCAATGGGTAATGGGCAGGCCACATCGCTCGTAGAACTGACAACCAATGGGGAACTGGGAAGAAAGGTTCTCGAGCGGCGACCACGAACCGGAAGCAGCGGAGAACCGTCGGCCTGGTGAAAACAAACCCTGTTTAAAAGTGGTAGGTAATGGCTTCTAACTCCACAGTTCGCTCAGAAACGGAATGCCGATGTCAGTTATAAAATTGCTAGAAGACGAATTATGACAATGTTGGAAACGGACAATATAAGAAGTGATTAAACCGACCGGAGGGGACTGAAATGAGAGTAGACAGGACACGTAAGCCAGATGCAACCAGATCGCTGGGCAAGGATCATCATGGGGTACCTAAGACGGGCGACGTCGCTTAGGCAAGCTCCGAAAAAGGTGGCGTGATGATCTCGAAGGCTTTGGATTGTCCTTGGATTAACTGCTTTGCACCTGTTCTGTGTCAACTCGCGCGCATATTTATAAGAGTAAATGGTCATCATATGGACAAACTTGCTTCACCTTAGACAACTTCTTCACTTACTACCATTAGGTGAGATGTTGTCAAACGTATGCCCTTTTCAGCATTAAAAAACCCCTTTCAAGAGCTGTCTCAGGTTGCGAGGGACCGAGATACCTGGAAGGATTTGCGACACCTTTGCCCGGCAGTGGGACAATCTAAGTTAAGTAATAACTGCTTACTGTATTTCTTTTCTTCACGCGTAGGCAATAAGTGGTCAGCTGGTGTCAGAACTTTTAGGCCGCCCAAAAGCTTCCGATTTAGCTGAACGGCTATTCTTTTACCACAACAGCTGGACCGACAACTTAACGTGCTGTGGTTGTAAATACCACTTTTTGCTTTGCAGTCACCCATCATAGTAGTGACCGCAGCGAACGTTGCTTAACTTTATCGATCGGTTAGGAACGGCTAGTCTAGTTGTGCTTCGATATGGTTTCTATTGAATCCACATTTACCTTTCATCAGCTAGTAAAATCTATTAATGTGTGTCAAACTACAATTCCGTGTGACGTATATCAAAGTGATGCGCAGTCGTTAACTATTAATAATGGGTAGCTTCAATGCGGCGAGCTAATGAAATGCTGTCGATTAGTGTTTGGGACACACGGGATGGGAGTTTGGCGACCTTGTTGGGAGATAAGCTCGGTAACTTTCACACGCAAATAGCTAGACTGAATTTACATACTATAGGATACTTATATCATCATTATCATAAGCAACAGCCTGAAGACGTCTATTGTTGAACATAGGCCTCCCCCAGAGAGCGCTACTTGAGCCGTCGAAGGACACTTGCTTATATTTTTCTGTGTTATTATATTTACGTAAAAGAAAAAATTCAATCATGAACGGACTTTAAACCCGCATCACTATCCAAATTTTATTCCCACATTTAATTATACGACGGGCCCCATAGCTCAGTTAGTAGTAACCCTGCCTTCTGAACTGAGGGCTGTGGGTTCGATTCCTATCCAGGACAAACATTTGTGTTGAACATAGATGTATGTTCTGTGTCTGGGTGTTATATTGTATTCTATGTATGTATTTACAAAACAAAAAGTATTATAACCGTTTTCTGGTTCTCATAGTACAAGCTATGCTTAGTTTGGGGCTAGATGGCACTGTGAAATGTCGACACATATTTATTTATTACTTATTAATATTTATATTTTCTTGCTTTTTTAAAATAGTTCTTTTAATGACCCACATTGTAGCTGACTAAAAAAATTAGCCGCTTGCTGAATTTTCTGTCCATGTGTCTCGACCTAACCATAACTTTATTTATAGCTAAACGCATTAACTGTAGCCACAATAGAGAATAGCAGACGGGCCCATTTATCACAACGTTTTGTTTGCTCCACATTCTGTCTGTCTGTAGTCTCTTAAACACTGTTTATTAGTGCATAATTATTTTCATCGGTGTAAACATAGTATAAGGACTAGTGACCGATATAGCCCTTAAAATTAGCAAATTGTTCAGGCAATGGGCAGGCCACATCGCTCGTAGAACTGACAACCGATGGGGAAGAAAGGTTCTCGAGTGGCGACCACGAACCGGAAGACACAGCGTACCACTAGGTGGCCCAACCATCTGGTGAATACTGGGAGCCGATGGATGCAGAAGGCGAGCAGCCGCTCAAAGTGGCGGTTTCTAGGGAAGGCCAAAGTTCAGCAAACAGTGGACGTCCTCAGGCCGTTGGTGGTGATGATGATGATGATGATGATGATGATGATGATGATGATGATGATGATGATGATGATGAAAGATAGTATGGCTCAGAAGTAGTCTTTGCAAAGCTTCAACCCGACGCACCCTGGTTCAAATCCCGCCCGGCCCAATGCTAATGTCTTTTCAACTTATAATAAGTGCAATACTTATTGTACGAAAATAACTCGCTCATTCCGTACAAGTACGGAATTAAAGGAAAACGGGCTAAAACCGGCATATTCAAAGATCTACGGAGTTATACTACTGAATTCTAAAAACTCAAACTTTTACCTCCCATTACTTCACATTCAAGACCATTCAACTAATGCCGACCCATACATTTTTACATGCACGCAGACCTGCCGGTGATGTAAAGCCATTCCCAGAAAAGGAATTGTCCAGCCATGAATTTATAGGTTTTGAATTTCATTCTGTACTGAGGTGGATAGTGACTAAGCTCTACCGCAGAGAATAAACCGTCACAATAAAAAAAGTCAGATATTTCCAAAATTTTTTTTTTCGTTTTTATGCTTAAATGGGCTTACGTTTGACAACATCTCACCTGATGGAAAGTGATGATGCGGTCTATGTTGATTTGAAGAGACCCAGATTGTAACTTGTGGAAAACAATGAAGCAGGAAGTGCATTCCACTCCTCTGCTGTTCGGATAATGAAAGATCTAGATAAACGCTTTGTAAGGGCTCGTTCAGGACAAAAGGACATATTATTAGTTTGGGTTGCAAAACGTCATCTATCAAAAATGTAACTAAAACATTTTCAAGCATGTCACTATTTAGGCGAAATATCTTTATTGCAAAATGACAACTTTTTGAATGTCTAGCTAGACCGCATGATGTTATTGTAATAATGACTTGGGAGCGTGTCTTTGAAGAAAATCCGACAATGGCGGTTGTGAATTTTGAATTTATTTTTCAAAACTAGTGTATCTTGAACTTTAATGTGTAATAAGGGTGGATTATTATCCGTTAAGTGTTCGTGAACGTGCACGAGTGTTGGCAAATGGTTTCAAGATTATAAAACCATGCATTTTCGTTTTTGCTTCAACGGCCTTTTTCAGAGCATTCAGTAAATATCCACCATTTTACTGTTGATGTTTTGACTGACAAAATATGACTTTGACTTGACATAACCGTACAAATTTTACTCACTTGACATTGGCAGAATTATTGCAAAAAGCGATAAAACGCCATTAAAGAAGCAGAAGAAGAAGAAGAAGAAGAAGACTTGGTAGCGGTTGTTTTTTCTTTGGATTTTTTTTATTAAATCTGCTTTACCACAGACGCCTGGGTCCGTGCCCTTTGTTAATATTATTTATTTTTATTTATGTATTTTACATTTAGTGAACACTAACACAATACAGGACAATAACTTTTATTTACTAACCTTCGTTTTGCCGATGATATAGTCATAATGGCGGAGTCGCTCGATGATCTCAGCACCATGCTCAACGACCTCAGTAGAGTCTCCCGACAGGTTGGTCTTAAGATGAACATGGACAAGACGAAAATCATGTCAAATGCCCATGTTCCACCTATACAGGTAATTGTTGGGAACGACACTCTCGAAGTTGTCGACAAATACGTCTATCTAGGGCAGACTGTCCAGTTGGGTAGGTCCAACTTTGACAAAGAGGTCGCCCGAAGAATCCAACTCGGCTGGGCAGCGTTCGGGAAGCTTCGACCTATCTTTTCGTCCAAAATACCACAAAGCCTGAAATCAAAAGTTTTCAAATGTGTGTTGCCAGTGATGACTTATGGAACTGAAACGTGGTCTCTAACTGTTGGCCTCATTACTAAGCTCAGAGTCGCACAACGGGCTATGGAGAGAGCAATGCTCGGTGTTTCCCTGCGAGATAAGATCCGAAATGAGGAGATCCGCAGGAGAACTAAAGTGACCGATGTAGCTCTTAGGATTAGCAAGTTGAAATGGCAATGGGCAGGCCACATCGCTCGTAGAACTGACAGCCGATGGGGAAGAAAAGTTCTCGAGTGGCGACCACGATCTGAAAGACGCAGCGTAGGCCGGCCCCCGCTAGGTGGACCGACGACCTGGTGAAAGCCGCGGGGAGCCGATGGATGCAGGAGGCGAGCAGCCGCTCTAAGTGGCGCTCCCGGGGGGAGGCCTATGTTCAGCAGTGGACGTCTTCAGGCTGTTAATGATGATGATGATGAACTTTTATTTTGTTTTTTTTTGTATTTTGTATTATTTTTTTTATTATTATTTTGGATATCAAGTTGTACATACACTGCGAGCAGTCCAGGTCGCGCACTTTCTTTGGACTTAGTTGCATAATGCCTGGATGATAGAACAAGAAAGTATAAATAACCAGCCAAGTGCGAGTCGGACTCGCGCATGAAAAACAGTTATGTAGGTTAATATAATATTGTCGGAAGGTTGGATACTGTATCTCCCAGTATATAGCATCTCCTCGACTAAACATACCCCTTTACAAGTGGTTTCACGCCCTCCTGGGGTTGGTTTTTAAATCGAGCGGCTGTGTCGTGATTCTGACTGCTTTATTAAACTTTTGCTATGTGATATACTGCCGATTTTATTAACAAAATGGACTGAACCACGAATCGTAGGTAATTATTGTTTTAATTCCTGTTCGTACAAAGATAGCATGGAAGAAATGCGATAAGTGAGCCCATAATTCTGCCATTCTTTTGTAAATTTGTATCGATGTGCATTTTTATTTATTGATGCTTTATAAAGTATTGTTGTATTGTATTGTATTGTATTGTAAAGGTAGGTACTGTAGGCCTAGCACGAATATTAACGCGCGCGTAAGTGTAACGTTAACGTAAGGCAATTGTACGGCATTTGATCTGCCCCCCTATTATGATTGAGCTACCAGCGCTGCTGACGCGCATCTGCCGCTCATCTGCTCTCAAAGTTCATACAATTTTGACAGCAGTTGAGCGGCAGACGCAATCGTAATAGGGGGTTTTACGTTAACGTTACACTTACACGCGCATAAATATTGGTGCTAGGCCTACAGATTAATTACAATAAAGGAACAAATAAATCACGGGCAGGATTTGAACCCGCATCCATCTATCCCTAAACTCGGGACATGCTTTACTTCAGTAAATACTGATATAAATCATAATATCTATGATCATAATTTTTGTTAAAATCGTGATATCGTAATAATTAGATAACAGCACCAGTCGTGATATATAATAGGCAAATGAGTCTTTATGACCAGTCTTAGTAACGGCCGGCGGCATTCTCTTCAGTCATAGATTTGAATATCAGGATATGCCCGAAAGAACATTTTATTTAGTCAAAATGGCATGGGAAAAGTCAGCGCCATCTATTAGATTTGACGTGAACTACGACAAGTTGAGAAAATTAGGTGCCTATCGCTGCCATTATGTCCGTCAATGTTTATGTTTACAATGATTATTCCAAATATAAATTCGATTATTTTGTTACAAAACAGAGTGGTAATACTGAAAATATTGAATTACTTGAGGTAAGAAACTTGGTCTTTCTTTTTACTGCACTTTTGAGTATAGATTGTGCAACCCTTCACAATACAACTTGGCATATTTTGTTTGTGACATTTGTTCTTATAAAAAAAAAAACAGAAATGGAACGCTCCAGAGTCAAAGCGAATATAGTAATATTATGTTTCCATAATAAAATATAATATCCCCGGGTAATTAGTAATTAGTTTGTATTCCCGCGGCGGCGGAATGAGTTTCAATCGCTCGACAAATTCCTGTTATTTTTAATTAAGACAGAATTCATAGGGTTGGCGACTCTGTGAGAGGAGGTACTGATCTCGGACGTGTGGGCTGATGTTAATATCTAAAACAATCGGGCTTATTATTATGTTTTCCAATAAATAATCGGCCAAGAGAGAGTCAGACTTGCGCACGAAGGTTTTCGTACCATTCATTATCTATACAAACGAGCAAAAATCACGTTTTCTTAATATTTATTTTATTTTTTAGTACTTGTTGTTACAGTGGCAACAGAAATACATCATCTGGGAAAATTTTAACTCTCTAACTATCACGGTTCATGCGATACAGCCTGGTGATAGAGACAGACAGACAGACGGACAGCGGAGCCTTAGTAAAAGGGTTCACTTTGTCCTTTGGGTACGGAACCCTAACAACCAGTAGAACCGTATAGAAAAGTGCAAAAGTTATGAATAATACAGCGTGGCAACCCTAGCCGACGAAGTTTTTAATTAAATATTTAAATTCATGCTACAACCCGAGATAAGAAGGCAGCCCTCGCGGATGTGACTACGACGGTAAAACAGTCTTGACACTTGCATTCTCTCAATTTCTTCATTGATCTACAGAAATTTAACACCTGAGTATCAGCTGTTATCGGTCAAATCATTTTTGATTAAATAAACGTCATGATTTTTATTTTGATTTTGATATCATGATTCAACATTAATTAAATCACATACGAGTTTTGGCGGGAACGTGAAAAAGTTCACGTCGTTGCATTGTATTATTTCTCAAAACTTGTGCTTTTTTCAGTGAATTGGTGGCGTTTTACGCATTAAGTGCTGAATTACGAGCATGAGTGTGGGCAAGTGATATAATGTGGTGTAACGTGGTTTTTCGTGTTGCTTCCAAAATTCCATAGAAGCTTCTTGTAAAGTTGCTACCACTTTACTTGAGCATGACTTAGACTGGACTATGACCCGACTTAGACTGGACTATGGCTATGACTAAGACTTGACTACGTAAAATATTCTAAAACTCGATGAAAATATACAATACTTGACACTGGCTAAATACACTATGTGTGGAGCCAACATATAAAAAAAAATCACATACATTCATAACTTTGTATTATTCTGCTTCCTTTTCTCTCATGTAGATTTATATCATAGCTCGTGTCAAAATTTTTGAAACATGAAAGCTTCTGATTTAACTTAATTCCTGTTGTTTTTTTTCTGCTTACTTTGTTAGATTTATGTATAGTTATTGAGATCCATATTGTTCTCAACTGAATTATGTAAATCTGACAAAAGATTATTTATTTATTTTATTAATTTGTTTGTTTTACGACAACAGCTGGAACTGACTGTTCAACATGCCCTCCGGAATACGGTAGCGCTCAGTTATAAGCCCTTTTAGTAAAGGTCACCCATTCATGTTGAAACCGCAGCGAGAATTGCTTAATTTACCGATTCTAAGTCACCAGTCAGGAACCTTTTTTCCCATCGCCTATCGCGCATTGCCAGCTGTTTACATGTTGCAATAACCAACTTTTTTGTTAAAAAAAAACTAAAGATCAGGTAAAGTATCAATTCGGTTCAGTCGCAGTACCCGAAACATTCTCTTGCTAATTGGCCAGTGGAGCGACAAACGTCACTCGTGCCGATGCTTTCACGCTACCACTGCAGGGGTGGATGAATTATAACGTCAGAGATAGAGTTATCCATGTCAATACCATGCATGATTATCATCCATAACTTGTAAACATTTCTCCTGTTACTTTTTTTGTAGAATAAATGACGTGGCGATCTGGTCGTTCACCTGATGTTAAGTGACATGGCCGCCCATAACAGTTGCAGTGTCACTAGGATCTTTAAAATAAAGTTTCGCGTGACTGGCAGTGGCGCACGTCATCCTGAGACATGACACAGTCTAGTTAAGATTACTAGACTGTGGGTCAGGTCATAGTCTGATTTGCCCAGTAATGTCACTGCTACAGCCCTACAAACCAGAACACAGTAGTGCTTGCATACTACTGCTTGGCGGCGGAATAACTGGCAATGCGGTGGTACCTAGACAAACTTTGCAGAAAAGTAAGGATTCCTAATCAAACTGACACACTCCTTCGGATCCTGCTAGGTCTTACATCAATGACTTTCCAAAATGCTCTAACAAAACGGTGAAGGAAAGTCTCTGCTTCAACATGCCCAAATTTGCTTTCGTCCAGATGTACGTACTCGCGTACAGGTCGCATTTTTCAACGAATCTGATGAAACTTGGTACACAGGTTCTACAAGGTCAGGGATTTTTGTCGTCGCTACTTTTTGATTGGTGGGGTAGTGCCCCAAAAAAGAAAGTTTGCAATGGGATAATAAAAATATTTGGCATTGGATAGTCAATTCTAACCAAGTGTTTCAAATATGAGCAGAATCGGTCAAGAGGTTGTCGAGATATAAGCCTATAAGGCCGTGAAGTCTGAGTTCGCATCATGGCGCGTTATTGCAAAACCGTTTGTGCTCTCAAGGTGTTTGTGCTTACTCTGAAACGTATTCCTTACAACATTAAACGAAATACAAATGTATTTTTAGCACTTTCAAGATCCGTGAATAGAACAATCCAATAAAGGTGGGTTCAAATTCAAACACGAAGGTACGTTCGGAACCGCAAATATGACCAAATTTTGAGTGAAAACATAACGTTTCTAGCCAGGAGCGTGTTTGTGCTGGCTAATTGGAACGCGTCGCCTGCGGGATACACTAGTGAGGGGATACGTGTCGATAGTTTTTAATTAAGTTATCGATAAAAGTGCATTCGATAATGTTGCTAGCTCTACATTTTCTGACATTTGCTCGGTACTCACATAAATAGGTATCTAAAAAGTATTTTTTATCTGTTAGCCTATAATTTTCATTCCATCGCTTGGGAGGTCGTTATTGTTCATTAATCCATCGCCATAATCGTAGCTTTATTAACGTACACAAAGCTGGACGTTACACACTGCGCTATAAACTCAACTAAAACTATTACTCAAATACCAAAACTATTATAAAATGCTAAAACATGCTCCAACATAGACCGCATCAAGTGAGATATTGTCAAATGAGAGCTCATTTAAGCATAAAAAGAACTTCACCATGACTAAAACTTTTACTCAAATACTGAAATCATTACTCAAATACCAATTCAATTCAATTCAATTCAAATACTTATTTGCATTCCACAATGTTGTTTAAAGGTTTTAGTTTAAATATACCAGTACATCATGGACCCTGTCGGGCACAAAAATTAGAAGAGAGGAGGATACATAAATATTGATTAGCCAACAACAAAATATTACAATGTTACCTAATTATACATGATTTCCTCTATGCTTTTATTAAAATTTATTATTTTACAATCTCTTTATTTTGGAGTAAGTAGGAAGATATAAATACCTACCTACAGTCATGTAATTTATATATATTTCATGTCATTTATTTAGTGATTAAAACAGAATTATTATTACTTTATTATACATAACAATATGGTTCATATTCATATTATACCAAAAATATTACTCAAATACAATTTCACTATCATTTCACTCAATTACTCTATATTTAGAAAGACACAATCATTCATCGATATTATAGGCAATTTCGGTTCCTCCCGCCCCAACCCTAAGGGTTTCTTGTTTAAATATTAATCCTAAGCGACAAAGGGTCGATTGCGGCATTGTTCCGCCTTTATATTCATGCTAGGGGCTGACAGATATATAATACAGTATGGTATCTCTAGACAAATCATCGTCAGCCTGAAGACGTTCACTGCTGAACATAGTTCTCCATAGAGCGTCACTTTTATTTATTTATTTAGGTCCGCCAACAGTTAGCACATGAACTTATGCTAATGAAAGTCACTTAAAATATCTAAACTACAAGCTCAACCAATTACAGGCAGGCACCTATAATATTGCTTTTTTTTTATGAGAATAAATGACGTGACGAGCTAGTCGTTCACCTGATGTTAAGCGTCACGGCCGCCCATAACAGTTGCAATGTCACTCGGAACTTTAAAATAATAAAGTTTCGCGTGTCACTGCACTGCGCACGTCATCCTGAGACATCACACAGACTAGTAATCAGATTACTACACTATGTAATCAGGTCAGAAAGTCTCATTTGCCCAGTAATTTCACTAGCTACAATGCCCTTCAAACCGGAACACAGTAGTGCTTGCACTACTGCTTGGCGGCAGAATAACTGGCAAAGCGGTGGTACCTACCTAGACGAACTTCGCAGAAAGGTCCTACCACCTAATAAAACTTGTATACACTGTGTAATAATACTGTACTACGTATAGTTAAACACTAAAGGTGAAAAGAGGTGAGCAGCTATTTGCCCTTTCCTGCATCCATCGTGTCCCCGTGGTTTGAATGACTTCTTAGCAAAACCCCTAGCATGGACCCCCTAGCATAGACCCCCTAGCATAGACCCCCTAGCATGTACAACGCGAGAAAATTGGCCGTCACTGTAAAAGCGAGACACACTTAGGCGCTACCATAGTATTGTCACGGTTAGTAACGAGAATAACCGTCTAAGTGCGAGTTGGACTCGCGCACGAAGGGTGCCGTACCATTATCTATTTAAAAGAGCAAATAAATCACGTTTTCTGTATGGAAGCCCCCTTAAATACTTATTTTATTCTATTTTTAGTAATCGTTTCTATAGCGGCAACAGAAATATATCATCTGTGAAAATTTCAACTGTGTAACTATCACGGTTCATAAGATATAGCCTGGTGACAGACGGACAGGTAGACTGACGGACAGCGCATTCTTAGGAATAGTGCGCTTTACCCTCTGGGTACGGAACACTAAAAATGCATGCCCAACATAGCCCAGTTAAGTATACTTTACAGATCAAATACCTATGTTAAGGTTATTACTTCACTACCCCTGTTTATTCTCACAGGGGGTAGGGGGTGTGTTTACCTTGTATCATACTTTACCTTCAGGCAAGTTTGGAAGTTGGGCTAGGTCAAATAATAAGTTGTGTTACCTCTGCTTAAGCGAAGGTTAGGTTAGCCATAACTTAGTAAAGTTTGCGATAGCTCAGTAGGTAGAGCGTTGGTTCGTGACCCGTCGGTTGTGAGTTTCAATCCTGTTGGCGATTTTTGAGGAGGAAAATGACACCATGAATTTATAGCCTGGTGGTGCACTTTTATGACGTGATAAGCTTGCCGTTCACCTGATGGTAAGCGTTACAGTCGCCTATAATAGTACTGCCACTCGGAACTCTGAAATATACTTTCAAAATAGAAAAAGGGTTAAACCGAGTTTATTAGCCTATTTTGTGTGAACGAATGACGTGACGAGCTGGTTGTTTGCCTGATGTTAAGCATCACGACCACCCGTGGCGAAGTAACAAAACAGGACAGTCATACGAAATTACAAAGGACAGAGCAGGATGGAACAAAAGACACATTGGGTGTTCAGCTTCCTCTCATAGAATTACCGGTTGAAATACACTGCTAATTTTCGTATGAGGGGAAATTGTATAATTGGTCAACTGAATTTATAGTCAATGCCCATTACAGACGCTCTTACACTTGTTATTCTAATGCAGAATAATTTAACAACTCTTATTCACTAGAACACTCAAAAATAAAACATTGAAAGCATTCAACAAGTCAAAAGAAAGATTAATGAATATAAAATGAGTTTTGGAAATTAAAATCAAACAATGCCCTTCCCTTGTGGCGGGGGTAGTTGCTCGGCGAACTTTTCCTTTGATCTTGACTTGTGGAAGTTCAAAGGGTAGAAATTATAGCTTTTGGTAATGGAAAATACTCTAGGATTCCCTGTATCTAGGAACCCAGGAGCTACGAGGACCATTGTAGGACCAGACAAGTGTTTGTGCACAGAAAAAAGCGCAAATACAGAGTTTGGGTGTTATGGAAGCATGGTGCTCGTAGTTCCTGGGTCCCTAGATACAGGGAATCCTAGTTAGGGTTCAGGATCTACCTACGTATGTGATCGTTGGGCGTTATTGATTTTATTTATAGTGCCACAACAACCAGACATAGTACGCAGAACAAGTAATTTTTTTAACAGCCAATGTGCCTTTATTGTTCATCCTAACTACTACTACTACACTACTTACTACAAATAACGTTTGAACTGTAAACTAGCCAGGATGGCCTTTAGACAGTCCAAATGCTCCAGCCCCCTGCCGGTAGTCAGCGTACCCAACATGCTGGCAGCATTGCCTCGTTGAATTTGCAACGCTGATGCGTTGAGCCATGTGAATGTCGTGAAGAGCTCACCTGAAGTTCAGCGACACGGCCGCCCATAAAAGTGCAGTGTCACTCAGAAATTTAAAATGTTTTTAAAATAATAAAGTTTCGCATGACTTTGTACTGCGCACGTCATTCTGAGACATCACACAGTCTAGTAATCGGATTACTAGACTGCGTGATCAGGTCGTCTCCTTTGCCCAGTAAATTCACTAGCTACACTGCCCTTCAAACCAGGACACAGCAGTGCTTGCACACTACTGCTTGGCGGCAGAATAACTGGCAAAGCGGTGGTACCTACCTAGACGAACTTTGCAGAAAAGTCCTACCAACTTATAAAATACCAGAGACTACAAGCATAGGTTATGATTCACACGTAAATCCCGGTAGCAGCAACGGATTAATACTCAATAAATAACAGAGATATGGATCCAGCGTCCGTTAATTAAAAGATTGGGGTGTGGGGGTTAAAAAAGCTGTCGATCGAACGGTCAGCGATTTTGGCTGACCGTCCCGTTGCGGTCTTTTTACGTCTAGCGGTGAATACCGTTCGGAACGAGTATGAAATAACCGGCCAAATGCGAGTTGGACTAGCGCACGAAGGGTTCCGTACAATTATCTGTAAACCCGAGCAAAAAAATAAATAAATATATGTGGACATTCCACACAGCGCCATCTAGCCCCAAACTAAGCATAGCTTGTACTATGGGAACCAGATAACTGATATAATACATAGATACTTTTTATTTGTAAATACATACATAGAATACAATATAGAAAGAAAGAAAGAAAGAAAATGCTTTATTTGTACAACCTGTACACAGTGACAAACAATGATAATAACTTATTCTAAGCAAGTACAAGAGAAAATCAGAAACCTATTTCTAGTTTAAAAACTATAAACAGCCTGCCTAAAATTGTGTTTCTGTGTGCGAACATTGTTGCTGTGTACAGTGCTGTACAAGATGGTCTGAGCTCAGCATGTGCCATGGACGGATGTAGGGCGCTGATTTTCAGTTCAGACCTTGAGTGACAAAACCACTGACAATAATAGTTATAACTGGTAGTGTAAATAATTTAATTTAAAAAAAAAAAATAATAATAATAATATTCAGTTCTCTAAAAAAAAAAAAAAAACAAAACTTTTTAAATAATAAGGTGAGTTGTGTACTATAGCTTTAATTTATTAAAAAAAAAAAAACAATATATGTAGTACCGTACTGTACACCTATATCTTCACTATCTGAGAAAACCTGCAGGTAAACAATAAGACACACATTTGAATAAATTGTGATAAATAAATAAGCTCACACGGCCGGCATATTATTTAGGGGTTAATTGTTTTTACTAGAGCTGCTACAACAAAAGAGAGAAAATAAATAAATAAATAAAATAAAATAATTTACGATAAGTATTTAAAAATAAATACTTAAGTATAGCAAATGGTACAAGTATTATATTTTAAAGTAAAGTAACAATTGAAATACCATACCAATATAAAGGTCAACATTATTATACTCATTAATAGTAAAAAATGGAAAATTATATAGAGAGCAGTTTCTGTTGTTGTAATAAATAGTGCTTGAGTTTGGTTCTAAAACTAAATTTAGTAATGGAATTACGTATGGGTGGAGGAAGGGAGTTCCAGCACTTCGTGGCACAAAAACGAAAACTGCCACGAAATGCAGCTGTGCCGTGCCGTGGAGTACGCAATAGGAACGAGCATGTCCTTATAGCATATTTTTTGTGGTCACTGGCCCATATGAATTTGGAAAACAGATATTTCGGCTGCTGAAACTTAACCACTCCAAACATTAAAGTAGCCAGATGAAGATCCCTCCTGTGCTTCATGTTCAAAATGTTATTACGGTTCAAGAAGGGAGTCACATGACTGCGTGGCGGTATTTGGAAGCAAAACCGAGCGCACGCGTTTTGCACTCTTTGAATAAGTCGCGAGGTTTTGGAAAAAAGACAGGGGCCATAAACAGAGTCCACATAATTAAACTTAGAAAGCACGAGCGAGTCAACAAGAGAAATTCGAATGTCAGTACTTAAATATTTCCGAATTTTGTATAAAACTTTTAGGCGATAAAAACAATTCCTGACGGATTCAGATATGTGATGCTCAAATTTTAGCTGCTCGTCGAACGTGAGACCTAGATTTCGTGCCTCGGTGACCCGCTCGATTGCTTCGCCATCTATCAGCAACTGAGAATTCTGCAGGGCTATTCGATGAACTAGATGTTTAGACCCTATAATCATAAATTTTGTCTTTGTGGCATTTAACAATAATGAATTCGATGTAGCCCACGCCTGGATCCGCTCCAGATCTTCGTTCAGTTTAGCCTCTGCTGTTTGCATGTCCTCTGGTTTAAAAGACAGATACAATTGTATGTCGTCAGCGTATATATGAAACTTAGCATGGTGGATGCTACTAATTATATCTGCGCTATACAAAATGAAAAGTAACGGACCCAAAATTGAACCCTGTGGTACACCTCTAATTACCTCACGCTTCTCTGAACGAAGAGTCTCTCCATTATCTTTTTTTAATTCAACAAATTGTGCACGATTACTCAAATAAGAATCAAACCATCTGACTACGTTAGAATCAAAATCATAAAAGTTTAGCTTAGCTAGTAAAAGAGATATATTAATGGAATCGAATGCACGTGAAAAATCTAATAAAACTAAAATAGTACCCATACCGACATCCTGTGCTGCAAGTATATTGTCAGTAACGTCCAATAACGCCGTATTAGTTCCTCTAGCCTTACGAAAACCTGATTGCATTTCTGGTAAAATGTTATTTTCTTCCAAATATTTAGTAACTTGAGAACAAACCACTTTTTCAAGAACCTTAGAAAGGCACGGTAACAGACTAATAGGTCGCAACTCTTTAATATCCTGAGGGGTAGTAATTTTGGGTATGGGTTTAACGACTGCAGTTTTCCAGGCTGTTGGAAATATTGTAGTGGTAATAGATTTATTTATTATCGCTGTTATGGTATCCAAACATTGGGGCAGCATAAGGGTGATCATTTCCAGAGAGATTTCATCTATACCTAGAGCATTTGTTTTAATTTCCCTTAAGAATTTTAACACAATTAGGGAGTTTGTGGGTTTGAAGGAGAATCTACATTTACCAAACTTATGAAATTCGAAGAACGTTAAGGAGGACATGCTGACAACCAGAGTACCAGGAATATTCAAAAAATGATTATTTATTGCATTAGGATCATCAAATTGCGGTGGTAACTCTACAGACTTCGGCGGCAACACCTTAGCTTTCAAATTCTTCCATAACAGCTTTGGGTTTTTAATATTACGATTAATATTGTGTTTAAAAAAAGCTTTTTTTTCATTATACAATCCCAAAGACACTTGGTTTTTTAGGTCTTTATAATAAAGCTTATGGCTTTGTAATCGAGTTTTACGATATCTAGCAAGCGACGCGTCACGAAGACGCATCATCATTTTAATGTTATCTGTCAACCATGGGCTAGGCAGCTCTTTAATTACTATAGACTTACAAGGTGCATGTAAGTCAAAAATTAATTTTATTACGTCGGTAAATGCTTCAACCATGCCGTCTACATGATCTATTGAATTAATAAGGTCCCATCTAATAGAATCTATATCATTTGTAAACAAATCTATACAGATGTCTTTAAAAGGTCTGAAGGTTATACACCTAGGCGCTACTTGAGGCTTTTTAAATATGAATTCGCATGAAATAAATGCATGACCAATGTGCGAGCCTACGAGCTCCACACAAATACTTCGCGATCGTACGTTTGAACAAACTACGTCTATTAAAGTTTGGGTGCTATCAGTAAAATGGGTCGGTGTAACTATTATTTGATTTAATCCTGTGCAAGTCAAAAACTCCTTGAAATAAACAGTTATATAACACCAAGATACAGAAGAAACATCGATGTTCATCACACAAATGTTTGTCCTGGGTAGGAATCGAACCCACAGCCCTCAGTTCAGAAGGCAGGGTTACTACCAACTGAGCTATCGGGCCCGTCAAATAACGTTTGTTGTATGGGAGTGTCCTTAAATATTTAACTTATTCTGTTTTTTTAGTATTTGTTGTTATAGCGGCAACAGAAATACATCATCTGTGAAAATTTCAACTAACTATCGCGGTTCGTCAGATACAGCCTCGTGACAGCCAGACACACGAACGGATAGCGGAGTCTTATAGTAAGAGGGTCCGTTTTACCCTTTGGGTACGGAACCCTAATAAAAGGTCTTCAAATAGATGGTACACACAACCCTATACAACGATACCAATCAAAACCTACGTTCAGTCACAGATAATATAATACTAGGTTCAGTGTTCTGCCTACAATAAACTCGGTGTCCAACCTATTATAATATCTGTGGTGTCCAATATAGCGATTTCCACCCCAGTGGTGCGAGCCGGCCGCCATCTGGCCAAAACGAGGTAAAAATTGCCGAGGGGGCTGCGCCGGTCAATTAGTGATGTCTGCACTGTGTCACCCGTCCCCACGTGGACTAGACATTTTTCATGGCCTTACTTTGTGAATAATCTTCATGTTGATTCTATAACTATTGTTTGAATATCATTAAAAAAAAGTGTGTGGACATTTCACACAGCGCCATCTAGCCCCAAACTAAGCATAGCTTGTACTATGGGAACTAGATAACTGTATAACACCCACATTAAACAAAGATATACAATATATTATTCATACTCATATTCATTTATTGTGCTCACATATAATACAGACTATACATTTAACAGTAGCTTGTCTTAAGGATCAATATATGTGCCCTGCAAGGGCGCTGCACAATTTATATAACACCCAGACACAGAACAAAGATCGATGTTTATCACACAAATGTTTGAATGTTTGAGAAACGAAACCACAGCCTGTATTTCAGAAGGCAGAACTACTACTGTCAAAATGTGTGTTAGAATATTCATTTCATTGAACTGCTCTATCGCCGTCCTTGTTATTGTTAATCAATATGAAAGAGAGACCATTTTTGAACTGTCAGAAAAGATGTTGTAATGTACTAATAACTATCTAATTCTATCTAGGAGAATATTGCTGCCCATTCCCTGGGTATTCCCTGGTGGCTCTTACGGCACCCACGGGAAGAGGTGGGGTGGTCTTATTCTCGACCGAGACCACACAGCCACACGGCGAGCGGAATATAAAACAATATTTTAGTTATTAAATTTAATTACCTGAGTACAACCTTTTTTGCATTCTTATTGGAAAATTGCAAGAATTTCCCGAAATCAAAATAGCATATTCAACTCTTGCCTTCTGAATACCTACCCCTTGTCAATTAACACGTCGCGTCGGCACTCCAACAATGTGCGGGTTAATCCAACCCTCAGTGAGATATTACAGGGTTTCTAATAATCCCTAAAGAATTTTTACATTTTTGCCGAGCGAACGACGTGAGCGAGTCTCTGCTTTAACTTGCATTTGCTTTCGTTTGTCCGGATGTACGTACTCGATTGGAGGTGTCATCATCATCATCATCATCAGCCTGAAGAGGTCAACTGCTGAACATAGGCCTCTCCCAAAGAGCGCCACTTAGAGCGGCTGCTTGCCTTTTGCATCCATCGGCTCCCCACGGTTCTGGCCAGATCGTCGGTCCACCTAGTGGGGGGATTGGAGGTGTAGTATCCTAAAAAGGGGGAAGATTGCAGTCACGTCGTTTACCAGCTTTGGCAGAAGTATTGGGCGCTAATTCTAAATAGGTATTTCTAATATGAGCAGAATTGGTCAAGAGGTTGTCGAGATATAAGGCCGTGAGTTCTGAGTTCGGAACGTACTAAGTACAACATGCCGCGTGGTTGCAAAACCGTTTGTGCTCGCGAGGTCTGCCGTTCGCAGAACTACAAGCTGTAGTGATTTTCATTCCGGTATTCAGGGAGACTGTAGCTTGATTAATAAGGGTGACGGACGTCCGGCTCTCGTTTTTAATAACTAAATTGACTAACTAAATCATATAATAATAATTATCGAACCTTATGCACCCAGAATATCACGAGAATCGGTTGAGAAATGCTACCTGTACCCCTAATATGTGTTTCGATAGTTTACTAAAACTTGATTCGTTTTCTCCCTTTTCTCTCATACACACACAGGTACAGTACCCCTAGTGCGAGTTTTCCAATACGTGAATACGCGCGAATCCATTAAAAGTACTGTCATTTTTAGTTCATCAACGTGTCCGCTAGGGGCGCTGCAGAGAAATGAATGGGAGAAAAGGAAGAAAACGTTACTTCTCTCTTTTTAGCACGTTCAAAAATGTATTTGCTAAAATGAAATGCGACTATTTTTGTCCATTCTTTAACGAAGTTGACTTCATAACTATAACATATTCTGTGTAGTTCGCTTTAAGCCAAGTCCTCTCTTCTCTCGTCAAAGAGAACAACAGCCAGACATCCGCTGGACAGACATATTACGCGTTTATCGTTTGTTTAAAAATTTAAATTTTATTGGGATCCAATGGGCATAATACAAATTTGTGAGATCAGTTAGTTACAAGGAATATTAAATAGAACAGCTTTTGTGAGATTCGTCACGACCTTCCCAAAATTCGTGTAAAATTTATTCCTTTTCTACTATCATATCATGCTTCAATATACACAAGGCACGTACAACAATAAATACAGTTTATAACAGACAAGACATAACGGAAAACGTATTCAATATGAATGTAGAAGAAGAAATAATAAGATTGGCGACAAGCGTAAGGAAAGCGCGAGTTGAAATTGAAACTTTGGTTCCGTACGTTTACTAGGTGGTAGGACTTTCTGCAAAGTTCTACTTCGTCTATGTACCACCGCTTTGGCAGTTATTCTGTCGCCAAGCAGTAGTGTGCAAGCACTAGTATATTCCGGTTTGAAGGGCATTGTAGCTAGTGAAATTACTGGGCAAATGAGATTTTAAGACCTGATTACACAGTGTGGTACTCTGATTACTAGACTGTGTGATGTCTCAGGACGACGCACGCAGTGCAGTGTCACACGAAATTTTATTATTTTAAAGTTCCGAGTGACACTGCAACATCTTAATCTTGCTGTTGCCGTAGTGTAATAAATTGCGCAACGTTTCGCGCCTGTACCTTTTTTACTTATGATTTTTACAACACTCTCGCCTGCCTATATACGTTTTATACATTTGCCTGCGGACTCCCAAAAAGATATTAGAATATCCCCCAGTCACATGTGTTAGCCTAAATGTAATATACTCGATATGAAATATTGTCGGCGAGGGCCCGTTCTAGGGCACTTTGGGCCCTGTACAATTATGTTTCACCGATGGATGCAGGAGGCGAGCAGCCGGTCAAAGTGGCGCTCCCTGGGGGAAGCCTATGTTCAGCAGTGGACGTCTACCAGGCTGTTGATGATGATGATGATGATGATGAATAAAATACTGTAGGTATCATCATCGTTTTGATGAAAGACACTAGGTAGTGAACAGAATTTGATGAAATATAAGGCCAAAGGCGCTCGCTTGTTCAGAGGTCTTATTCTTGGTGACCCTTTCCAGACAACATACCTAAATTTTAGGGTTTTGTACTCAAACAGTAAATCAGACCCTATTACTAAGGCTCCGCTGTCCGTCTGTCTGTCTGTCCGTCTGTCACCAGGCATGTATCTCATGAACAGTCATAGTTAGAAAGCTAAAATTTTCATAGACCTATTTCTGTTGCCGCTATAACAAATAGTAAAAACCAGAATGAAACAAGTTTTTAAGGGGGCTCCCATACAACAAACATGATTTTGTGCTTTTTTTTATAGATAATGGTACGGAACCCTTCGTGCGCGAGTCCGACTCGCACTTGGCCGGTTAATTATCACGCACGTAGGTATCTTACTGATTATCTTTACCACTGAATCTTTTTTAATAACCTAATAATCTCAGTATTTAATATCTAAGGAATTAAAAACGTCACCGACACGTTCCATTATCTGTATTCGATGATGAATATTAATAATATTAATGAATATTATTGTTTCTTGGACTAATAGTCTAAAAGCCGACAGCGTTGAAATCACTCTACTTTAGCTCTTGCTAGTTCTTGGGGCCAATATTAAGGTTGACAGATCTAAAGCTCCTAAAACTGTTGCTGTCCTTGTCAAATAGACGGCAATGTAAGAGACGGATATATTTTTAGCATTTTTAAAACTGTCAACTAAAGCCTTCAAAATGAGGCCTATAATAATTAATTAGGTAATAAGGTTATAGTTTTTAAGGTTCCGTATCCAAAGGGTAAAACGAACCCTATTACTAAGGCTCATGGCCGGCTGTCTATCTGTCTGTCATCAGGCTGTTTGTTACCAGGTTTTTTTATTGAATACGCCTAATAAAATTCGCGGCCATTAGATTTCAATTTCAATTAGTATTTAAACGAAAGTAAAGGTAGAGTCTGGCCAAACTCAATGGCGGCTGTGAAACCGGCGCGAAACGTAACAAAAATGAGAAGTGCGCGGGAAGAGGTAAGCAATATGTGCAGCGCAATTCGCAGCTGCCATAGAGTTTGGCGCGGACTCTAAGAAATAAAAGTGCAATGAAAGAAATAAAAAATACAGTCCCAATTCATTGCGCCAGACATATTCCCGCGCCCGGTTCCGCCCGTGTATAAATATAGATCAGCAGAGCATCACACGCGACACTGGCTTCCAATTTTACGACTCAACGTCACAGCGTAAGAGAATAGTGTGGATATTCATTTTCCCAAAGTTTATTAGAGCTTGGGGTCGTGGCGGTGATCATGTATTTGCAACTAATTAAAACAATAACCGGCCAAGTGCAAGTCGGACTCGAGGGCGCAGGGTTTTGTACGATTATTTATAAAAATGAACAACAGGATCACGTTTGTGATGGATGAAAGTACACTAATTTCACAAATAAAATTACCGTGAACCTTGTAGACTTTTAATTTTTGGCTTATCCTCGAGATGAAATATGTTGCATTATTGTGTAAAAACAGTCAGACGTTATCAGCATAGGTAAGCGCAAACATTTATATAAACTGATTAACTTTCTATGTTTAATCTGTTACACGCTTTTAGAACTAGATAATAATAATCCAATGAGCTTATCTTAACTCGTGACATTATTAATTTATTGATAGGCTTGCATTTCAAAGTGCGTCGGAGTCGTCGCTCCCAGTTGTTTTCATAAGACAACAGTCGTTAAGCCACGTTAGAAGTCTTCGGTGCATCAAAAATTCTAAGACCAGGGGGATAATCATTGCACTTTGGTTAAAAAAAAAAACACAAAACACACACACACAGGAGAAATTTCATTCCCAATTTAAAAACTAACTGTGCACATAAACTGCGTATTGAAATTGTCAAATCCATACTTCTTACTATTGGTTTCTATTTGTTGCGATTAAGTTACATGATCGCCTGCCGATAGAAACACGTATGGATTTCAATACGCAGTTTATGTGCATAGTTAATACGGAAAATTTCAAATTCGGACTAAATTGCTCCTGTTGCATTACAATTATTAACGCGGCAGCTAAGCTTTATAGCTGAGCGCGTCTCCAAATTGCGGGGGTAGGATGGCTGGTGAATTAAGCGGATTTGATGATGACTTACCTGTAAAAGTTCCGTGATCACCTCGCAGGGCTGACCACTTGCCTACATGAGAAGGAAGGATGGTCGTAAGTGGCGCCACGCTAAGTCAATTTGGGAACTTAGCCACCAAGAGGCTTATCCATGTTGCACCTCACTTCTAAAAAGTAATTCTAAGTACGCGAATGATTCAATCTTGTATATTTAACGTTCTTTCTTTTTTTTTCCTTCTTCCGTGAAAGGAATGCAAATCTTGAATTTAAATTTCAGACATCTTTTGTTTTAGATGTCGAAATAAAAAAATCGTCTAGGAAGATTTTTTTTATGGGAATGAATGACGTGACGAGGTGAACGACTAGTCGTTCACCTGATGTTAAGCAACACGGCCGCCCATAACAGTTGCAGTGTCACTCGAAACTTTAATATAATAAAGTTTCACGTGTCACTGCACTGCGCACGTCATCCTTAGACATCACACAGTCTAGTAATCAGATTACCACACTGTGTAATCAGGTCATAAAGTCTCATTTGCCCAGTAATTTCACTAGCTACAATGCCCTTCAAGCCGGAACACAGTAGTGCTTGCACACTACTGCTTGGCGGCAGAATAACTGGCGAAGCGGTGGTACCTACCTAGATGCACTTTGCAGAAAAGTTCTACCACCTAGTAAACCGAGTTTACGCTCATCAACAGCCTGAAGACGTCACTGAACATAGGCTTCCCCCACAAAGCGCCACCTTGAGTGGCTGCTTCCCTTTGCAAGCCATTAGCCCCCGCGTTTTCAACCATAGATCATCATCGGTCCACCTAGTCTCCAGTAGGTGAACCGCCCACGCTGCTTCCGGTTCTTGGTCGCCACTCGAGAACCTTTCTTACCCATCAGTTGTCAGTTCTACGAGCGATTGCCTGAACAACTTGCCAATCCTAATTGCCATTTCAACTTGCTAATTCTAAAAGCTATATCGGGCACTTTAGGGTTCCTCATTCCGGATCTTATCTTGCAGGGAAACACCAAGCATAGCTCTCTCCATAGCTCGCTGCGTGAGCTTACTAATGAGGCCAACAGTAAGAGACTACGCCTCAGTGCCATAACTCATCACTGCCACATTCGTTCTTGTAAATTTGTAACAGGCTCCATTTATTAACGTCGTTTTAAAATCAGACATCATTTTTGTGTGTGTTTGTATGTGTACATTTCACACAGCGCCATCTAGCCCCAAACCAAGCAAAGCTTGTACTATGGGAACCAGATAACTAATGCAATACTTAGATAATTTTGTTTGTAAATTCATACATAGAATACAATATAACACCCAGACACAGAACAAACATTGATGTTCGTTACACAAATGTTTGTCCCGGGTGGGAATCGAATCGTTTAGAAGGCAGAGCTACACCAACTGAGCTATCATGCATGTTCTCCCCTGTGCTTCAAGCCTCAAGTAGCCCAAAATAGGCGTTATTAGATCAAACTAATAACCATTACGGCTTGTCCCCGACTCATGCTTTTAGATCCGACGAGCTATAAAAGGTTCTTTATAATTACAGTTTTTTAACTTTTTTTTAGTTTAAGACTTAGGTGTTTGGTTTAAGTGACAGAACTCTGTTTTACTTATAAGTTTTGGTCTCGCAATCGTTGCGTACAACGCTATGGTTTTTGTATTGTTGGATAGGCTTGCGCTTA
The DNA here is from genome assembly GCA_963580505.1 of Ennomos erosarius. NCBI lineage: Eukaryota > Metazoa > Arthropoda > Insecta > Lepidoptera > Geometridae > Ennomos > Ennomos erosarius. The sequence continues at coordinate 662,071 of OY757006.1, read as the reverse complement.
ACCACAATCTCGCCTGGTAAGTGACGATGCGGTCTAGGTATACGGCGTTGGACACAGTCGTTTGAAATACGTCTAGAATGGTCTCTTGTTCGGTAGCAGTCTGCGTCAGCGTAGCGATTCAGGAGACCTCAGCGCTGAGGCTCAGCGCTGAGGCCTCGATTCAACCAACTTTTATTTGAAAATAGAGCGGAAATATGAAAAATGGGAGAGTCAAAGTGCAACGCAACGTAATCGCCATATTTTTGCTAAGCATAAAGCGAACCTATAACGTACAAAATAAGTTTCAAGTTCGTCTGCTGTAATAAACGTGCTCGCATTGGGTGCTGTCAGCACCTTAAGGCCAAATTGTATACCATTTTCAATGTAACGTGCAATAACGTCCCAGTAATGTTCAATAGATAAAATTAAAAAGGAATAGATCTGGGTTTTTATGCTAGTGATTGATCGCTTATTTCGAGGTTATATGATAGACTTTAGTAGTACAAAAGTTACTACTAGTTTTTTTTTTACGTAATGAGTGATAAACAATCAGGCGGCCCACCTGATGGTAAGTGGTCACCGCCACCTATGGACATCTGCAACACCAAGGGCATTGCCGGTGCGTTGCTTGCCCTTAGAGTGGACTCTTCTAACACTTTTCTTGAAGCTCCTCATACTGTAGTTATGCGGAATAACCTCAGGAGGAAGATCATTCCACATCTTGCAGGTTCGTGGAAGAAACGAACGCAAGAATCGCGTCGTATGAGATTTTCACGTGTCTACAATATGTGGTACTAGTTAAAGAAAAAAGTTAATGTTCTAGTAAAAGTTACCGTTAGCCCAGATAATATAATACCTACAGTACAGATGCCTCATCCCATACAACGGAATAACGCGGGCTGTTTTACGGATTATTTTATTTCCGCATAACGCAAGATTATCAAGCGACATTTATTGCGTGTTGGCGAAGTATTGGGCCAAATGAATACACTGGACACTAACTAGTAACTCTCTAGACATGATTACTATATTTTTTTCAAGTTCGGGCTATTTTTTTTTATACCTGATGGGACCTGTTAGACAGTTTCTTAGTTTGATACTTCAAAAGTAAGGCCACCCCTGTGCTGTGTAGCCAGTATGACTCAGCAGGCAGTTAGCTATCAATTTGTTAATTCGCGTGGAATTTTCACTATTTTCATAAACAAAAATATTTTATCCTTCCCGCTCCCGCCTACGCCTTACCCCGCGCCACCACGAGGGGAAGTTTTGTCAAGTGTCGGAGGATCTCTAATAAGCATACAAATGGGGCGGGGGCTTCGCGCTAATCACTGTGTTCTTAGGGAGGGAAGAAAATCTTATGAAAAATCTTGTTCAACAGCTGTTTTTTAAGTTTTATAAAGAGTTTTGAGTAAAATGTTCAGTGGCTTAATAATAAAATAATCATTTGGTGTCACCTATAAGTGCTACAATTAATAAGTAGGTACACCCATAATATATAATATGAAATGAGGAGACCCGCAGGGGAACTAAAGTGGCCGATATAGCTCTTATAAAGCAAGTTGGCTGGCCACGTCACTCGTAGAACTGACAACCGATGGGGGAAAAGTTCTCGAATGGCGACCACGGACCGGAAGACGCAGCGTAGGGCCCCCACTAGGTGGACCGACGATCTGGTGAAAACCGCGTGGAGCCGATGGATGCAGGAGGAGGCTCTTTGGGCCGGCATATGTTCATCAGTGGACGCCTTTAGGCTGTTGATGATGATGATGGTTATTATGGTCGGTAATGAATGCTTTGTCCGCGATTGTAATTTAAAGACCATGAACGTGATTACTGCTTTGCTATTAATGGTGTTATATTTTAACGTTTAACCTACCTACTAACTAATATATATTGTTTTCGCGCCGCACTGTTTTTAGTAACTAAATCTTATATGTACTTACTCCGTATGTACTTACCTACCTCGAGCCAAGTCATTTTTTCTTTTTTGCCTATATTCATCAATTTGTTATCATTAATTTGTTTTTCATTTAGTACCTAAGTTACCTAGCTTCTCCTAATTGGCTGTAAATTATGTCCAAAATACAAAATGTAGATTCGATTTGGCATAAGTTCAGCATAGCATATAACTGTATTATAGTGGAAATAGTAATAAGCTGTGAATCTTAGATAAATAAATAAATAAAAAATTACCGTCTAGAAAAAAAAAACACCAGAATTGTAAATTTCCCGCTTCCGAGTGGATGAAATAGCCTTAACGTACTTAAGGCTATTTCATCATTCACAAAAAAAAACTGTCAATTAAAGCCTTCAAAATGGAGGCAATGTTTTCTATACGTATAGTAAATAGATCCTAGGGTTACGCCAGGTCACACCTTCACGGTTTTACGACCCCTTTCAAGTATTTTCTTACGGTCCGGCCTCACGCGAGTGGGCAGTCTTGTCATAACGTTTTCTTAACTTAGCTGCGGCCGTCAGATAGGGCGGCCCTATCCTTACTACTTATTTATATTGCGACTTGGGACATTCGCGCACGTAAGTCATACACAGATAGGCAATTAAGTTACTGGGAGTGTAGGGGCTCCCGTATTACGAAAAAACCACTACAGAAAGCAACAGCAGTTAGCAAAGCGACAGCGAACGATTCGCAATCGGTCGCAAGATGTCCACCGGTTGCTCGCCTGTCGCTGAATGCACTTTGGCCTTTGATACTAGCGCCACTAGCAACAGAACGGCAATAGATGGAAACAAAATAACGCACGTTGTAGTTCATCGATCGCCGACAGTAAGTGATTTAGCGCTCAATCTCTTTCTGCTCCATCAAACGACGTTTGACAGCAATGGTTTCAACGAATCTTGATGTAACTTCGTAATATGGTTCACGAGTTCGCATTTTTTTGTCGTCGGCGATTTTTGATAGGAGTTGTGTTTCTCCCAAAAGGGGGGAAGTTTTGCTATGGCATTATTTATCGGCCAATTTTGATAACAGGAACATTGGGTACTCAATTCTAAACAAGTGTTTCAAATATGAGCAGAATCGGTCAAGAGGTTGTCGAGATATAAGGCCGTGAGTTCTGAGTTCGGAACGTACTAAGTACAACATGCCGCGTGGTTGCAAAACCGTTTGTGCTCGCGAGCTCTACCGTTCGTAGAACTACATGTTAGTAAAGGCGTTAAAATAGATCCCGTTTTCCACTCGAATGTCCCTATTCCCTCTTGTTATGACAGGCGGCCTGCTTGACCGCAGATAAGCGCTATACAAATATTATCCGTTATCAGAAGACGGGACGAGGCGCCCTGAGGGACTTGAGCTTTGATCCACTTTAAAAAAATTGTGGTTTTTACCCTACTGTACGAAAAGAAGGTAATGTTTTGCGAGTATAATGGATATGTTAGTTGTGTGTTATCTATACTTATAATAAAACTGTAACAGGTCTAATTTTGTACACTGAAAATATTTTGAAAATCCATTATCGATGCTGAAGCCAAAACTATTTTTTTTTCTGTTTTGTCTGCTTGTCTATCTATAACTTGGCTGAGCATCACGCTGAAACTACTTAATAGATTCAAATGAAACTTAGCATGATTTGACTTCATACTTTAAGGTAGGTTATAGAATACTTTATATCCTGAAATTCAGGTCGGTTCCTGCGAGAGAAGGGATGAGTTAAAATGTGTACTTATTTTTAATTTATTAACACGTAGTCCGATTACATTCATTTTTTTTTGATAGAAAGGAGGTACTTTAGGTATTGTCCCGTAAATATTTCAAGGTCGTCGGTTATGTGGTTCAGAAATCACAGACACCCAACCTTCCGTATTAGGTTCAAAGCCACTCCTATCCTATACTATGGGAAAAGGTAGAAGGGTGGGGGGAAAAAGATGAAATTAAAGTTTTAGCAACCAGCGGGATTAGAACCTGCACCCTCCAACTCACTGATTGGACGCTCTATCAACAGCTAGCGGTCAGGTAACCATAGCTCTCTACGGTTACCTGACTGCTAGCTGCGAAACTCTCAAGGACTATGTGCGAATCATAAATGTGTGGGAAAAATTTTCAAAGTGTTTTTTATGCGAATGGCTTTTTATCGCTATTTTGCAATAATTCTAGTAAAGTGAATAAAATTTGTACGGTTATGTAAAGTCAAAGTCATATTTTGTCAGTCAAAACGCCAACAGTAAAATGGTGGATATTTTACTGAAGGCTCTAAAAAAGGCCGTTGAAGCAAAAACGAAAATGCATGGTTTTATAATCTTAAAACCATTTGCCGACACTCGTGCACATTCACGAACACTTAACGGATAATAATCCACCCTTATTACACATTAAAATTCAGAATACACAGGTTTTAAAAATAAATTCAAAATTCGCAACCGCCATTGTCGGAGTTTCTTCAAAGACCCCCAAGCTAGTCGTTCACCTGATGTTAAGCGACAGCCCATAAAAGTTGCAGTTTAAAGTGTGGTAATCATTCCCACTCTATTGAGTTTGAAATGGACAAAGATAGAACAAGATAAAACATTGGGTAGCTATGCAACTGGTATACATTGATAAGTGCGTAAATTTTGCGTAGGTTGTAGTTATACCGTTATACCTATTAATTTCTAAACGTTATCTCCACTTTTGCATAATTTTATCGTTAATCTTCGACATTAAATAGATGATTTGCTGTAGAGTTATTGGTATTTAGTCCACGATGTTTAAGGTAGTAGTGCTCTTGGTGTGCGGCATCGCTGTTATATCGGGTAAGTGTAATATAAACATCAAAATCGGTTCAATGCTTTGGATATTAAATCAAAATAAGTGAAAATAACTGGCCAACTGCGAGTTGGACTCGCGCACTAAGTGTTCCGTACCAATAAAAACGAGCAAAAAAATCACGTTTGTCGCATGGGAGCCCCTTAGATATTTATTTTATTCTGTTTTTCAGTATTTGTTGTTATAGCGGCAACAGAAATACATCATCTGTGAAAATTTCAACTGTCTAACTATCGCGGTTCATGAGGTACTTTAAATATTGACGGGCCCGATAGCTCAGTTGGTAGTATCCCTGCCTTCTGAACTGAGGGCTGTGGGTTCGATTCCTACCCAGGACAAACATTTGTGTGATGAACATAGATGTTTGTTCTATGTCAAGGTGTTATATTGTATTCTATATATGTATTTACAAACAAAAAGTATCTTTTAGTATTATATCAGTTATCGGGTTCCCATAGTACAAGCTTTGCTAAGTTTGGGGCTAGATGGCGCTTTGTGAAATGTCCACACATAAAAAAAATGTCATGCGAGATAGGTAGGCCCTTATTTGAGTACTATAGTATAACTGGTACTCAGTAGCTGAATTAACAGTTCAATTTGCCCGCCCCGGCTTCGCGCGGGTTTTTAGTTTTACGCCTTATTACAGTCTACAGAAAGAGAGTGGGAAGAGACAAAAAATTATGGGAAAAGGATGAATTTAGGTATCTGCGAATGGAGGCAAGTGTGCCGGCCTCCTTTTACCTTCATCCGTACATCCTTTTCCCTTATCTTTTCCCTCCTCTCTTCTCTCTTCTCCATACTACAGCCATGAGGTCCCATCAGGTACAAACGAAAAATAGCCCGAACTTGAAAAAATGTAGTAATCGTGTCTAGAGAGTTACTAGTTAGTGTCCATTGTATTCATTTGGCCCAATACTTCGCCAACACGCAATAAATGTCGCTTGATAATCTTGCGTTATGCAGAAATAAAATAACTACCAACTGAGCTATCGGGCCCGTCATTAAAAGGGCACAGTGTTAATAAAAATGGTACGCATGCAATATCATCCAAGTACTCTATGCTTACTCTAGCAAACGAACCACAAATCAGAAACTCTTTATAGGCTTGTGTCCTGCTATTAAAAGTTAACAAGTTAATATTATTTTAATAAAATAGGTTAATGATTAATGCAATAATTGAAAAATTAGTAAAATCGGTAAATAAATCACGGAGTAATAAGCTTTGAAAGTTTCTGGGGGTTTCATCGCCTGTGCCTTTCTCGCAGAACCCCAGATAATATAACACCTACTACAGTACATTACAGTTGTTGTTTGTTTGGGCATTTGCCTCATCCCATACAACGGAATAACGCGGGCTATTTTACGAATTATTTTACTTCTGCATAACGCAAGATTATCCAGCGACATTTATTGCGTGTTGGCGAAGTATTGGGCCAAATGAATACACTGGACACTAACTAGTAACTCTCTAGACACGATTACTACATTTTTTTCAAGTTCGGGCTATTTTTTGTTTGTACCTAATGGGACCCCATGCGCAGGACACAGCATCCCTACAGCTACTATGTATTTTTGGGATATGACGTCACATGCCAAAGAGATTGTATGTAAATCTACCACAGCTTAGTAATAATAAGGTACTATGAAGGTAGAAGAAGTGACGTCACTGCGCGTTTGAACTTTCTATTCATGTATCTTAAAACGCTTGTAACTCTGTCATTTTTTGAAATATTTAAATGTTGTTTTCACGACTGTTCATTTTTTGAGGAATATTATTAATTTATGCAATAAAAAAAATAGCAGGACATAAGCCTATTATCTTATACAGTAGGTATTTAAACCGAATAATACTGCATTTTAGATAACGGTAAGTAGATAACTTAATCGTAAATTAGTTAATTACATTATCTTATCAGTTAAATGAAAATCCATTGGGTTTAAGCTTGATCAATCAAATGAGAAAATCTTTGTGTCGCAAAAATAGATAAATAACTTTCAATGCCTATAAAATTGGAATTCTACATAAATCGCACACTTATACAAAAGAAAGATAAGTTTCAAAATGTCTACTATCTACATTACATAATTTCTCAAATGTGCCAGCTGAAATTAGGTGCGTTGCGCACAATTTTCCATGATCGCGCTACTGAAGTATTCTTTCTTTTACAAGGCAGTATCTAGGACTTTTGTGCAAAGTTAGTCTTAGGTAGGTACCACTGCTTTGTCAGTTATTCTGCTGCCAAATAGTAGTATACAAGCTCTATCGGTTTGAAGGGCTACATTACTGGGCAAATAAGACTTTATAATCTAGTACCTATACTAGACTGTGTGATGTCTCAACTTGAGACTCTAACCCCCGTATTCTAAAACGTTTCACCAAAAATCCTTCACTTGACTTCTACTTAACTTTGAGGGAAACTCAAAATACATCGCGACGTACCTTGAGTTGACAGTTGCTTCGCTTCTCTCGTTAAAGAAAAATGACGCAGAAATGTCAAGTTGATTATAATTATATTGTCACCTAAAAATACCAAAACACAAAAATGAGGTTAATTCGAGGTTGAGTCGAGTGGAGTAATCTCGTGGTAACGACTTAGAATATGGGGGTAAGCCGTGCCGTGTCATGGGCAGACTGGACACTTAACATCAGGGCCCGATGTCTGCTATTTCAATTGTGTCATAATATATGTGTGGACATTTCACACAGCGCCATCTAGCCCCAAACTAAGCATAGCTTGTACTATGGGAACCAGATAACTGATACAATACTTATATACTTTTTTGTTTTGTAAATACATACATAGAATACAATATAACACGCAGACGCAGAACAAACATCTATGTTCATGACACAAATGTTTGTTCTGGGTAGGAATCGAACCCACAGCCCTCAGTACAGAAGTCAGGGATACTACCAACTGAGCTATCGGGCCCGTCCATAATATAATAATAAACTATAATAGTATAATGGTTCATGAGCGGTCAATGACAGATTTTAACACTAATAGAAGTTTACTTAGGTTTGTAGAGTACCATTAATGTCAAAACCTGTCATTATGGTACCATTCATGAACCATTATGACACAATTGAAAGAGCAGACTTCGGATACATCACGTCATTTGTTCACATAAAAAAGTTCAAAATAACAATTGAAAATCACAGTTTCTTATCCCTAGCGTTCCCCAGCAACGACCCGGTGCTGATGAAATGGTACCCCGAAGGCCTTCGGTACTCCTACATGGAGGATGACCAGGGAAACGCTCACCTGGTGGACCACTGGATGAAGCTGAGCGACGTTGAGAAGAATGCACGATACGACCCCGACAGTTCAAACCAGTACCATCTTTTCACCAGGTACTAGAAATGTTTTTCCAGTTGGGGCTAGAAAACTAGTAATTCTGTGAACTAAAGCACTCTCGAGTGCACAAACATTTTTGCCACAATTTTATTGAAAGTTGGTTTTTAACTAACTTAACTTGATAATCTAGGCAGTATTCACCAATTTTACTAATGTTTATCATGGGTAAACTTGTTTGAAATCGGGTACCAAGGTTTCCTGGCAAATATCTAAATCGAAAAAAGAAATGCTGCAACTAATTTCCCCCCTTTCGAAGGACCTAAGGTCATTCGAAAAGTCCTTTTGGTTTTGTCAAGATTCAAAATACGCACCTTTGCCAACCGGATAAAACTAAAGCAAACTTTGCGAGTTGAAGAGACTTCACCTCCGTTCGCTCGGTCAATACGACCAATAGAAGGGAGGCAGGCTTTGCTTTCGCTGGCCCATCCATTCATTCTTTTTCCCTATGTTTTTCCTTGTCGCTTCCCTCTCTTCCCATGAACAGGGTTAGGTCGTACAAATAATTAACCCGCGTAAGGGGCAGGTCAGATAATTATAAATAAAATTAAAAATAAACTTGTCAGGGCTAACCCGTCCATCAGCCAGCCTCTAGTCCTGAACGACGCAGGACGAGTAACAGCCTCCAACTTCAACGGCAGGAGACGGACCATCCTGCTGATGCACGGATTCATGGGATCCATCACTTCTGGATTCAATACTGTCCTGGTACCAGGTTAGTCCCTTTTCATTTAGGACTGAAACTTCTTAAACAGTTCCTCCAGTAACTTTATTATTTTAAAGTTCCGAGTGGCACTGCAATAGGCATGATGTCTAAATTTTTTTTTGTATAAATTAATAAGTTTCCTCAAAAGATAAGCATTTGTGAAAACATAAATAAAATATCTCAAAACACGACAAAGTTACAAAAATTTTAAAAACCGGAATAGAAAGAGATAGCTCAAACAGCCAGTGACGTCAGAGGAAGGTCGTTATAGTACCTCATTACTAAGTTGTGGTAGCTTTTGTATGTATTTACAAACAAAAAAGTATCTAAGTATTGTATCAGTTATCTGGTTCGCATAGTACAAGCTATGCTTAGTTTGGGGCTAGATGGCGCTGTGTGAAATGTCCACACATATTTTTTTCATACAATCTTGTTGGCATGTGACGTCACGAGTGGATTTTTCATAGTAGCTGTGGCGGCGCTCTGTTTCGCGAGAAAGGGACAGGAGATGCTTCCTGTAGAAACTTTAAAAGCTTAATTACTCCGTGATTTATTAACCGATTTTGCTTATTTTTTCAATTATTGCATTCATTTTTAATCTTCTTTATGAAAGTAATATATATTTACTTGTTCATTTTTAATAGTAGTCATCATGCCTATTTTTAAGGGTGGCACTGAACATCATGTGAATGACTAGCTCGTCACGTCATTCATTCTCATAAAAAACGAGCTATGGAAATAGAGAGAGAGCTGAGCTCTATTAAGGTAAGATCCGAAAAGAGAACATGAGCGGGAGAACTAAGGTCACCGATATAGCTCAGTTTCTCAAAGTGATAGTCTATGGGGAGTCCTATGTTCAGCAGTGGACGTATTCAGGCTGCTGATGATGATGTTAATGAGATATGACTAGGCTTTATTACTTCTTAATTCAACACTGTGCCTTTTTTAAGACTGCAATCCGGCCGCTGCCTTTGATAGCTTCAGTAACATTGACAAAAGCTGAACGAAAACCGTAAATTCTTACCACTTTTGCTAGTTTCTTTTAGTTATTTATTCAGCTACTATTTACTAATACTAGTGGCAAACCAGCACATTTGACAAACGACTCTTGTCGAGGTGCTATAAAGTCATTCAGTTTAACATTAGTTCCGATTTTTGGTGGGAACGCGGAAAAGTTCACGTCATTGCATCGTATTATTTCTCAAAACTTGTGCTTTTTCCAGTGTTAATGTTTAAAATTGGTGGCGTTTTACGCATTAAGTGCTGAATTACGAGCATGAGTGTGGTCAAGTGATATAATGTGGTGAAACGTGATTTTCCGTGTTGTTTCCAAAATTCCATAGAAGCTTCTAGTAAAGTTGCCACCACTTTACTGGAGCATGACTTGGACTGGAATATGACTACCTGACTTAGACTGGACTATAAATAAATAAATAAATAAATAAATAAATATGTGTGGACATTTCACACAGTGCCATCTAGCCCCAAACTAAGCATAGCTTGTACTATGGGAACCAGACAACTGATACAATACTTATATACATACTTTTTTGTTTGTAAATACATACATAGAATACAATATAACACGCAGATGCAGAACAAACATCTATGTTCATCACACAAATTATTGTCCCGGGTAGGAATCGAACCCACAGCCCTCAGTTCAGAAGGCAGGGATACTACCAACTGAGCTATCGGGCCCGTAAAATGACTATGACTATGACTAAGACTTGACTTTTCGTGAAATATTCTATTAACATGATGGAAAATTACAATACTTGACACTGGCTAAATACACTATGTGTGGACCCAAAATATAAGAAAGAAAAAAAACTTTAGTTCCACCAGCTACCCCAACGTCAGCTAACTCAACAAATAGTTACTTAAATAGTAAAAAGCAAAAGCTAGTCCTTGTTTTCTTTCTGTTTCAGCATTCTTGGCAGCAGCCGACTGCAATGTGATTGTCCTCGACTGGAGCGCTGGGTCTACTTGGGGTCCTCGGGCTATTCAAGCCGGTGAGTTGATAGCCAGCCATGTATTCCTCCACCAAAAGATCCATCTCATTGTAGAATTTGTGCACTACTGTATTCCAGTTAAAAGGCACTGTAGATATTGAAATAACTGGGCGAATGAGACTTCATGGCTTGATCTCAAAGTTAGTAATCTTGTTTCAAGACTGTGATGACGTGCGCAGTGCAGTATCATGCGAACCTTTATAAGTATTTTAGAAGTTTTGAATGGCACTGCTATGCTTGGTGTTTCCATTGCGAGGTAAGATCAGAAATGAGGAGATCTGGAGAACTAAATTGACGGATATAGTTCTTAGAGTTAGTAAATTTTGTTGCTTCATGTTTTGAACAGAACATTGTTCTTGAACAATGTTTTGTTCAAAACTTGGCGCAGCGGACGCGGCTTAAAGTCGCAGTGAACGGGAAATGTTTTGAACAAACAATATTCAAGAACAATGTTCTGTTTAAAACTGTAGGTATTATATTATCTGGGGTTCAAAACATGGTGCAGTGGTCACGCCTTAAATGACAATGGGCAGGCCACATCGCACGTAGAGCTGACAACCGGTGGGGAAGAAAGCTTAGATTCTTGAGTGAGTGTGAGTTGAGGTTCATATAGGCTGATGGTGCATGCTACTGAACCACTATTGTTGTCTATTAGTGTTGACGTTGTTGTTTGTTGTGAAGAAATCGCTTTATACGCGGCCGCCCGTTGTTTTACCATTCTTTGTGTTTTATCTGTGCATTTTTGTGTTTTTGGTGTTTAATAAATTATTATTGTATTGTATTACAGGTCAAGCAGCTGGTCGTTTCATTAACTGGCTCAATTCTGTGACGGGCAGCACTCCCAATTTGTACCACATCGTTGGTTACAGTGTCGGCGGACATGGTGCTGGAATCATCGCTAGAACTGTTAATGGAAATGTTGGATACGTTACTGGTAAGGATAGGAAGACTATGATTACCAATACAGCCCTTAGAGTGAGCAAATTGAAATGGCAATGGGCAGGCCTCATCGCTCGCCGAACTGACAACCCATAGGGAAAAACGTTCGCAACGTATAAGCCCACCATGTGAACCGACGATCTCGCGACGAAACCCGCGGGGAGCCGATTGATGCAGCAGGCGAACAGTCGCTCAAAATGGTACTGAGGGAAGCCTATGATCAGCAGTGGACGTCTTCATGCCGTCGAAGACGATGATGATGACTTTTAAAAAATAATGGTATTGTGACTAAATAGCATTGATTGCAAGGCCACTTATGATCTGGTTATTACCTCAAGGCCTGGACCCTGCTGAGCGCTGGGAAGAAGGCTTCCTATTCCAGCCCAACGATGGACTGTACACGGAGGTCATTCACACCAGCACAATGGGAGAGGAGAGGCCGATGGGCCAGGTGGACTTCTACCCTAACGAGGGCAGTAACATGCCGGGATGTATGACTGCCTTGTGTGATCACTACAGGTGAGAAATCATGATTACACTATTGCATGATTTACGTTTCGCTACCAAATTGCCTAATGGTATTACATAAGCGATGGTGAGGCCGAAGAAAAAACACGCAAACCTGCCTTTAGAGTAGAGAGAAGTAGAGAGAAAAAGATAGGCGGAAATGAGAATGGTTGGGACAGCTATGAAAGAGACGCAGGCTCCAAGGTTCGATAGATTCAGAATATCGAAAACAGCTGAGAATGAAAAGTTCTTTGAAATCTGTTTGTTTATTTGGATTTCACGCCTAAATTGTTGAACCGAACTAGGTACTTGGGCTAGGGCTAGGTTATGGTTATTGGGATATTAAGTATTATTCCAGCAGAAGAAAGAGAAACCACGAAATTTTTCAGGTTTTACGAAATGCTGTATATTTTTGTCTCCAGATCCTACTACTACCTAGGCGAGTCTCTCCGTACAGGAGGGTTCACGGGTAGGCGTTGTCTGAACTTGCAGCAGGCGACCTCTGGTACTTGCGACCAGGCTGGTACTCTGAGGATGGGCGGCATTGAACCTAAGACTGGGTAAGATCACCTTCCTTCTCTCTTCCTTTAGACTAGGATAGGCGTAAGGCTAATAGACCAATACGTCAGCTAGGTTACGATATAATGAGGCCTTTTATTTAAAAAAAAAGCTGTAATTTTATAAAGACCCAATAGATGGCGTTAAAATGGGGGTTTTACGTTCCGTCAAGATAATTATGTATCGAGTTTAGTATTCTATCCTTATTTTATGGAAGGCATATACTCTAATGTCATCAGGTGAGCGAAGAATCGGAAAGCGTGGAAACTCTTGGAGGAGGCCTATACTCGAAAGGGGCCTTAACTAAATTAGTAGTAACATCTTTTTTTAAATAAGTTATAACCATTGTAATAGTTAAGGAAATAAAAAGGCTTATTATTATTATTCAGTCATTTATTTATATTTCATAAATCTATGTTTTTTATATTACTTCTTATTAAATTAAAATTACAAAAATAGTGTCCCGCCGGCAGCTGCGGGGCAGGGCCCAAGCTACCGGTGGTCAGGGCTGCAGAGTGAGGAACCTCCTGACAATACGTGCCGTGTCAAGGAGTAACGCCTTCTGCATCTGACCCTTGATCCAGCCGTCCAGCGAGAGCCTCTCGAGATGTTGGTCGAGGCTCTTCGCCATAAGACCGTTCACTGAAACAACTATCGGGACAATGCTCGTTGAGTCAACATCCCACATGGCGGTTACCTCGTGAGCCAAGTCAAGGTACTTGCTGAGTTTGTCCTTCTCGGCCTTCACGAGGTTCTCGTCATGCGGAATGGTGATGTCAACGAGCACTGCCCGGCGTTGGGACCGGTCTATCAGCACGATATCAGGCTTATTGGCGACAATAGTACTGTCCGTGATGATACAGCGATCCCAATAGAGCAACGCACGGCCGTTTTCGAGAACCGGCCCCGGTGTGTACTTATAGTACGGCACCTCAGACTCGACAAGGCCGTATTGAAGGGCAAGCTGCTGATGGATGATCCTGGCCACTAGGTTGTGTCTATGCAAGTACTCTCCGTTAGCAATATGAGAACAACCGGAAATAATATGTCGGAGAGATTCTCCGGGACGGCGGCATGCCCGACAGATGTCGTCCGTACCGTCCTTCATTATATATTTCCGGTAATTATTCGTCTTGATAACTTCGTCCGCAATTGCACAAACAAAACCCTCGGTTTCCCCAAAGAGGTCACCGAAACGCAGCCAGTTCACCGACGCATGCAGGTCCACATCGAGCCCTGTCAAGGCCCGATAGAACCGCCCGTGCAGCTCCTTGCCTTTCCATACGTTCCTGCGGTCCTCAGTGCTAAGTACCACCGGTTTACGCCAGTTCTCGTTTGCCAAGGAGAGCGGCGTGAGGCCTTTGTCAACTGCCACCAGGTCGCGATGCATCCCGCACTCGTCGTTGAGGAAATACTCCCGGAGACTGCACACTTCTCGGTTATGGAGGGTTTTGGCATTTAAAAAGCCTCGACCACCCCATTTCCGCGGAATGTACAGTCTGGCGCGGGTGTAGCATACGATGTGATGTAAGCAGTTGACGGACCTTTCTATCCAGGGCGTCCAGCTCGGTCTGAGTCCATATTAGTATGCCAAAGGAGTATATCAGTAAGGGCATCACCCAGCCGTTGAAGGCGCGCACCTTGTTGCCACCCGACAAAAGACTATTGAGTACTTTTGTCAGACGGCAGAAGAAACGCTCCTTCATCGTCCGCTTAACATCCCCTACTGAAACACCCAAAGACTCTGACACACCAAGATACCTGTAGGTTTCGGATTCGGAGAGGGACCTGAGAGTCATTGTCTCGGAAAGTTGTAAATTCGTGGAATTTACAACTTTCCCTCCCAGTACATGCATAACCGCACACTTATCCACACCGAACTCCATCTTGATAGAGTTGCTAAAATTCTGTGATTTTTAACAACTCTATCAATTGTGGACGTTGCGGTGAGAACAGCTTGAGGTCATCCATGTACAGTAGATGAGATATGATCTCACCCCCTCTCCGAAGCCGACAGCCTAGCTTTGAATCTTCCAGCAAGGTACTGAGAGGATTCAACGCCAGGCAAAACCACAAGGGGCTCAGACTGTCACCCTGGAATATGCCTGGCTCAATCCTTATTAAGTCCTGCGGACCAGAGACGCTGTCCCCCCTACCTGGTTGACGAAGGACCGTGGTCCACTGCCCCATTCATGACCTTAAAAAGGATCTTAGAGTTGCATTTCTATTTTATACAACTCTAAGATCCTCTCCAGCCATGAGTGAGGCACCGAATCATAGGCCTTCTTATAGTCAATCCAGGCAGTAGAGAGAGCCCCTCTGTTCCCCGGACCTGTTGGCAGATGGCCGTGTCGATGAGGAGGAGCTCCTTAGTACCACGGGACCCAACCCTACATCCATTCTGAGCAGGGGCCAAAATATTGTTCGCAACAATGTGCGAGTTAATTTTTGTTCTCAGAATGGATGTAAGGAGCTTGTACAGCGTAGGCAAGCACGTGATGGGTCTGTAATTTTTCGCTTCCGTGGTACTACCGGACTTATGGAGCAGGAAGGTGACACCAGTTGTCATGAAACTTGGGAGTGAACCAGCCTGGAGGGCTTCTTGAAATTGTATCGCCAAGCATGGGTATGAGCATCGAATCCATTTAATCCAGAAGATGTGCAATCCATCCGGTCCAGGACTTTTCCAGTTCTGGGTCGTACGGATCGCACAACTTATGTCTTCGGGGTCTATAGTAATAGACCCCATGGACTCGATCGACTCACACCCACGCTCGACAACTCGCATCCAATCACCCTCCGTGTGCTCGACGGGCACCGACCAGATGCTACGCCAGAACTCGTTCATGGCGTTTGCATCTGGCAGCTGCCCATCGACCACACGTTGGCCGGTTCCCTCCCAGTTCCGGTACACCTTCCTTTGGTCACTTTGGAAAAGGCGATTCTGCTGGTACCTATCCACACGCTCTCTGTAGTGGCGAATACGACTTGCCCATGCATAGACTTTCTGCTTCAGGTAGTCAATGCGCTCCGTAGCACAAGCCATGTAATCATGTGGCCTAGTATCGGTCCCAGCAAAGGCCTGGGTCACAAAACGCATGACTCGGGGGCGATGATTGCCCCGGCTGAAGCAGACCAGCTTCGCTATGAGAGTCCTAAATGTAGTGATACGCCTCTCGATCCGTACCTGCCACGCGGGAGCACCGTCGGCGGATCGCGGTGCTCGGTCAGTGTCCGGAAACTTGACACGAGCCACGCGACATGCCGCGATGGCCCCACAATACAAGATCGAGTGCGTATCAACTAAGTCTTCGCTAGTCCGTAAGTATGGAGCTAGCAAAGTTTTCAGGGCTCCCATTAGCACTAGGTTTGCGTGCCGGCAGTGGTGGTCGCCCACGTCGCGCAGGTGGTGGCGGCGGCGGAGATGACGGTGGCCCGCCCTCATCGCTCGACGCGGTGGTGTCGGGGGGAGTACCATACTCATCCCCCGACGACGAACTCGGAGATGACGGGGCGGGCGTTGGTGGAGGTCGTGCGCTTTGTTGTAGTTCCGCTGTTATTCTTGTCTTCGATCTCGTTATCATAATAAAAGTCTTGTTTGGTAGCACGGGGTCTCTGGGTTGTCAACCATGACAACGTCAGTCAGAAAAATTTTCATTGTAAAACGGATTCTTGGTATAAAATGTTATTTGCTGTAAATTATTGGTTGTGTTTTGTAAAACGGCGTAGAAAATAAACTATTGCACTTCAATGTAACCAAAACTTGTGTACTAAAACATTTCAAAATATTTTTATAAAATTACAAAGATCAAAAGACGTGTTTAGTTGACAGCGGGTTTTTTTTTATTATTATTATTATTATTATTGAAAGGAGATGTGATACAGATTAGGAAGTGCAGAATGGGTACCTGGTGGTTTTAGAAAAATAGTCCTTCGATGTGGAGTAATCCATTCAGATCGGCACTGGTTTGTTGCACATATCACAATCTCTAACAATAGTTTTAGCGTTAAAACTCCAGTCACTCGCGGCCGCGGATATTTCAATGATTTTTTGATATTTTGGTATGCGTTTGCGATGCGTAGCGTTTCATGCGTCTTGCGACGACCACAGGTGAATGCAGACTTAGGGTAGGGTAGGATAGACATGGAAATGCGTGTGAATGAGTGAGTGTGAGGGTAGTTCCAAAATATAAATGAAATATAACTAAATAAGCGGCGCATACAATTATTATATACTCTAATCACTTTCTATCGATAAATCGACAACGTACTCTGTGATCCACTCAACTGAATTTAACATTTCCTTGTACTCCGTGGTTTGAAACTACGACCACGTTTGAAATAAGTCGTTACTACGCCATCTAGTAACAGAAGCGGAACTAGCTTTTTTTAAATAAAACGTCTCATTGATATATAGGTAGTACAACAGTAGCTATACATAGCTTTCAAAATAAATAAATGAGAAGTCTACATCGCTCGCAGAACTAATAAAATCAGTTGTCAGTTCTGTAAGCGATGCAGCCTGCGCAAAGATTTTCGACTGCCTGGAAAACGCAGGGTAAGTGAAACTATAATCAGGGGGTCTAACAAAGATCCCAATCGCTAACGCTAACACCAAACGCAACTCTAAAATGTATTGAAATGACATTTTGGAAATTGCTTACTTTTCCGCAGCTAATGTCATTTCAATACATTTTTGGAGTTAGCGTTTGGCGTTAGCGTTGGCGATTGGGATCTTTGCTAGACCCCCTGGTCAGAACCGTGGCGAGCCGATAGACGGTGGCGACAAGCAGCCACTTAAAGTGGCACTCGAAAGAACTATGTTGAGAAGGACTTCTTCCGGGTGATGATCATATTGAACGTCTTTAAGCCATGGGTGTCTTTTCCTGTCTATAGATGTTTCTAACCCATTTTTGATTGTTTCAGGAATACTGGAATCTTCCACCTGAGGACCAACCCTCTGCATCCCTTCTCTCAAGGATAGACTTCGTTACATTCAATAGTGAAAATAGAATGAATTATTATAACAAGATTGAAAATGGTGTTTTATTTTGAACTGGGTGACCCGCCCCAGTTTCATACTGGTTAATTGATCGAGCGAATGGAGTGAGCGAAAGTCTGCTTCAGCTCACATTTTAGAGTGCCGTACCCAAAGGGTAAAGTGAACTCTATATCTACGACTCCGCTATCCGTTTGTCTGTCTGTCCATCTGTCACCAAGCTGTATGATAGACTGTTGAAATTTTCACAGATGATCTATTTCTGTTGCCGCTATAAACAATAAAATATTTACCACACAACCAACGTGATTTTTTGCACGTTTTTATAGAAAATGGTACGGGACGCTTCGTGAGCGAGTCCGACTCGCACTTAGCCAGTTATTTAGCTTTCGTCTGTCCGGGTGTACTTCGGATTTATCGCGGTATCCATACGCACGTTACACGATGATAATGTTTGTGGACTGTATGTATGGTAGTACTTCTTATGACTTCGCGGTGAATGCGCCCTTTTCGAAAGGTCTTAACTTAGCATGAGTAGCCGAACTTTGCTACGAGGGCTATTTTTCTACA
Source organism: Ennomos erosarius (assembly GCA_963580505.1). Lineage (NCBI taxonomy): Eukaryota > Metazoa > Arthropoda > Insecta > Lepidoptera > Geometridae > Ennomos > Ennomos erosarius. Next base: position 643,683 of record OY757006.1, on the reverse strand, counting down.
TAGTAATAAACATCATTTTGAAAAAAGAAGCTTGCAACTTCATTTGCCTTAATTTCTTACTAAGGAGTTTCTTCATATCGAGATTTGTCTTTTGGTCACTCCCGCTGTCCGTGTTCTAACCCTGTCAAAGCTCATGGTTTGCTCATCTGATGTGGCAGAAAAACGCCAAACAGCGTTCAAAAGCCACTCATCGAAGAATAAGAAGAAGAAGAGTATTGAAAACGGTCTTTTTGGGAAACAGACATTTCGACAATGAAACATTATGGGAAATTTTACTTTTCTAGAAAGAGACGTTTTGAGAAACGAACATTTTGAGCAACGGTCAATTTGGGAAATTGACTTTACGGATATGGGTATAAATTAAGAGCGGACATTTTGGGAAGTGGACATTATGTACCTAAAGGACCTTGGCAACTATATCCTGATTCCTGTATAATCTCCAATTCAACGCCCACGAGCTATTTACTGAGCAATGCTCGGTGTTTCCCTGCGAGATAAGATCCGAAATGAGGAGATCCGCAGGAGAACTAAAGTGACCGATGTAGCTCTTAGGATTAGCAAGTTGAAATGGCAATGGGCAGGCCACATCGCTCGTAGAACTGACAACCGATGGGGAAGAAAGGTTCTCGAGAGTGGCGGCCACGAACCGGAAGGCGTAGCGTAGGCCTTCCACTAGGTGGACCGACGACCTGGTAAAGGCCGCGGGGACCCGATGGATGCAGGAGGCGAGTGGCTGCTCAAAGGAGCGCTCCCTGGGGGAGGCCTATGTTCAGCAGTGGATGTTCAGGCTGTTGATGAAGTTGATGATGAGGTATTTGTTATTGAGAACTTCCGTTGTATATTGTATATAATCAACTGACAACTAACAAGTACCTAGATAATAATGACCTGTGATTTCAAACAATTATTAGTGACGCATATATATAATCGCATATTTTATTTTTTGACTAAATATAAATCTCCCACGTTGTCTTATCATTATCGCTTTACTTTATTTGATTAAATATTATCTGTGACAATAAATACATGATTTTCTGTGTGTTGTGTGTTATTCGCTAACAATGGTGACGGTAGCAGTGATTTTGGCGTGTGTTGCTGTGGTCTCAGGTACGTCAGGCTCTTATACTAATATCGCTAATCACTAGTCAAGTAGCCACTAGTAGGAAACCACTAGGAACAGCTAATGCTTCTCTAAACTTTAGACCTCATCGTCTTTGAAGTAGCGTTGGTCTAGTAAAACCACCTTTTGCCTTTTTTCGGTCAAGCTCGAGTTTTTTTTTCTTAAATTTTGGCTTCACACATAGTGTATTTAGCCAGTGTCAAGTATTGGATATTTTCATTGAGTTTGAAACGAGAGTCTACCTATTTCTTAGTCTTCAATCATATATTTACTAAGTTCCAAACGTGGATAAAATCTAAATCTACCTAATTGAGTAGCCTCTGGCATAATTTCAAACTTTCGCTACGTTTTGGCCAAGTGTGATCGTCTAGATATTTTATACTCTTAGGACCCAATTACGTTGTGTATAAATTTACGTTGTGTTATAATGAAGTAAAAGGAATATTTCAATTTATAGAACGTATAAATCACACGTGTAATAATTTCCATAACAAAATGATACATGTCATAAAAAAAATTAAGATTATATTACATGATATTCGCACAGTACACAATGGAATCACAAAATAGAAAAGTATCTATTTTGTAGAGAAATGAAGATTTAAAATAAACACATCAATTTAAAAGCAATAAGAATATCGATTGCAAGAACGTATAAGTCACACGTGTAATAAGTCTCATAACAAAATGATACGTGTCATTAAAAAATTAAGATTGTAATACGTAATATTCGCACAGCGCACAATGAAATCACAAAATAGAAAAGTATCTATTTTGTAGAGAAATGAAGTTTTAAAATGAACACATCAATTCAAAAGAAATAAGAATATTGACTGCAAGTAAAATTGAGCATGCAACTTAGCTGAAACTTCAGGAACCAGCCCGTCTGGAGTTCTTTTCTCTCTTCGTGGCCACAACGCACAAACACTTCACTTTTGCACTTTTAGTAAATACAAAGATTATATAAAATATACATAGATATTTATAAATAAAACATTTATCATCGAATCAGCAATCTGCACTCTCAGTTGTACCGCTAACGCCAGCAAGCTAAAAATAATAGAGACGGGACATGGAGGTTAGACCTTTGAAGGCCTATAAATAGGATTCCTAACCAAAAGGATTAAAGCAAGGCTCCCTTCCAGCCTAGCACCTTGCACCATATTATATAACCAACAAAGCCGTCGGGGTTCAACCTAACACACCACGAAAGACACTGACTTGCAAACCTTCATCTTTTCCCGATCTTGATTCATACATCCCACATTTTAGGAATATACATCTCGCTATCATCCCGTTATCTTGTTTAGGACCAGATGGGTCTTCGATTTTGTTTTATGTTGAAACACGCTACTCTAATTTATGACCAATCAATTCCGACAAGACTCGCAATTTTCCCTACAGGAATAGATCAGTCCTTGTCTGATTAAAAGTGTACCTAGTGCATGATCGAATGTCACGCCACGATATAAACCCCTCGATACCGAGTTTCTCAGCTGAAGGCTTATCGACAGAGTGGTTCAACTGGCCTGATCCCTACCGATCTAGCGACCATATTGCCCATCCGTCAAAGTTTAATCCTGACTTGACATTCTGTGTAGACCCACGACCCCTTGGCGCGCGACTTCCCTGCTGGTTGAAAGAGTAGTCCAATATGCCCTAATCCCGCAGATCTAGCGGTCATATTGCTCGTCCCTCGGTGAGTAACTAGTGTGCATGTGTGTAACGAATTTTATAAACTTTTCATTAAAGGGAAATACTTTAACATGTCCATTTCATAGGATTAATTTTAGTAATTCAAATAAGATGTTGATGCTGAAAAGCTTGTGTACTCAACTCCTGGAGGCAGCCGTAATACATGATGTCATTTAGAGCAGATGTTTAATAGATGTAGTCATTGTGAAATATTCTCGTACAGATAAATGCATAGTATTATAATTGATAATGATTTCCTTCCAGGGAAGTGTAGGCGCGATCACATAATTTGGTGGAAGTATTAGAACTGGTTCCAGTTGTCGAACAAGTCTTCGCAGCATGTAAAGTTATAATTATTTTATTCAAATATAATTATGTATTTGGAAAAGGGGAAAACACCTACAGATCTAGGGTATTAAGTTTTTATGTTGTACAGTTTTATCTCTTCCACGACAAACACATGCATATCACACGCTCCTACGAATTCCCTACAAAATTAAAATGAGTAATAAACCTACCCCCAACTGACCCGTATACAACGAAGAAAAATGCCGCTACTCTGAAAGTTTAAAAGAATAAATCTACCCCTATTAATTATTTACCTAAACATAATATTAAAAGAATACGACAACGGAGTCTAACCGGTGCGCGACGTTTACAGGTGCACAGCTTAGGTATCTGAAAACTTAACAATATAACCAAACCTTGTAAATAGATAATATTATAAACTTATAGCAATAAAATTATATCACTGACGTTAAAGTTATCAACACTGACACTAACACAATCACAAATAAACACTCATTTTAAATATTATTCACTATGTATTTGAAAATTTGCACTTAATTAGTACTATGAAGATTCAAGCTCGCGATAATAGAGTCAAAGATATTCGTCCTCTCGATTTGACCCGTAATTCCCGACTGCCTATAATTTTTCCCTTCAAATTTGAAGCCCTGTCCGTTCCCACCAGAAATCTAAGTACCTGTCACCTCTTCAAAAATCCATTACGTCCAAAATTTACGATGTTTTGCATTTAGAGGGCAAAAACAAACTTGCACTTGAAATCCCGAATTTTTTACTGAAATTTTAATGGTTTCTTACAACAGTAACTCAACTTCAAGAAAAATATAGACAATAGGTGACATCAAGAGATGTTCCCCTTAGATCAATACTATTATCCTGGTCTTTAATGAAATTTGATATTTTATTCGAATGACTCATTTCCGGACTTGTTAAATTTTAACATTTAATTTCCCTTCTCTTATTTATATAAGATATAGTTGATTTTACTTTCATACAAATTTCACATTTATATCATTAAACATCTACTTCGATGTTTCCCTTTAAAAATGGCGTTAACCAAGTTAATCCCATACAAAAAAAATGTACTATTATCCCTTGCAGAGTTGAGTTACTGGTTCTTACAGTAAGCACGCAACCATATGACGGAGCTTTCTAGGGTTGCATGCTTGTGATTTTCATCTATTATATTTAAATGTTTATGAAAATCAACGAATTAAATATTTGCAATCAAATATATTATGTAAATTGCGTATATAAGTAAGTATAGCTTAAATTTTTGGTGATATTTTATATCAGGTTCCGTAAAACCAAAAGAAACTACATTTTCTCCAGATACTGTTAATTTTGAAACCCCAAAGTTTTATTGAATTTTAATGTATTGTTTTATATAATATGTTCTACATTTAAAATACCAAAATACTTTAAAATATGTAATCAGAATAACACAAAGTCACATGTGCAAAATATTCATGAAAACTATATTTAAATCACTATTCTACATCTTATTTTCAATTACTTTTTATTCAATAAAACACCTAGAATTTTTCATATTTTTATAACGTATTTACAAATCGCATAAGCCTTGCCAACCCTAATCATTATAACTTAACGTCACACTAAATAACTGTTGTCAACAGTTGAGATAACGCAAGAAATAATATTTCGTAAAATACATCGTTAAGCCAATTCAAATTTTCTAATTTATCGTCATACTTGAAAACTATAGATTATCGTGTAAAACCAAATAGTCAAACATTTTACACTCGGCCTATATCGAATTTTAAATACATTAAACCTTATTCTTTAGTGGTCAAGGCTCTAAGCCAAGGTCTTGAGCTGCAAGACCGTCTATGATTTCTGAAAGAAGTTCTCACGGCAAAAGCTGAAAGCAGTTCTTTGAAACCCAATAAAATGGAATGGGATAGTAGATACACATTTCTGCTACGTCTGAATGAAACAAAAGACCTCACCCTAATTTTAAATAAATCACACATTTTATGTTTCATGGTATCTAAGTACCAATACCTCTATGTAATGGAACACACGCTATGTACACATAAAGTGCGTTACAGATCACCCCTTTGAGTTTAGACGGATTTTAATTTTCTAGAATAAAATCTGGAGAAAATCACATAACAAACGAACTACTCCTAAAATCAATATTATCGCTAAGTAAACATAAAATGTGTTACAAAAGATCACCCCTTTGAGTTTTGCCGGGTTAGAAATTTTTTTTTTTTTCAAAATGATATCTCGCACTTATCCTAATATAGCACCCACGTTACACATTCATTACAAACTATATACATAGTAAATTCAGTTTCTCTAACCACATAAACTGTCATTCTATCTTCACCCCTTAGATTTTAAAAGCGTTCATCAGTTTGGCAAATTGAAGTGAAATGAACAAAACATATCAATCACCCTTTTACTGAAAAAAAAAAAAAAAAGGACTGTGGTTATTTGCTTTGAACAAACGTGCTATAGTAAATAAAAACTAATCTGTTAACGCAACCAAAAGGAAAACAATAAACCACTTAAAAGAATACTTCAGGAACCCAATCATCCTTTTTTTTTGTAGTAGGTCAATGGCCTATCGTCGCGACATTGTCTTCCGAAAACGTTACCCAACAGGTGCATACATTTTTTGTTAGCCTAAATCAGATGTTGACATTTTGTAACATTCCCGACTGTTTTTATAAGTGTTGCGCCTAAAATTGGGTGCACAACCTGCTTGTCTCACTAAGTCGTATATAAAATAAAATGTTACCCGAACTGGATGTAAATGTACAGTTAATGCTCGTATTAAAGAAACCCATATCACGTTGTATATTTATATATATATATTTATTTTATGTTTAATAGGTATTTATTTTATTTTATTTATTTATTATTTATATATGATTATGTATAATTAGTAATGTGTAGTTTATGGATTATAAATAGTATTATGAATGCATTATTATTATTATTACTGTTGTTTTTCTTTGTTTGTGTCAGTAATTTATAGTATTATTTATATTATATCAAATTTGTCTCAAACATACTTATAAAAACGTAATTAATGTATAGGTTCTTATTGTACACCACCGTCCACTCCTGCTTCATCCAATACTGTCCATCCAAAGGTTGCCTGGAAGAGATCGCTTTTATTGATAAGGCCGCCGATTGTAATACCTACTATAAGCTGTTAATGTATCATTGATTGTTTCTGTGGTATACAATAAAGAGTTTTTGTATTGTATTGTATTGTATTGTTGTCTGTAATCCTCGTATGATCAAAATTATATAACCTGTCAAATTGAATCATTACCCTAACGCAATGGAACATATTTGCCATCATCATTAAATTTATTCCGCAGCGTTACTCTCTATTATTTCAGATAATTAAGCAATGAAATTATAACTTTTTATTTATCACAATTAAGTTATTTTATGTTATTTCACTGTAGTTCTAACATAAGTCATTTTCATGTACTACCATACAATAAAACCAATACCCAAATGAGAAAAGGATTGAAAAAGAGCTAATACAAATCAGAACTAAAAATATAAGAATAAATAAAATAGAAGAATAGAATTATTTAGAAATAAAGAATCACTGAAATCATCTAGACGACGCGATGCAGCAAAGAGCGTTTTTTTTTTTTTTTTTTATAGATATTAAAATAGAGGTAACACAGAGAAAAACTAACAACTGAATAAGACAAGTTACAGTTTTCTAAAGTGAACGTTTTTAATGATAAAAGCCGCCTATACCTATAATTAACTAAACATTTTTTTTTTCTATTTTATAGGATGCTGTTGTATTGTGACAGCTTGTTATTCATTTAACTAAATATTTACGAACGGTGAATTTACCTAGTTCTATTTGCAATTTATTGTGAATAGTAAAAAGGAAGTCATAACAATAAAAAAAACAATAATAAATAATGTTAATCTTCTTGATAAGTGGAATAAAATACACTAGTTACCAATCTCCCTACAGTTTTTTTTTTTTTTTCATTTTAAAACGATCAGATATTTTATATAATTATCTCTATATCTTATAATAGCACTGCGAAATTTCAGCTCGTTAGTATTTAACCTATACGAAATAAGAATAAGAAATCAAATCCAATAAGAAATCTAATCTGATAAGATATTTTTTTTTTTTTTTTTTTTTCTGTATTTAACTACATAGTAACTCGGGTATCTTTTAATGCGTAATTTAATCAATTTGATTAAATTTTTAATGACGCACATGGCTGGTCACGGCACCACTGAAACGAGAGTCTACCTATTTCTTAGTCTTCAATCATATATTTACTAAGTTCCAAACGTGGATAAAATCTAAATCTACCTAATTGAGTAGCCTCTGGCATAATTTCAAACTTTCGCTACGTTTTGGCCAAGTGTGATCGTCTAGATATTTTATACTCTTAGGACCCAATTACGTTGTGTATAAATTTACGTTGTGTTATAATGAAGTAAAAGGAATATTTCAATTTATAGAACGTATAAATCACACGTGTAATAATTTCCATAACAAAATGATACATGTCATAAAAAAAATTAAGATTATATTACATGATATTCGCACAGTACACAATGGAATCACAAAATAGAAAAGTATCTATTTTGTAGAGAAATGAAGATTTAAAATAAACACATCAATTTAAAAGCAATAAGAATATCGATTGCAAGAACGTATAAGTCACACGTGTAATAAGTCTCATAACAAAATGATACGTGTCATTAAAAAATTAAGATTGTAATACGTAATATTCGCACAGCGCACAATGAAATCACAAAATAGAAAAGTATCTATTTTGTAGAGAAATGAAGTTTTAAAATGAACACATCAATTCAAAAGAAATAAGAATATTGACTGCAAGTAAAATTGAGCATGCAACTTAGCTGAAACTTCAGGAACCAGCCCGTCTGGAGTTCTTTTCTCTCTTCGTGGCCACAACGCACAAACACTTCACTTTTGCACTTTTAGTAAATACAAAGATTATATAAAATATACATAGATATTTATAAATAAAACATTTATCATCGAATCAGCAATCTGCACTCTCAGTTGTACCGCTAACGCCAGCAAGCTAAAAATAATAGAGACGGGACATGGAGGTTAGACCTTTGAAGGCCTATAAATAGGATTCCTAACCAAAAGGATTAAAGCAAGGCTCCCTTCCAGCCTAGCACCTTGCACCATATTATATAACCAACAAAGCCGTCGGGGTTCAACCTAACACACCACGAAAGACACTGACTTGCAAACCTTCATCTTTTCCCGATCTTGATTCATACATCCCACATTTTAGGAATATACATCTCGCTATCATCCCGTTATCTTGTTTAGGACCAGATGGGTCTTCGATTTTGTTTTATGTTGAAACACGCTACTCTAATTTATGACCAATCAATTCCGACAAGACTCGCAATTTTCCCTACAGGAATAGATCAGTCCTTGTCTGATTAAAAGTGTACCTAGTGCATGATCGAATGTCACGCCACGATATAAACCCCTCGATACCGAGTTTCTCAGCTGAAGGCTTATCGACAGAGTGGTTCAACTGGCCTGATCCCTACCGATCTAGCGACCATATTGCCCATCCGTCAAAGTTTAATCCTGACTTGACATTCTGTGTAGACCCACGACCCCTTGGCGCGCGACTTCCCTGCTGGTTGAAAGAGTAGTCCAATATGCCCTAATCCCGCAGATCTAGCGGTCATATTGCTCGTCCCTCGGTGAGTAACTAGTGTGCATGTGTGTAACGAATTTTATAAACTTTTCATTAAAGGGAAATACTTTAACATGTCCATTTCATAGGATTAATTTTAGTAATTCAAATAAGATGTTGATGCTGAAAAGCTTGTGTACTCAACTCCTGGAGGCAGCCGTAATACATGATGTCATTTAGAGCAGATGTTTAATAGATGTAGTCATTGTGAAATATTCTCGTACAGATAAATGCATAGTATTATAATTGATAATGATTTCCTTCCAGGGAAGTGTAGGCGCGATCACATAATTTGGTGGAAGTATTAGAACTGGTTCCAGTTGTCGAACAAGTCTTCGCAGCATGTAAAGTTATAATTATTTTATTCAAATATAATTATGTATTTGGAAAAGGGGAAAACACCTACAGATCTAGGGTATTAAGTTTTTATGTTGTACAGTTTTATCTCTTCCACGACAAACACATGCATATCACACGCTCCTACGAATTCCCTACAAAATTAAAATGAGTAATAAACCTACCCCCAACTGACCCGTATACAACGAAGAAAAATGCCGCTACTCTGAAAGTTTAAAAGAATAAATCTACCCCTATTAATTATTTACCTAAACATAATATTAAAAGAATACGACAACGGAGTCTAACCGGTGCGCGACGTTTACAGGTGCACAGCTTAGGTATCTGAAAACTTAACAATATAACCAAACCTTGTAAATAGATAATATTATAAACTTATAGCAATAAAATTATATCACTGACGTTAAAGTTATCAACACTGACACTAACACAATCACAAATAAACACTCATTTTAAATATTATTCACTATGTATTTGAAAATTTGCACTTAATTAGTACTATGAAGATTCAAGCTCGCGATAATAGAGTCAAAGATATTCGTCCTCTCGATTTGACCCGTAATTCCCGACTGCCTATAATTTTTCCCTTCAAATTTGAAGCCCTGTCCGTTCCCACCAGAAATCTAAGTACCTGTCACCTCTTCAAAAATCCATTACGTCCAAAATTTACGATGTTTTGCATTTAGAGGGCAAAAACAAACTTGCACTTGAAATCCCGAATTTTTTACTGAAATTTTAATGGTTTCTTACAACAGTAACTCAACTTCAAGAAAAATATAGACAATAGGTGACATCAAGAGATGTTCCCCTTAGATCAATACTATTATCCTGGTCTTTAATGAAATTTGATATTTTATTCGAATGACTCATTTCCGGACTTGTTAAATTTTAACATTTAATTTCCCTTCTCTTATTTATATAAGATATAGTTGATTTTACTTTCATACAAATTTCACATTTATATCATTAAACATCTACTTCGATGTTTCCCTTTAAAAATGGCGTTAACCAAGTTAATCCCATACAAAAAAAATGTACTATTATCCCTAGCAGAGTTGAGTTACTGGTTCTTACAGTAAGCACGCAACCATATGACGGAGCTTTCTAGGGTTGCATGCTTGTGATTTTCATCTATTATATTTAAATGTTTATGAAAATCAACGAATTAAATATTTGCAATCAAATATATTATGTAAATTGCGTATATAAGTAAGTATAGCTTAAATTTTTGGTGATATTTTATATCAGGTTCCGTAAAACCAAAAGAAACTACATTTTCTCCAGATACTGTTAATTTTGAAACCCCAAAGTTTTATTGAATTTTAATGTATTGTTTTATATAATATGTTCTACATTTAAAATACCAAAATACTTTAAAATATGTAATCAGAATAACACAAAGTCACATGTGCAAAATATTCATGAAAACTATATTTAAATCACTATTCTACATCTTATTTTCAATTACTTTTTATTCAATAAAACACCTAGAATTTTTCATATTTTTATAACGTATTTACAAATCGCATAAGCCTTGCCAACCCTAATCATTATAACTTAACGTCACACTAAATAACTGTTGTCAACAGTTGAGATAACGCAAGAAATAATATTTCGTAAAATACATCGTTAAGCCAATTCAAATTTTCTAATTTATCGTCATACTTGAAAACTATAGATTATCGTGTAAAACCAAATAGTCAAACATTTTACACTCGGCCTATATCGAATTTTAAATACATTAAACCTTATTCTTTAGTGGTCAAGGCTCTAAGCCAAGGTCTTGAGCTGCAAGACCGTCTATGATTTCTGAAAGAAGTTCTCACGGCAAAAGCTGAAAGCAGTTCTTTGAAACCCAATAAAATGGAATGGGATAGTAGATACACATTTCTGCTACGTCTGAATGAAACAAAAGACCTCACCCTAATTTTAAATAAATCACACATTTTATGTTTCATGGTATCTAAGTACCAATACCTCTATGTAATGGAACACACGCTATGTACACATAAAGTGCGTTACAAGTTTTAGAATATTTTACGTAGTCAAGTCTTAGTCATAGTCCAGTCTAAGTCATGCTCCAGTAAAGTGGTGGCAACTTTACTAGAAGCTTCTATGGAATTTTGGAAGCAACACGAAAAGTTTCACCGCATTGACCACACCCATGCTCGCAAAATTCAGCACTTAATGCGTATAACGCCACCAATTTAAACATTAATACTGGAAAAAGCACAAGTTTTGAGAAATAATACAATGCAACGACGTGAAGTTTTTCGCCTTTCTGCTAAAACTCAAGTCCGAGTTTAAAAAGACAAAAAAAATACAAAGGTTGGAGTAACTAATTCAAAGTCTAATAAGGCACCACGAGTCTGTCTTTAAAATGCGATATGTTTACGTATTCAACTCCCATGGCTCCAAAAGTTAAATAGAAAACAAGTCCCTGTTATAGTTATCGAACTTACATACAAAAATTCACGAGAATCGGTTGAGAAATGCGACAATAGCCGGACAGATTGCATAAGCTGTAACTGTAAGTAACGCTTCACCTTACGTTTCACGCTCGCTCAGTCAATATCAAACAATTTCGGTGATGAAGATAAGCTCTTAGAGTTATTAGCAAGTTGATATGGCAGTGGGCAGGCCACATCGCTCGCAGAACTGACAACCGATGGGGAAGTAAGGTTATCGAGTGAACCTGAAGCAGCGTAGGCCCCCCAATAGGTGGACCGACGATCTGATGAAAGCCGTGGGGAGCCGATTGATGCAGATGGTGAGCAACCGGTCAAAGTGATGCTCTCTGGTGGAGGCCTATATTCAGCAGTAGATGTCTTCAGACGGTTGATGACTTTAGAAAAAGTCTTTAGTAATAATAAGATTATTATCTTTGGTAAAACCTGATTTGGTATACCAAATTCTGACGTTAAAAACTCGGAAATCATATCGTTTTATAAAATTTCTTTATAATATGTATCAACAACTTAAAAAAAGGTATATATTATATCAGCTTGCGATTGACCTCATACATCTATTCTTGTGATGGCTCTTAAATAAATATGCGTATAGTTGCAAGGTTTTCGTCAACAAAATTAATGTCTAAACCTAGCCATTAGTGATGGATTAATTAGCATTCACATGTTAAAACTCAATTAGCATTTCGCAAATTAAATGTAGTTGTGTAATTCTGTGAAATATGAAATTTCATTACAATTAATTTAGTTCATTTTGAATATAATTTTTAATATAAAGTTTCATTTCATGTTTCATTTCATTTTTCATTTCCATTTCATTTCATTTAGCAAATAGCATAGCAATAGGAATTAGCATGCTAAGACTCGTGAATTAGCATATTTATGAAATTAACAAAATCGCATTAATTGCCACCGCTACTAGCCATTGCATGAAAAATTCCCTTTACTTCATCTCCTTCAATAATGACAAAGCAAATTTTAGGAAAGTTACTTATTTATTCAACATTCTCCTGGTGTTCGTTTTGGCAATAACACACAGAGGCCCGAAAACCTAGGATTTCCAACATACGGACTTTAACAGAAACACTTACAATTTAGTCCAATCTGAAAACCCGTGAAACTAATTGATTTCGCTTTAATGACGTACATAATTATCTTATCACTGATACCAATAACAATAATAAAAATTGGCCCTCGATAAAATCACAACAAATCCAAGTTATTATTGAGATTTTCCTTTGCAGAAAGATAACCATCCCCATCGATTTATCACCCCGTCGACGCCGCCCAAGACACGTCTTGAGCGACCCGGAAGATCCTACAGCAGCCGTTGTTTCAGCTGCGCTAGGATCACCGGACCAGTCTAGCCCTTCTGGCTCAGGGACCGATTTCGGCACCGGTATAGGATAACACAATCAGACACCGACCCCGCCGGCGAGGTCAACGTACCCCCCGTAGGTTAGCTAGAACGGTCGCGACTTTCCATAGGGTCCACTCCTCCAGCGGACGTAGCCTTCTCGATCCTCTTATTCCGACAACAGCCCAAGCCGAGGCTCGCACCCCAGGGGTGCCCTTGAGCTAGTTGCCTCCCACTTTTGTCGGCTGGGTATCTTAAGCGCCTGCCCTCCCGCCCGGTGACGATGTAAAGGTCGTTAGAGACCAACAGCATTAGCCCGTTCAAAAAAAACCCATGGATTTATAGTGTAACTAAAAAGTTCTAGATCTCGAGGAATTTGATTTCGTCTGTCCGGATGTGCGCACACGATTACATGTGGCATTTTGCAATCAATCTTGACAAAACTTGGTACAAGTACGGGTTTTGCAATTTCTTTTTGGCTAAGGCTGTTTTATCTGAGTGATATTTCCTCCAGAAAGGGAGAATTTGCTGGCGCTCTACTACTTAACAGCCGAATTTGAAAATATATTTGGCAGGAACATTCGGTACTTTTTTTTAAATGTAAATGAATGATGTGGCGAGCTAGTCGTTCACCTGATGTTTAGTGACACGGCCGCTCATAACAGATGCAGTGTCACTTGGAACTTTAAAATAATAAAGTTTCACGTGACACTGCAGTGCGCACGTCATCCTGAGACATCACACAGTCTAGTAATCAGATTACTACACTGTATAATCAGGTCATAAAGTCTCATTTACCCAGTAATTTCACTAGCTACAATGCCTTTCAAACCGGAACACAGTAGTGCTTGCACACTACTGCTTGGCGGCAGAATAACTGGCAAAGTGGTGGTACTACTGCAGTACATACATCACATTTTTCCAGCTATTTCACAGAGGATTTTCATCATCGCTTACTTATTTGTCCCCAGCTTTCCCCAGCAACGACCCGGTGCTGATGAAATGGGATCCCGAAGGTCTTCGGTACTCCTACATGGAGGATGACCAGGGGAACGCTCACCTGGTGGACCATTGGATGAAGCTGAGTGATGTTGCGAGGAATGCACGATACAACCCCGACATATCAAACCAATATCATCTGTTCACCAGGTAATTTATGAGTTGGGAGCTGTTATTAATTTGGAATTTCGTCAGCACCACAACTTTTCAGTCTGATGTCGTCATCACTGTTGTGGTGGTATATACCGATGGCTGAAGTGCCGAAGGTGCGTGCAGGTCGCAGGTTGGAAAATGACTGAGAAGCTGATTTCTTATTGTAATCTGTTTATTCCAAAACTGCCTGCCTTGATGGGCCCGATAGCTCAGTTGGTACTATAGCCTTCTGAACTGAGGGCTGTGGGTTCGATTCCTACCCTTGACAATAATTTGTGTGATGAACATAGATGTTTGTTCTGCGTCTGGGTGTTATATTGTATTCTATGTATGTATTTGACAGCCTCCGTGGTGTGGTGGTTGAGCAGGTCGGCTCATAACCCGGAGGTGGCGGGTTCGATTCCCGCGACAGGACAAGTATTTGTGCCCGAAAAAAAAAAGCGCAAATACTTGTTCTGTGTCTGGGTGTTGTGGGACCATGGTCGTCGTAGTTCCTGGGTCCCTAGATACAGGGAATCCTAGTTAGGGTCCAGGATCTATGTATGTGATCGTTGGGCGTTATTTATTTATTTATTTATTTACAAACAAAAAAGTATGTATATAAGTATTGTATCAGTTGTCTGGTTCCCATAGTACAAGCTATGCTTAGTTTGGGGCTAGATGGCGCTGTGTGAAATGTCCACACATATTTATTTATTTATATACGAAATCTTGGATCTACCTATGCTACCTATCTTCGATCTTTATTTTCTGGAGACCCATATGACGTCAGAGGTCATGTGACATTTAAAATTATAAGCATTTATCTATCCTATATACAAAATAAAATTATTTACAAAAATGCATTGCGGGGGTGTATCACAACACTGACTACACATATTTGAAGGTTTTTCTAGTGGGGGACCGGCGTACGCTGCGTCTTCTGGACCGACGACCTGCAGCCCTACCGCGTAAGCACTCTGGTAATGAACATCGCCTGCCATCCTGCTTACGCCAATGTACAAGCCCTTGAGTGCGAGCAAGAGAGCACACGATTACGATTGCCACCGGGCTTACGCGGTAAGGCCGCTGGTCAGAACCGCGGGGAGCCGACAGGTGCAAGAGGCAAATAGCCGCTCAATGCAGCGCTTTTTGGGGGAGGCATATGTTCAGCAGTGGACGTCTTCAGGCTGACGATGATGACGATGATGATGATAATGATGATGGTGATGGTGATGATGATGATGATGATGACGATGATGAAGATGAACAAAGGTTTTCAACCAGTGTATATTGCCAATGACGACTTGTGGCATTGAAACCTGACAGGATGCCTAAAATGGGTTGGTGTCTATAGAATAGAATAGAATAGAATAGAAGAATACTTTATTGCACACCAAAATAAACACATAAGATACTACATAAGTACCTAACGAACAATATTTCTTAAGAAAGGTAGTACAATGGGCGGTCTTATCGCTTAAAGCGATCTCTTCCAGACAACCTTTGAATGGACAGAAATAACATTATAAACTAGAGAAGCCGGTGGTGTACAGTAAATTAGTATCTAAAGGAACTAAATACCATCTTATAATAATAAAATATGAATACATATACCTACCTTACCTAACTCCACAGAGCAAAAAAAAACGCTTCCCTGGCGAAGCGTCTATGTCTATGTCTATGTATTTTCTGATCGTTCTGGTACTTTCAGAGCTAACCCCTGGATCAGTCAACCTCTGGTCTTGAACGACGAAGGTCGCGTGCACAGTTCCAACTACAACCCTCAGCTCCAAACGATCATCCTGATGCATGGCTTCCTCGGTTCCATCACTTCTGGATTCAATACTGTTCTTGTACCAGGTATTTTTAACGTTCTTAAAAAGGCTCCCGTATAAAGAACAAGACTGTAAATAAAGTGTGTGATAAGTGTACAGAAAGAAAAAACATAGTTAACTTTTATTACTACAATAGGTGGTGTTATCGCTTAGATTAGAGTGATCTCTTCCAGACAACGTTGCGTGGAAAGGAAATCCAAAACTAAGGTCTCCATACTAAGGTCTCATCGTCCCGTCGCGTCTTTTGGTTTTCTCTTCATATACAAAGCCGCACATCGCTCGCAGAACTGACAACCAATGCGGAAGAAACGTTCTCGAGTGGTGACCACGAACCGGAAGACGCATCGTAGGCCCCCCACTAGGTGGACCGACGATCTGGGGAAAATCGCGGGGAGCCGATGGATGCAGGAGGCGAGCAGCCGCTCCAGGAGACGCTCTCTGGGGGAGGCCTGTGTACAGCAGTGGACTTCTTCAGGCCGTTATTGATGATGATGATGATGATGATAATGATGCTAAGCCATGTCAGACGACCTTGGGAAGGTCAAATCTTCCATCATCAAAACGAAGAAAGATTTCTGCCACAGATAATTATAGGTTAGCCATTTAATCTCGTCTTGTTTCAGCATTTTTGGCTGCAGCCGACTGCAATGTGATCGTCCTCGACTGGAGCGCTGGCGCTGCTTGGGGTCCTCGCGCTCAGCAAGCTGGTAAGGTCCAAACTTTTGTATTCTAAATTTTCGGAAGGAATACATCTAGGTACTGCTGATCAGGCCCTCCATGAGGGGTTTGCCATTATCACCATGCTTGGAATGCTCTTGGTGATCGCGGTAGATTATAATTCTAACAGAAAAATGCTGCTGTTCGTTCAACCTCAACGACAAGTAATATGTAGTTATTTGTGCATGAAAGAAGATACCACAAAGAAGATTTCTGCTGGGATTTCTGAATGCCAACCAAGCAAATATTTCTCCAATTTCTCGCAGCAAAAGCTGCCTCTCCGATAATGTGAAAGTTTTTATCTATATGACAGGTGAAGCAGCAGCTCGCTTCATCAACTGGCTGAACTCTGTGACTGGCAGCACTCCTGCTCTCTACCACATCGCTGGCTACAGTGTTGGCGGACACGGTGCTGGTATCATGGCTAGAAACGTTAATGGAAACGTTGGATACGTCACTGGTAATTAAATAAGTCATCATCATCATCATCATCGTCATCAGCAGCAGCAGCCTGAAGACGTCCACTGCTAAACATAGGTCTTCCCCAAAGAACGCCAGTTTAAGCGCTGTTCGCGCGCCTCCTGCATTGTAATGCTACATGTATGTATATATCATAATATATTACCTGGTTTCTATTATTCATTCACAACTTTCACATCACAGCACTTGACAGTCCTTTTCACAGTAATTTAAGCACAAAAAAACTTGATTTTCTCAAAATTTTACATCACTTTATCGATTTTGCGCGCGGGTCACGGGCCCGATTTCTAGACACGACTGCTCGGATGGCAGTTGTTTTGAAACTGTTTTTTTTGTTTCGAATTTAGTTTCTCTTCAAATTCATATTTTTCTTTTTCTACTGTCAATTTCAGTGAGGTATTTTATAGTTTGGCCATGATTGTATGTATTTTGACTCTAGATTTATTTTTTTACTATTCTGTATTCAAAATTTTGAAAACTGCAAAAATCTAGAACCTTGGAATGCTAGCGAGGTTTCTTTAGAAAAGCTGTCGCTATGGAATGGCAGTCTCAATTTACTCCTCGAACGAGGAACACTAAATTGATATAAGGCCATTCCCGGGCCAGGCAAGGCCCGGGAACTCAAGAACGCCTTCAAAAACCATCTTTGGCTATCCAACACCAAAATTGTGAAGTGAATCTCCATCTACGTCAATCGCTGCGCCACGACATATCCATTGTCAAATCGCCGATCGCCGAGCTACATCCGCTACAGCCAGTCGCGAAACTACGACGAATCTATCGCCGAGAGCTGATCGCCGAAACTACATCTGTTGTCACCGTCGGCCGCCGTATCTACCACGACGAATCTATCGCCGAGCGTCAACCAGTGAGACGACCGGCTTGCCTTTTTCAAACATTGAGTGGCAATATAACTTCATCACCATGTTCCGGCCCGTCGTCCGTCAAAGCTTTGACGACTAATACCTGCGTGTCTCCTGCTCCTGCATCTTGAATCTGAGCTGCGTAATAATACTTCATCGACGGTGGAAGGACGAGAATCTTCTTCTGGATCCAGAAGCTAATAACTGAATGAGCTAGCCGCTGAACTCTGGAAGTCGGACAAACTAAAGGCAACGAATTCCTCAGTCTCTATAACGACAGTGGGCCTTGTTTGAATAAAGACCCGGAAGTGGGCCTTGTTTGTTTGAAGACCCGGAAGTGGGCCTCGTTAAAGACCGGAAGCGGGCTTTGTTTATCTGAAGACCCGGAAGTGGGCCTTGTTTGGATCCAATAACATTCTAATTCTACCGTGATAACTTGTAGGCCGTAAACAACTTAAATTTCGCGTTCTTCCGCATCATCTAGAGACTCTTTTTTTTGCTTTCTACAAAGCTTGTAAAATTTACGAAAATAAATATCTATTACCAATTCCTTTTTTTTCTCTTCAGCTCTTAGGATCCTGTCAACCTAGGCACTGTTTAGGTAGGGGAGGAGCTGCTCATTAACTTGTAGCGTTCCATTCTACCTTTTTCACGAAAGGAACGGATGTAACGTGACAGTTTGGCGCCCAACTAAAATGAACCCTCTAAAACATTCTTCTAAATTCTAAAATAATACTTACTCAAGTAGGCTAAAATTTGATATTGACTTTTGGCTCTAACGTAATATCTTAGGTACTTGCTTAATTTATTTTTATACAGGCAGGACACGCGGAACATCACACTTACATTCTACAACACTCGCATAGTACTTAATACTTAAACGAACTTAAACTTGACTTGATTTTATCCTTGACTATTGACTTCAACTTGTGACTATGGCGAGACCAATTAAATACTCGTTTCTAAACAAACTTGAACTGGAATATGAAGTGACTATCAGAGGTGAAAAACCAGCTGACACTTTGACAACTCTTAAGGAGCAGCTGGCAAAATTGAGTCACATTCAACCTGAGGACATAAAATCTTCTCCAATACCTCTCAAACATGACCTCTCCCAAGCAGAGATCACGTTTAATTACGTCGAGGGTAAAATCTCGCACCTCGAAGCCACGGATGATAAAAGTAACCTGAGGAAAGTTGAATCTTTCGTAAATCATCTTCATTATCGCCTCGAACGCTTTAACGCCGTTCCACCATTTGTTGAGTCATGCTCAAACATACGATCTCGCTTCTTCACGCTCCAAAAACGGTTTGAAGTCTTAACTTCAGATTATTCAGGATCTTCTGAAGAAGTGTTAGTTGACATTCACAATCCTTGTCCTCAGACTCAGCCTAGCCCTCCCTCGATTTATCAATTACTACCTATGACTGGAACCAATCAAACTTTGGAAGTACTGAGTACTCCTCAACCCACTTTACCTTCAAGCATTCTGACTAGTATACCACTGGCTTCCGAGTCTGTACAAAACTATCACACTTCGGATAATTTTGTGAAGGAGCTCAAAACGTTTTCTTTCAATGGAAAATCGTGCCCTAGATCATTTCTTCAAAGATTGGACGAGTTTAGGATTTCTCGAAACATTCCGGAAGGTATGCTTTGCAAGCACGCCTTTGAGATTTTCACAGGTGATGCCCTTCATTGGTTTCGTTTTCAGTATAATCGAAATCCTACCTTATCGTGGAAAGATATTTGCACATTGCTGATTCGAGATTTTGGTATACATGATTACGACTATAAGCTGTTGGAAGCTATAAGGAATAGAACGCAAGGAGCAACTGAGACCATTATCGTTTACGTCTCAATTATGTTCGGTATGTTTGCTCGTCTTTCAAAGAAACTTAGCGAGAGCGAACAATTAGAGATTTTACTCCATAATATAAGACCGTGCTATTCAGTTTTTGTTGCACTTAAAGATATTAAAACGGTAGATTCTTTAATTTCTACTTGTCAAAGTTACGAACGCATTTCTGAACGAGACAAAAATTTTCATGAGCCTAGATCTGAAGACACTTCTTGTGCTGCTGAATTTGCCTATCTTCCTTCATTTTCTAAAGCTTCACTTCCTAAAGCGTCTCCAAACGTAAGGTACACTAATGCAGTGCAGGAAGATAAACATCCACGCTCGTCATCTCAAACTAATGACATTTCTAAAGAAGAATTCTGTTATCGCTGTCGTATCACAGGCCATTCTTTACAAACTTGTACTAAGCCTAGATACCTCATTTGTTTTAAATGTGGTCGTAAAGGCGTGAGAATCAGCGAATGTCCAAAATGTGCTCCATCAAATCAACAAAAAAACTAGCTGACGACTTGAATGGTTTCACTAAATCACATAACAATAATTTTGATCTTAACGACTGGAATCAATGGTTAAATACTATTCGAAATTTTATGTTTTGCTACAAAACAACTTCTGTTTTCTACGACAAAGAAAAAGACTTTAACAGACCTTTTATTAACGTGTCTATAAACAATATACCTTTTTCCGGTCTTTTAGATAGTGGAAGTTGTATAACTATTTTAGGTAATAACTCTCATAAAGATATCCAAAAGTTAGGCTTTAAACTATTCAAGTCTCCAACTCAAGTTATGGTTGCTAATAAACAAAAAGCAATGTCTTCTGGTTATTTTCATTTGCCATTGAGATTTCATAATCAGACACATGTTATCAAAGCTTATGTTTTCCCTGATATTTATCCTTCTTTGATACTTGGGTGGGATTTCTGGAAAGAATTCGAACTCTCCCCAAAGATACTTTCTCTTGAACTCAATCTCGAATCTAAAGATCATACAACTTGTGCTGTTGAAAATCAAATATCAACATTTGATCATCTGTCTGGGAATCAAGTAGAAATTGCTAATGACATAATCAAGCGTTTCAAAAGTATTTCTTTTGAACAACGAGGTAAATTAGGCCGTACTAGTTTAGTTAGTCATCGGATCAATACTGGTGATGCTTTACCTATAAAACAACGTTGTTATCGTCTCTCTCCAGAAAAGCAAAAAGCACTCATCAATGAGGTCGATAAAATGCTAGAATTAAAAGTTATAGAAAAATGTGAGAGTCCTTGGTTATCTCCAGTACTTATCACTCCAAAAAAGAACGGAGAATGGCGTTTCTGCGTCGACAGCAGAAAGCTGAATGCAATTACTCGTAAAGATGCCTACAGCCTCCCTTTTGTTTCTGAGATACTAGATAACCTCAAAAATGCTAAATATTTGTCTAGTATCGATATAGCAAAGGCTTTTTGGGAAATTCCATTACATCCCAAAGACAGAGATAAAACTGGTTTTTACGTACCTGGTAGAGGAATGTATAGATTCACTGTTATGCCCTTCGGATTGACAAACGCTCCAGCAACTCAACAAAGACTCATGGACAGTTTATTCACTCCAGAGTTTGAGAATAAAGTGTTCTGTTACTTAGATGACATAATAATCATAGGTGCGACATTTGAGGAACATATTTCACTCCTACTTAAAGTTCATCAGAAACTTTCTTATGCTGGTCTAACCATTAACTTTGAAAAGAGTCAATTCTTTCGCAAAGAACTGAAATATCTTGGCTACATAGTAGATGAGCAAGGATTGCGGGCTGATCCCAGTAAAATTGAAGCGATTCTAGCTTACGCTGCTCCTACCTCTAAAAAAGAAGTAAGAAAATTTTTAGGTACATGCAGTTGGTTTCGCCGATTCATACCTAATTTCAGTACTATTGCTTCACCACTCTGTAAATTAACGTCATCTGGAAAAAAATCTCCAAAAAAATTTGTCTGGAATGCTGAGGCTGACTCTGCTTTTGCTAAATTAAAAGAATGCTTGACTACAACACCAATACTATCTTGCCCTGACTTTGACTATCCATTTTCCGTTCACTGCGACGCTTCTAACTTTGGGATAGGTGCTATGCTGACTCAGGAAAAAGACAATAAAGAAGTTGTTATTGCATATATGAGTAGATCTCTAAACAAGCATGAGCAGAATTATTCAACTACAGAACGTGAGACTTTAGCTGTCATTACTGCACTTGAACATTGGCGTTGTTATCTTGATAACGGTAAACGATTTACAGTATACACTGACCATGCAGCATTAAAGTGGTTCCAAAATTTGTCTAATCCTTCTGGCAGATTGGCACGATGGAGTCTTCGTCTGTCTTGTTTTAACTTCGACCTAAAACATAAAAAAGGAAAAGAAAATGTTGTCCCAGACCTTCTGTCGCGTCATAAAATACCCGATACTGCTATTATTGGTGGTGTTGAACCCATATCTAGAGACAATGCATCACAATTGGAACTATATAATAGACTTTTTACTAACTGTCGAGATAATCCTGATGCTTATCCAAATTACAAAATTCTCAACAATAATTTATACCGTTATAATAACTCACCTGATTATCTAAATGAAGATTTTGCTTGGAAAGAAGTTCCACTTCCCTCTGAGAGAATGAATCTCATCAAAACTTGCCATGGTGACTCAGAAAGTAATCCCCATACTGGCATTTTCAAAACATACAAGAAGCTTTCTTTAAGATACTATTGGTCTGGTATGTTTAAAGATGTGGCTAAAATGTGTTCTTCTTGTGAAACATGCCTCTCTTATAAGCATTCGAATCATTCTCCATATGGTCCTATGGGTAAACCAAAAATTTGTTCAAGACCTTTTCAAAGCCTCTCATTAGATCTAATGGGCCCTTTTCCACTCACAAGACAACGTAATCAATTCATACTAGTGGTTACATGTTCTTTTTCAAAGTATTGCCTTATTTTCCCTATCAAGCGCGCTACATCTTCAAATATCATCATGTATTTGGAAAATAATGTGTTTCTGGTACACGGTGTGCCACAAACCATCATCATGGACAATGGTTCACAATTTCAATCTAATGAGTTTCAAAGTTTTCTGAATAAGTATAAAATTCCTTTTATATTTTATTCACCTCGATACTGCCCTCAAGTAAACCCCACAGAACGGTATAATAGAACAATTATCACCGCACTTTCACAGTTGGTCGGAGATGATCACCGTTCATGGGACAAACATTTGCAGAAAATCCAATATGCACTCAACAGTTCTGTAAATTCTACAACTGGGTTTTCTCCATCCTTTCTGGTCTTTGGACGTGAAACCATACCATGTGGTTCACTATACACTAACTGCTCCAACCTTGATAATTTCATTTTTCTTCCTCGTGACATCTACGCCGCTAATTTAGGATTATTATCTAACATCTTCGATAAAGTACAGGTTGCATTACACACTGCACACACAAAAAATGCTGCTCATTACAACACGAGACACACCTTTAAAGAGTTCAACGTTGACGACACAGTTTGGCGTAAAAATTACGTCCAGAGTAACGCTGGTGCATATTTCAGTTCAAAGTTGGCTCCCAAATATGTCAAATGCACAGTTGTTGAGAAGCTCTCACCTCTCGTCTTTATTTTAGAGGATCCTAACGGCTTAAGAGGAAAGTGGCATGTAAAAGATTTTAAAGTGTAAATAGTGTAGCGGTCGTATTCTGTTTTTTTCTCTAAATTGTATACTTATTCTGTAAATAGCTTTAGCGTATATTATTTTTGTATTGTACAAGGAAACTAGACCCTTTCGGCTTATTTTTTTAAATCCATTTTACAAACGTTATTTTTTTTTTCACTCTTTTTGTTTTATCTTATAACACGAGTCGTGTGGGTAAGAAGCCATTGTGTTTACTCATTTTTTTTTATACTTTCTTAGTTACACATGTTGTTACTCTAATCTTAATTTCCTTGCAATTTCTTAAATACAAGGTTCTTGAATATTAATTTCCTTGAAATCTTCAATACCCAAGGGTGTGTGTAATATTCTTAAAGAGCGGTACACAACTCGTTAAATAAGCCTTTGTGTTGTACATTTTCTTAATTGTAAATACTTATTATCTTTACTCAGGTTTTCAAAAAGGTGCGGATAACGACACCTAATTAAAAAAAATAAGCCTTCGTTATGTATAATGAATAGTTCCTTGTGGAGTATGCGTCATCAAATATGTGAACCATATCCCCTAAGTATGTTTGTGAGCGAGTAAAAGAAGAAGTGCAAGATTTAAGTATGAAAGAGCAAGGTTTTATTCCTAACCTTCAAAATTTTCAATGGAGTTGAAAATTTTCTGGGGTCGTGGGGGAAATATGTAATGCTACATGTATGTATATATCATAATATATTACCTGGTTTCTATTATTCATTCACAACTTTCACATCACAGCACTTGACAGTCCTTTTCACAGTAATTTAAGCACAAAAAAACTTGATTTTCTCAAAATTTTACATCACTTTATCGATTTTGCGCGCGGGTCACGGGCCCGATTTCTAGACACGACTGCTCGGATGGCAGTTGTTTTGAAACTGTTTTTTTTGTTTCGAATTTAGTTTCTCTTCAAATTCATATTTTTCTTTTTCTACTGTCAATTTCAGTGAGGTATTTTATAGTTTGGCCATGATTGTATGTATTTTGACTCTAGATTTATTTTTTTACTATTCTGTATTCAAAATTTTGAAAACTGCAAAAATCTAGAACCTTGGAATGCTAGCGAGGTTTCTTTAGAAAAGCTGTCGCTATGGAATGGCAGTCTCAATTTACTCCTCGAACGAGGAACACTAAATTGATATAAGGCCATTCCCGGGCCAGGCAAGGCCCGGGAACTCAAGAACGCCTTCAAAAACCATCTTTGGCTATCCAACACCAAAATTGTGAAGTGAATCTCCATCTACGTCAATCGCTGCGCCACGACATATCCATTGTCAAATCGCCGATCGCCGAGCTACATCCGCTACAGCCAGTCGCGAAACTACGACGAATCTATCGCCGAGAGCTGATCGCCGAAACTACATCTGTTGTCACCGTCGGCCGCCGTATCTACCACGACGAATCTATCGCCGAGCGTCAACCAGTGAGACGACCGGCTTGCCTTTTTCAAACATTGAGTGGCAATATAACTTCATCACCATGTTCCGGCCCGTCGTCCGTCAAAGCTTTGACGACTAATACCTGCGTGTCTCCTGCTCCTGCATCTTGAATCTGAGCTGCGTAATAATACTTCATCGACGGTGGAAGGACGAGAATCTTCTTCTGGATCCAGAAGCTAATAACTGAATGAGCTAGCCGCTGAACTCTGGAAGTCGGACAAACTAAAGGCAACGAATTCCTCAGTCTCTATAACGACAGTGGGCCTTGTTTGAATAAAGACCCGGAAGTGGGCCTTGTTTGTTTGAAGACCCGGAAGTGGGCCTCGTTAAAGACCGGAAGCGGGCTTTGTTTATCTGAAGACCCGGAAGTGGGCCTTGTTTGGATCCAATAACATTCTAATTCTACCGTGATAACTTGTAGGCCGTAAACAACTTAAATTTCGCTTTCTTCCGCATCATCTAGAGACTCTTTTTTTTGCTTTCTACAAAGCTTGTAAAATTTACGAAAATAAATATCTGTTACCAATTCCTTTTTTTTCTCTTCAGCTCTTAGGATCCTGTCAACCTAGGCACTGTTTAGGTAGGGGAGGAGCTGCTCATTAACTTGTAGCGTTCCATTCTACCTTTTTCACGAAAGGAACGGATGTAACGTGACAGCATCCATCGGCTCCCCGAGGTTTTCACCAGATCTGGTCTCAGTAGTCACACAGTGGGAAGCCTATATCTTTCGGTTCGTGGTCACCACTCGAGAACCTTTCTTCCCCATCAGTTGTCAATTCTACGAGCGATGTGGCCTGTGACCTGCCCATTGCCATTTCAACTTGCTAATACTAGATAATTTATATCAGTCACATTAGTTCTCTTGCGGATCTCTTCATTCCGGGATCTTATCTCGCCAGGAAACACCGAGCATAGATCTCTCCATTCTCATTAGCATAGTGTTTAGTAGTTTAGTTGGTTTTAAGATTAAAGACAATTTGCCCTTACAAAGAAATAACAATATATAATTTCCCCAGGTCTGGACCCCGCTGAGCGCTGGGACGCGGCCACTATCTTCCGCCCCAATGATGGGATCTACACCGAGGTCATTCACACCAGCACTATGGGAGAGCAGGCCCCCATGGGTCAGGTGGACTTCTACCCTAATGGGGGCAGGAATATGCCGGGATGCATCACTGCCTTGTGTGATCATTACAGGTGAGATGGATGCAAGAATTGGAGGCTCTTGTCACATAGAAGCGGATGGCTATGGGTTCAATTCCTGCTTGTGATTTTACACATCAGCCGGAAATAGTCCACTGCTGAACAAAGGCCTTACCATAAAAAGCCACTTTAGACGCTTATCGTTACCATAATCACCACGCTTGGCAGGCGGTGATTGCAGAGGATTTGAATGTACCAAGGAGAATGCTGCAACCAATTCTCTGGATATTCCCTTAGACGACTTTGACCGGGAAGAGATGGTGTAGTCCGTTTCTCACACTTTCACTTGGTGGTAGGTCTTTTCTGCAGTTCGTCTAGGTAGGTGAATACCACCGCTTTGCTATTTATTCTGCCGCAAAGCAGTAGTGTGCAAGCACTACTGTGTTCCAGTTTGAAGGGCATTGTGCCTAGTGGTCTTACTGGGCACATGAGACTTGTGATTGACTAGCTCGTTACATTATTTGTTATGATAAAAAAATTGCTGGGACCACACGGCATAATTCTACCATTTGTTTGTTCTTTCCAGGTCGTACTACTACCTAGGCGAGTCTCTCCGTACAGGAGGGTTCACGGGCAGGCGTTGTCTGAACTTGCAGCAGGCGACCTCTGGTACTTGCGACCAGGCTGGCACACTGAGGATGGGCGGCCTACAACCTAAAACTGGGTAAGATTATGAAAAAACTCTGAACGCTTATACAATCCTGTGTTCCTAGGTAACCTGGGTTTTTACAAGTCAAGTCAAATGGGCATCTCACGAAGAAACGTGCGTCACTTCATCATTGTTATGTTTTAAAATTATACCTATTTTAGCATATAAAATACAAAAAGCTGTGAAGTTGGGGGACCCACTACCCTTCTCCCCTTTTACATTTGTGTTCGTGTAGTGTGCCAGTGAAGACATATGGAACTGAAACGTCTCGTGGTCTCTTACTGTTGGCCTGATGAGTAAGCTCAACGTCGCGCAACGAGCTATGGAGAGAGCAATGCTTGGTGTTTCCCTACTAGATAAGATCCGCAATGATGAGATCCGCTGGAGAACTAAAGTAACCGATATAGGTCTAGCAAGCAAGTTGAAATGGCAATGGGTAGGCCACATAGCTAGTAGCATTGACAACCGATTGGAAAAGTTCTCGAGTGGACACTTACCACGAACTGGAAGACGCAGCGTAGGCCCCCCACTAAGAGGACCAACGGTGAAAACCGCGGGGAGTCAATGAATGCAGGGTGAGCAGCCACTTGAGGTAGCGTTCTCTGAGGGAGGCCTGTGTTTACCAGTGGATGTCTTTAGGCTGTTGATGATGATGAGGATGTAGTTGCTAGTGACAAAGCAGATCACTATTCCCTTCATCATTAACGGACCACCTACGCTGCGTCTTCCAGTAATGAGGCCATCAGTTAGAGACCACGTTCCCTTAGCTGGCTCTAATGGCACCCACGGGAAGAGATGCAAAGGTCCTATACTTACTATGCCATCTTAACGACTGACCTGATATAGCTCAGTTGGTAGTAAGTCTGCCTTCTGAACGTCGTGTCGTGTGGTCGTGGGTTCGATTCCCACCCGGGAGAAACATTTGTGAACATCAATTTTTGTTCTGTGTCTGGGTGTTATATTGTATTCTATGTATGTATTTACAAACAAAAAGTATCTTAGTATTGTATCAGTTATCTGGTTCCCATAGTACAAGCTATGCTTAGTTCGGAGCTAGATGGCGCTGTGTGAAATGTCCTTATGGCCAGGATTGTTCTCAAAATACCTTTAATTCAATATCATTGTTACTATTATGACGCTTATCGTTTTTTTTTTTCAGTAACTCTGGGCTCTACCACTTAAGGACAAATCCCATACAGCCATTCTCTCAAGGTTAACTTTAATTAATAAAAGTTTTCGCAATAAAGGTTAAGATTAAAAGAAATTTGGCTTTTATTTGGCTGGTCTAACAGCGGACATGGTAGCTCTGCCTTCTGAACTGTAGGTTGTGGGTTCAATTCCCACTTGTTACAAACATTTGTGTGATGAACTTCGATGTTTGTTCTGTGTCTGGGTGTATTCTATGTATGTATTTACAGGAAAAAGTAGGTACCTTACCTATCCAGTTATAGTTAATTAATCTGATACAATCCAAGTTTTTTTATGTAAGTGAATGACGTGACGAGCTAGTCGTTCACCTGATGTTAAGCGACACGGCCGCAACAATTTTAGTTTCACTCGTAACTTTGTAATAATAAGGTTTCGCGTGACACTGCACTGCGCACGTCATCCTGAGACATCACAGTCTAGTAATCAGATTACTACACTGTGAGATCGGGTCATAAGTCTCATTTGCCCAGTAATTTCACTAGCTACAATGCCCTTCAAACCGGGATACAGTAGTGCTTGCACACTACTGCTTGGCGGCAGAATAACTCGCGAAGTGGTGGTACCTACCTAGACGAACTTTGCAGTACAGTCTTCGTCTTCTAGGTCTAGGTACAATCTAGTGAAGTCCTTGTTTGCTACTTAGCATAAAAATACGTAAATTAGTGTATTTTTTTATTTTATGTAAAGAATAAACTCAGCTTTCCACGATTTTTATTATCACATGCAAGTTCCTAGATATAAAAACAAAAAAAAACTACAAAAATTTTAAATTTCTCACTAGATCAACCATACATTTTATGTAAGTGTAGGTACGGTAAAGAAAGCTCAGCTATATTCGCTGTCACGTTCCCGCAATAAAGAGAGTCAAAAGTCGCTTTATTATAGCCGGAGAGGTGCCTCAATAGCCCAGAGATGTACAGGGTGATGCCAATATGTAGATATTCAAATATTTACTTATTCATCTAGTAATCGAAGTGAGCGAAAGTCTCTGCTTCAACTTGCCAAAATTTGCTTTCGTCTGTCCGGATGTACGTACTCGCGTACAGGTCGCGTTTTTCAACTAATCTTGATGAAACTTGGTATACAAGTTCTAAAAGGTTAGGTATTATTTCTTTAAACACGCACACAATCGGAACTTATAGAAGCCGACATAGCGTGTTTGGACTCATAACAAAGAGAACAACGGAGGCTTTCTCATAGACTTAAAATCCAAGATGGCAGATTCAAAATGGCGCCCGATTTTATAGTAACTCAGATCCGGCTGATATTTTATATTTGGGGGCGATTTTTGATTGGTGGGAAGGAGGAAGTTTGCAGCAGCATCATTTATAGTATCGACACTTTTCGAGAGCAAACATGAATGAATGAATGAATGAATGAATGAAATCTTTATGTGCAAAACTCGGACTAGTCTCATCTAAATTTCTCATTAAAATTTCTAGCGATATATATATGTAATCCATTGTTTCCTTTCTGAACATCATTACTTCTGAAGCCTTTTATTTCATTATGCCTGAAAACGTCCACTACTGAACATAGGCCCCATATAGTGTTACTTTGTGCAGCTGCTCGCCTCTTGCATCCATCGGCTCTCCACGGTTTTGAAGTAAAATTAGGTACTGAACTTTCACCATCCTGTGATTGTATACATCAGGTGTAAGACTCGAGCACCCTTTATTCACGCAGTAAATTCGTGCGATGAATATGTTACGACTTATGGACTTATGATACTGAAATAATGCTTTCTGGTGCTCGGTTACTTTGGAACTTCCAAAGTAACCGAGCGGTTACTTTGGAACTTTACGTGTTAATATTTACGAGTAAACTAGCTGCTGTCCGCGGCTTCACACGTGTTGACTGCAGAATATTTCAGTCAAAACTGGCCAAGTGCAAGTCTGACTTGCGCACGAAGGGTTCCGTACCATTAAGGGAGCACCTTAAATAATTATATTACTCAGTTTTTTAGCATTTGTTGTTAAAGCAGCAACATAAATACATCATTTGTGAAAATTTCAACTGTCTAACTACTGGTTTATGAGATACAGCTTCGTGACAGACAGACAAACAGACGGACAGCGGAGCCTTAGTAATAGGGTTATTTTTACCCTTTGGGTATGAAACCCTAAAAAATTCAATAAGCCCGTAAAAAAATAAAAAATTTCGATCCTATTCCTATTATTAAATTTTTTTAATTTTTGTTTGTTCATTTTGTTTTTGTCATACGTCGTTTATGTTGTATGTTAGAATGTAATGTGGTGTGATGTCCAGAAATAATTGTATTTTCTTTCGTTTTTATTTTGGCAGTTTCATCGGTATCAAGTTACAAACGTATCTTGTATGTATACCGGAAGACTTCCCAGCCAACGCAGGGGTTGTCCGTTTAAATATTTCTCGCAGGGGATGGGGGTAGGTCCATAAATCTGCCAAACGCCAGGAAGTACACCGTTCACCACTCTACAGCCGGTATTAATAGAATACTTAAAATATCTCTATACCCAGGAGTGCGATTAACTGGCAGATAGAGTTTTCTCTTCCGAATTTGTTAGTGATAAGGTCACCTTTTCTGCCTTCAGTGAGCTCTACAAGTTAATTATTACATTATAATAGATAGATAATTTGACGAGTCCGATAGCTCAGTTGGTAGTAGGCCC
Source organism: Ennomos erosarius (assembly GCA_963580505.1). NCBI lineage: Eukaryota > Metazoa > Arthropoda > Insecta > Lepidoptera > Geometridae > Ennomos > Ennomos erosarius. Next base: position 612,904 of record OY757006.1, on the reverse strand, counting down.
GCCTTCTGTACTGAGGGCTGTGGGTTCAATTCCCACCCAGGACAAATATTTGTGTGATGAACATAGATGTTTGTTCTGTGTCTGGGTGTTATAATGTTGTGGGCGTAAGTCAGGAAGATATGGTAATTAATTATAGAACGAAAGGAAGAAAAGGCCGATCAAAAATGAAGAATATTATCGAATTTAGAGTAAACTATTTAATTTAGAACAGATAAATATAGCAAAATTACAAATCAGAAATAAAAGTAGGTAATACAGAGCGAAACATTAAATCGAGCGCGTGAGGTAGTCGCAGATAATGCAGTGTCGTCTGTATCGGCCGGCTGCCGCGCCCGCCGCGGTATGAGTACCAGTCGTCTTGGGGGTTGGCCCAAGCGTAAATCTAGTGCCGATGTAATTTTAATATCGGTGATGGCCCAAGTCATCTGACAAATTTATTATGCGTGTGGCGCATATTACGCCACATATTCCCCCTGGCCAGACCGTGACTACGATCGATAAAAATTAGGGAATCGGACTCTTCTGCCGCTTCGGGTCCTTCTCTCTTCTAGCGTGGAAGTAGGTGACGGAGGTGTTTCGCTCTCTGGTAATGAAGTGGTCAAAGGGGTCTGTGCTTCTTTAGCCATGTACGCCGGTTTCAGCCTGTCGACAGTGACGTTGGTCTTTTTTAATTTTACGTCAAGTAGGGGCCGGCGTAAGGTGGTTCTAGTGAGCTGCGCACGTGATCTTGACGCAGGAATACGTGCGATGACTGTTGTAAGTCACGTGGGAAGTAAAACGGTGATGAAGTGTGCCAAGTTGAAGGTCTGGGTGTCAGCCACAGAGCAAAAAAAAAAGCGTCATTTGTTTCATAGCTCTGTGGTGTCAGCTTTTGAATATGAGCACGAATACGAGTTCCATACTGCGTGATATCATCAGAGCTGAAGTCTTATGTGGGAGACAGGAACTGACCAGGTAAGCGTAGGGGCTCACCGTAGTAGACCAACTCTTCAGCAGATGTCTGTAGATCTTCCTTCCACGCGCTGCGCATACCCAGGAGCACAAGAGGAAGGGCTATCACAAATTATTAAACTAAGTGAACTAGATTAACAAAGGTATAACAATGGGTGGTCTTATCGCTCAAAGTGATCTATTCCAGACAACCTTGCACTGGTTATGTGTGCGAAACTATAAAGTAGGAATTGGGCCTTTTAATTTCCGTGGCGTAGTGATTCAGCATGTCGGTTCATATCCTGCAGGGTACCAGTTTGACCCAGGTTATAGTATTTTTGAGAGAAGTTTTATTGTTTTTTTTTTTATGTTCAGCGTCACGTCCGCTCATAACATTTGCAATGTCATAATTGCAAAATTTCGCAAGACACTGTTAGCGTCATCAATAAGATTACTAGACTGTCATCATCATCATCATCATCATTAACAGCCTGAAGACGTCCACTGCTGAACATATGCCTCCCCCCGGGAGCGCCACTTAGAGCGGCTGCTCGCCTCCTGCATCCATCGGCTCCCCGCTTCATTCACCAGGTCGTCGGTCCACCTAGTGGGGGGTCTTCCGGTTCGTGGTCGCCACTCGAGAACCTTTCTATACTGTAAGATCAGATTATTGGTACGTTCCAGTTCACGTTATTTTTGCCATTTTTGTTATTTTCGATCATAAAAGTCGTTCCACTAGCAATAAAAGTGATCACTGGGAGTCTTTGACAGTTTGAATGTGATCGTTTTGGCGTTCTTGGCATTCTTAGCGTGTACTGGAACACACCCTATAATGTCTCATTTTCTCAAACATGCTTGGAAATTTAAGCATTATTTTGACAACCTTCTTCGAGATAAATCGAACTTGCTGTACTGGCAAGCAGCGGCCGGCAATGTTTGTATGAAAATCTATATCTGTCGTGGTTTAGCGGCCAGATAAATTACATAGTAAACTCATATCTGTCGTGCTGGTTTGCAATGTGACTTAGATATGTGTGCCTCGGCTTCACCTCGGCTCACATTTACACGTTCGTCCATCAGTGCCTCTGTTGCTGGCCGCTGCAGTAATGTACTATTATCTAGTAATGTCACTAGCTATTGCTCTTCAAACCGGAACAGTAGTGCTTGCACACTACTCCTTGACGGCAGAATAAATGGCAAAGCGGTGGTACCCACCTAGACGAACTTTGCAGAAATTCCTACCGCCTAGCCAATGAAACTACTACTAGGTACTACTCATGAAACTAGTTCCACAGTGTGTGTACGAGTTTAAAAGCTATAAACTTGATGTATTCACCGTTTCTCGTATATACATTCGTTTTGTATGCGTTATAAATTCTGCGACTGTAATTTTATTCATGGGTTTTTTCCGCATCTGTACCCGGTCTCAGCCTGCGGGTAGGTGGCTTTTATGGCAATTTTTATTTTTTCATTTTTTTAAGAGTAGAATAGATAATTTACATGGCCTTCGGTACCTCGCCTGATGGTAAATGACGAGGCGATCGACGATGGAACATGCTTGCCTAGAAGATAGTTCATTCTAGCCACAGAGTTTTGAAAAATTAAACGTTTTTGAACAAAGGCTTCTAGTACATAGCTAAAGCAAAGAGGTATATGTACTACGCGTAGTACATATACCTCTGCTTTCGAAGCTTTTTTTTGCTCTGTGACTAGCCTTAAAAACTCCCTGATTATATTAGTCCGGAAACGCTGGATGACGCTGGTAAGGTGTTCCATTCTTTAGCTGTCCGAATTATAAACGAGGGATCACTACGATTGGTATTTGAGGAAATACTACCATAGGGGACGATGGGAAGGGGGAATAATAGGCATAATGATGATGACTGCTACTAAAAATGAACAAGTAAATAATATTTTCGTAAAGTCGATAAAAAATGAATGCAATAATTGAAAAAATAAGCAAAATCGGTAAACAAATCACGTAGTAATAAGCTTTTAAAGTTTCTGAGGGCATCGCCTGTACCTTTCTAGTTAAATAGAGCGCCTCCGAAACGCCTACGAAAACATCACTTGTGACGTCACATACGAAAGAGATTGTATGGACATCTACTACAGCTTAGCAATGAGGTACTATGAAGGATTAACTTGTGACGTCACTGAGTGTTTGAGCTATCTCTTTGTACTCCTGTTTTTAAAATGCTTATCACTTTGTCATTTTTTTTTTTTAGATATTTTATTTTTGTTTTCACGACTGTTTATTTTGTGAGGAATATTAACATTTTATGCAAATAGTAGTCATCATGCCTCCAAGTTCCATCTACATTAAAAAATATGCGTCAACTTGTCTTCTTTCTTTTCAAAGTCGGTTAACGCCTGATGGAAAGCGGTAACCGTAGCCTATGAACATCTACCTACAACACTAAGGGGCGTTGTCGACGCGTTGCTTATGCATCTGGCCTACCGTTTTATCGGACATCCGCCGTAAAGTGCCGGATCACTATAAATCCATCACAGGGTTGACTTGTAGACAGGGGTGGGTTTTAACAGTTCCTTCCAAGAGGATGCCCACCTGCACTTAAGTTCGATAGCACCTAGTTTGCACCTTAGTTTGTAGGTACCTAAGTACATCACTGAGCGCAACTGTGTCTTATTATTATTATTATTTTATTTTATTAGTTTTTCATATGTTTTAGTACTTATTTGTGTATTGTTGTAAGCTGAGCCGTGACGATACCGAAACGGCCCCAACGGAAGACCAGCGTTGGTCGTACGACGTGCGACCAGCATTATGCTGAGTTGGGACCGATTCGTGGCAACTGTCAGATGTGTATTTGTTAGTATACTTAAAAATATTCAACTAATTTATCTGCTGTTGTCATGAATAAAACATTTTTCTTTCTTTCTTTCTTTCTTTCAATAAATATGACGCTTGGCCTTCAGATAGAGGCGTTCTGTCGACATTAGTATCCACTTCTAAAACCTCTATCATTACAAAAACAATCAGCTATGGCAAATGAGATTCGGTTATGCCATTTTCGCACAGATATTTTAGCTATTACTATTATTCAGGCACTAAATTAACTTACATAGCGCTGTAGGTAATCGTCCTCCGAAATTTACGATGTACATCCAGATTTGGACAATGATTTTCTAGATCACTTTCATATTCATATTCATTTATTGTGCTCACATATAATACAGACTATAGATATTTAACAGTAGCTTGTCTTAAGGATCAATATATGTGCCCTGTAAGGGTGCTGTACATTTAAGTACTTTTTGAGTGGTTTCTAAAAATTACGTTGTTACTTGTCAATACTATTCCTATTTAACTCTAATTGTATTATTTACGTCAAATTTAATTACTATTGTTATTATTATTATCATTAAATTCATAAGTCAGGAGCTTAGAACATTTAAAAAGATTATTATTAATATTTACTATACAGTTCACATCCTATTCCTTCATGCGCAGGATCACACTCTACATTAAATTATAACACCTAGTTCCGCACATTGATTATCATTTAGAATACCTTTGTTTTTTAATATATGTAATATTTAATAACTTGACAGAATATACTAAATATAAAATCTCATGTTTTTGTATGATAATCACAAAATAGTTGTTAAATTTCGGTACTTACCTTCAGAAAAAAGAAATTATATCAATTCAGTTGCTAAAGTTAGCTTGAAGATAACTTTACGATTGTTCACTATCCGTAACTGATGATTTTAAGTTCCTAAAAATATATTATTTAATTTATTTTTTACTAATAAATTCCCGCTCGGTGATGGCGCCATGACCGCGAAACACAAAATAGGAACTCCCACTGTGCCCGGGTTCAGTACCACCTCTTAACTTAACATAAATGTACTATCATATACATTTTCTGCGAACTACTCTGTAAAGCAATATTTAACGTGCTATGCTTTCCTTTTAATAAGCGCATAATGTCTTAGTTGATGCTACTAATCTAAGCTCGCTACCAATGATGAATATAGAGATTGCTAGCAATAAAAGCACTGACTCAAACATAGTGCGCTTATGACTAGTAAGCCGTTGAATGCTAGAAAAAAAGTTTGTACTAACTGTGGATAGTGCGCTCTTGATAAGTAAAACTGCAAAAAAATCTTAGTTGATGCGTTTATGAAAACAAAAAAACCAGTTAAATGAAGGAATTTGTGAAATGTTACTTTGAGAAAGTTGTAGATCTCGTTTTTCTAATACCAGATCATGTATTAACTCAATTTCACCAAAAACCTTTGTTGATGCGTTTATCGTAAGCGCGGCAGTAGTACCTATCATACCTATCCATATACCACAAGTTTAAATATATCTACGTATTAACTATCAAATAAATTATCCGAATTAAGTACATCTATGCGTCTATTTTATCATTTTTAAACTCTTGTACAGAGTAATACGCTTTATTTATTAGGAATGACTTTAACTTGTTACAAAATATATGATCGTTATTCGCTTTCATGGTTGATCACTGCATTTTGTAGTGCGTAAGTGTATTGATTGACCTTCTAAAAATATTTTTGTACTAGAGGGTTGGTTTTTTGATAGCTAAAGTAACCAATTGTTAAAAATTCTAACCAATAGTCAAAATTTGTTTAAGTTTCTAAGCATTGGTTAGCTTGACTAATCGTAGCGCTCATAGCGAAGCACGACTAGCCGTTCCTAACCGATCGGTAAAGTTAAGCAACGTTCGCTGCGGTCACTACTATGATGGGTGACCGCTACACCAAAAAGTTGGTATTTAGAACTGAGCGCTACCGTGCTTCGGAGGGCACGTTAAGCCGTCGGTCCCGGCTGTTGTCGTAAGACAATAGTCGTTAAGCCAAGTCAGAAGCCTTCGGGCGGCCTAAAAATTGCTTGACCACTTGCCTACACGAGAAGAAGAAGAAGACCTTGAGTAATCAACACACTAATAAAATAAAATAATCAAAAAATCCTTGCTACCTACACCTTAGTGGCAGAACATTAAAAGACCTACTTAGTAGGTAGATTTTCTGCTTGATCCAAGGAACGCCAGAACTAGAAATGCTTGTGAGGTCGATTAACCGTTAATCAGGGCCCGAATTCTGCTATTTCAATGCTCAAAAATGATTCTAATCACGGTAGATATCCCGTAAGTACTATTAAAAAGGTGGTAAACAACCGTGAAAGTTTAAAACAGTGTTTGTGTCATTATGGTTCATGAATGGTACCATAATGACAGAATTTGACACCAATGGTAGTCTACAAACCATAAGTAACTTATTAGTGTCAAAATCTGTCATTACGGTACCATTCATGAACCATAATGACACAAACACTGTTTTAAACTTTCACGGTTGTTTACCACCTTTTTAATAGTACTTACGGGATATCCCGTAAGTACTATTAAAAACATAATGCAAAAAATAACACAAGCAGTCTTCGGGGCCAGTTGTTATGGAAAAGTCAGCATTCGACCGAAGGAATGTGGTTCCACAACACATAACCCAAACAAATATGGGTGTCATTGTCACTCCTTCTAAATACATCAACTTAACTCACCTTTTCACCAGCTTTCACATTCTGCTTGACTATATACGGGATCCCCGGCACAGTTCCAAATATTGACGGCATCATGGCAGGAGCGAAAATCACTTTGACAGCTTGATTCGAGCAATTACAACCACTTTTGACTTCTTTTTCCTGGTGGCAACAACAGTGGTGACACTTTGACACACTATGACACTTTACAGTATTTTTTTCACAAGTTGAACTGTCAACTTGACAGGTCTGTGAGTTCTCTTTAACTGATTCGGTTGAATCGGGCGTTAGCGTTTTTTTCATGTCACAATTTTCGTCCAAATTAATTACGTTTTTTTGTTGAATAAATAGTTTTGGTTTTTTAAAGTCTTTGGGTAGTTCTAGCAAGGGGGTTTTTCTTTTTAATTCTTTGGGGGTCTCTAATAAGTAGGTTTTGTTTCTTGCTTCCGTGTTGTCTTTTGAAAAGGGATGCACCAGTAATGTCTTTCGGCTTTGTCCCGTATTTGAGGCCCCTGGCAGGGCCTCGGTTGGTGGTCTTGTGGCATCCAATTTGACAGATGTTGATGCAAGTTTTTGAAAAAAATTAGTATTTTTTTGAAATGGTTTTAAAGCGTTAATACATAAAATTATCAGTGTTATATGGTTTGATTTTAATTGTCTTGTTTTAACACTTCACTTATACTCACATAGTATTCACAATTAGTTTTTGATAGTGTATTGTTTATGATTTATATTTATTTTGCGGTCACTTTGGCGCACTGACAATTCTTTCCACAGTTTTGTAAATTAGGATGTGTCATTTATTTACATTTTACATCCAATCCTTCCAATTTAGGTAGGTATTAGTTTCAATACTCATTAGAATTATTTAATTTACATTTCGCAGTCTCTCCTTGGACAATTAGTAAACCTACTTCTCTCACTGGAAGGTGTTTATGTCACTTTTGATTTTACTTCCATGTTCTTTTTAATTTTTCCCCCACTAGACTTGGTCCTCAAATTCAACATTTAAATGATTTAATTTTAATCACCACCTAAGCTTTTAAAATGTCCACTGTAAAACAGCTTTAATTTAACACAGTCATTGTCTAATACATTATTCAAAGTACCCAGTAGACACCACCCAAACAATAAAGTTCACTGACCTTCAACTTGAACCACGTGATGTTTGTTTACAAACAAACAAATTCACAAACAAGTATTTGCACACAATTTCACGTCTTTCCACGCGCGACACCGGCATCAAAACCTCCACAAAAATTAACACCAAATCAGTCAGCAAGTTTTTTAAAAATTATCTTCAAAGGTCAGGAAATCTATAGACAACGTGAGATACGTCCGTGCGTCTCAAAGTTCAGGCTGAAACCGACTTGGAAGGAGGGGAGGAGGCGTGTTTCTAGGCGTGGCTAATAAGACACGCCTATCGAAGTGAATCCAAAAGTAGATCGTCTAGACATAACCAAGATGGCTGGTTATTTTAGTTCTTCACCATTTCATGAGAACTATTGGATACTAGGTGGTAGGACTTTCTGTAAAGTTCGTCTAGGTAGATACCATCGCTTTGTCTCTGCCTCCAAGAAGTCATGTGCAAGCACTACTGCTTTGATTGGAAGGGCTGTAGCTAGTGACATTACAGGGCCTGAAGTCTGCTATTTCAATTGTGTCCTAATGGTCCATGATTCGTGCCATAGTGAATAGATTGGTGCGACAATTTAACGGGATCCCAAATAATGTCAGTATTGATTTATTTGCGGAGGACGTTCGCAAGTTTAGAAAGAATTTAGAAAATCCGTGATAATATTGTGTTTTATTTTTTTAATTTTTATATTTTATCGTTTTTTTTTATTATTTGTATTATTTTTACATTATTTTTATTTTTAATTCATTTAATTATTTCTGATCAGCTTTATTATTGTCTAGTAAAAATCCTATAATTTATAACTTTGATGTATTCCTAGCCTTCTCTTGATTGTTTTGAACAGCTGTTAAAATTCACTCCTTTTGTATTATGCATGCAGTCTTTACCTGTAACTGTGATGACACTTAGCAACGTTTCCTTGTGAATGTGTTATATAACCATGTGCGGTGTACATTATGTTGGTATTCATAATAAATAAATAAATAAATAAATAAATAAATAAATAATGACAGATTTTGACACTAATGGTAGTCTAAAATTAGACTACCATTAGTGTCAAAATCTGTCATTATATTATGGTACCATTCATAAACATCATAATAATTGAAATAGTAGACTTCGGGCTTCGGACATAATTACACAGACTAGCAATCTGATTACTAGACTGTGTGATGTCTCAGGATGACGTGCAAAGTGCAGTGTCACGCAAAAATTGTGACACTGCAACTGTTATAGGCGGCCGTGTCGCTTAACATCAGGTGAACGACCAGCTCGTCACGTTATTTTTTCTCATAAAATAATACTTTACGACTTGTTAGATCTAGATATTGCTAGAGGAACACTGGGTATGACTCAATTATTACCATAACTGCGGCTAACGATTCTTTGACAATTGAATAAATAAGTAAATTATAACCAAATAAAAAAAATTTTACAAACAAAAAAAGCTAATCATCCCTTTAATCTACCAACACTAAGAAGTTACCCTAGTGAAATAAAAAAAGATGTAAACCCACCCCTGCCACCCCAATTTGTCAAATTAAATAAAAATTTCCCGATCTTTGTCCCCGATTTAAATTCTAAGGGCGATCGGTGAAACGGAAAAATCAACAGCATCCTTCGAGAACAACGCAACTGCTTGGATATTGTAATTATTCAGAGTTAATGGTTCAGCGGGTTCCGTTCAAAAAGGAAAGTCGGAGTGCGAGTGCCAAGTGCGAGTCGGACTCGCGCATTAGCTGACGCGCCCGATAGGTCAGTTGGTAGTAGCCCTCTGCCTTTTGATCTGAGGGCTGTGGGTTCGATTCCTACCCAGGACATACAATTGTGTGATGAACATAGATGTTTTTTCTGTGTCTAGGTGTGATATTGTATTCTATGTAAGTATTTACAAAAAAAAGTATCTAAGTATTATATCAGTTATCTGGTTTCCATAGTACAAGCTATGCTTAGTTTGGGGCTAGATGGCGCTGTGTGAAATGTCCACACATATTTATTTATTGATTATGTGTTCCGTACCATTATACTTACTATATATTTAGCAGATTATTTTTTCATCATCATCATCTAATACTATAGTCCAGACATAAAATGAGTTCAAAAAATTACCTACGTTCGATATTTTAGTAATGTGTTATAGGCTGAAATAAAAATATTTGAATTTGAATTTGATACTTAGTGAACTACTACCTACAACTATACTGGGTCATGATCATCCTGAAAACATCCACTGCTGAACATAGGCCTCCCCCAGAGAGCGCCACTTTGAGCGGCTGCTCGCCTCTTGCATCCATCAGATCCCCGCGGCTTTCATCAATGTGGCCTGCCCATTGCCATTTGAAGTTGCTAATTCTAAGAGCTATATCGGTCACCTTAGTTCTGCAAATCTCATTTCTACCTACTACTAGCTAGGTATCCGATTTTCGTCACTGGGTTTAGTTAACCCTTTGCCCTCTAACTGTCGTATTTCACCATAACTGCTAATTAGTTTGACCCCGGTTTAGGTAAGCTCCGGTTACTTTAGACCGGTCGTTTACTTTTATAGCGCGGTTTAGTATGAACCGGCCCCGAGGGGTAGGTAAGTATGGGTACTTGGTGTGAAGTGATATTATACAGCCCAGTGATCTAAGACTGCTTTTAAATAAAGCATTAAAAACCGCCGGAGCCGATGGATGCAGGAGGCGAGCAGCCGCTCTAAGTGGCGCTCCCGGGGGGAGGCCTATGTTCAGCAGTGGACGTCTACAGGCTGTTAATGATGATGATGATGATGGTGATGATGATGATGATGATTTGGACTGTTTATAGGTCATCGCGGCCAGTCGGTAAGTACCTATACAGTCCAGTTTTTTTGCAGCTAGTAGTATTGAGGCTGTAGGTAGTAGTTACATTATTGTCTTAAATAGTTAAAAAAGTCACCTGTGACCTGAGAAAAATTGTAATAAAAATCCGGTTTCCTCACTATTGTCTTCCATTCACTGCTGATTATTGACAGCCTCTGTGGTGTGGTGCTTAGCAGGTCGGCACATAACCCGAAGGCGGCCGATTCTATTCCCGCGACAGGACAAGTATTTGTGCACAGGGAAGAAGCGCAAACGCTTGTTCTGTGTCTGTGTGTTGTGGGAGCATGTTATCCTAGTTAGGGTCCGGGATCTAAGTATGTGATCGTTGGGCGTTATTTTGCGGACCAGTACCTAATGCAATGTTTTTCTGATGATAGTTTTTACTAGAACACGGATGATTACTTACAAAAATGAATCTAGAACACAGATCGTTGCGTTACTTTTCGATCGTTCATTCAGGGCCCGAAGTCTGCTATTTCAATTGTGTCATAATGGTTCATGAATGGTACCATAATGACAGGTTTTGACACTAATGGTAGACTACAAAACATAAGTAGACTACTATTAGTGTCAAAATCTGTCATTATGGCACCATTCATGAACCATTATGAGAGTTTTGGCGGAAACGCGGAAAAGTTCACGTCGTTGCATTGTATTATTTTTCAAAACTTGTGCTATTACCAGTGTTAATGTTTAAAATTGGTGGCGTTTTACGCATTAAGGGTTGAATTACGAGCATGAGTGTGGGCAAGTGATATAATGTGGTGAAACGTGATTTTTCGTGTTGCTTCCAAAACTCCATAGAAGCTTCTAGTAAAGTTGCCACCACTTTGCTGGAGCATGACTAACCCCCGTATTCTAAAACATTTCACCAAAAATTCTTCACTTGACTTCCACTTAACTTTGAGGGAAACTCAAGGTACATTGCGACATATCTTGAGATGACAGTTGCTTTGCTTCCCTCGTTTGAGAAAAATTGATTCAGAAATGTCAAGTTGATTATATCATTATAGATTATATGTAAATTAAAAATACCAAAACACAAAAATGAGGTTAACTCAAGGTTAAGTCGAGTGGAGTTATCTCATGGTAACGACTTAGAATATGGGGGTTAGACTGGACTATACTACACGATGAAAAATATAATACTTGACACTGGCTAAATACAATGTGTGGAGCCAAAATATAACAAAAAAAAACATTATGACACAAGTACAACAAAATGAAAACCACTTCGTTTGAAAGGATATACCTATAACACAGTCCGATAACCTACCCGCCCGCACCCCTTCAAAGTAAGACGATAAGTTAAGATTGGTAAGGGGTAAATTAGGGGTATGTTGGGGTAATGTCTACAACACGATGCGTGTGGCTGACGGCTTTGTCGAAGTTTGATGTAGGTCCTTTATAAAGGGACAGGGGGGGGGGGATAGATGAAACCATTTCGAGCTGTAGATACCATGTCCGGAGTCAGCAGTTTCAATTCCCGCGACAGGACAAGTATTTGTGCTTAGGAATAACCGGCTAAGTGCGAGTCAGACTTATCAAAAAATCACGTTTGTTGTATGCCCCTTAAATAAATATTTTATTGTTTTTTAGTAAGTTTAGCGGCAACAAAATACATCATCTGTAAAAATTTCGATCTATTCTCAGTTCCATTGATTGAACTACTGAGATTTTTTATACACATTAGTTCAATTAAATATTTTGATTGAACTCAACTGTCTATCAGGGTTCATGAGATACAGCCTGGTGACCGACGGAGAGATAGACAGCGGAGCCTTGGTAATAATAGGGTTCGCTTTACCCTTTGGGTACGGAACCCTAAAAAGCGCAAATACATTATTGTGTGTGGGTGTTGTGGGAGCATGGCCCTAGTAGTTCCTGGTTCCCTAGATACAGGGGATCCTAGGGGTTCGATAAATTTAGGGTCCAGGGGGTTTCTACACCCAAAACAAAAATCAACAATGCAGTTTTATCGTTTATTTAAATAAATAAATAACAACAATACAAAGTTATAGGCTATTAAATGCATAGAGTTACTTATACCTAGCTTAGTAACCTAAGGGAATAAATTATTAAAAAGCGCAGCAAATAGGTACATACTAATCATAGAAGCAACATTAATGACATAGAATAGGTGAAATAAGGGATATTCCCAATAGTCTCACTAGTAGAACTACTGGGAAAATATTCCTAGTAGTAACTAGTAGGTACTATAAGTCTAATGGTAATTTCCTTCCCACTAGACTTACTGTTTAGCCACTGAGGAACTGAATTCCCGGTGTAGAGCTTTTTTTTTACGACTGTAGAATGTTTAAACGCTTGTTATGTTTTAACCGACTTCAAAGTGGAGTGTTCTCTGTTCCGTGGTATTTTTTAAAGATAAAAGATAAACGATAAAGATAAATGTATTAGCTAAACATGAGTATATAATGTACACAAAATCATGAAATGATGCCGCACAAAAGATATTAAAGTATTTAGCCGTCACATCATGTTTCGCCAAAATTGGCGTGCAAAAAATGAGAGATGCAATTCAATAAAAAGTACCTACATAGAATAACAGTCAATTAATTCTTAAAAAAGTTAGTATAATTAAAAATTCCTAAATAAAATATTGTTACAGTTTATACACTTGGTCATCTTAACAAAATTATATAATTATGTCAAAAACTATAATAATAATAATAATAATAATAATAATAATAATAGTCAACAAGTAAAAATTATAAATCCAAACAAAGGTCCGCACCATCACAGTTACCTAAAACTTGTCATTAAGAAATTCATTAATTGTGTAATAATATTTGTCAATCAATAGTTTTTTTAGATGCTTTTTATCACCTTTGAACTTTATTTTTATTTAAATGAGGCGTTTTATAAAAAGAAATACATAGTTCCGCTTCTGCTACTAGATGGCGTAGTAACCACGTATTTCAAAGCTTTCAAACCAGTAGGTAGTACGAGTTTTGAAATACGTGAACACGCGCGAATCCATTTAAAATTTGTACTGCCATTTTTAGTTCATCAACGTGTCCGCTAGGGGCGCTAGGGGCGCTGCAGAGGAATGTATGGGAGAAAAGGGAGAAAACGTAATCGAATCAAGTTTTAGTAAACTATCGAAACTCGTCCTAGGAGTACTAAGTACAAGGAAATGGTAAATTCAGTTGAGTGGATCACAGAGTACATTTTGAATTTGTAGATAGAAATCCATTTATGCCTTCCATAAAATAAGGAAAAGATACTAAGCGCTCTCGGTAATGTATTACATAATACTTTACATACTCGTTTGAGAATACTATCCTAATCCTTATAATATTATTACCATAGGATCGATTTGGTAAGAGAGCCGTGCAGTTTCATGCCTGGGACCCCATCGGTGGTACCCCGGGTGGTTCATCCGTGGGAGATACAGTAAGAACTATCAACAATAACATAATAATTATAAATATAATATATTCATGGTTTTCTTTATGTGGAATGTATGTACATATTTATTTACAAAAAATAGGAGGGACTCCGAGCACCGTACCCCGTCGCCGCAGCCGGGGCCACCTGGCGTGGCCGGGCTGACGCGACCCCGCAGCCCGTCGCCGCAGCTCTCCTTTCCAACTAGGGTGCCTAGCACCGCTGGATCGTCATCGCCGCTAACTACGCAGTGCGATTGAACCTTCGGGACCCTCCGTAAGTATTTTTGTTAGTCACCCAGATCATGTTTTTCCACAGGTTCGTTGTTATTATATACAAATATGTATTTTAGGCGTAGATGAAGCGCCGATGATTTCCCGGCGACCCAGGGCCAGCAGTCCACTTGGGTAAGTTCTTCCAAAATGTGTTCACCTTATATAGCTATTGTTTTATATGTTCCACATATTTTTACTGGCTGGCTGGTAATTATGATAACCACATCAATATCTTTATTTTTTAGTGTCGATGTCGCTGAGTGCAGCCGCCGCACGTCGCAGGAGCAGCGCCGTCCACTCCTGGAGTCGGAGGATGTTCTCTTCAATGGTAAGTGTAAACAACAAGCCTCGATTGTTATTGGACATCACCTCCTGAGAGACCCCAGTCGTCGGATAGGTAACAATCTGTATTTTTTTCAGACCCTTACGTACGAGAACAACTCACTATTCAGGAGTGGATGGACAACGTAAGTGACGACTGCGTAAGTATAGGCGCGAGCGAAGCGGACGATATCACGAGCGAAGCGATTCATATCGCGGATCCGGGAATGTGGGTGCGAAGCGAAGCGATAGATTTCGCGAGCGAAGAGCCAGCCGTTCTCCCTGACAATATCCCACCGGAGCAGTTACAGTACCTGCAAACGGAGGACGCAAACGCTGACCGACTGGTACGAAGCCTACTTAACGAGCTTGACTTTGAATGGACGCATGACCGCACTGCGTTTCTCGGGCAGCGTGAAGACTTTGTAGGTCCATCTGGACCTACATTCACTGTTGAACAGACACATCAACCTTTGGACATATTCACTAAGTTTTATGACGACAAGATTTTGGACCTTATAGTCCGGGAAACAAACCGGTGTCGCTCGCACCTGATGACGAGAATGAGCACACGAGTGCGTACGTCTGACATGAGGTAGACAGATAGGTCGGAGATACTCATATTTCTGGGTATTTTCCAGGGAGTGGCTCCATTGCCTGTAGAAGGGGAATATTTCAACGAGCATCTCACGATGCCTTATTTGAAGACTTTAACGCCATACGGACGGTTCGTGATTTTACTGCCCGTTGCTCAGACAGCCAGACGGAAAATAATAATAAGGTCCGGAAGCTAGGACCTTTGCTGGACCTTCTTTTAGCAAGGTTCCAAAGGTTATACCTTCCGTCGAGGGACATCGCGATTGACGAATCGCTGCTAAAATGGCACGGGCTAAACTTCGCGCAAAAAATTGCAACGAAGGCTGCCAAAGTCGGTATAAAATCGTACGAGCTGCGCGACAAAACGGTCAAACGGCCTAATGCAAGTAAAAGAAAAATTTGTAAATCTTAGTGAAGAAACTGAATGTAATTATAACGTTAGAGAGTTAAAATAGGATGTCTAATGTATCTAAGTGTATGTACTAGGCCAGACATCACCTTTGCATCTAATAGTTTAAGTCAATACAAGGTGACCTTGAATTGGCTATTCATGGCAAAAAAATCCTAATAATCAGAATAAATATTGACGAATAAACAAGTTTTCCAATAACTTATCATATAACTCGTTATGGAGAAAATATGTATTGTACATTAGACAAGCTTATCCCGATGTGATTTTTGTTGTAAGCACAAAGTCAGCAATCCAACAAAAGATTTCATTAAGCCTTTCATAGGGCCTTGATAGAGGAAAAAAGAGTTTTTTTTTTTGGAGGAAGCAAATGTCTTGCTATTTGTAGAGTTAAAGGTGAGATTCATAACCTAGGTATAACACCAAGCGACAGAATGAGCCAGTCTATGAAAATGAGGACCAGTCAGCTGCAGTATCTAACGATGCTAGAGTTCATGGAAAATGGAAAAGTAAATACCTACCCGCTTTCCTGGGCTTGTAAGAAAAAAATAGACTTAATATTAGTAAAATATTCATTGCAAAACTGTCTATAACAGCCAGTTCAAATCTAGACGAATTAAACAGGTTTTCCAAAAAGTTATCATGTAATTCCTAATGGAGAAAATAATTATGTATTGTACATTAAACAAACTTATGATTGACCCTATTGCTAAGTCCGTTTGTCTGTCCTCTGTTTTTATTTTATTTTACTTTATGTTTTTTGTGATTTATAGAATGGAAAATCAAGATTTCACAGTGGAGGCGGGGGCATCCGCAGCAAGGTGATTATGGCTCCCTTTTGTGTGTTATGTTTAATAATATTAATTGTAACTATCTCAATCGTCTAGTAAAATAATTTATTCAATTTTATTTCTTGATAGTTTGCCGACAACGAGTGGGGGACGCAGCCGTGGGCGTGGGCGTGGTGGTGCGCTTGCACCGACCACGTCTGCCGCTAAGTAATCCGCTAAAACTTTCATTCTGTGTTAATAAATTAGGTACACTTAGGATATATTATAATGCATTGATATGCAATTTCTTTTCATCGATGACTAGGCTAACGTTTTACCACAATCTCATCTCACAATAAAAAATATAATTTATGCTATTTCATTTTTTTTATAGTTTGCCGGCAACGGAGGAGAGTGGAGGGCGCAACCGTGGGCGTGGGCGTGGGGTGGATGTGGACGTGGACGAGGGCGTGCTAGCGCTCGCGGTGGTGCACTTGCGCCGACCACGTCTGCTGCTAAGTAATCATACTTTTATTCTATGTTGACAAATTAGGTACAGTATAAAATATATGCAATTAACTCATCTCCATCATAGAATCACCATTTAAACCATGCTTTGTATTTCTTCTAGTTTGCCGCCAACGCCACAGGAGCTTGACCTGCAGGCCATCCTGACGAGGTAATAATGCTATGGTATCATTTTGTCGCGTTTATGGCATTTTTGTGTAAAATGTCCTAAAAGTGTAACTTTTTGTAGGGATCTGGAACAGCGCCGCCATGCTACCCGAGAAACCAATCGATCTGTGGGCGACTTACTAAAACACGTTAAGATGGATTACTCTGCGCGCAAGCGTAGCAAACAGGGCTCGTTTTTCGTGTCACCGGATTCACAGACCCTTAAGCGCTCTCGGTAATGTATTACATAATACTTTACATACTCGTTTGAGAATACTATCCTAATCCTTATAATATTATTACCATAGGATCGATTTGGTAAGCCGTGCAGTTTCATGCCTGGGACCCCATCGGTGGTACCCCGGGTGGTTCATCCGTGGGAGATACAGTAAGAACTATCAACAATAACATAATAATTATAAATATAATATATTCATGGTTTTCTTTATGTAGAATGTATGTACATATTTATTTACAAAAAATAGGAGGGACTCCGAGCACCGTACCCCGTCGCCGCAGCCGGAGCCATCTGGCGTGGCCGGGCCGACGCGACCCCGCAGCCCGTCGCCGCAGCTCTCCTTTCCAACTAGGGTGCCTAGCACCGCTGGATCGTCATCGCCGCTAATTACGCAGTGCGATTGGACCTTCGGGACCCTCCGTAAGTATTTTTGTTAGTCACCCAGATCATGTTTTTCCACAGGTTCGTTGTTATTATATACAAATATGTATTTTAGGCGTAGATGAAGCGCCGATGATTTCCCGGCGACCCAGGGCCAGCAGTCCACTTGGGTAAGTTCTTCCAAAATGTGTTCACCTTATATAGCTATTGTTTTATATGTTCCACATATTTTTACTGGCTGGCTGGTAATTATGATAACCACATGCATTTCTTTATTTTTTAGTGTCGATGTCACTGAGTGCAGCCGCCGCACGTAGCAGGAGCAGCGCCAGCCACTCCTGGAGTCGGAGGATGTTCTCTTCAATGGTAAGTGTAAACAACAAGCCTCGATTGTTATTGGACATCACCTCCTGAGAGACCCCAGTCGTCGGATAGGTAACAATCTGTATTTTTTTTAGACCCTTACGTACGAGAACAACTCGCTATTCAGGAGTGGATGGACAACGTAAGTGACGACTGCGTAAGTATAGGCGCGAGCGAAGCGGACGATATCACAAGCGAAGCGATTCATATCGCGGAGCCGGGAATGTGGGTGCGAAGCGAAGCGATAGATTTCGCGAGGAAAGAGCCAGCCGTTCTCCCTGACAATATCCCACCGGAGTAGGTACAGTACCTGCAAACGGAGGACGCAAACGCTGACCGACTGGTACGAAGCCTACTGACCGAGCTTGACTTTGAATGGACGCATGACCGCACTGCGTTTCTCGGATAGCGTGAAGACTTTTTAGGTCCATCTGGACCTACATTCACTGTTGAACAGACACATCAACCTTTGGACATATTCACAAATTTTTTGACGACGATTTTTTGGACCTTATAATCCGGGAAACAAACCGGTGTCGCTCGGACCTGATGACGAGAATGAGCACACGAGTGCGTACGTCTGACATGAGGTAGACAGATAGGTCGGAGATACTCATATTTCTGGGTATTTTCCAGGGAATGGCTCCATTGCCTGTAGAAAGGGAATATTTCAAAGAGCATGGGTATCTCACGATGCCTTATTTGAAGAGTTTAATGCCATACGGACGGTTCGTGATGTTGAAGAGACTACTTCATTTTACTGACCGTAGCTCGGACAGGCAGACGGAAATAATAATGAAATCCGGAAGCTTTGCTGGACCTTCTTTTAGTAAGGTTCCAAAGGTTATACCTTCCGTCGAGGGACATCGCGATTGACTAAAATGGCACGGACGGCTAAACTTCGCGCAAAAATTTGCGACGTAGGCCAATGTTGGTATAAAATCGTACGAGCTGTGCGAGTCCAAAACGGTCAAACGGCCCAATGCAAGTAAAAGAAAACTTTGTAAATCTTAGTGAAGAAGCTGAGTGTAATTATAACTTTAGAGAGTTAAAATAGTATGTCTAATGTATCTAAGTGTATGTACTAGGCCAGACATCACCTTTGCATCTAATAGTTTAAGTTAATACAAGGTGACCTTGAATTGGTATGTTATCCCGAAATGGGGGGACTGGGACCATGATACCCTACAAGTTGTGAGAGCCTTACTTGAAACTGGGTGTTTCAAAACCTTCATGGTAAAAAATAAATCCACTCGCAAAATTGCACGTGCGATCACTACGCGAGTTAACAAGATACTATAAATTCATTTCTAAGCACAGGTCGTTAAACTCATTTATGCGCACTCGGTCAAGGACGAAGTTCAACCACCCAGCTGCCCTAAGGCTATTTTCGAACGTAAACTTTACATGACATTTCTTCAATGAAAAAATATTAATTTAGTAAAGTCGTAGAAGAAACATTGTCTACCTTGGGGTGTAGATTAACCCCCTTTCGGGATAACATACTAATTCAAGGTCACCTTGTATAATAACTGTTATAATAAAAGTCATTCGTTGGCAGCCAAGAGGATCCTTCGCTATTTAGCTAAGACGCTAAGTAGATCATGGTCTAGTTTTCTATAAATGTAAAAGTTTTGATCTAAAAGCATTTGCAGATAAAGGTTTTGCGAATGGTCCTGTTGATAGAAAACGTTTTTCTGGTTATGTTATAAAGTTACGCTGTCATACTGTAAATTGGGAAAGTAAAAAGCAAAGGTGCGTTGCAATGTCTAGTACTGAATCTGAGCTGTATGCTATCAGTGATGCATGTAAAGACATTTTGTTTATTAGTGGTTTTGGTATGAGAGATTTTGATTAGGAAAGGTTTTCTTACTGTCTATGTTTAGATTACGTTTGTGTCTCTGACAGTTCTGTCTCTCTATGTTTCCGCCTCCTACTTGCATTGCAATGCACCTAATTTTCATGATAATAAAATTATTATCTCCTGCATATCTTTGTGATTCGAACAACAACGTCGTACGCCCACTGATTCCGAGCAACAACCACTACGTGGGAGAGGCGCCAACTAGACACAGGAGGGCATTGCAAAAAATCGCGTACGCGGTATATGTGCAATCAATACCAAATATCGCTGTGCTTGGCTACTTGCTTTGAACAGTATCACCGCCAACGTGCGGGATAATTTAATAAAAATTGGATGTTCTCTACTTCGAAATTTTTCCGTTTTTGCACTTCGCCCGCACACATCGTTTTTGCGACAGAAGCACTAGCGAAGCGAGATTCCGCGAACGAAGCAATATTCCGTGAGCGGAGCGAGATTCCGCGAGCGAAACAAGTTTTAAAACACGGTAAATAAATCACGGAGTGATAAGCTTTTAAAGTTTCTACAGAAGGCATCTCCCTCGTGACGTCACATGCCAAAGAGATTGTATGAAAAGCTACCACAGCTTAGTAATGAGGTATTATGAACGCTCACTAGCCGTTTGAGCTATCTCTTTCTATTCCGGTTTTTAAAATGCTTGTAACTTTGTCGTTTTTTGAGATATTTTTGCTTTTGAGGAATAATTTAATTTATGCAAAAAAAAAAATTTTAGTCATCATGCCTATTATGTAGTAAAAATAAGATCATGTGCTTATTTTATTGTTTATTATCGCACAGACCAATAATTACTAATTTGTCCGTAGCTAGCCTACCAAGTTACCTCCTCTACTAAAGGGAAATAGGTATAGGTTTTAGTGAAAAAAATCATATAAAGTGCCGCTCGTCAAGTCCACAGATTAGAGAAAAAAATTACTATACTGTGGATAAGTCGTTGGTACAATTCCTTTTTTATCTTATTTCTGACTATCTAGACAAAAAATATACATGATACCAGATAGCCTGAAGTATAAGGCATTGTATTCTTAAAATAAGTTTAGATCTATATTCTTGAAATTCAAGCAAATATGATTTTTTACTAAAACCTATACCTATTTCCCGCAAAGAAGGCTTTAAAAAAAGAGGCTAAACTAGAAAGTATAAGATATTTTCTAGTTTAGCTGATCTAAAAAGAAAAATGTTTATTAATGCAGAAGAAGGAGAAATTCTTGCTAATATTGAATCTACGAATAAAGACTTTCTTAAAAGATTTCTTGGAACTGAAAACCAACGTAAGCAATACTCTAGTGCACTACGTAAATTTGCATGAAGTCTCCATTTATTAGTCCAAAAACTTATTTATTTGTGCGCAAACAATTCTACACCTGCTTACCCCATCCTAAAACTTTATATAACTGGTATAAAGTAATTGACTGTGAGCCAGGGTTCACGCAAGAAGCATTAGAGGCCATTAAAACTTTAGTAAATAAATCGTTAAATACACTAATAAAAAAAGCCAAATTAAAAAACTGTATTGTACATCAAGCTTATGTATTCATGGCAAAAAAATCCTAATAGTCAGAATAAATATTGACGAATAAACAAGTTTTCCAATAACTTATCATATAATTCGTTATGGAGAAAATATGTATTGTACATTAGACAAGCTTATCCCGATGTGATTTTTGTTGTAAGCACAAAGTCAGCAATCCAACAAAAGATTTCATTAAGCCTTTCATAGGGCCTTGATAGAGGAAATAAGAATTTTTTTTGGAGGAAGCAAATGTCTCGCTATTAGGTGAGATTCATAACCTAGGTATAACACCAAGCGACAGAGTGAGCCAGTCTATGAAAATGAGGACCAGTCAGCTGCAGTGCTAGAGTTCATGGAAAATGGAAATACCTACCCGCTTTCCTGGGCTTGTAAGAAAAAATTAGACTTAATATTAGTAAAATATTCAATGCAAACTGTCTATAACGGCCAGTTTAATTTTTTTTTATAAGAAAAAAAAGTTTAAGTGTTCAAATCTAGACGAATTAAACAGGTTTTCTAAAAAGCTATCATGTAATTCCTAATGGAGAAAATAATAATTTTTTGTACATTAAACAAGCTTATGATATTCATGGAAAAAGTGTCCTAATAGCCAGTATAAACCTTGACGAACAAACAAGTTTTCCAACCACTTATCATACAATTCCTAATGGAGAACTGTATTGTACATCAAGCTTATGTATTCATGGCAAAAAAAATCCTAATAGTCAGAATAAATATTGACGAATAAACAAGTTTTCCAATAACTTTAGACAAGCTTATCCCGATGTGATTTTTGTTGTAAGCACAAAGTCAGCAATCCAACAAAAGATTTCATTTAGCCATTCATAGGGCCTTGATGGAGGAAATAAGAGTTTTTTTTTTAAAGGAAGCAAATGTCTCGCCATTAGTTGGTGATTGGCTTGTTGGCCATTAGGTGAGATCCATAACCTAGGTATAACACCAAAGAGTGAGCCAGTCTATGAAAATGAGGACCAGTCAGCTGCAGTATCTAACGATGCTAGAGTTCATGGAAAATGGAAAAGTAAATACCTACCCGCTTTCCTGGGCATGTAAGAAAAAATTTAAACGTAAGAGTTGAAAAAAAATGTTGTGACCAATACAGGGAAATTTTCTGAATAGCTCTAACTTGAAAAGAACGATATCTGTAAATATTAGAGAAACATAATGGCAAAAATTACCGGAATTTAACTGTTTTAATTTTTCCAATAATTGGTAGCAGACCGAGAGGCTTATCGTCCAGCAGTGGGCTGATACAGGCTGATGATAATAATGACGCCAGCGTGGACCTCAAATACCAAAAGCTGTCCATGTATTTGTTAAAAAGGAAACCGGGCATTCAATTGTACATAAAAGTGTTTATTAGACTGTTATATTCCAGCATACTCTCGCACATAATGAACCTGATACACCGGATGTACCGCACCATGGACCATCGGGAGTTCAGGTATAAATTAGCCGAGGGTTTGTATAGGAAACGGGGCATCAAATGGTACCTAAATAAAGGTGTTAACACTAGAATTCATAGTCAAGGTGGGGGCTCTTCTAGGGGATGAGTCAGGCGATGTGTGGCGAAGTCTAGTTTTATGCATTTCATAAACAAAATTAAGTATTCCCCAATCTGACAATTCTGACATTGTCAAAGGCAGGATGCTATGAAAGTGAAATAAGAATGGATTCAACATTCAACCTCTATGTGAAATTTGAATGATAATTTTTTGGGGCATTGTTCACCCCTTGACTATGAATTCCACTGTAAGTCTTATGAAAGAATCTTCTCCGATTTGGGACCCCTACGCGAGTAGGCAATATTCTTTTAGTGACGAAATCCATTTTCAGCTGGTAGGTTAGGTATACAAACAAAACATGAGATAATGGGCAGACTCAAATCCACAAAAACTTCACCAGAAACTTCTGAAGTCATTGCACATCCCTAAAACAACGGTGTGCTAGACTTCATGGAAAATGAAAAAGTAAGCACCTACCCCTTTCCTGGGCTTGTAAGAAAAAATTAAGAGTAAAGTTGAAAAAAAAATTGTGACCTAACAAGGAAATTTTTATCAAGGAAGTGAACGATATTTGCAAGTATTAGAGAAACATAATGGCAAAAATGACATCGTTGAGGTGGCAGGCATGTCATGCCGGGCTAGGATGCGCACCGTGAGATAATTTTGTCGTAAAACGGGACACCCATCCGACTTATAGTTTCCGAGATCCGTTGACCTGTTCGATCTCGGAGACGACTTTCTGGTAATGTCAGATTTTTCCCGGGGTCACGTGACCGATCCCTATACAGCCTCGTACTCACTTTACATAGAGAAAGTAACTTGTTTGTGTGACTGATCTGCAATGCTGAACAATTCTGAACTACAAGTTGTGGATTCGATTTCCACCCACAACAAAAATTTGTGTGATGAATATTGATGTCTGGGCACAGATTTGTGTGTTGGGTGTTATATTGGATTCTAAAAATGTTGAATTTAAAAACAAAAAGTATGTAAATATTGTATTAATTTTATTATGGTCTTCATAGTACAAGCCTTGCTTAGTTTAAGGCTAGAGCGGCACCACAGCCGGTGTGTGAATATCCACAGATATTTATTTATTATTTATAGTGCAAAACATAAATTATATACACATGGAGAAAGTAGTAGTAGCACCTATTATTCATTTTAGGATCTACCAATAAGTTATGATGGCCGGGAGGACAGCCCACGGTAGGGCTGGCGGCGGACACGCAACGGATACGCGGCGGTCGCACGGCGGCGTGCGGTGGCGGTTCAGGGGCGATGTTAGTGCAAGGATCGTGCAACAAAAGCCGGAGCCACGCGCACAGACGGTCCTTGCGGGGGAGAAGGGAACATGCAGGTCTGAGGGAGTGAGGATCGTGCAACAAAAGCCGGAGCCACGCGCACAGACGGTCCTTGCGGGGGAGAAGGGAACATGCAGGTCTGAGGGAGTGAGGATCGTGCGGCAAAAGCCGGAGCCACGCGCACAGATGGTCCTTGCGGGGGAGAAGGGAACATGCAGGTCTGAGGGAGTGAGGATCGTGCGGCAAAAGCCGGAGCCACGCGCACAGATGGTCCATGCGGGGGAGAAGGGAACATGCAGGTCTGAGGGAGTGAGGATCGTGCGGCAAAAGCCGGAGCCACGCGCACAGATGGTCCATGCGGGGGAGAAGGGAACATGCAGGTCTGAGGGAGTGAGGATCGTGCGGCAAAAGCCGGAGCCACGCGCACAGATGGTCCATGCGGGGGAGAAGGAAACATGCAGGTCTGAGGGAGTGAGGATCGTGCGGCAAAAGCCGGAGCCACGCGCACAGATGGTCCATGCGGGGGAGAAGGGAACATGCAGGTCTGAGGGAGTGAGGATCGTGCGGCAAAAGCCGGAGCCACGCGCACAGATGGTCCTTGCGGGGGAGAAGGGAACATGCAGGTCTGAGGGAGTGAGGATCGTGCGGCAAAAGCCAGAGCCACGCGCACAGACGGTCCTTGCGGGGGAGAAGGGAACATGCAGGTCTGAGGGAGTGAGGATCGTGCGGCAAAAGCCGGAGCCACGCGCACAGATGGTCCTTGCGGGGGAGAAGGGAACATGCAGGTCTGAGGGAGTGAGGATCGTGCGGCAAAAGCCGGAGCCACGCGCACAGATGATCCTCGCAGCGGGAGCGGGGTCGGGTTGCGACGAGGGGTAATCGTGCCAGCACCAGCCCGAAGCCACGCGCACAGAAAGCTACCCCGTTAGTTAGTATGGAACACGGGTTAGGGCGATTTGCTAGAAACTTGTATTGCGCGGGGGACTGGTGCAGTCGGCTACACGTCCGTATGCCGCGGAAGCCTCGAGCAAATGCCTCCCTCGCCGCGGCCGGCGCGGGTTTATATAACAGCGGTGAGACGCGGTGCGCGGCGTGCGTGCGGTACCGGCGGGCAGGCGGTAATACCCTACATCCCGCCAAGATGATTGTTGAGTCTATATAGTAAGATTCGATCAATATTCAAGTATTCAGTTAAGCCTATTTAAACTAGATGGCGCTAGTGGAAAGATTAGCTCGCGGTGGTGTTTTGTTCGTAGCAATTAAGTACATTTGTTAAAAACATGTTTCATTGGAATTTTCTTGGAGTAAAGAAACCTTATGGTATCTCGAAATAAGGCTTTCATTTCCCGGGTGTTTTTGGCTTGTTGGACCTTTCGCGCCGCGCTCGAACAATGATAAACATCAAAAAATTGATCATATATAACATGCAAATGATTTTTTTTTAATCATACGTAATATGCAAATGATTTTTTTTTTTATCTTATTTTATTTAGAGGCTTTTACCCATTCTGGTATGCCAGCCCCATCGTATCCTAACCTAGTTTACACAAATCATAGTAAGTATGTATGCAAAAGCGTCTCACTTATGCAAAAGAATATCAAATAATGAAATTGCAACATTGGTACTAGGATTCGCTAATAATGTTATATAAAAACCAACATCATATTTGTTTAAACCATGGAGCTAATAAAAAAAGAAGGAGGGAATCCCGTCTGATCCGAAACTGAAGCACCCTTAGGAAGCCGGAACGCTTCGTATGTACGAGCGGGGCACGCACACACTCACATCATAGGAAGCCGATCGCCATACTTTCATCTGACACACATATGTAATATGTCCGCCATTTTGGGCTTCAGTTCGATGTCAATCAAAACTCAATCCTTCTTTTTTTTATTCATCCATGGTTTAAACTATATTTTTGCATAAGTGACTCCCTTTCCGTACTAAACCTATTACATTCCATTAATAAGTGATGGACATCTTCGACGGTCCCACATACTTCACAATTAGGCGAGTTAACTTTTTTCATTAGGAAACCAAATTTGTTGGAAGGTAGTGTCCTGAACGTAACCTATGAGCTAAAACTATGTAAAATCTACTTATCTTACCATCTACAAACCATGGTATACGACTCCTCGTATACCATGGTTTGTAGACACTGGATCGTTTTATACCAAATTCCCTTTTCCTTGCTTCTTTCATCAAAATACTCTTTAAAATAGTCAAAACATAGTTTCTTCCCGTAAAATATCTGTTCTGTGAAGTGAGGGTTGATGTTAAAATATGTTCCGTCTAAACCAGCCAATTTTGCCAATCTGTCAGCCTCCTCGTTGCCTTTAATACCGATATGTGACGGAACCCATTGCAATTTCAGATGTGCCCCATTGCTTACGATATGATGTAATATGCAAATGATGTAAGTAATTACCTACCTATGTATTTTAATCATAAGTATTTTAAATAAAAATGCGCGCTTAGGTCTGCTTCTGAGAATAAGACCATCTCGGGGCCACCCCATCCATCTCTATCCGCTTTCGCCGTAAGGGAGTAAGGTATCTTTAGAATGGGCAGCTGCATTCTCATCTGCGATCATCAACCGGCGTGGATGATTGAATGTTTCAAAGCATATGATTCTGATAAGCATCCTGGTGAGGCGCTATCGCATAACATTTATTAATATAGGTACCTATGTAAGATTTTTAAATAAATCGTTTTCATTCTTTTAAATTCACCCGCTTTTTCGCCGGTCGATAATTGGAGCCCGTAGCGCTGCATGAGCCAATGGTGTCCGAGGACATCCTTGGAAATCCGCTAGATGGCGTCAGCTGTCATAACGCGACGATAACTTTGAACGTCAACCGCTCTCCGCTCGAGTTCCTCGAAATTGTGATTTTTAATCCTGTGGACTCTTCATTTTTGCGCAAACCTAATATCTAATTTGAACTGTGATTGCTGTGCTGTACCTGTGAGGTGTGAAATCGCCGATACGAACTGCTTAGCTCGTGCTGGAGAACTTTTTCACCAGCTCGCACTTGGGCTGGATTGGCTGATGCTGTTCCCTCAGGAGGACCTAGGATCTGTATGAGGGCATCTGAGGTAAGTGCAGTCATCGAGCTTCTTATTTTCGACCGGCATTTGTTTTCCCGTGTAATTCGCAGTTTTCATTTAGATAGGTACCTACTTACGCTATAAAACCAGTAGTAATCCTACACCCCTGGAAGGGCTATTTACACGCCCCTCCACATCCAAAGTATTATTTTATGGTTCTGGCACAGGGCTTATAATTCTGGTTCAGGGCTATACTCAGCAGTAAACGACGTATTCAAGCTGTTCATGTTGATAAAAAAAAACTTGTGTATGGATTGAGTGGTTTTCTTTGATCAAATAAAAACAATATTTTACAGTTATGGAGATAAACAGGAACGCGGTGAAGGTGGTAGTACCTACGGCAGTGGCGGTGCAAAAAGTCGTGGGCGAGGGCAGACCCAGGAGAGAGGCAGTCGCGGGCGAGGGCGGACCCAGGAGAGAGGCAGTCGCGGGCGAGGGCGGACCCAGGAGAGAGGCAGTCGCGGGCGAGGGCGGACCCAGGAGAGAGGCAGTCGCGGGCGAGGGCGGACCCAGGAGAGAGGCAGTCGCGGGCGAGGGCGGACCCAGGAGAGAGGCAGTCGCGGGCGAGGGCGGACCCAGGAGAGAGGCAGTCGCGGGCGAGGGCGGACCCAGGAGAGAGGCAGTCGCGGGCGAGGGCGGACCCAGGAGAGAGGCAGTCGCGGGCGAGGGCGGACCCAGGAGAGAGGCAGTCGCGGGCGAGGGCGGACCCAGGAGAGAGGCAGTCGCGGGCGAGGGGGGACCCAGGAGGCAGTCGCGGGCGAGGGCGGACCCAGGAGAGAGGCAGTCGCGGGCGAGGGCGGACCCAGGAGAGAGGCAGTCGCGGGCGAGGGCGGACCCAGGAGAGAGGCAGTCGCGGGCGAGGGCGGACCCAGGAGAGAGGCAGTCGCGGGCGAGGGCGGACCCAGGAGAGAGGCAGTCGCGGGCGAGGGCGGACCCAGGAGAGAGGCAGTCGCGGGCGAGGGCGGACCCAGGAGGCAGTCGCGGGCGAGGGCGGACCCAGGAGAGAGGCAGTCGCGGGCGAGGGCGGACCCAGGAGAGAGGCAGTCGCGGGCGAGGGCGGACCCAGGAGAGAGGCAGTCGCGGGCGAGGGGGGACCCAGGAGGCAGTCGCGGGCGAGGGCGGACCCAGGAGAGAGGCAGTCGCGGGCGAGGGCGGACCCAGGAGAGAGGCAGTCGCGGGCGAGGGCGGACCCAGGAGAGAGGCAGTCGCGGGCGAGGGCGGACCCAGGAGAGAGACAGTCGCGGGCGAGGGCGGACCCAGGAGAGAGGCAGTCGTGGGCGAGGGCGGACCCAGGAGAGAGGCAGTCGCGGGCGTGAGCGGACCCAGGAGAGAGGCAGTCGCGGGCGAGGGCGGACCCAGGAGAGAGGCAGTCGCGGGCGAGGGCGTACCCAGGAGAGAGGCAGTCGCGGGCGAGGGCGGACCCAGGAGAGAGGCAGTCGCGGGCGAGAGCGGACCCAGGAGAGAGGCAGTCGCGGGCGAGGGCGGACCCTGGAGAGAGGCAGTCGCGGGCGAGGGCGGACCCAGGAGAGAGGCAGTCGCGGGCGAGGGCGGACCCAGGAGAGAGGCAGTCGCGGGCGAGGGCGGACCCAGGAGAGAGACAGTCGCGGGCGAGGGCGGACCCAGGAGAGAGGCAGTCGTGGGCGAGGGCGGACCCAGGAGAGAGGCAGTCGCGGGCGTGAGCGGACCCAGGAGAGAGGCAGTCGCGGGCGAGGGCGGACCCAGGAGAGAGGCAGTCGCGGGCGAGGGCGTACCCAGGAGAGAGGCAGTCGCGGGCGAGGGCGGACCCAGGAGAGAGGCAGTCGCGGGCGAGGGCGGACCCAGGAGAGAGGCAGTCGCGGGCGAGGGCGGACCCAGGAGGCAGTCGCGGGCGAGGGCGGACCCAGGAGAGAGGCAGTTGCGGGCGAGGGCTGTGGTGACGTCATCATCATCGTAAGCTTCAGGGGATTAGTCATTGACGTCAACCATACAGATTAAACAATGTGCATGCTAGTAGGAACAACTTCCTCAGTTTATATCAATTATCGTGAGTCTGATCCAGCGGAGTAGCACCGTGACACCCAAGCGTGCCTGAAGGGCCTACGGTGCCTGGGATAGGAAACTAGGTACGCATACCTAGCCACCAGGTCGCATGGAATAGCCAGGATACCCTGACTCCTTCCACCGACTACGTTGTACTCATGATCCTCCGAGAGAATCCGCATTTTGGGGGTTTCCCCCCGACAGGCCTCCTCGCACCCCTTACAGCCTGCCCTCTCCTCCAGGGGCCGCGGTCCCAAAGACGAGAAGACTCTATAAGCACTATAGACTAGCATCTTCTCGCCGTTATGATCGAGGGGCCATTCCAAGATCAGGTGTGGTGCCGCCATTCTAACACCCTTAAAGGTGCTAGCCATGCGAACACCACCAAGAGATAATTCAACGTAGGCCGGCGGCTGGTTGACTCTTTGGACGCGCACCCCGTTGAGCTACAACATGCTACTTTCTCAATGCCAACTCATGGGCCCAAATGATGCAATCGGTGGTCAACACCGCTGTCTCAGATCACACATGATCTAACGTTTTAGCATAGTAATAAGATTATCATCATATGAATGTAAGGTCTACTCACCCATTACGGCCACTACCGTACCTTGGGCAGCCACGTGCTTGTCGGCTACGCCCGACCTCACGTTACCTTACCCAGGAGTCTCCGCAAGACTTCCTTCGCACCACGTCTGTTCTCATCACAAACCGGAAGCTACGTTCCGCCTTCATCGCACGTGGATCGACATTTTCTTACTGCTCAAAGTATTCTATCTACCCTAGGTATTAATACTCATTACTTATTCGTAGCGTCTGCCCTCTGGCAGCCTACCTTTAATACTGAGAATAACTTGCCAGTCACAACTGTCAATTTACCCGAAAGTCATTCGTTTACCACACCGATAGATCGCGTTCGCGACACGTCGCGACAAGGGCGGACCCAGGAGGCAGTCGCGGGCGAGGGCGGACCCAGGAGAGAGGCAGTTGCGGGCGAGGGCGGACCCAGGAGAGAGGCAGTTGCGGGCGAGGGCGGACCCAGGAGAGAGGCAGTTGCGGGCGAGGGCGGACCCAGGAGAGAGGCAGTCGCGGGCGAGAGCGGAGTGGGCGTAGCAGGCGGAGAAGCCGCGGACAAGGCAGCCAACAATGTAATCTTGCTTTGATTTTTTAGGGTTCTGTACCCAAAAAGTAAAGCGAACCTCTAACTAACTACTAAGGCTCCGTTGTTTGTCTGTCTGTCTGTCTGTCTGTCTGTCGATCTGTCTGTCTGTCACCAGGCTGTATCTCATGAAGCGTGATAGACAGTTGAAGTTTTCACAGATTATGTAAGTATTTCTTTTGACTCAACAACTAACTACAAATACTAAAAAGCAGAATAAATTAAATATTTAAGGCGGCTCCCATCCCATGCAACAAACGTGATTATTTTGCTCGTTTTTATATGAGATAAATAAATAAATAATAATAATAATAATGCAATCGGACCCTTTGTGCGCGACTTTCATTTAGCCGGTTTTAAGGTTTTATGGGTTTACTATAATTTTTATAATATTCATATCGTTAAAAATATTTATAATTATTTCAGTGAGACTCAACAAATGGACAATGCCTGCGGCACCAGCTCCATCTGACCTCCCGGCGCCTACCGTGATGGCTACGCCACCACCCATACCCGCCGTGACCGTCACGCTGTAACTCATAGCATTCACTCGTAGCATTATGCTGAGTTGGGACAGATTTGTGACAACTGGCAATAGTTGTTTATCTATTTGTTTTATAAAAATATTTTACTAGTTTATTAACTGTAGTTGTCATGAATAAACATTTTTTTCTTTCTTTCTTTCTTTCTTTCTTTCTTTCTTTCATCACTATGATTTATTTCAATGGGGTGTCATATTCTAATTCAACATTTTAGCGCGTTTGAATGCTTTTTTAGAGGTCTCTTCACGTTTTTTTCTAACAAGAAAACTTTTCGTAAACGTGTTTCGGTTTCGGCAGATGGAAAGAAGATATGACCAGTATTAACGTGCATTTTTTTAAATCCTGTAAATGGTGTACATTTTGAGATAATCACGTTCAAAGTAGTCGATTTGGGAGCATTCAGCGCCTTAATGGAAGAAAATGTGTCCAAAAAATCCCAAGTTTCAACATCAAACAAAACTATTTAAAAGCTCTTTTGAATGAACCTTGACAAAAAATAAAAAATAAATTACATACCATCGAACACAGAACCTCCTTTTGTTGAAGTCGGATAAAATCTGAACTTTTTTCTTCTAAACACACAGGTGTATTTTCGCGCATTTCACTATTAGTTTAAACATCAAACGAAACTATACAAACACTTTTTAGAACAAATTAAAAATATCTAATCGTACATTAAAAAAATATCACGGAATCTTTAAGTCGGTTAAAAATAGACCTTGTTTTCTAAATGTCAAACAAAACTTCAACTTGAATAAATTAAAAAATTTCTAATCCTCATGAGCCAAAGCTGCGAACTTGTTGGCCATAGCTGCAGTATGCTCTCCATCATCAGACGACTCCTGGTCCAACTCCCTCTCCGCTGACGAATCATCATTATCATCGGACCCCACATCCGAGGACACTTCCGTTGCTTGTGTATCGTCTGTGGTCAACGCTTGCACCCATTTCACGTATTTCACTTCTTCTGACGTCTCGAAGTTATCTGAAACAAATAATAAAATAACAATTATAAAAAATGAAATAACAAATAATGATCTAGGCGGTAGGACTTTTCTGCAAAGTTCGTCTAGGTAGGTACCACCGCTTTGCCAGTTATTCTTCTCCCAAGCTGTGTTCCGGGGCACTGTAGCTAGTGATATTACTGGGCAAATGAGACTGAACTGATCTCAGTCTAGTGAACTTTTTACGGTTTCGTACCCAAAGGGTAAAGCGAACACTATTACTAAGGCTCCGCTGTATGTCTGTCTATCTGTTTGTTTGTCTGTTTGTTTGTCTGTCTGTCGGTCTGTCACCAGGCTATATCGGTGATGCATATGCGATAGTTAGACATTTGAAATTTTACACAGATGATGTATTTCTGTTGCCGCTATAACAACAAATTCTAAAACACAGAATTATATAAATATTCAAGGGGGCTCCCGTACAATAAACGCGATTTTTTGGCCATTTTTATAGATAATGTTACGGAACCCTTCGTGCGCGAGTCCGGCTCGCACTTGGCCGGGTTTTTAATCTGTGTACCTTTCTGTCGTGTGAATCCTGGGGGTCGAAGCCACAGACTTATTTTACCGTCCAACGCCATCCTTAGTAAACTGTTTGCGGCTCGGTACGTATCCAATCTGAAAATATTACATTTTAACTTTATTTTTAAAAAAATGGGCCGATCTAATGATAGCCGCGGGGAGCCGATGAATGCAGGAGGCGAGCAGCCACTCAAAGTGGCCTTTGTTCAGCAGTGAACGTCTTCAGGCTGTAGTATCACAATCTGTCATTTTGACAGATTTTGACACTAACGGTAGTCTACCTATGGTTTGTAGACCAATATTACTGTCAAAATCTGTCATTATGGTACCATTCATGAACATTTTGACAATTTAAATAACAGACTTCAGGCCCCATTTCCTCGCATGTATTGTATTGTATTGTATTTATTCATGAACAACATACATTGTATTTGAATTACATTACATAAAAATTGAATTAAGTACATTTACATTGAATTTAGTAGGTACATTAAAATAAAATAAAATAATCGGATTAGTATGCATGCAAATTAAAATAGTTTTATAATAAGTAATAGTAATGTCAAAATATGATAAGGGAAGTCACAAATAAAAAAAAAATGTCATAATATTATCGCAAAGCTAGGTCAAGTACTCATTAATGCTATAATAACTTTTCTCCAAAAGAAATGCTTTTACCTTGTGTTTAAATATATTAGGCTTGTAGACTACTTCCTTAATATCTTGTGGCAATTTATTGAATAATTCCACTGCTTGGTATAAGATGCAATGTTTCGTTATATTTAGTGTAGGTTGCATTTTATGTTTAAGGTCTTTCCTTCTTGTACTTTCTCTAACAATTCTTTCCTCTTCTGTCTCAAAATCAAATATATATTTCACCAAAAAATTAAAGACCACTAACATATAAAGGCATGGAACTGTCATAATTCCCAATCTTCTAAAATGTTCCCGACAGTATGTAGGATTAGCGGTTGGAATACATCACTAATAATTTTCGTATGAGAGGAATTTGTATCAAATTCAACTAGATTTATAGTCAATGGCTGTTACCAACTAAGCTATTGTACCAGTCAATAACGAAAACTTGTATTTTTATTTACCTAGCTGCCTTAGCAGTGAGGTACCCACGTTTCCTGGCCCATCCATCGCAGATATCTCTAGGGGACCAGGTGTCATCTTTTTCTGGATGCTCGATACGCAACAATTTGGGCAGATCTATCCTTTCTGCCATGTATCTGAAAAGTTTGATTAATATGTAGAAACTTTATTAGTTTAAGTTTAAGTAAAATTAGTATTGCCCCAGATAATATAACACCTACAGTACAGATGCCTCATCCCATACAACGGAATAACGCGGGCTATTTTACGAATTATTTTATTTCTGCATAACGCAAGATTATCAAGCGACATTTATTGCGTGTTGGCGAAGTATTGGGCCAAATGAATACACTGGACACTAACTAGTAACTCTCTAGACACGATTACTACATTTGTTCAAGTTCGGGCTATTTTTCGTTTGTACGTGATGGGACCCCATGATTAAGCTAAATATTGTGTTTGTTTCTCTTAAACATTAATAAAATAAAATAAAATTTACAATTAAAATTTATTAAATTTACTAGGTGGTAGGACTTTTCTGCAAAGTTCGTCTCCAGGGGGTCTAGCAAAGATACCAACCACTAACGCTAACGCCTCACGCTAACTTCAAATTGTATCGAAATTACATTTCGGAAATCGCTAAATTTTCCGCATCAAATGTCATTTCGATACATTTTTGGAGTTAGCGTGAGGCGTTAGCGTTAGTGGTTGGTATCTTTGCTAGACCCCCAGGTACCACCGCTTTGCCAGTTATTCTGCCGCCAAGCAGTAGTGTGCGAGCACTACAGTGTGTTCCGGTTTGAAGGGCATTACAGCTAGTGAAATTACTGGGCAAATGAGACTTTATGACCTGATTACACAGTGTAGTAATCTGATTACTAGACTATGTGATGTCTCAGGATGACGTGCGCAGTGCAGTGTCACGCGAAACTTTATAATTTTAAAGTTCCGAGTGACACTGCAACTGTTATGGGCGGCCGTATTGCTTAACATCAGGTGAACGACCAGCTCGTCACGTCATTCATTCTCATATAATAAAAAAACATTTTTATATCAATTTTGTTATGTACTAAATGAAATAGTAAACTATCAAGTTTAACATCCTGTCTTCAATAATACTACGAAAAATAACCGGCCATGTGCGAGTCGGGCTCGCACACGAAGGGTTCCGTACCATTATCTATAAAAACGAGCCAAGTAATGAAGTTTGTTGAATGAGTTCAATATTTATTTTAGCATTTGTTGTTATAGCGGCAACAGAAATACATAATCTGTGAAAATTATCATGGTTCATGAGATACAGCCTGGTGACAGACGGACAGCGGAGCCTTAGTAATAAAGCGGGTTCCGTACCCAAAGGCTAAAGCGTACCCTACGCTTTAGCCTTTGGGTACGGAACCCAAGAAAATAAACAGAAAAATGTGCAACATATTTACTTAATTTTAATATTTTAAGATGATGGATGGATGCAGGAGGCGAGCAGCCGCTCAAAGTGGCGCTCACTGGGGGAGGCTTGTGTTCAGCAGTGGACATCTACGGGCTGATGATGATGATGATGAATATTTTAAGTACCTAATACCATGACTTGCAAAAGTGCTGAAAAAAGCATATTTGCAATTAAAAAAAATTGACTATTACCTTATGGTGGTGTATGGTTCCCTCAGCTGCGCTATGGGATAGGATCCCATCAGGATTTGAACCGGACGAGGCACCTTCGATGGAAACACTAAGCCAGGGCAGTCGCAGAAACGTACCTGACACAAACATTGAAATAAATAAACATGGGTGGACATTTCACACAGCGCCATCTAGCCCCAAACTAAGCATGCATAGCTTGTACTATGGGAACCAGATAACTGATATAATACTTAGATACTTTTTTGTTTGTAAATACATACATAGAAAACAATATAACACCCAGACGCAGAACATACATCTATGTTCATCACACAAATATTTGTCCCAGGTAGGAATCGAACCCACAACTCTCAATTCAGAGGGCAGGGTTACTACCAACTAGTTATCGGGCCCGTCTGTATGTATTTACGGCCCTACGACGGGCCCGATAGCTCAGTTGGTAGTATCCCTGCCTTCTGAACTGAGGGCTGTGGGTTCGATTCCTACCCGGGACAAACATTTGTGTCATGAACATAGATGTTTGTTCTGCGTCTGGGTGTTATATTGTATTCTATGTATGTATTTACAAACAAAAAGTATATAAGTATTGTATCAGTAATCTGGTTCCCATTGTACAAGCTATGCTTAGTTTGGGGCTAGATGGCCCAAAAAAAAAAAATTTATATGTTAAAACTAATAAAATGAAATTTACAGTTTATTGACTAAAGAACGAAGTTGTTCAGGCAATGGGCAGGCCACATCGCTCGTAGAACTGACAACCGATGGGGAAGAAAGGTTCTCGAGTGGCGACCACGGACCGGAAGCAGTGTAGGCTTCCCACTACGTGGACCAATGATCTGGTGAAAACTGGGAACCGATGGATGCCGGAGAGCAGCCGCTCAAAATGACGCTCTCAGCACGGGACGTCTTCAGGCTGCTGATGATTATGATGATGACAGACTAACATACATAAATGACATAAAATTTCTTAGTTTAACATCAGGTGAACGACCAGCTCGTCACGTCATTCATTCTCATAAAAATATATATAGAATTGAGTAGTAGGTTAGGAGATTCGAGGGAACATATAACATACATACACCTTTATGTTCAGACTGCCTAAAAAACAAATAACCTATGAAAGCAAAATGACTAAAAAACAAAACGTCTAAAATGCATAATGCATAAAAAGCAGAAAGTTTAAAATGCAGAGCAAAAAGACAATCTCAGAAAGGCCAAAACGCAAAACGACTAAAACTCAGTAAGACTAAAACGCAATAAGACGTTCAGAAAGCCCAAAATGCATACAGACAGTTAGAGAGACAGTTTCCGAGTAACACTCCAACTGTTAACCGGCCGTGTCACTTAACATCAGATGAACGACTAGCTTGGCACGTCATTCAACATTATTAAAAAAAAACTTTTCGTGTCACACAGCGCCATCTAGCCCCGAACTAACCAACAAAAAAACAAACAAGACGAGTTTTGAGTTTTGGCAGGAACAAAAAGTTCACGTCGTTGCATTGTATTATTTTTCAAAACTTGTGCTATTTCCAGTGTTAATGTTTAAAATTGGTGGCGTTTTACGCATTAAGTGCGGAATTACGAGCATGAGTGTGGGCAAGTGATATAATGTGGTGAAACGTGAGTTTTCGTGTTGCTTCCAAAACTCCATAGAAGCTTCTAGTAAAGTTGCCACCACTTTACTGGAGCATGACTTAGACTGGACTATGACTACGACTAGGGCATGACTTTGCTATAAATATTTTATAACACGATGAAAATTATAAAACTTGACACTGGCTAAATACTACGTGTGGACCGAAAATATAATAAAAATAAACAAGACTCGAACCTACATCAAAAACCACAGTCAAACATACCTGCGGTGTAGTATATATAGTCTGAAAATGTTTTGTGTGTCCGGGAGTCTTGGATACGGAGAGCCTCTTCTTCCCCAGCACCGCATTCATCAGCGAAGACTTGCCAACGTTGGGCTGTCCGCAGCAGCCTATGGTTAGGACTCCGTTCTTGTATCGCTCGTGGGTGTAGAATGTTGTGTCTGCCTTTTCAACTATTGTTTCACCTGCGAAAGAAGAAATAATTAATAGGGTCGATTCACACCGCGGTGCGAACCACTCGTGGTGCGAAACGCCTCATTACCCGTATTTACCTGCTATTTTTAGGGTTCCGCACCCAATTCGTTAAACCCTATTACTAAGACTCCACTGACTGTCTGTCTGTCATCGTCGCTTCCCACCTGGGCCCTTATTCCGTATAGATTCCTTACTTCGAAACCACGCGAATTCCTTGTCTTACATAAGAAATCTGCAAAAGTCTATTCTCTATGAAACGAAAACAAAACCGCGCGAAATGAATTTGGAATTGGCGCGATTTGAACTGTCAAAAATCATATGTTTTACCGAGACGCGTTCCGAAACATCAACACATCAAAAGATATGACCACTTATGTCAATATATTTTATTCAAAATAAAGATAACTTTAATGTAAAGTGAAGGTATATCTAACGCTGTGACACGATTTGAACAAGACACGATAACGACGTGGTTTCGTATCGTGTGGAATCTGTGTTTCCATAGAGAATAACCGCCCTGGTGGGATTGTGAACAAAAACTGGCCTAGTCATTAGTAAGAAAATAATAGCTAGACGTTAATAAAAACAGGCTGTATCTCATAAATCGTGATAGTTAGACAGTTGAAATTTTCACAGATGATGCATTTCTATAAAGATATTATAGTCCTCAAAATTAAAACACATAGTCCTTAAGATTTTCGCAGCTAGCGATCGAGTGACCATAGCTTAGTTGGTAGAGCGTCCAATCCGGTGAGTTGGAGGACGCGGGTTCAAATGCCGCTAGTTACTTAAATTTTGAGGACTATAATATCTTTATAGATATATCTAGTGTGGTTTACACTTTAATAAATCATTCCTATGATGCATTTCTGTTGCTGCTATAACAACAAATACTAAATAAATAAATATGTGTGGACATTTCACACAGTGCCATCTAGCCCCAAACTAAGCATAGCTTGTACTATGGGAACCAGATAACTGATACAATACCAATTCAATAGATACTTTTTATTTGTAAATACATACATAGAATACAATATAACACCCAGACGCAGAACAAACATCTATGTTCATCACACAAATGTTTGTCCCGGGTAGGAATCGAACCCACAGCCCTCAGTTCAGAAGGCAGGGGTACTACCAACTGAGCTATCGGGCCCGTCTCGTAAAAAACATATATTTAAGGGGGCGTCCATATAACAAACGCGATGTTTTTTCATAGATAACGGTACAGAATTCTTCACGCGCGAGTCCGACTCGCATTTAGCCGGTTTTTTTTTGTATATTTATTTAATAACATACCAATCTCCACTTCATCGTCCTCCCTGTCTGTCTGCATCTCCTCCTTTATTTTATCCTCCCAAGGCGTGAGGTCGACCTCTCCATTCACTATTTCCTTACAAGCATTCAATATTTGAGTGGCGCCTTCAACGCACATGCGCTGTCTGCCTTTACGACGACGGACTTGAAGACCTGGATAAAAAAAACGAATAAATTGGGATATTTTTCCGAGTCGAAGGATGCAAGAGGAGTGCAGCCGCTCAAAGTGGCACTCTGTGGCAGAGGCTTATGTTCAGCAGTGGACGTCTATAGGTGATGATGATGTTGATGATGATGATGATGATGATGGTGATGATGATACAGGGTGATTACCTCGTAGATCGCAACCTTTCATGCGCTTAAAAAGGTCCAAACGCTAATTTTAGCGGCCGCCCATTACAGTTGCAGTGTCACTCGGAACTTTAAAATAATAGTTTTGCGTGACACTGCACTGCACACGTCATCCTGAGACATCACACAGTCTAGTAATCAACTACACTGTGTAATCAGGTCATTAAGTCTCCTTTGCCCACTAATTTCACTAGCTACAATGCCCTTCAAACCGGAACACAGTAGTGGTTGCACACTACTGCTTGGTGGCAGAATAACTGGCAAAGCGGTGGTACCTACCTAGACGAACTTTGCAGAAAAGTCCTACCACCTAGTACTATTTCAGAGATATTAACGACATTTTTATAATACATTTTTTAGTTATCACCCCTTACCAGCCTTATCACTA
Source organism: Ennomos erosarius (assembly GCA_963580505.1). Lineage (NCBI taxonomy): Eukaryota > Metazoa > Arthropoda > Insecta > Lepidoptera > Geometridae > Ennomos > Ennomos erosarius. Next base: position 573,579 of record OY757006.1, on the reverse strand, counting down.
GTAGCGCCCCTCAAGTTATACCCTGGACAGGAAGTGAAGTAGACCACCTTCAGGCCTGGATAGGTGACGGCAAAGTGCGCCCGCCAGGCCGCCACCACCGCTGCCGGGACTAAATCCACTTTGTTTAACACAAGGATCATTGATTTGTTCTGCTCCCGCACTATGTACTCGTATAATGATGGGGGGAACATCATACCCTGAAATGCAAATAGGGTATTTGACTAAAATTTAATATTTCTTTATACAAGGTGACCTTGAATTGGTATGTTATCCCGAAAGGGAGTAAATCTAAACCCCGAGGTAGACAATGTTTCTTCTACGACTTTACTAAATTAATAGTTTATCACTGAAGAAATGCCATGTAAAGATTACGTTCGAAAATAGCATTAGCGCAGCTGGGTGGTTGAACTTCGTCCTTGACTGAATGCACATAACTGAGTTTAACGACCTGTGTTTAGAAATGAATTTATCGTATCTTGTTAACTCTCATAGCGATCGCACGTGCAATTTTGCTAATTGTTTTATTTTTTACCATGGAAGTTTGGAAACACCCAGTTTCCAGTAAGGCTCTCACAACTTGTACGGTATCATGGCCCCAGTCCCTCCATTTCGGGATAACATGCCAATTCAAGGTCACCTTGTATGTATAGGTTTTTTTTACAAGAATGTATGGCGTGACGAGCTAGTCGTTCATCTGACGTTAAGCGACACGGCCGCTCATAACATTTGCAGTGTCACTAGGACTTTGAAATAATAAGGTTTCGCGTGACACTGCACTGCGCACGTGATCCTGAGACATCACACAGTCTAGTAATCAGATTAGTACACTGTGAGATCAGGTCATAGTCTCATTAGGCCAGTAATTTCACTACCAACCGGGACACAGTAGTGCTTGCACACTACTGCTTCACAGCAGAATAACTGGCAAAGCAGTGGTACCTACCTAGACGGACTGCAGAAATATCCTACCACCTAGTGAAAGGTTAATAAGTAATTGAAATTAGTATTTATTGTTATAGCAGCAACAGAAATACATCATCTGTCTGTCTGTCTGTTACCAGGCTGTATCTCATGAAGCGTGATAGCTAGACAGTTAAATTTTTCACAGAAATTTCACAGAATGCTCTTTTTATAGGTAATGATACGGAACGCTTCAAGCACGAGTCCAACTCACACTTGGCTTATTTATCTCCCTTACTTTAAATTATTTTTCATTTTTTTTTTCTTTTTTTTACATACCGCATATCTAACATCCACAATAAGCAGTAATATATCACACATCTCCATCACTCTCCACAGTTGTCTCCAAGTCTCCAAATTCAGCTCAAAGTAAGACATGTCCTTCCAATGTTCTGAACTCTGCACCGAGTCGATGTAGTTCTGAAACCAATGTCCAATTTGCATCATTATCTTCATCATAATCATCATCATCATCATCGTCATCATCATTATCATCAACAACAACAGCCAACCCAACTCCTTAAAATAACGGAGTATGGCTGCTGGCACAGCTGCTCCAGTGGAACTGATGTTGGGTGTGGGAGTGATGATGATGATGTGGCTTAATTGTGTATTATGTGTATTCCAAACTAAGCCAAACCAAAGCTAATCAAAACATAAAACAAATTAAAAAAATTAATAATAATAGCCTTTATTCACTGTGTTTCCTTACTAATATTCTTATCAACGAACATATTCCACGCTTATTGTTTTAACAGTGTTAAACTATTACACTTTCATCAGCGGTCGGTTTCTCATTCAGGCTGTCCACTCTGGTCTAGAGTATGCCATTTTTTCCTGTCTCTGGCTTCCCTGTCGGTAAATCGGCTTCCCACCTTCTCTGCGGTCGTTTCAAAAAGACAACCACAGATTTTTTTTATGTGAACAAATGACGTTACGAGCTAATCGTTCACCTGATGTTAAGCGACACGGTCGCCCATAGCAGTTGCAGTGTCTCCGAGTGACTTTAAAATAATAAAGTTTTGTGTGACACTGCACTGCGCACGTCATCCTGAGACATCACACAGTCTAGTAATCAGATTACTACACTGTGTAATCAGGTCTTAGTCTCATTTGCCTAGTAATTTCACTAGCTAAAATGCCCTTCAAACTGGAACACACTACTGCTTGGTGACAGAATAACTGGCAGAGCGGTGGTACCTACCTAGACGAACTTGGCAGACAAGTCCTACCACCTAGTAATCAAATTACCTTAAAGTATCTCTGCTCCTGGGCATCCAATTGTGCTGGTGACATGTTGAAGTCCCACGGAGGCCTTCTAGGGAATGTTAAGTCTCTAGGAAAGTACTTAGCCGGCTCTATCTCCATATCTTCTTCCGAGACAGGGTTTAAAGATTTTCTGGAACATCAAATCAGGTAATTCTATCTAAAGTATTGTATCAGTTATCTGGTTCCCATAGTCACAGATACTATAATACTTACAGTACAGAGACCTCATCCCATATATTCGGGTTATTTTATGAATTATTTTATTTCTGCGTAACACAAGATTAGCAAGTGACATCTATCGAATACTGACACAGTATTGGGCAAAATGAATACACTGGACACTAGTAACACAACATGATCACTAATTTTTTTTTCATATTTGGGCTATTTTTCATTTGTACCTGATGGGATCCCCTGCCATAGAACATCCACTCTTAGTTTAGGGCTAGATGGCACTGTGTGTAATGTTCACAAATATTAATCTATCTAACCCTATGATAATGTTCTATCTTAGTCCACATGACACTGGCAAAATTGTGGTCACCTCTCCACAAAGGCCATTAACCAAGAATTGAAGTTGAACATTTAAAAAAAATTAAGATATTTACAAAGCATCTTCTTTCTTCATCGCAAGTTCCGCATCACTTTCTCTATAAAACTTAAGTGCGTATCGGTTTGCTTCACTCCTCCCCCTCGCCTTGTTAGACTGATAGTTCAATGATACCACATCATACGCATCTGACGATGAAGTTGCTGTAAAATCAGAATATTATGTTACGTTCAACTTTTGTGGCTTCTGCAGTTTACCACTATTTCGCCAACAGGTAGAACGGAGAACAAGTGATGGAGATTGTATTACATAGGCTCGGAACTTAAAGAACTGAGGTGTGAGCATGTAACTTTGATTGGAACGCAACAGGAGAAAATTCGTAATTAGAAAACTCACTATGCCAAAACTGTGTTGAAACCATTAAAACAAATAAAAAGCTGTTCTGAATGATGAAGTGACTGATAAACACACACACAAACATAAAGTCCGAAGACATCCATGGTTGAACTTAGGCCTCCCCCAAAACACCACTTGTGCACAACATGTATCATAGGGGGGTTTGCTAACACCATGCTTGGTGCCTGAATTGTACTGACACAAAATGCAGCCTAACCTAAAACTGATGGGCCTAGAAATGTAGTAAAGTATGACAAAGGATTTTTTAAATTTCACCCTTTCAGGGGGTCATAGAAGGAACCACGGACCACCTCTGATACTAAACAAAGACTAAAACTTACAATTGAAATACTTACTTGGCATTAGTAAGACTTTGTTTTGTTTCTTGTTTTGTAGTTGCTGCTTTTTAGCTTTCCCGCTAAAAGGTGTCTTTCGTCGTGCCTGCGGCATTGTGATTTGTGGTTCTTCGACCAGACAAAGATGTAAGCTTCTTCACTTCGATTCTTAGTTAGCGGCTTCGGCTTCTCTATTTCTACCAGGAGGCAGGCAATCAGGCGTCAAACAATTGTTTTGTTTGGGTCGAGACAAGCCGGCCGGCCGGAAAAAAAATATGGGCACGTGGGTCGTCGGCAGGTTTGGCCCGGTGCTCCACGCCAGTCGCCGAGAAATAGCTATATAGGTAATAGACACTTTGTATTGTTGCTCGTCGTAAGTTAGTTAATACTTATAACACATTATTTATCATCCCATTTCTGTTTAAACAAAAATGCCAATCAAATAAATTCACATTTCACATTAACAATCTCGAAGAAGAAGACCACAGCCAACATAGAGTAACTTTTTATATGAGCCAGCAAAGAGAATATAATATACTACGTATGAGCCAGGCCCATTCAACTCGTCATGCATTGGATGGTAATAGTAGGTGGGCATGCTATAGGGATCCCAGTATAACAAAAATATTTTTTTATTTTATTTTAGATATGGCAACAAAATGATTTTGAGGTTATAATTGCCACCGGTCTCGTGTTGTTTTCTTTTCGTGAATTTTCAGTGCTTCTTTATTTAGCCTAAAGACTCTTTTTGTGTTTGTGTATTGTGATGTCGTGTTAAAAACAATGATATTCATAGGCGCGAAGCACGTGGTGCTAATGCCTTGTTTGTTCTTGGTACATGTCGCACAAACACTGGACTCAGAATTCCTACTCGAAGAATGGCGGAGTGCTACAACCTTAATTTTACTGAATTTGATTTGTTTAATTGTAATCTGTTTGAATTTAAAAGCGCAGTTTTGCGCAAACTCTCTGAATAACTTCCTGTATCTTGCCACTATATCCATGTTCAACTTCAGCTTAATCTTAGTTTTCCAAAGATTATTATGTTTTTATCCTATATAATAGTTCATAATTATCATAAATATTTCCGTTTAATTATAAGCCAATTTTGTTTAAGGTTAACCCTTTCTTACTAGGAATTCTTTTTCTATGTAATTGTTGTTCACTATTAATTCGTATTACCTACCTTTTAGATTTCATATGTTTATAATATAGTGATGATAAATTATCTGATCTCTTTGTTAGTCAGCAGCTTTTAGCGTGCTTGTTTTATATAACTTTGTACGTTAATTTGTGAATAGTGTCGTGGGCTGCATTACTGCTAAGTTTATGTATTATTTTAACTCTATATTTTTTGTAATACAGCTGTTTACTGTTCCTAATAAAATAAAATAAAAAAAAAATAAAAAAAAAATGATGGACAATAGCCGTAAATGTGCTAAATGCAATGCATCATCAGCGAAAAAGCCGAGTCTGTTCAAGGGCAAATTACACAAAACTCATACAATATAATTTGAGGTTATGTACTTATTATTGAGTTCATTGTGGATTTGGAATTAAACATGTTAATTATGTTTTGCAGAATGCTATCATGGGCAAAGTTTTGTATTATGTATTTTTTATTATTGTATTATGTTTTTTTAAATAAAATTGCTCTCGATTTATTATTCACAATGTCATGTATGCAATAAACATAAAAATTATAAAATCCTATGCTTTTATTTTTGCGAATTGATGTAGTTTTGTCCCTATTATAAGATAGTTTATCTGATAATACAATGATATCAATTCAAATCTATACAAATAGAATATTTGAATTTTCCGCCTTTTTTATGTTTCCAAAGGGTCCCACTACAGGCGCTAGTACTGAATTTCATAACCACTTTTTTGTATGAAGATGCCATTCTTCTCCGCTAGGAGTAATAGTATTCTGTGACCACAGCAGAGAACTTTGCTATATACTGAAAACACACTGAAAACTTTAAAAGAAAGCAAAGTTCTCTGTGCAAAAGTACTCTGTGCTCACCACAGAAGTCAGAACACTAGAGTGCGCGCAAGATAACTCTGCGCGCGACTGATGGCGTTGGCGTTTGCATTGGCGATGGCAATTTTTTGTTTTCCTTTTTGTAATCAAAAATAAACTAACGATATATTATATACTCAAATTTGATTCATAATTGAACTATTTTGGCTCTGTTTAATTCATGTTCCTACTAATTTCTTTCCGATGCAAAATTAGTTCCGATTTCGGCCGCGCGCAGAGTTATCTTGCGCGCACTCTACAGACGGTTTACAGCATTAGAAAATAATTTTATTTACTGACCATAGGTACTGTTAATTATATGCTATATTATGGTTAGATACATTTCATAAAAAAAACATGCATTTTATTTATTTTGAATATGAGTTATCCAGGTGGATTGACAATGGTGCACAATTACTATCCGATGAACTTATGTCATCGTAACTGCTGTCAGATTCAGATAGATAGATAGAAAATGCTTTATTGCACAATCAACAAAAATGTAGATACATAGGCGAACTTAATGCTAGAGAGCATTATCTTCCAATTAACCTGGGTGTAACTTAAAAATGTATGTGGCAGTACAACGCAGCTTACAATTGCATATTGCACAATGTCTAAAATCAAATACTTTTATACTTAAATAAAAACTAGAATTAATACTAAATATACATATACTCGTATTACTATACTACTGTACACTAATCTCAATCATAAATATTAATAATACAATTACCCATATATATAAATATTTTATACTTTAGCCATGGAGCTAATAAAAAAAGAAGGAGGGAATCCCGTCTGATCAGAAACTGAAGCACCCTTAGGAAGCCGGAATGCTTCGTATGTACGAGCGGGGCACGCACACACTCACATCATAGGAAGCCGATCGCCCTACTTTCATCTGACACACATATGTAATATGTCCGCCATTTTGGGCTTCAGTTCGATGTCAATCAAAACTCAATCCTTCTTTTTTTATTTCATCCATGACTTTAGCATACATATTTATATTTTGATGGAATTACTATATTTGCTCTGTTATTGACTTTATTTTGGAGTGCAAGATAATGGTTAGTTATATACTTTGGTTTTAAATACACCAATTGACCCCAGCACCTTTAAGCTCTTTTTTGGAATTCCAAATACGGGAGCGAACATCAAGAGTCTGGAATTTTACAATTAGTATTGGCCTTTGGCCAGCATTGGTGGTGTCCTTGCCTAGACGCTGGCAGAAGCTGATGTGGTCGGGGCTAAAGTCTTGCACTTTGAGCTTTTTTACTATGATGTCCATCAATAAGCTATTTAACCCTTCACCTTTCGCTTCTTTGACACCACCAAATAGAAGTTTACGTCTGCTTCTATTCTCCAAGTCATCAACAGCCGACAACACCTGAGCCATTTGGGAATGCATGATGTCGATTGCCAACTTCATGCACACTTTAATCTGTTTAAAGTCAGCTGCTAGCTGGTCCAAGGTCGGCTGTGCAGTTGCCAATGCGCTACTAAGTCGGGCCTCGAAGGTTGTTACACATGCATCTAGCTTACTATCAAGCTCTTTAATTGCTGCCAAAAGACCGGCTTTCTCTTCTCTGAAGACATTGTTAAAATGGTGGAGGTCCCGTTGCGACTCGTTCGGTTTGTGGGGTAAACTATTTCCCCCACTGGAAACCTCCACTCGTTACTTCTCCTGACAGAAATGCGGGGGCATCGTAGAAATGAAAACAGGGAATACTTAGCTCATTATCTCGGTTTATTCTTGGCTGGTGATACACGTTACAGTGGGAACTAAAGTGTAGTTCTTACATGCGATTATTGGACACCTACAGGTGGGAATTATCGTCCACCACTAACAGCAGCAGGTCGCATTGATATAATTAATTATACATAAATTAAAATATTATTTGGAATCTGTGGTATCCATGAAAAATTCTGTGTCCATTTTTTTACCTCTCTGACAGCCGCGTTCGAAACTCGCCTGTCACCGAACAATATTTGAATCGTTGTTTTTTAACATAAAAGCAATAAGGTTGCATGGTCATACAGTACCGCCACATCACCCCCCTACGAAGAAACATAATCCCGATGATAAAAAGGGATAATGAGGAAAAGAAGAAAAGAGAAAAAGAAACTGAACACAATGTTCACATTACTAACATTAAAGAAAGCTACAATCGTCCAGAACGATAACGACTGTAATGATTGAAGAAAAGGTATCATTTGGGACATGTAATCAACCAAAGCAGTACCTACTAAATAAAAATTAAAACTAAGTTAAATATACATCAAGATTCAGGACTAAGGAAATTAAAGATTCAAAACGTCTCTGAATTTAACTCTACGTCCCGAACGCGTTGTGACAACAGGATCGCTTGCTAATGATGACGAAGGCATCTTCAAGGCAGGCTTAGGGATTGAGCTTTCAGAACCGCCACAACATGTTAAGGTTGGAGTGTTCCTAATATAAAAAGTGAGGTGTTAGTGAAAGTGGGGGCATCATCATCATCATCATCATTCATCATTAACAGCCTGAAGCCACAATTCGCTAATTCGGCCACAATCGAGCTATTATCGGCTAGTCCACGTTTTGGGACCAACCTGTACAATACAGACGTGTAATTTCTTGATTTTTTTAAATGGATAAGACCCTTACGAAACCAATATTTTTATTATTTCCTATCTCCCATTTATGAAAGACTTCAAGGATTAGTTTGGACAGATTTTGGCAGGCTTCTAGCCTATTTTGGGGTTATGTATGGCAGAAATGCAATTTACTAAAGGTGGTCACACTAAAAATAAAATAATTATAACCTCTTAGTAGTCTGTGATTATAACCATTCAAAACGAAGTGATTATATCCTCTTTGATTATAACCTCCCTCACAAAAATAAGAAAATTTGTATCGTCTACTTAGTTTATGCCTGTTACAAGAAATTAGATACGCATAAAAAACAAATATATTCTCACTATTTAAGTATTTACTTCTAATAATACTAATTATTTCGAAACTCTAACCAAAATGCTGCCTCTATCATTACTACGGACAGCTCAAAACCACCCAATGTTAGTGGAGTTAAAAAACGGCGAAACCTACAACGGTCACCTTGTAAGCTGCGATAACTGGATGAATATCAACCTTCGGGAAGTAATTTGCACATCAAGAGACGGCGACAAGTTCTGGCGTATGCCTGAGTGCTATATCAGAGGTTCTACTATCAAGTATTTGCGAATTCCCGACGAAGTTATAGATATGGTCAAGGAAGAGACTCAAGTGAAAGCGAGGAGTCGTACAGACGTTTCTAAAGGCCGAGGTGGTCAGAATATGCGTTCAGGGCGGGGTGGAAGTCGCGGTGCATTCGGTAACCGCGGCAGGCCCGCGCCCTTGGCACGGGGCGGTGGTAGCGCCGGTGGAAATAATCCCAGAAATCAGAATAAAAACAAAAAATGATGGTAATGGTACTTGCATAGTGATAGGTTTCTATTTTAATTTAAATAAATTAAGTTTTGGCTAAGCATTTAGCATATTTTTAATTTCCTTTCATGGCATATCATAGTAGTGCATGGCATTGGTCAAATTGTGGTGAACTACAGGTGCAGCTGTTGAAGATTGTCTTACTTAGGCTTACGGTGGTACATAGCTGTGTGTAGGCGGATCTACTTGGATATACATTTGTGTAAAGGCCAAGTGGGTGTTAACCTTTCGGCTTGCTGTCCCGAATAATAAACGTAATTGCAGTTGTCAATAAAGTGGATCTAGTTGACCTCGGACCCTAATTCGTCCCTAACAGAGCCGACATTTTGGCTTGGCATAAACTTAATTGCAGCTGTCAATAAGGCGACTTTGAGCCCTAATTCATCCCCATAGGAGCCGAAAGGTTAATCAGCAAATTTGTTTTTTATAATTTTGTTTCATGTTACTGGTATATTTTCTGAATGTTCAGGCACCCAAAACTGAAGTAAATTATTATAAAAGCCTTATCCACATCAGCTGAAAGATGTCCACAGCTGGTAGCTTGGAAGGTAATTGCAGATTTTATTATGCCAAAAAAAACACTGGTGCAGGCTGCTGCCCGTTTCCTGGATATTCCCTTAGCCAAGTCCATGGCCGCCAGTAATGTTCAAACAAAATATCTACCGATCCAAACCTTATCTATCTATGGATTATGGACAGATGGTGATCTCTACACTTAATGTATCCTTACCTGGCAAATAAGGTAAACAAATATGGCGTATGACAGGTATAGTGATGAAGGTCCATCAATTGAATGACAAGCAAAAATGAATGAATGAAGAGTTACATCATAGATGAGTTCTAGTTAGTAGTAGGATAAGTTGGAGCTTAGCTATTTATGGATTATTCCCAATTCTACAGATTTTCATTATAGATTCCCAATTCAACAGACCCCAATGCTACAGTTATCCAGTTTTACAGATTCATCTTTTTACATATTCTTAATTTGACAGATCCTTCAGTGAATGGATTTCCAATTCTAGATTCCTAAATGTATGGATTCCCAATTTTACAGAATCCCAATTGCACGGATATCTATTACAGTCACCCAATTCAAAGTTTACAATTTAACATTTACAACAACTATAATTAAAATTTTGACAGATGTCATATCTGATAGATGTCATTTTTAACATGAAAATCTGTAGAAATGGCACTCACGAAATGGGAATCTGTAGACATGGGAATCTGTAGAAATGGGAGTCTGTAGATATGGGAATCTGCAGACATGGGAATCTGTAGAATTGAAAATCTGTAGAAATGGGAACAATCCCTATATATGTATGTACATATAATTTTAATGCAGATATATTGTAACTTATGTATGTCCACTCAGTTTTCATACATAAACCATTGAGTCAATACTTGCCAGATTTCATAATAAAAACTTCCCTAAAAGAAAATAAAAAGGAAAATTTATGTTGAATTCATTTCTTTTATTTGCTTAAAATCTACGGGTTTGTATAAAATTCTTAAACCTACTAATTATAGTTATACTTACGGTTTCTGGTATGTTTGTTAAAGTTAAACTCTTGTCAATTTTGAAATACTGAACGCTGATTGGCTGAAAAAGCCGATGACAGACAGGCAGCCAATGAGCGCTCAGTATTTCAAAGTTGACAGGAGTTAACATACCAATACCGGGGGTTGCTATGCTATGAAGGCATTTCATTAAATTGTGATGGTTGTAAATAATTGAAACAAAACATGGCAAACAAAAGTATACTAAATAAATCTATGTAGCACTGTAACATTGATTATCTGTGAAAATTACATCAAATACAAAAGAATTGTTTACTGTAACGAAACAATAAGTCTGCGAGTTTACCTGTCTATCACAGATACTATAGATGTCGCCACAACTGCTTCGTCGGTATAAAATATATTCCTAAACATTTTCGCATCTACTGGGCATGCAACAATAGCTCAGTTGGAAGAGCGTTTAATCCATCGCGTTGATTGGTTGGTTTAATTAGTTCCAAAGACACTCACGATCCCACTCTTAGCAATCAGCGCCAAAACGGCTAAAATCAAAATGAATTCGGACAGCGTCATTGTTTCGAAGGAATGGAACACCTTACCATTGTTTCCTGACCAATATAATCTGGGAGTGTTTAAGGCTAGAGTGAACTGGTATGTTCTAGGCAAGCATGCCCCATCGTCGACCGCGTCATCACTTACCATCAGGTGAGACCGTGGTCCAATGTTAGCCTATCGATGACAAAAAAATCATCACAGTTGCTCATAAAGTACCTCCTATCCCCACCGCTTTTAGGATGAGTTTCGGATTCGGATATTACAAAAGTTAATTAACAAAACAACTTGACGGGCCCGATAGCTCAGTTAGTAGTAGCCCTGCCTTCTGAACTGAGAGCTGTGGGTTCGATTCCTACCCGGGACAAACATTTGTGTGATGAACATAGATGTTTGTTCTATGTCTGGGTGTTATAATGTATTCTATGTAGGTATTTACAAACAAAAAGTATCTAAGTATTGTATCAGTTATCTGGTTCCCATAGTACAAGCTATGCTTAGTTTGGGGCTAGATGGCGCTGTGTGAAATGTCCAAACATATTTATTTATTATTTATAACTCTGCTTTTTTCTCGCAAATGTGATGAAAAACATCGTATAACACGCGTGTGGATTGATCATTGCTCCCATTTCACATATTACCACCTCGAGAGCAATGATCTACTTCCCACACTCGTGTCATTCATAATGTACTGAAGTCCAGCGTGTGTCAATATAAACTCTACAGTCCATTCGCTACGGGCTGGTGCGTCACAGGTAGAATGTTGGTGGCAGTAGGTGCGACGTTCTGGAAGTACATCCGGTTGAGGCCGAGGTCTGCGTAGGGCTCCTGCTTCTTAGGAGGTGCGGTGCGGCTCGGCTGGAAAACAAAATATATTTTTTTAATTATTGTATAATTATAGTACTGTTTAACCAATGAAAAAAATGAAAATGAAAAAAAAATGAAAAATACATTTATTTGGAAAATAGGCATAAGTGGGTAACATATACATTAATTAGAGCACCTGGATCCCACACTAGGCTCAGGGCCCGTATTATGAGATCCAGGCCTCTTTCGCCAGAAACAAAAGGATAAAGCCTTAAGTAGGTTACACAACTAGTAGTTAGTACAACTGATTACTTAACCAATTAAAAACAATAGCATTAAAATTATCATGAGTGTGATTCATTATAAAAATAACATCATATCTCCGAATGTAACCATGGAGCTATGAAAAAAATGATTGATGAAGTATTTCTTTTTTGATCTGTGCTTCGCACCTGGGTTTTTTTTGCTTTTTGGACCGTAACCCATGAATAATTTTTTTTATATAAAAGGTAAGCATTAGTCAACCGATTTAAAAAAAAATGGGAGGTGATAAGTTTGGTTGTATTTCTTAGGGTCCCGTGCCCAAAGGGTAAACCCTATTACTAAGGCTCTACTGTCTGATTCTATTATAATTAAGTGGTAAGAATTTTCTGCAAAGTCCATCTAGGTAGCACCGCTTTGACAGTTATTCTGCCAGCAACCAGTAGTGGGGGGGGGTGTAGTAACGTGTAGTAGTGTGTGTGTGTCCCGCGGCATCGTAGCTAGTGACATTACTGGGCAAATGAGACTGAACAGGATCTCAAAGTCTAGAAATCTTAGAAAGTTCCGAGTGACACTGCAACTGTTTTGGCAGCAGTGTCGCTTAACATCAGGGTAACAGCTAGCTCGTCGTCATTACCTTAGTTCTGGTATTGTCGTGCATCATCCGAACATGTTTGTATATAGATGTTTGCCAGAGGAAGGTGGCGGCACAGAATTTACACTTGTAGTTTTTGGTGGTAGACCGTCTTGTATGCATCGCCCACACGTGACCTTTCAGCCTTTTCACTGTCTGCAATTAACAAATAACAATTAATAAAAATCTACAGATTAATTTGTAAAGGAAAACTTGGAATCATGAGCGGGAATCGAACCCACATCCATCCATCAAGCCAATAATTATAATAAAATAGGCATGATGACTCAATAAATAAAAATAAATAAATATGTGTGGACATTTCACACAGCGCCATCTAGCCCCAAACTAAGCATAGCTTGTACTATGGGAACCAGATAACTGATACAATACTTATATACTTTTTGTTTGTAAATACATACATAGAATACAATATAACACCCAGACGCAGAACAAACATCTATGTTCATCACACAAATGATTGTCCTGGGTAGGAATCGAACCCACAGCCCTCAGTTCAGTTATTAACCGATATTACTTATTTTTTCAATTATTGCATTCATTTTTAATCTTCTTTATGAAAGTAATATTTACTTGTTCATTTTTAATAGTAGTCATCATGCCTATTGTGCAATCGAAAACCCAAAATATAACGATAATTTTAATTTATTCAATCAAAAAAGCGAACCGGATCTGGTTAAACTGCGAGAGCCGATGGATGCAGGAGGCAAGCAGCCGCTCAAAGTGGCGCTCTGTTGGAGAGGCCTACGTTCAGCAGTGGACGTCCTCAGGTGATGATGATGATGATTTATTATACATTTTTTTTTCTCTGACCTTATAAGACTTCCCGCAGACTTCACACAGATGCTCTCCCTCAGCTTCCTTTCTTTTTCCTTCATGAATATTGTTCATATGGGCCACCATTATTTTGGCGGTTTTGAATGGCTGAAATAATTTATTCACTTATTCAATTTATTCACAGATTAATTTTTACCTAAAGAACGTCATAATTGACCCGCATCCATCCATCCCTCAAGCCGGGATATGCTTTACTTAAGCTACCGTCACAAGTGGTCTCATGTGTATTTTCCTTCTCCTTTTACCACCAAGTTAGACCACAAAGTGGTAGGACATTTCTGCAGTTCGTCTAGGGAGGTACCACTGCTTTGCCAGTTATTCTGCCGGCAAGCAGTAGTGTGCAAGCATTGCTGTGAGGGCATTGTAGCCAATGAAATTACCGGGCAAATGATACCTACTTTATGACCTGATCTACAATTTAGTAATTTGATTAGGTACCGACTGACACATTCTCTATCTAGGATTTTTTATTTTATTTTTCAATATTTAAGATTTTTATAGCAGTATCGCCTACTCAGCGTAATCTACAGATTAATTTGTAAAGGAAAAATTAGAATCACGAGCGGGAATTGAACCCGCATCCACCCATCCTTCAAGCCGGGATAAGCTACCGTGACAAGTGGTCGCATGTCCGAATTTTACCTTCACCTTTACAACCAACTTACGGGGTTGGTAGCGCCATCTATTGAGTGATTCTTAAGAATCATCCCAACTAGCATGGTCAAGTTACATCAACACAAATGCTGTAAAGCATATCCCGGCTTGAGGGATGGATGGATGCGGGTTCAATCCCCGCTCGTGATTCTAATTTTTCCTTTACAAATTAATCAGTTTATTTTTCAAGTATGTTGTTGATGGTGTTTAATAAAGCATATTTTTTTATTCATTTACATATAGATAGTTCTACAAGGGTTCGGTTCTTCTAAAACAATTACGGAACCCTGAATATTACCTTGAAGCAGACACTACATTGGTACTTGACTCGCTTCAAATGATCCCAGTCGATATGGTCGACCATACACCACTTGGTCGGGAACTTTTTACCGCAGTAGTTGCATTCGTGGCTGAAATATAATTATATATAATTTTAGCGAATAATAAATAATTATAAAAACGACTTTAGTCGCCTTAGTGGAACCTAAGGCGATTCAAGTGGTTTTTTAAATATATATTTTGCAACAAAAAAAAACAATTATTAGACTTGTTACATTTATACTTTATAGTCATTTTACAGTTTACAGTACAGCTAGTAACTTAACAGTTATTTATTTTAACAGTTAGCAAGTAACTTTTAGCAAGTGACTTTAGTAATTTAACAGTTAGCAAGTCACTTTAGTTATTACACAGTTACCAAGTCAGTTTACAGTTATTTCACAGTTAGCAAGTCATTAGAAGCTAGTTTTACCAACCAACTCACACACAAATTGCACGTTTTACTAGGTGGTAGGACTTTTCTGCAAAGTTCGTCTAGGTAGGTATACCACCGCTTTGCCAGTTATTCTGCCGCCAAGCAGTAGTGTGCAAGCATTACTGTGTTCCGGTTTGAAGGGCAGTGTAGCTATTGAAATTATTGGGCAAATGAGACTTGGTGACCTGATTACACAGTGTAGTAATCTGATTACTTGACTGTGTGATGTCTCAGGATGACGTGCGCAGTGCAGTGTCATGCGAAACTTTATTATTTCAATGTTTATTCGACGCGCCCGATAGCTCAGTTGGTAGTATCCCTGCCTTCTGACCTGAGGGCTGTGGGTTCGATTCCTACCCAGAACAAACATTTGTGTGATGAACATAGATGTTTGTTCTGCGTCTGGGTGTTATATTGTATTCTATGTATGTATTTACAAACAAAAAGTATATAAGTATTGTATTAGTAATCTGGTTCCCATAGTACAAGCTATGCTTAGTTTGGGGCATAACATATATATTATAATAAAAAAAAAAAAAAAAAATTTAAATAATGTATAACAGCCGGAGAACGACCAGCTCGTCAAGTTATTCATTATCGTAAAAAAAAAAAGTCAAAAGCTAATACAACTCACACATAAGTGTTGGGCGAGGCATGCCGTTTGCTGAGCCGCATGTGGTTATTGTAACAGTCTCTAGAAGCGAACACCTTCCCACAAGCCCTACACTCGTGCGTGTCGCCGGCGGCGCGCTCGCGGTGCGCGCGCGTGTGTCGCGAGAGGTTGCGTTTCCATTGGAACAGTTTGCCGCAGGTCGGGCATGGGTACGTTATACCGTCGTGGATAACACTACAATTATACAAGGTGAGTTTGAATTACCTACAAGTTTTGAGAGCCTTACCTGAAACTGCGTGATTTCAAACCTCCATGGTAAAAAATAAATACACTCACAAAATTGCACGTGCGATCGCTACGAGAGTTAACAAGATACTATAAATTCATTTCCAAACACAATTTGTTAAACTCATAATAACCATTTTATTGTTATAAAAAAAATTACTTGCACTCGGTCAAGGATGTTCAACCACCCAAGTGCGCTAAGGCTATCTTCGAACGTAAACTTTACAAGGCATTCCTACAATGAAAAACTTTTAATTTAGAAACGTCGTGGGCGTCATTGTTTGAGTAGATTTACCCCCTTTTGGGATAATAATATACCAATTAAAACTCAATAGTACAACCTTCGCTAGGTGCGATGGTTAGGGTAATATTATACAATCTGTGGCTAACGGCTTGTTGACCGAGCGAACTAAGTGAGCGAAAGTCTGCTTCAATTTTCCTTAGTCCAGATGTACGTACTTGCAGGTCGCATTTTTCAACAAATCTTGATGTAAATAATTGATAATAAACAAAAAAAAAATGTTTGTCGTCGGTGATTTTTGATTGGTGGGGTACCTATAAGTTCCCCAAAAACGGGGGCAGGGAGTTTGCATCAGCATTATTTACTAACCAATTTGGATAATGTTTGGCAGAAGCATTAGGTACTGAATTCTAAACAAGTATTTCAAATATGAGTAGAATCAGTCAAGAGGTTGTCGAGATATAAGGCCGTGAAGTGTGAGTTCGTGACGTACTAAGTACAACATGGCACAAAAGCCTGTGTTCAGCTGTGGACGTCTTCCAGCTGTTAGTGTGCATAAATAATATTGTATTGTAATGTAAGATACTTACACATGTGCCCTATAACTTTTCTTGGAATGGAAAACCTTGTCGCATCCTTTACATGGAATGTATAGCTTCTCTTTAGGTTTGTCTTCTTTGTTCTGTGGGACTATTCTGAAAAAAAAAGTGGTCTGAAGTCTACTGAATCTTTGTAAAATTTTAATTACTAACAGCGTTACTTAATAACATTCCTCCTACTTCTATGGAATTTTGGAAGCTACACGAAAACTCACGTTTCACCACATTGTATCACTTGCCCACACTCATGCTCGCGATTCAGCACTTAATTCGTAAAACGCCACCAATTTTAAACATTAACACTGGAAAAAGCACAAGTTTTGAGAAATAATACAAAGCAACGACGTGAACTTTTCCGCGTTCTCGCCAGAACTCCCTTATCAACCTTCTTTGGTGAATAATGTTTAACCGACCCCAAAATGGAGGTTTTCAATTCGGTTTTTTACTGTATAGTATTAATGTCTGGCTTTTTTACTCGCTACCTCAGAACTCAGTTTATTTGAAGTATCTTGGTAAATTTATAAAAAATACGGGATATTTTTGTAGTTTTCAAAACTTATATTTTAAAACTGGAAAATAATAATTTGTTTTTTAGTTTTCCGTCAAGTTATATTCGAAAGCATACCGATACAGTCATACCTAATCGATGTATCGTACATCCCTAGTTGTTCTGCCTGTCAAGTGTCAACGTCAAGTCTCTACCATTAAAATCCCAGTGTGCCCATTCGTGGCAGATTTCTGCCATTTCAACACGAAATTTTTGTGGCTGGAATTTACCGATGGCTGATAACTAGTATAAACGATTAATATACGGGCCCGATAGCTCAGTTGGTAGTATCCCTGCCTTCTGAACTGAGGGCTGTGGGTTCGATTCCTACCCAGGACAAACATTTGTGTGATGAATATAGATGTTTGTTCTGCGTCTGGGTGTTATAATTGTATTCTATGTATGTATTTACAAACAAAAAAGTATATAAGTATTGTATCCGTTATCTGGTTCCATAGTACAAGCTATGCTTAGTTTGGGGCTAGATGGCGCTGTGTGAAATGTCCACACATATTAATTAATTAATTAATTAATTAATTTATTTATTTATTTATACAAGGCAGATTACACTCCCATATTTATTATTTTTTAATTGTATTTGTAATTTAATGTAAAAATAGGCAATACTGTAGGATCCATTTTAAATATTATTTAACAAACTGCACCTCATGGATCCGCCGTCACCACAACCTAACCTGTCTGTCGTCTGTGCATCCAATGTAATACTCGCCACTAAAGCAATTACTCCTTGGCCCTTATTCCGTGGAATGGTTTTGGGTTTAAAATGCTATTCTGTATGTCGTTGTCAAATTTGACAAACACGACGTCAAAAAACAGAAAACACTAGGCACAAACAATCTAACGCGTGGCATACAGAATACAATTTTTTGATTCCATGTTAATTCCATGTCGTGGCGCATTAAAGCCCGCATTTACGTTTGGAGCATGTTAAACGTCACGCGTTATTGGCAAGGAATCTCATGTGTCATAGCGAATACCCCCCCTGGTTGATGATGGAGATTTAGAATTTCATCTCCATCTACGGGCGAAGCGTTATTTTTTCATGCTGTGATCTTAGAGCATTTATAAATGGAGATATTAACGTTATAATCCGCAAGCACAATTTTTCTGCCAATAAAGAACACAAATGGGTCTAAACATCACTATCAAATACATTAGTTTTTATTTCACTTCAATACATGCAGTATTTCCGAAGTTATAACGACGAGAAGTTTAAGCCCTTTTTTGAATTTCCGAGATTTACCGCGCTCATTATGTCGTAATTTTTTGTAGATTTATTTGGCATGTAAATTAAAAAACGTTTGTCAGGTCCATTTCTACGGGGGATTAGGTAAACACTTATAGTACACGCGCAAACCACGCGCATATGACCGGTTGTGATGAAAAACAAACGAGGAATATAAATGTACGAACATTTTCCTCGTTTTTAGGGTTCCGTAGCCAAAGGGTAAACCGAACTCTATTACTCAGGCTCTGTTGCCGCTATAAAAAAAACTAAAAAACAGAATAAAACAATTATTTAAGGGGCTCCCATACAACAAAACAAACGTGTTTTTTAAAATAATATTTGTAATAGTACAGAACCCATCGTACGCGAGTCAGACTCGCGCTTGGCCGGTTATTTTCATAATAATTATCTCCATGGAGGTTAAGTTCAATTAAAAAATTCTTTGGCTTTTCTTTACTATATGAAAAATATTTTTTTAATAACTCGTAGTATAATATCTGGCAGATTTGTAGCATATTTAATTTTAGAGCAGAAACTGCAATTTACAGTTGGTCACACTGACAACTACTCTTCTTTCTTTATTTATTCTACTTTAATTACTGTTTACTTACTGCTTATTCCATAATAATTGCCTATTTTCTTTCTGTTTTCTGTTCTGTAATTACTATTTTATTTCCGCAACTTTAAATTTAGGCTGCCCGCCAACCTGCTGCGTGCTGTGTGTAGTTTTTGATGATTTTTTGGACTATTTCACTGCTGTTTTGACCCGGCGCCGGCCGGGACTCCTACTTTCTCAAACGATTTGGACTTTGTTTTACGGACCATCATCAATTGTCTAGTCAGGTACCTAAACAATTGCTTTTCTGCACAATTGGAGCATACAAAACCATTATATACCATATTTTATTTCATCCATGATACAGAGATTGAAGTCTGATGCAGTTTGACTAATCGCGTATACCGAATAATAGGTACTTAGGTTTTAGTACTTACGGGATATTTACCGAGATTAGAATCATTTTTGAGTTCCCGAGTACTATTCAAAACGTAGTAAACAACCATGCAACACAGAATTCCCCCTATTACATAGGTCTAGATAAAAAGTCTGCCATGCAAGTTTAAAATAGGTACTTATTGTAAGTAGTTAGTTTTTTATAATAATTATGTTCTAGATACACATTAAGACAGACTTGTCGGTCTGTAGATACACCATGGTGCCCTGTTCCATATGTTCTTCAGATATAAATGATGATGCCTTATATTACATGTTTAGTGATATGGGTCCTGACATTGTATCTGCCATTGAAAATCGTCTTGGCCGTGAGGTAAGGACTTTTCACTATAATTATTGCTTCATACATAATAAGTCTCTTTTTCGACCCACTACAAGGCAGCTGCCTTGTAGTGGGTCGAAAAAGAGACTTACCCAAGAATACCCCACGGACGATGCCACTGAAGTATTCAGAATTTCCAGTAATAATAATTATAAACCTAACTACTACCATGGAGTCCCATCAGGTACAAAAGATAAATAGCACAAACTTGAAAAAAATGTAGTAATTTTTTTTTTTAAATATGTGTGGACATTTCACACAATTGTGTTTAGAGAGTTACTAGTAAGTGTCCAGTGTATTCATTTGGCCCAATACTTCGCCAACACGCAATAAATGTCGCTTGATAATCTTGCGTTACGCAGAAATAAAATAATTCATAAAATAGGCCATCTTAGTCCGTTGTATAGGATGAGGCATCTGTACTGTAGGTATATATTATCTGAGCTACTAGTGAACCTATTTTGACAACATAATTATCTATTGGGGCCAAAAAGGATATTATCCTTTCCAATAAGAAATATATTTTCATATCGGTAAGTACATATATTATGGAGATATAATGTGATGAGCATAAAAAAAGAACAAATAGATACAACCAAATTGGAAACCTATTCCAGTTTTAGTTTGGATTAAAATAATAACTGTTATACATATTCTCTTTTAGGTGGATGTAAATGGTACTATGTGTGTAAATTGCTTTACATCTGCTACGCAAATGTCTGCCCCGTCTGAAACACATCCTGAGCACGAAGATAATGAGCTTCAGCTTCCATGCAGTAACATTTGCATATGGTGTCAAAACTCTTTGTACTTGAGGCGTACTCATTCCCTTCCTAAGGGCCATGAAAGATGCCTTATATTAGAGAGAATTTCACCAAGACAAGTAAGTCGCTGGATATTTCTAGTCATTTTACTAGGTGGTAGGACTTTTCTGTAAAGTTCATTTAAGTAGGTACCACCGCTGTGCCAGTCATTCTGCCGCCAAGCAGTAGTGTGCAAGCACTACTGTATTTTGGTTTAAAGGGCATTGTAGCTAGTGAAATTACTGGGCCAATGAGACTTATGAACTGATCTTAGTCTGGAAATCTTATTGAGATTGTGTGATGTCACACATCCTGAGACATCACTGTTTAAAAGACATTTCTAGACTGAGATCAGCTGATAAATCTCATTTACCCAGTAATTTCACTAGCTACAATGCCCTTTAAACTGGAACACAGTAGTGCTTGCACAGTACTGCTTGGCAGCAGAATAACTGGCAAACCG
Source organism: Ennomos erosarius (assembly GCA_963580505.1). Taxonomy (NCBI): domain Eukaryota; kingdom Metazoa; phylum Arthropoda; class Insecta; order Lepidoptera; family Geometridae; genus Ennomos; species Ennomos erosarius. The sequence continues at coordinate 552,399 of OY757006.1, read as the reverse complement.
GTTGTATCTACCTAAAAAAACATTGCAGAAAAGTTCTACCAACTAATGGTCATAACAATAGGCATGATGACTACTATTAAAAATGAACAAGTAAATATTACTTTCATAAAGAAGATAAAAAATGAATGCAATAATTGAAAAAATAAGCAAAATCGGTAAATAAATGACGGAGTAATAAGCTTTTAAAGTTTCTACAGGAGGCATCTCCTATCCCTTTCTCGCGAAACAGAGCGCCCCCACAGTTACTATGAAAAATCTACTCGTGACGTCACATGCCAAAGATTGTATGAAAAGCTATCACAGCTTAGTAATGAGGTACTATGAACGACCTTCCTCTGACGTCACGGGCCGTTTAAGAGCTATCTCTTTCTATTCCGGTTTTTAAAATGCTTGTAACTTGGTCATTTTTTGAGATATTTAATTTTTGTTTAAGCAAATGTTTATCTTTTGAGGAATATAATAAATTTATCAAAAAAAATTTTTTTGTGATCTTGCCTATTAGTTTTGCTGATTATTCGCTGTGTGTTAACTTATCTTGCTCTGTTAAGTTATATTTATTTCAGATACCAGACAATGCGTTAGTATGTCATTCCTGTTGGGTACGAGTCCGGTACATACTTGAGCGACAACAATACATGAAAGCAATCCCCAAAGGGAGTCCCTTAGCGGTTAATATCACTAAATGTGTTGTATGCCTTCGCTCTCTCGCTCGGACGTATAGACACTCCATACCAAACGGCCCTGTGCGGAGCGAGATCAATAAAAGAATTCAACCCCGAGAGGTAAATATCTCATTGTTTAGTAATTACTTTAAAATAATTAGTTACCCCTCACTAGGTAGACCGACGATGTAGTGAAAGCTGCGGGGAGCTGATGGATGCAGAAGGCGAGCAGCCAATCAAAGTGGCACTCTGGGGGAAGCCTGTGTTCAGCAGTGGACATCTTCAGGCTGTTAATCGTAAACTTCTAATACAAAATAAGAAATGGTGGTGCTTGTATAATGCATGTCATTGATGAAAAGAATCTGACAAAACAAGCAACTACTGTCTTCCCTGTTAAGAATAAGAATAATTTTTATTGCCAGATAAAAATAATAGTGTTAATCGTCATTACAAATAATACAAAATCAGACTATTAATTATACTATTGGTAAAAAGTATCCCAAACTCGGCAACAGCCTGTATCTTGGGTGCCCTAGATATTCATATTCATATTCATTTATTGTGCTCACATATAATACAGACTATATATTTAACAGTAGCTTGTCTTAAGGATCAATATATGTGCCCTGCAAGGGCGCTGCACATTTTAGTACATTTTTAATGGTTTCTAAAATAAAAGTTATGTTGTTACATGTCAATAATCCTATTCCTATTTAATTCTAATTGTATTATTTACGTCAAATCTAATTACTATTGTTATTATTATTATTATTATCATTAAATTAATAATAGTCAGGAGCGTACAACATTTAAAAAGATTATTATTAATATATACTATCTACACTTCACATCCTATTCCTTCATGCGCAGGATCACACCCCACATTATAGCACCTAGTACCTATCATACCTATCCATGTACCACAAGTTTAAATATATCTACGTATTAACTATCAAATAAATTATCCGAATTAAGTACATCTATGCGTCTATTTTATCATTTTTAAACTCTTGTACAGAGTAATACGCTTTATTTACTAGGAATGACTTTAACTTGTTAGAAAATATATGATTGTTATTCGCTAACTTTATTGATTCCGGGAGCTTATTATAAATTATTATAAGTCTATGGTAAGGACTATTCCCCACAGCCTTCAATGTAGTTACAGGTAATACTAGCTTATATTTATTGCGTCGGTTATATTGCGGGTTGATTTCTATATTAGTTTTTTTTTTTTTTTTTTTATCATCGATAGGCTAACATTTGACCACGGTCTCACCTGATGGTAAGTGATGACGCGGTCGACGATGGAGCATGCTTGCCTAGAAGATACCGGTTCACTCTAGCCTTAAAAACTCCCAGATTATATTTGTCAGGAAACAATGACGCCGGTAAGGTGTTCCATTCCTTCGCTGTCCGAATTATAAACGAAGAATCTCTACCATATACGGATGCCGTGTTTCCGTGCGTCTTGATGTCCGGTGGTAAAATGGGGATGGGGGAATTAAGCTGTGCAATTCCATCGCAGATTTGAAAAGGTTTCTATATTTTCGGACAAACAGGGCCATTTGTAAGATATATATACATGGCAGGGTAAGGATATTTCGTTTCATAAAATGTGGCTTACAACTTTCCCGCTGCTGGATGTTTACTAGAATTCTGAGACACTTTTTTTGCAGAATGAACAAGTCATTGAAATCTGTACTTTCACCCCACAAAATGATAGTAACGCGTTTACATATAATAATAATTCAACCCACCGTACATAATTTATGCCTGTGTACATTGGTGCATCATTGGTGAGGTAGGTCTAGGAGGCTTGCATATTACACACCTACTCAAAAGTTTTCAATCAATGTGTGTTGCCAGTGATGACTTATGGAACTGAAACGTGGTCTCTAACTGTTGGCCTCATTACTAAGCTCAAAGTCGCGCAACGAGCTATGGAGAGAGCAATGCTCGGTGTTTCCCTGCGAGATAAGATCCGTAATGAGGAGATCCGCAGGAGAACTAAAGTGACCGATGTAGCTCTTATGATTAGCGAGTTGAAATAGCTATGGGCAGGCCACATCGCTCGTAGAACTGACAACCGATGGGGAAGAAAGGTTCTCGAGTGGCGACCACGAACTGGAAAACGCAGCGTAGGCCGGCCCCCCACTAGGTGGACCGACGACCTGGTGAAAGCCGCGGGGAGCCGATGGATGCAGGAGGCGAGCAGCCGCTCTAAGTGGCGCTCCCTGGGGAAGGCCTATGTTCAGAAGTGGACGTCTTCAGGCTGTTAATGATGATGACTCAAAATTTTACTGTAATATTAGAATACATTTCAATACAATTAGTTCCGCTATAATAACAAAAAAGTATATAAGTATTGTATCAGTTATCTGGTTCCCATAGTACAAGCTATGCTTAGTTTGGGGCTAGATGGCGCTGTGTGGAATGTCCACACATATTATAAAAAAATAAAAAACTTAAGTGCGGAGGGAGTGAGACAGTAATAAAAAATGTTTGTTCTTTCCAGTCTTTTCATATTAGGGAGCCAGCTAAGGGAATATCCTGGGAACGGGCAGCAGCATTTCCTTCAGTATATTACAATCTGTGATCACCAATCCGCCTGCTTATCATAGTGAATGGCAAATCCCTCTATGTTAAGCGTCCAGTGGCGTTTTATGGGGGAGGCGTGTTCAATAATGATGAGGATGATGATTTTTTATTCCATCCAGATACCTCCGGGTGGAGTCATCTGCTTTGCCTGCTGGGTTTCTGCACATAAAAGTATGAAAAATGCTGATACCATCAATCAGACCGATCAAGATCTAGGTTCTGCAAATACTGATCCAGATTCTGAAAATACTGATCCAGATTCTGCAAATACTGATCCAGATGTACAATGCGGATCCTGTGGCCTTTCACTTATAGGAAGAGAAAGTCATATATTGCACATCAATTATTCAACAATAAATGCCGCAGATACTAATCCAGAGGTAATTAAGAAAAAAGTTTACAATCTCATACATAGATCCCTAACAAAAAATAACCGGCCAAGTGCGAGTAGGACTCGCGCAAGGGTTCCGTACCGTTATCTATAAAAACGAGCAAAATTTCACGTTTGTTGCATGTTTTATTCTGTTTTTTATTGTTGTTATAGCGGCAACAGAAATAATGATCTGTGAAAATTTTAACTGTACAATGTTAGTTCATGAGATACAGCCTGGTGACAGACGGACAGCGGAGCCTTAGTAATAGCATGGGGTCCCATCAGGTACAAACGAAAAATAGCCCGAACTTGAAACAAACGTAGTAATCGTGTCTAGAGAGTTACTAGTTAGTGTCCAGTGTATTCATTTGGCCCAATACTTCGCCAACACGCAATAAATGTCGCTTGATAATCTTGCGTTGTGCAGAAATAAAATAATTCGTAAAATAGCCCGCGTTATTCCGTTGTATGGGATGAGGCATTCGTACTGTAGGTATTATAAATTATCTGTGGTAATAGGGTTCGCTTTACACTTTGGGTGCGGAACACGAAAAATCTAATTTGAATATTTGTATGCTTGCACCTATAAGCAGAATTATGTGCTGATCCATCTTTGCAATACCATAATCCAAAAATCTCAGAATTTTATTTCATTTCATTTCAAAAATGATTTATTTCACTGAATCATTTGTAAAGGAAAAATTTGTATCACGAGCGGGGATTGAACCCGCATCCATCCATCCCTCAAGCCGGGATATGCTTTACTTAAGCTACCGTGACAAGTGGTCTCATGTCTGAATTTTTCCTTTTATTAATCTGTAGATTAGGCTGAGCAGGCGATACTGCTATAAAAATCATAAATATATGATTTATTTCATTTCAGGCAACTAAAAATAATTACGTTTGCAACGAGTGTTTAAAGTTCGTCAACCATTGCTGGGCTGGAGACCGAACTCCACCACCAGTGAGGGTCGGTCACAGAAACGTCTGCATCAACTGTGGTAGGTCCGTGCTTAAGATAAGGAAGTACTTAGCAGTGAGACCAGATGCAACTGAAAGGGACCAGTCAGTTACAGCAATTCTTTCGGAATGGTTAAGACCGTACCAGGTAATCGACAACATTAATAAAAAAAATATGAGAATGAATGACGTGATGAGCTAGTCGTTCACCTGATGTTAAGCGACATGGCCGTTCATAACAGTTGCAGTGTCACTCGGAACTTTAAAATAATAAAGGGTCGCGTGACACTGCACTGCGCACGTCATCCTGAGACATTACACAGTCTAGTAATCAGATTACTAGACTATAATCAGGTCATAAAGCCTCATTTGCTCAGTAATTTCACTCGCTGTAATGCCTTTCAAACCGGAACACATTAGTACTTGCACACTACTGCTTGGCGGCAGAATAACTGGCAAAGCGGTGGTACCTACTTAAACGAAATTTGCAGAAAAGTCCTACTACCTAGTAAAATAATAGACTGATTAAAATCATCATCAGATGGAAGACTTCCACTGTTGAACATAGGCCTGACAGAGCGCCACTTTGAGCGGCTGCTTACTTGCATCCATCGCGTTTTTAACCAGATCGTCGGTCCACGTAGTGAGCGACCTACGCTGCTTCCGAACCTTTCTTCCCCATCGGTTGTCAGTTCTACGAGCGATGTGGCCTGCCCATTGCCTGAACAACTTGCTAATTTTAAGAGCTATCTTTTGCATAGAAATTTTTCTCTGTGATGACTATCAGCATTTGACCGCAAATATAAACTACAAACATCCATAACATAATGTAGTACTTAATACTGTTACAGATAAAAGATGTAGACGAAGTATGTGCGCCATGCAGGTCGAGAGCAAAACGAGTAGTTGATCGCATCGTTGAAAGCATAGATGTCTCTCCATCGTTTATACCAGAAATACAAACAGGCAATGTCTCTTTCATTCTTGGTTTGCCGGCAACAGTCAATGTCCCTTTAGGAGATCTAATAGAAAAACTGCCTGAAAACCTTCAACCCCCAATAATAAATGGTTACATTGAGTTGTCAAATGTAAGAAGGGCTCCCAATAATTCGGGTAACTGCATATTCAAAGGATGCACCGCAAAAGAACGATTACGCGTACCCCCTACCATTCGGGGGAGAATTGCAAAGAGCTGCAACTACTACATACCGAAATCCGCTCGCATATGCAAGCATCATGCCCATAAAGGCTTGTTCGACCAACTGTATAACGGCGAAAACGCTATAACGACATTTAGCGGTGAACATTTCGAAGATATGATTGGCTTGCTGTCGAAAGGAGCTGGCTCTGTTGACTTTAGCGATCCAGAAACGATGGACCAAACCCTATTTCAATATTTCTTTGGCTTTACACATTCCGAGTATTGCGATTTGTTGAATGAGTGCCCTAGGTTGAACAACCCCAAAATCAAATATGGCCTGAATGCACTTCTGTTGAAGATGCAGTCAGGGGATTCGAACGAGCGCATGGCCAAGCTTTTCCAAATATCACGGAGGTCTTTGGAAAGTAATATGAAGCAAGCAAGAAGTATACTTGTTAACGATTTCATACCAAACAATTTGGGCTCAATTATGTAACAAGTGTGGTAATAGGCATGATGACTAACATATTTTTTTTGGATGAATTAATTATATTCCTCTAAAGATAAACATTTGTGAAAATAAAATCTAATATTTGAAAAAAATGACCAAGTTACAAGCATTTTAAAAACCGGAATAGAAAGAGATAGCTCAAACGGCCGGTGACGTCAGAGCAATGTCGTCATAGTACCTCGTTACTAAGCTGTGGTAGCTTTTCATACAATATCTTTGGCATGTGACGTCACGAGTAGATTTTTCATAGTAACTGTGGGGGCGCTCTGTTTCGCGAGAAAGGGACAGGAGATGCCTCCTGTAGAAACTTTAAAAGCTTATTACTCCGTGATCTATTTACCGAATTTGCTTATTTTTTCAATTATTGCCTTCATTTTTAATCTTCTTTATGAAAGTAATATTTACTTGTTCATTTTTAGTAGTAGTCATCATGCCTATTGTACTGTTTTTAGTTTAAGTTTTTTATTTGTTAATGTTGTGTAACTGAACTTGTGATGAAAAGGCCTGTATTATAGAACAATGCTGAAATGTGGTTTTTCGTGTTGATTCCAAAATTCCATAGAAGCTTCTAGTAAAGTTGCCACCACTTTACTATGGCATGACTTAGACTGGACTATGATTCGAATGTTTGACTCAGACTGTGGCTATGACTTGATTTTAGGTGCAACATTCCATAATGATGAAAAATTAATATTTGACACTGGCTAAATAAACTAGGTGTGGAGCCAAAATACAAGAAAAAAAAGCAACCCTGTAAGTTGGTTGTAAAAAGGTGAAGAAAAAATTCGGACATGAGACCACTTGTCACGGTAGCTTAAGTACAGCATATCCCGGCTTGAGGGATGGATGGATGCGGATTCAATCCCCGCTCGCGATTCTAATTACTCCCTTTACAAATTAATCTGTAAAAAACCAAGTGCGAGCCAGACTCGCGCACGTAGGGTTCCGGCACATTATCTATAAAACGAGGTAGGTACCACCGCTCTGCCAGATATTTTGCCGCCAAACAGTAGTGTGCGAGCACTACTGTGTTCCGGTTTGAAGGGCATTGTAGCTAGTGAAATTACTGGGCAAATGAGACTTGATCTCACAGTCTAGTAATCTGATGACTAGACTGTGTGATGTCTCAGGATGACGTGCGCAGTGCAGTGTCATGCGAAACTTTATTATTTTAAAGTTCCAAGTGACACTGCAACTGTTACGGGCGGCCGTGTCGCTTAACATCAAGTGAACGACTAGCTCGTAACGTCATTCATTCTCATAAAAAAACAAAATCACGTTTTTGTATGGGAGCCCTCTGAAATATTTATTAATTTTTAGTATTTGTCGTAATAGCGGCAGCCGAAATACATCATCTGTGATAATTTCAACTGTCTATCACGGTTCATGAGATACAGCCTGGTGACAGACAGACAGCGGAGCCTTAGTATTAGGGTTCGCTTTACCCTTCGGGTACGGAACCCTAAAAAAGAGAACCATGAACAGTTTTAGGGTTCCCTAAGAAACTGATCATTGAGTTAGATTTAGCTGAGTACTTACTTGAGATGGTACTTGAGTGTCATCTTATTGGCGAACACCTTTCCACAACAGTCACATTGAGGCTTCTCTTGGTGGCAGATATTCTTGTGATACGACAACTTGGATTTAGAACTGGAACAACAAAAAACTAAGAGAGTTACTAATTACTTAGCATCTTTAACTTATGCCCCACATATCTACAGCTGGAAGAATAAGTCTCTCAGATAGAACGACACTGGACGTTTATCATAGGGGGCCGTAATTAGCACACTTGACAGGCGGCTTGGTGATGTCAGATTGTAATGTGCCTCAGAGAAGGTTGCTGCCTATTCCCTGGATATTCCCTTAGCCGGATCTTACGGCACCCGCGGGAAGAGATGCGTCCTATTCTCACACGGATTAAAATACATTCAAAGATATTATAAAGTCCTTAAAGGAACCCGCGCCGGAACTCACCGGATTGGACGCTCTACCAACTGAGCTATGGTTACCCGACCGCTAGCAGGGCGTTTATTCCCTATCGATTCCTTACTTCGAAACCACGCGAATTCCTTGTCTTACATAAGAAATCTGCAAAATCTATTCTCTATGAAACGAAAACAAAACCGCGCGAAATGAGTTTGGAATTGGCGCGATTTGAACTGTCAAAAATCATATGTTTTACCGAGACGCGTTCCGAAACATCAACACATCAAAAGATATGACCACTTATGTCAATATATTTTATTCAAAATAAAGATAACTTTAATGTAAAGTGAAGGTATATCTAACGCTGTGACACGATTTAAACAAGACACGATAACGACGTGGTTTCGTATCGTGTGGAATCTGTGTTTCCATAGAGATTAACGCCCTATTGTGTATTCTTATAGAAATACTTTAAGTGTGGTTTACACGTTAAAAAATCATTCCTATACTCATCATCAACAGCCTGAAGAAGTCCACTGCTGAACATAGGCCTCCCCCTGAGAGCGCCACCTTGAGCGGCTGCTCGCCTCCTGCATCCAACACCTCCCGGTATTCAACAGATCGTCATTTCACCTAGTGGAAGACCTACGCTGCTTCCGGTTCGTGGTCGCCACTCGAGAACCTTTCTTCCCCATCGGTTGTCAGTTCTACGAGCGATGTGGCCTGCCCATTGCTTGAACAACTTGCTACTATTAGCAAAGATATATCAAAAAATGACCAAGTTACAAGCATTTTATAAACCGGAATAGAAAGAGATAGCTCAAACGGCCAGTGACGTCAGAGGAAGGTCATTATAGTACCTCATTACTAAGCTGTGGTAGCTTTTCATACAATCTCTTTGGCATGTGACGTCACGAGTAGATTTTTCATAGTAACTGTGGGGGCGCTCTGTTTCGCGAGAAAGGGACAGGAGATGCCTCCTGTAGAAACTTTAAAAGCTTATTACTCCGTGATTTATTTACCGATTTTGCTTATTTTTTCAATTATTGCATTCATTTTTAATCTTCTTTATGAAAGTAATATTTACTTGTTCATTTTTAATAGTAGTGATCATGCCTATTCTAAGAGCATATGATAATTTTAATAGGTCAACTCTACTAACTCACCTAAACGCTTGATTACAATTTCTGCAAGTAAATTCTTCTGAGACGACATTTTTGGCGCACTCGTGCCTTGAGATAATTCTTTTCATAGTAGTAGTTAGCGAACATTGTATACATCTATACGCAGTAAGATGCAGCGATCGGTGGACGGTTAAGTTGTCTTTAGTTAGGAAATACGCTTTACACACGTCACATTGGTGGGCGTTTGCACCTTTCTGTAAATAAAAAAAAATAAATAAATATGTGTCGACATTTCACACAGCGCCATCTAGCCCCAAACTAAGCATAGCTTGTACTGTGGAAACCAGATAACTGATACAATACTTATATACTTTTTGTTTGTAAATACATACATAGAATACAATATAACACCCAGACACAGAACAAACATCGATGTTCATCACACAAATGTTTGTCCCGGGTAGGAATCGAACCCACAGCCCTCAGTTCAGAAGGCAGGGATACTACCAATTGAGCTATCGGGCCCGTCAATACAAAACTCCTAACGCCATCTTGTGGAATTTTTCAAAACTATCTTGTTAAAAAGTGATATGGTGGAATTTCATACAGAGAACATCATGATCAGCCTGAAGACGTCTACAGCTGAACATAGACATAGGTCTCCCCAACAGAGCGCCACTTTGAGCGGCTGCTTGATTCCTGCACCATCGGCATCCTGGTACAAGTATATACCAATAATACCAACCAAGTACTTCACTGTGTGAAATTATGGAGATTCCAAGTACTGTTAGTTTTAAACCTTTTAGAAAGGGTTTTTTATAAGTTGCAATCAAGCAGGCGGCCCACCTGATAGTAAGTGGTCATCGCCTATAACAATTATAAACCCTTAGAGATGACTTTTAACACTTGTTGAATTCCCCATACTGTAGTTATGCGGAACAACCTCAGGTGGAAGATAATTCCACATCTTGCAGGTTCGTGGAGGAAACGAGTGCAAGAATCGCGTTGTATGAGATTTCCACGTGTCTAAAGTATGTAGCAATTATTATAGAGCCGGTTAAAACTAGATAACATACCGGTTTATGCTTCCCGTTCCGATGGTAGTCCCTCAGCTTCTCCGTATTGAAACCTAACACACAGTCCGTACACTTGTACCGGAGTCTCTCAAACTCTGCACTCTTCACATCCTCACCTCGTACCAACCACATTTCCTCTTCAGTCATTGTGTGGAGCTGTACTATGTTGGAAGGTAGGTTCTTTAACTTGCGGCTTGATTTTGAAGAAATTATCTGAAAATTGGGATATTTTACTGATTGATAAGTTGGCAGACCAACCTAGTGGGGACTAGGTGGACTGACGACCAGGTGAAAACCGCGGGAGCCGATGGATGCAGGAGGCGAGCAGCCGCTCAAAGTGGCGCTCCCTGGGGGAGGCCTATGTACAGCAGTGGACATCTAATGACGGGCCCGATAGCTCAGTTGGTAGTATCCCTGCCTTCTAAACTGAGGGCTGTGGGTTTGATTCCTACCCGGGACAAACATTTGTGTGATGAACATAGATGTTTGTTCTGCGTTCGGGGTATTATATTGTATTCTATGTATGTATTTAGAAACAAAAAAGTATATAAGTATTGTATCAGTCATCTGGTTCCCATAGTACAAGCTATGCTTAGTTTGGGGCTAGATGGCGCTGTGTGAAATGTCCACACATATATATATATATATATATATATATATATATATAAATACCAACTTGGGCACAAAGTTGATCCAGCCCGACTGTCGTGCGTTCTTGACTCCACCTTTTTTGCCTTACTACTCGACTCCGGTTGCATATATTTAGTACGGAGTGGCAACGTCGCAAAGTTGAAGGCGACGTTGCCAAACATATTCATTGAGAAAGTGATATATGCGACATTTTTTTCATTGCAATTTTGAACTTTATCCACTCCTTAACGGCCAAAATTCTGAAATGCTTAAACACTTATTGGCTCCAGTTTGTATATCAAATGCAAAGTCGTATGTTGATCCGTGTCGAAATACACCGTATAAGTAGCTCCATTCATATTATCAAAATTAAAGCTTAATTTGATCCGACAAAACGAAACTATTTTAAATAACGTAGGTATATTTTTTAATGTGCTTCAGTATTTGTTGGTTCCGAACCGAATATACAGGATATTGGCTCGTAGATCTACCGTGGGCTATCTTTTAAGTTAGTATTGCAAATTTTATTTTCTTATTGAGTTAAGTATTCAATACAAAGACATTAATGACTCTTTGAGTTCGATTATTCTATGGCTAGATAACAATAACCTAAAGATTAACCTGACCAAAACCCAAGTAATGCGTTTTAGTCAAAGACTTCCTATCCAAAACATTAATGTCAACTATCAAGGAAGCCAAATACGCCAAGTAGAATCTGCGAAGTTTTTAGGTATAACAATCGACAAGCAACTGAACTGGAAGGCACATATAGCTGAAATTTGTAAAAGACTAAGTAGCTCCGCATATGCTTTGTTTAAGTTAGCCCCGATAGTGAATAGCGATGCCTTACTCACAGCTTATCACGGGTTAGCAGCTTCAGTACTAAGATATGGAGTTATCTTTTGGGGAAACTCAACAGATGCCAAAATAGCTTTTAAGGCTCAAAAGCGTTGCATAAGGGCCATGTTTGGACTAAAAAAAACTGATAGCTGCAAGCCATACTTCAGCAAGTACAGGATTCTGACATTTCCGTCTTTGTATATTCTTGAGGTGGCGTTATTTGTAAGAAACAATCCTCACTTGTTTCGGCGCATATCCGATGTAGTACAACGCAATAGACGCGACAACGATCGACTGCTTTTACCCCCTGCAAAAACTACTCTGATGCGTAAAAGTGTATTAAGCATGGCACCCACAATATATAACAAAGTGCCTAAATGTATAAAAAAATCAGACACATTTAAGATAAAATTGAAACAAATGTTGACAGAAAAATGTTATTATGATATTAATGATTTTTTGAATGACAAAACATGTAAGTAGGTTATTATTTATTTATTTATTTTATTGATTTATACTATATTTGTTTTTTTTTTGTTGTTGTTGATGATTTGTGCAGTTGGATTTTATTTAACCTGACATTTTATTCTTATTCATTTATGTTATTACAAATTTAATATTTTAATTATTTCATTTTTCTCTTTCTTATTTATATTACGAGACAGCAGTTCATGCTCTGACAATCATTTGTACGCCTATGCAGGCTAACATTGTGGACTAAAAATCACCATAACACCAATGCATGTATTTTTGTAAATGTATTTACTCATGTTCAAACAAATAAAATTATCTTTATCTTTATCTTTATTTTTATCTTTAATATTTTGTTGAAATTGAGAAAATTCTCCGTCTCCGACTTAATATTCATCAAGTCATTTTCATGTATTAATTGACTTCTATTTGCACACAGAGTCTACACGCACGAAATTGTACAAAATGTCGGGTAAAATAACATTTGATGGTGTTGTTGATTACAACAAAAATATAATATTTGCCAGCTGTTTGTATTAAGTAGCTGTGATGTTATACTTAAATCCAGTAAATTTTTAAGGTTCCATGCTTGAGTTTTAGTCTAAAGTACCTACTTGCGTTTTGCGGTTTTGGGAGGTTTTTTCATTTTACCGTATGATTTGGCGCACCAGCAAAAAACCCATATTAAATATAAGTAAATTCGATTAGCCGATATTTATTATAAACAGAAATAATGTTTCTGAAAAATCACCATTACAACTAAAATAAATAAAAAATTATGCCCCCTGAAAAAAATCTTCATTGTGAAATGCAAAAAAAACAATTGAAATAGTACTACCTCAATATTGTTCACAAAAATACTTTTTGTACTTACTTATTTTTGAATTTTTCATGTTGTTTTATAAACATAAATCTTTTATTTGGCTGAAAAAAAAAAGAATTTTTTGGCTACTATTATTAGGTCATCATCATCACAATTGTCAACAGTCTGAAGAAATCCCCTGCTGAACACAGGCCTCCCAACAAGACCCCACCATTACAATATCATCGGCAAAACGAAGGTTAGTGATGTGTTCGCCATTTATGTCGATGCCAGATCCTTTTCACTCCAGTGCTTGAAAACGTCTTCCAACGTGTTTGTGTACAGTTTCGCAAAAATAACGTCTTGTATCACGCCTCTTTGCAATGGGATTTTCTCCGCACTCTGGGGGTCTAGCAAAGATCCCAAATGCTAACGCTAACACCAAACTAACTACGAAAATGTAATAAAATGACATCAGCTGCGGAGAAGTAAACGATTTCATTTTGGAGCTAGCGTTTGGCGATAGCGTTAGCATTTGGGATCTTTGCTAAACCCCCAGGTCCTGCAGGTGGACTGACATTATGGCCTTGCTGTAGAAAATACTTCAACACTTCGATATACCGATAGTCAATTTGGTATCGCTGTAAGGACTGCAGCACCCTCCAAGTCTCGATTGATTTGATCTTCTCATAGTCCACAAACGCTAGGCATAACGGCCGATTATATTCTTCGGTCTTCTGTATAAAATGCTGAGTTTGGGACCGATTTGTTACAATGGTTTTTATCTTTGATTACAGTTGTAGGTTAGTATACCTGCCAATATGTATGCTTACTGTGTGCCTAATTGTTGTTGTTGCAAATAAACTAATTTCATTTAATTTTATATAATTTTGGCGTAACGTATGGATGTGGTCTATGGTGATAAAGCCTTTACCGTACCACCGCGAGTAGAGAGTACCACCACGCTCTAGTGCCACGCCTCTGGCGTTGTACCTTCAAGGACGAAAGAATTAAATAACTTCTGTAGGACTATAAGCACTGGTCTACCACCCGCTCTCAGAAGTTGGTCGTAATTCCATCCTCACCTGGCGCCATGTGGTTTTTAAGCTGCTTGAGAGCCATTTTAATCTTGTACAGCCTGAAGTCGGGGATATCTTCGGTATAGTGTCGAACTAACTTGGCTCTGGTGTCCTGAGCTGTGTTAGTAGTGGGCTTACATGTCCAGGTGTATAACTGTCCATAGAAGTTCTCGATCTCTCGCAGAACCTCAGGCTTGAATGAAATAACACCACTCTCATCTTCAGTTTTGTCTCCAGTTTTTGTAAATTCCACTCCAGATTTGTTTATTGAGTTCACCGTAGGCTGACATATCAACTGAAGACTGCAGTTTCATCGCTCTGGTTTGCCATTAATTCACGAGTTTTTCTGAGAGCTTCTGAGTTTTCATTCGGTATTGATTCTTGAAGAATTTCTACTACTACTACTGCTTACTATTAGGTAATAATGTTAATAACAAAGTCTTAGATAATTTTATTTTAGTTTAGATATTTACTTTGCACCAAATCTTAGAGTAAGATGCACAAATCCTATAAAGATTATAAAAACTCCCGAAACCATGAAACGTGTAGGTACTTTTGACTAAAATTCAAGGTTCCATACCTTAAATTACTGAAATTAACAATAATATTACAGATATTTAGAATTATTAAACAAGAAAATAGGCAAATATTATCTTTTGTTGTCATCAACACTATCAAGTTTAGTATTATTTATGTGGCAATTTCGGGAACAACGTTTACCGAAGAAGAAACTAATTGCGAAAATTTGTGTGAGTGTATGTTTGTTACCTCTTCACGCCGAAACGGCTGAACGGATTTGATAAACGTCCACTGCTGAACATTGCCCTCCCCCAGAGAGTGTCACTTTGAGCGGCAGCTCGCCTCCTGCATCCATCGGCTCCCCGCGGTTTTCATCAGATCATCGGTCCACCTAGTAGGGAGCTGGTCTAAGCTAAGTCTTCCGGTTCGTGGTAGCCACTCGAGCACCTATCCGAGAGGTTTATAGAATGCAGAACTAAAACCTCTACTTAAATTGTTTCAAACATTTTGAAACGAGTGAATTATTTGTGGGGTACTAAATAGTACACGATGGAAAAGAAAGGTTCTCGAGTGGCGACCACGAACTGGAAGACGCAGCGTAGGCCAGTCCTTACTAGGTGGCCCGACGACCTGGTCAGAGCCGTGGGGAGCCGATGGATGCAATAGGCAAGCAGCCGCTGAGTTCAGCAGTGGACATCTTCAGGCTAATGATGAAGTACTATTATAGGGAAATTTAATAATAAAATAAATAATTAATTATTTATAATAAAGCAAAGAAATAAAATAGAAAAAATAAATATAAATGTTTGGTGTAGCTTTATGAATTTTAGCAGATTGTATGCAAATTGAAGAAGAGTTATTACTCGAACCTATTATTGATGGTAAAAATATCAAAATACTAAACATGACCAACATCGTCAAGTTAAGGGAACATCATCCTGTATACGTGTTGTTTACGTTCCAGTCGGCTAGACTCGGGAACCGGTTAGAGAGGGAGCGTCCAAGCGGAGGCTCGCGCGCGCTTTGTACGCGAATTCGCACTTATTTTATTTTTAGGTTTTGTCATGTTATGATTATGATTGCTCTCAAACCGTACGTACCCTCTCACGTCTGTAAAATGAAATTCGAAGTATGACCTAATTAATATTGTTAATCTAAGTATACCTAGTTCATTTCTTAGTTAATTACTTTAAATCATAGCGGGCGTAATGAATGCAAGCACCATGTCAAACCTACCGTGGTTTTTTGGTGCGAAGTTTTTGATAATGTAGTGTAATGTGTAAAGAATAAATATAAAAAAAAAAAAAAAAAAAAAAAAAAAAACTTACGCTTACCGTTACTAGCTTACCGTTACCTACTCTGATAATAATCATAGCATATAATAGGTACTGGTAAAAATTGGCACATAATTTTTCACTGACCGCAGAAACAATGTAGAGTTTAGCTCCGTCTTTAAACCTCATGTACAAACTATACTTGAATAAGATAATACCTGCCAAGGGCGCCAGCAACCAATAGCTGAGCTCATGACAATTTGTGGGCTCTGATTGGCTCATTTGAATCGGATCAACTAGTGCTTAAACGCAAAAAAGGTGGATTTGTATAAAAAACACGTAATTATTATTATTACTGTTGGTTGCACTTGTGGCTCCAACCGGAGCCACGGTGATGCTGTATTGGATCAACAAATACTACCCGGATCAACAAGTGAAATCGGATCAACAAATTACTACCTATATGGCACGTCTGATCAACAAAGTGCCCATGGGGGAATCTATATATATATATATATATATATAATGGGCTGATGATGATGGTGAAGTTGGCAGATGGGGAAGGAAGGTTCTCGAGTGGTGACCACAAACTGGAAGACACAACCAGGACACCAGGACTCAAGATACGGGGATACCACAAAACCAATCCCATTTTAATCCCAAATGTCAATTAATCAGAGTCCTATCCGATACCACATCAAATTAATGGTGGACCAACAATCTGGTTCAAACTGTGGGAAGCCGATGGATGCAAAAGGAAAGCAGCCAGTTAAAGTGACGTTCCATGATGGAGATCTATGTTCAGCAGTGGACGTCTTCAGGCTGCTGATGATGAAAATGATCACAATTCCATATAATCTGGGAGTTTTTAAGGCCAGAGAAAACCGGTATCTTCTAGGCAAGCATGCTCCATCGTCGACCGCGTCGTCACTCATCATCAGGTGAAACCGTGGTCAAATAAATAAAATAAAATAAATAAATAAATGTTAGCGTATCGTTGATAAAAAAACTCTTACTAACCTCTTCTTTAACCTTCTTCTCCTTTTTCTTTTTTACTTTCTTTTCCTTCTTCTTTTTAAGTTTAGAGAGCTGTATGTCCTCGTCTGATGATGGGTTTTCGATCTCAACTTCTTGTGAGTTGTAATCGTATGAGAACTCGTTGTCTTCTGCAATATCGGGTTCCTCTTTGAGAGGTTCCACTTCTAAAAGAATAAAAAGTATTGGATGGTAATTAGTATTCTGTACACAAAGGGTAAAGGGAACCCTATTACTAAGGCTCCGCTGTCCATCTGTCTGTCCGTCTCACCAGGCTGTTACCAAGAACCATGATAGTTAGTTGAAATTTTCACAGATCATGTTTTTCTGTTGCGGCTATAATAACTATTACTAAAAACCAGAATAAAACAAATATGTAAAGGCTCCCATACAACAAACTTGATTTATATGCTCGTTTTTATAGATAATGGTATGGACCCCTTCATGTACAGACTAGCGCTTGAGCATTTTTTAATTCACACAGCGCCATCTAGCTTCAAACTAAGCAAAGCTTGTACTATGGGAACCAGATAACTGATACAGTACTTATATACTTTTTTGTTTGTAAATACTACATAGAATACAATATAAATCCCAGACACAGAACAAAAATTGTCATCACACAAATGTTTGTCCTGGGTAGGAATCAAACCCACAGCCCTCAGTTCAGAAGGCAGGGCTACTACCAACTGAGCTATCGGGCCCGTTGTATATACAAGTAACTTACCAAATTGTATATAGTCAATCAACTTCTGTGATACCGTCTCCTCTTTAATGTCATCTTTAACTTCAGGTTCGTTGCCGGTATCATCTTCAACAGAATATGAGTCAACTACTGTGGGTGTTCCTGAAAGCCTCGTAGTAGCATGCTGTGTGAACTCTTCGGGGGAGTTGAGGAATGTGTGCTGAAACAGAAAGCAACTTGATTAACCTTTTGGAATAGCAGCTGAGATGACAATAGAATAACAATGCATGCATGTTTGATATCAAGTCGCTGGGAGTTTAAGAGTTAAATTAAATTAATTTGAGAAATATATACAAAGATAAGTTGAGAAATAGGCTTGAATCTGGCAATTTTTTTATTGCATAACTTAATAATATTCCTCAAAAAATGAAGAGTCGTGAAAACAAAAATTAAATAACTCAAAAAATGACAAAGTTACAAGCATTTTAAAATACAGGAATAGAAAGAGACAGTTCAAATGCGCAGTGACGTCACTTCTTCCACCTTCACAGTACCTCATTACTAAGCTGTGGTAGGTTTACATACAATCTTTTTGGCATATGAAGTCATATCCCAAAGTTACATAGTAGCTGTGGGGATGCTCTGTTCTGCGAGAAAGGGACAGGCAATGATTTATTCTGGTTTTTAAGTATTTGTTGTTATAGCAGCAACAGAAATACATCATCTGTAAAAATTTCAACTCTCTAAATATACAGTCAGACACACAGATGGACAGGGGAGCCTTAGTAATTGGGTTTGCTTTACCATTTGGGTACAGAACCCTAAAAAGGTGAGTAATCATTTGATTTACCTGCTGAGAATAGCCGATAAGTACATAATAGGACTTTAAAATCTGCTCCTGGAACCGTATTACTTTCTTAACAGCAGCCAGGCATTCCCAGCACACTTGTATTGTCAGCCCATCACTTACCTAAAATCAAAAAAAGTAATTGTAAAAAAGTAATATAAGTAGGTGAGAAGACTATGATATTTGGACCCAGTAGATTGGCTAGCTAGGTCAAGGTTCCGGGATTTCTTCGAGACTTCCAGCGAATGCTAGCTAGGCTTTAGAGACTGGGGTTACTTACCTACCGTGAATTAAGAAAGGTCAACATTTAAAATAAAATAAAAAACAAAAAGCACGTAATGGCCGATCCAAGGTTTTCTGTTCTTGTTTATTATGTTATTTTAATCCGATTTACTGAATGGTAATGCATTGAGTACTGTTTGTGTAGTGTGTAAATACGTTATGTTAAGATGGTAAGGTGATTAAATAGGAAAATAACCACTACTTACTTCAATATCTCCGATTATTTTGAAACACTCTTTCACTTCATCGTCGTAAAACATTTTACGATTATAGTTGAGACAGCCAACACATATGCCATTTACATTGTATCCTTCGATATTTATGTTGATTTCCTTCATTTTTCATATTATTTTGCAAGAAATTTACCACAAAAACTTTAATTTGTAAGGAAGCTGCATTCCTTTCTTTCGGCCATTTTGTTGTCGAAAAGCTACGTTCCAAACTTCCAATCGGAATCACAGATTAGTACTATGTAGCAAGCTGATCGGAATAGCGAAGTCTTTTTATTGGCACTTTAAAGCGAGATAGCAATAAGAAATACATAAGAAATATTAGTGTTAAACAAAGACAGAGTATACACGCACTCCAAACGTCAACTAATGTAAGCAAAACTGTCAATTTTGACCCATGACTTTGACGTTAGTTTTTTTAAATCAATTGGTCAATGGCTTGCCACATTTTATGTATTTAGCCAATTATAAAATCTGCCATTTTTCTATTCTATTGTATGTGAAATATAAATTTTTCTACTGACTTAGCAAATAATAAACTGAAATTATAAAATAAATTCATATTCATATTCATTTATTTGCATTCATGTACAAAAATATAATGTTAGGTCTTAAAAGTATGTTATAGGTAGATAGTACATGAACCCTGTAAGGGCGCTTGCAAGCTTTATTCTCTTTCTCATTTTTGTTCTTATTAGTTCTCGGAACTATTACAACTATATCATATTAACTTTATATTCTTATAATGCACTAAATGATCACACTCCCGCAGTTTCTCCGCCGCCTGTTCCGGGGTCAAGTCCCGTTGTGGCTGTGCCAGCATTTCATATCCAACCATGAATTTCTTGACTGTTGCCGAACGTAGAAGGGGGGGTAGGTAGATAGCGTGAAGGAGCCAGTGTGGTGAGTCACCGGCGGTTTTCGTCGGGCCTGTTGGAGCTCCTGTACAAAATAAAATTATGGTTTATTATTTAGGTACTATAACGATCACATACATAGATCCTGGACCCTAACTAGGATTCCCTGTATCTAAGGACTTGGGAACTACGAGAACCATGCTCCCACAACACACACAGACCGGCTCAACAACCACAACAAGCTATTTTTATTTATATTTTACTTGGTGGTAGGACTTTTCTGCAAAGTTCGTTTAGGTAGGTACTTACCACTGTTTTGCCAGTTATTCTGCCGCCAAGCAGTGTGCAAGCACATACTGTATTTCGATTTGAAGGGCATTGTAGCTAGTGAAATTTGGACAAATGAAGCTTTCTGATTACTATTAGATTATGTGATTCTGATGTCTCAGGTAGTCAGGATCAGGATGACGTGCGCAGTGCAGTGTCACGCGAAACTTTATTATTTTAAAGTTCCGAGTGACACTGCAACTTATGGGCAGCCGTGTCGCTTGACATCAGGTGAACGGCTAGCTCTTCACGTCATACATTCTCTAAAAACAAAGAAATAAAGAAAAACCTATGTCTAAGAAGTCCTGGGTATAAACTCACCATGCCATCCCATGCTGTAAGGAAAGCTGCATTTGAAGAGGTTGTCGTACTTGGTGTTCAATCCCTTCATGATCTCAGCCAGTCCTCGTTGCTGGTCCTCATTCAGGTCGGTGATCCTCTGAGGCTGACCCTTCAAGGGAAGCAGCATGGTTTCATAAGGCCACGCAGCCCAGTACGGAACAAGGGCGACCCATTCAGAGTT
Organism: Ennomos erosarius; assembly: GCA_963580505.1. Classification (NCBI taxonomy): domain Eukaryota; kingdom Metazoa; phylum Arthropoda; class Insecta; order Lepidoptera; family Geometridae; genus Ennomos; species Ennomos erosarius. Next base: position 531,624 of record OY757006.1, on the reverse strand, counting down.
CTGTAGGACTATACGTTCCTGAAAAATGGTTGCATAAAATAACCGGCCAAGTGCGAATCCGACTCGCCCACGTAGAGTTCCGTACCATTAACTAAAAAAAAGAGAAAAATCACGTTTGTTGTATGGGAGCCCCACGTTTTTATGAGAATGAACGACGTGACTGGACGTGACGAACTAGTCGTTCGCCTTATGTTAAGCGACACGGCCGCTCACAACAGTTGCAGTGTACTCAGAAAGTTTCGTGTGACATTGCGCACGTCATTCTGAGACATTACACAGTATCAGATTACTATAGACAGTGAGATCATGTCATAAACCACAGAGCAAAAAAAAACGCTTCCCCTCTACACGTCATTTGTTTCATAGCTCTGTGTCATAAACTATCATTTGCCTAGAGGTTATAACCTTTGACGTGGGATAGTAAGGTTATAACCAGGAGGAAACTCTAATTAAACAGCTTTTATTTACAAACCTTTTTCTCCAGTTCATTCTGCAAATAGTCTACAAGCAGTGGCTTCCCGTATTTAGTGTAGTACTCTTTTTGACACCTGCAACAAATAACTTCGTGTATTTTGCAGTTTTTATTGAGGCCACTCGAATTAAACGAATTACTTACAGGGACCTACCAAATTACCATATAGGATACACATAATTAATACTCGTTAAATACCTACTGCAACGGATGGGGAAGAAAGGTTCTCGAGTGGCGATCACGAACTGGACTGGAAGCATTATAGGCCCCCCACTAGGTGGACCGACGATCGGGTAATAGCCGTGGGGAGCTGATGGTTGCAGGAGGCGAGCAGCCGCTCGAAGTGGTTCCCTCTAGGGGAGACCTGTTTTCAGCAGTGGACGTCTGACGATGTTAAGGATATCTACAGCTCTCCGATGAGAAGTGGTCACCATAACCTATTAATATGGGCATCTGTAACACTGTAATCTGGATGTGCCACTAATGCGTTGCCCTGTAGGACTCTTTTAACCATCAAAATTAAAATTGCTCTTTAATTTTTCTGAGAAATCCTCTGCCAGTCACTGTAATAATATGTGGCACCTAGATGAGAGAAGAGAGATTAAATTGGCTCATAAGAACGGGTGATGTGGGGTCATCTCCCCATGGCAAGTGCAGGGTATTAAGGCAGTAGGCATGATGACTACTATTAAAAATGAACAAGTAAATATTACTTTCATAAAGAAGATTAAAACTGAATGCAATAATTGAAAAAATAAGCAAAATCGGTAAATAAATCACGGAGTAATAAGCTTTTAAAGTTTCTACAGGAGGCATCTCCTGTCCCTTTCTCGCGAAACAGAGCGCCCCCACAGTTACTATGAAAAATCTACTCGTGACGTCACATGCCAAAAAGATTGTATGAAAAGCTACCACAGCTTAGTAATGAGGTACTATAACAACCTTCCTCTAACGTCACTGGCCGTTTGAGCTATCTCTTTCTATTCCGGTTTTTAAAATGCTTGTAACTTGGTCATTTTTTGAGATATTTAATTTTTGTTTTCACAAATGTTTATCTTTTAAGGAATATAATTTATTTATCAAAACAAAAAATTTGTCATCATGCCTATTGCGCTCTAAAACAGGACGACTGTTTTGTGTCTGGGCGTTGTGAAAGCATTGCTCTTGACTCTTCATTATCAACAACATGCGAGCGTGACCCTAGTTATTGTCCAGGATCTACTTAGTTAGGTAGGTCGTAACTTTAAGAGCCATATCTATCAAAAAACAAGCTTTTACTGATTGATAATTATAGAAGCTACAGCAACCCTTTTCTTCACACCTTGGTTGACTGGTAGAAAATGTTGTTAGCATTAAGTCCACCTTTGTACACATTTTGTGCATAAAGAATTAAATAAATAAATAAAATAAATAAACCCTTCATCATCACCTCATCATCATCGTCATCAGCCTGGATACGTCCACTGCTGAAGATAGGCTTCTTTCATAGAACGTTACTCTGAGTGCTGCTTGCTTGCATCCATCTGCTACCAGTTCTGACCAGGTCGTCAGTCCACCAGTGGGGATGCGCTGCGTTCTCCGGTTCGTGGTCACCATTCATGAACCTTCTCCATGATCAGCTCACCTGTCCTTAACCCTCAGCTCGTTGGGGAGGAAGCTGGAGGCCCATATCTGGCAGTGTGGATGCGGGTTGGAACAGCCCATGACCGCGCCTTTGTTCTCGAAGATCTGAACCCAGGTGTACTTGCGACCTAACTCCGTTTGCTGGTTGATCCACCTGGAAATTTATCTGGACTTGAACTACGTTTGCCATTTCAACTTGCTAATTCTAAGAGCTTTGGTCCCCCTGCGGATCTCTTCATTTCGGATCTTATCTCGCAGGGAAGGTGCTACCCTGATATTTCGGAACGACGTAAAACTTACTCTTTGATAACAGCTCCGATTTCTTCAACAGACATTAACGGGATGGTCATTGAGGAGTCCGGGTGGAAGCACATTACCCTGTAAAAGATAAAGTGTATCAAATGTGCCTTTTGTGTTTTTTTTTCTCTGTTGCAAATAAATAATTTTTCTTTCTTTCTTTCTTTCAATATACGATAGCAAATAAATATATAAAAAATAAATAGCGTTCAACGATCACATACATAGATGGACCCTAACTTGGATTCCCTGGGTCTAGGGACCCAGGAACTACGAGGACCATGGTCCCACAACACACAGAACAAGAAGGTAATAATAAATTCAACATTAGGTAGCAAAAGAAGTTCGGACAGCAAAGGAATGGAACACCTTACCAGCGTCATTGTTTCCTGACAAATACAATCTGGGAATTTTTAAGGCCAGAGTGAACTGGTATTTTCTAGGCAAGCATGCTCCATCATCGACCGTGTCATCGGTTACCATCAGGTGAGACCGTGGTCTTATGTTAGTCTGTCGATGATAAAAAATGCAACTTCCTACTACTACTATTTCAGAGGCGAGCAGCCGCTCAAAGTGGGGCCCTGTGGGTGAGGACTACGTTCAGCAGTGCACGTCTTCAGGCTGACTTATTAACTGTCATAGAACTTCTGTATACAGGAACGCCTTGCTATATCTGGTTACCTGCAGGTTCCCTTCGCCTGGGCAGCTTGGAACAGCGGATGATCAGGGGCTGGCGGTTCCGGCACTCGCTCCAACAGCGCAGGGAAGTCGTTAGGGAATACGTATGTGGACTCGTAGTTTGGGTTGCGCTGGAAACAATGAAAGTGGTAAATAGTATCTTCCCTGTGGTGTGGTGGTAGAGCAGGTCGGCTCATAACCTGCAGGCAGCAGGTTCGATTCTCGCGACATGACAAGAACTTGTGCACAGAAATAACCGGCCAAGTGCGAGTCGGAATCGCGCATGAAAGGTTCCCTACCATTATCTATAAATCGAGCCAAAAAATCACTTTGTTGTATCGGAGCCCCCTTAAATATTTACTTTATTCTATTTTTTTTAGCATTTTTTGTTATGGCGGCAATAGATATACATCATCTGTGAAAATTTCAACTGTCTAACTATCACGGTTCATGAGATACGCCTGGTGACAGACGGACAGACAGACAGACGGACACCGGAGCCTTAGTAATAGGGTTCGCTTTACCCTTTGAGAACAAAAAACTAAACAAAAAATACAGACCTTAGACGAGATGTATAGGTACCTGTCCATTAGACCTGACAGCCCCAGCTTTCAATGGATTGTCAGGATCTGGCTTGTCCTCAGGAGGAGCCTCCGTCTGCCCGCTCCAGGGTCGTCGGCACCGGTGCGGTGAGACCAGGATCCACTCATCTTTCAGGGGATTGTAGCGGACGTGCTGGTGTTCTGGGAAACGTTATGAAGAAAGTTTTCAGTCTTTCATTTTTTGTAACTAGCTAGTAAAATTAATGGGCAAATGAGACTTTACGACCTAGTAAAATTTAATGGGCAAATAAGTCGATCTAAATCATATAACTAGCTGAGGCCCTAGCACGAACATTTACGCGGGAGTAAGTGTAACGTTAACGTAAGTCAGTTGTATGGGGCGCTGATCAAATGCCATACAACTGGCTTACGTTAACGTTACACTTACTCCCGCGTAAATGTTCGTGCTAGGGCCTCAGATCTCTCAAGATGACTTACGCAGTGCATATCACGTGAAACGTTAGATTTTTTGAGTTCCGAGTTAGCTAATCAAGCTAATATTAGCTTTAGAGCATAATTTCAGCTGTGCACAGACAAGCTGCGGGTAAGCAGCAGCCAGCGCTCTAACTATTGAAAGTAGGTATAAATAAGTGTACTATAAATGAAACTAATCTGACGTAAACATGAAACTCTTATTTTCCCTCTTCCACTAATGTGTTTAAGAGAGAGGGTGTGAGACACCAATAGAAATGTTCGATTTTTCAATTCTTTTCTTTATGAATCGCGTTATACCTACCTACATTTTGAAATAACCCAACGCCCGCCGTCAGCTGATATCGCAATAGTAATACAATCACAGAGTAGAAACACACGCTTACTATTAGAGCGTATTTTTGTTGCTCTGTGTTTATTTATAACGAACTTGTACAAAAAAATTCAATAAAATAAGTCAAACACAGCGCTTGCAAGAACCATATTAGTTTAGTTTTAAAAGGTTTTCTTACCAACTGGATCAAATTTCTTCATAGTTAACACGTGCGTACTGTTTCGCGGCTCAAGAGCTACTAGCGGTAAGCGGCCGGTCGGTATTGTATCTCGGTGGCAATTAACTGCGATAAGCAAACTGCTCAAAGATTGTTAAGGTCAGAAGTGTGTAGGTAATTATTGACCAAGCGAGCGAAGTTACTGCTTCAACTCGCGAAATTCACTTTCATCTGTCCATATGGTGGTATTAACTATTAAGTATGCTATACATATGCTATACCTATAAATTGTAAAAATAACCGGCCAAATAAGAGTCAGACTAGCGCACGAAGGGTTCCGTAACATTATCTGTAAAAAAGCAAAAAAATCACTAAAAAGATATTATAGTCCTCAAAGTATTAGCAACCTTAAGTGTATACCCAAAAATCTCGTTTATGGGATTGGGAGCCAGCCCCTTTAATATTTATATTGTTCTGGTTTTTAGTACATAAGTATTTGTTGTTATAGCGGCAACAGAAATACATCATCTGTGAAAATTTTAACTGTCTAAATACCACGGTTCATGTGATACAGCCAGGGGACAGACGGACAGCGGAGCCTTAGTAATAAGGTTTGCTTTACCCTTTGGGTACGGAACCCTAAAAACCCACCCTAAGAGGTGACGTAAGGTTCCAGGACAGAGGAATAATAATCTTAGCCTTTTTTCTACTGTATGACTAATAGGCATGATGAATAACTTTATTTTGCATTTATTAATAATATTCCTCAAAAGATGAACATTCATGAAAACTAAAATATAATATCTATAAAATGACAAAGTTACAAACATTTTAAAAACCGGAATAGAAAGAGATAGCTTAAACGGCCAGTGACGTCAGAGCTGGGTCGTTCATAGTACCTCATTACTAAGCTGTAGCCTTACATACAATTATTTGGCATGTAACGTCACAAGTGGATTTTTCATAGAAACTGTGGAGGCGCTCTATTTCGCGAGAAAGGGACAGGAGATGCCTTCTGTAGAAACTTTATAAGTTTATTACTCCGTGATTTATTTACAGATTTTCATATTCATATTCTTACATACACATACATACTACACACACTACATACACATATTTTTACTTATTTTTTCAATTATTGCATTCATTTTTAATTTATTTAATTCCCATCTGTACAGTCTCTAATCTTTGACCGCGTTTCATAAGAAAGATCACTGGCTAAACAACGTGTTATAAAACTAAAGATAATAAATAATAACTATCTAAATGAATAAAATATTCTGATAAATATAAACACTGAGAAGTAACTTAACCGATAAGTACCTACTAAAAAAATTCGTTATGTATGTACGTAACTGTGTACATACATTGCAACAAATTGCAACAACAGAGCAGGATGGAACAAAAAACACGACCGGTGTCCTGTCTCCTCGCTAAGATTTAGCGGTTGAAATACACCACTAATTTTCGGATGAGGGGTCCAATAGGCATGATGACGACTATTAAAAATGAACAAGTGAATATTACTTTCATAAAGAAGATTAAAAATGAATGCAATAATTGAAAAAATAAGCAAAATCGGTAAATAAATTACGGAGAAATAAGCTTTTAAAGTTTCTACAGGAGGCATCTCCTGTCCCTTTCTCGCGAAACAGACCGCCCCCACAGTTACTATGAAAAATCTACTCGTGACGTCACATGCTAAAGAGATTGTATGAAAAGCTACCACAGCTTAGTAATGAGGTACTATAACGACCTCCCTCTGACGTCACTAGGCGTTTGAGCTATCTCTTTCTATACCGGTTTTTAAAATGCTTGTAACTTGGTCATTTTTTGAGATATTTAATTTTTGTTTTCACAAATGTTTATCTTTTAAGGATATTGAATAATTTATCAAAAAAAAAAATTTAGTCATAATGCCTATGGACCAATGATACAACTTGTATCATTGGTCAATTGAATTTTTTGTCAATGGGCCCTATAGGCGAAGTGTCATTTGTTTCATAGCCCTGTGGTATAATCACCAGGGCTCGGAGACGGCGTGCCATGATGATCGCAGTAGATTATAACGCAGACCAAGAAGAACGCTGCTACCTATTCCTTGGATATTCCCTTAGCCGGATCTTACGGCGCGCATCGGAGGAAACTGAGGTGGTAGTAGGATAACACAGCAGTTGATAAGTGTGGGGAATTTTCTAGCGATCCTAGTCCTATGGCTTTTAACACAGAGCTATGAAACAAATGGGTCTTCGTTTTTTTTGCTCTGTGGCTTTTAAAAACCCAAAACAGGCGTAATGCGGCGCCAGCATTTTTTTTTTCAAGATATGAACGTGGTCTCACTGATGTATTTATCAATAAGTCATTTCAAAAATACAAAATACAATTATTTGTATTCACAAAACATATAATAAATAATATTTAGTCAAAAGAAAACGATACAAATAAATGTATTTTTATTACGGCAATGCAGTTATTTTGACCTAAACTTACTACAAAAAGTTCAACTTTCTAGAGCTACTTAAGTTTCAGCGCCATCTAGTCAGTTTTCCCCTAACTTCGTCTTCCCAACGTCTACCGTCATCTCTGGTCATTTTCTCGAACTACCAACTCCAGTTTCCACAGCTGACGTAACGATTTATTACCATAGTATAGCTATGCACGTGTAGGTTTGACACAGTAACATAGTTCTTGTTGTTATATTATGTACGGGGTTGTTTGTGCGGGTGTTTCTACGCCATGGCGTCGCCATTTTGTTAGAAAATGGATTGAAAACTTGATAAAAATGTATGAATATCTTAGTTATCTCATAATAGATACCTAAGTACCTTAGAAAATATTATTATCTAGGGTTAAGTCCTCTCTCAGAGAGCGCCACCTTGGGCCTTGCCTCTTGCATCCATCGGTTCCCCGCGGTTTAAACCATATCGTCATCGCCGATCAAAGTGGCGCTCTTTGGGGGAAGCCTATGTTCAGCAGTGGCTGTCTTCGAGCTGATGATGATGATTACAATCTTGGAGTCTTCAAATAGAGGGTGAATAAGTACCTTTTAGCTATAGGCAAGCGCGTTACACTGTAGACCGCATCGTCACTTACCATCAGGTGAGATAGTGGTAAAAGCAAGCCTATGAAACAATGAATAACCAGCCAAGTACTGGTTAGACTCGCGCACGAAGGGTTCCGTACCATCTACAAAAACGAGCAAATAATCAAGTTTGTTGTATGGGAACCCCCTTACATATTTATTTTATTCTGTTTTTTAGTATTTGTTGTTATAGCGGCAACAGAAATACATCATCTGTGAAAATTTCAACTGTCTAAATATCACGGTTTATGAGATACAGCCTGGTGACAGATGAACAGTCGACAGCGTAGCCTTAGTAATAGGGTTCGCTTTACCCTTTGGGTATGGAACCCTAAAAATTCCGAGTATAGGTAGGTAGCAATAACAAGCTTGGAGACATAGTTAGCTGCATAAGCTGCCAAGTACGTCAAAGCCATGCGCACTCAGCGCAGCCCCTTTGCACTGCGGTACAACCCGGCACAAGGTAGAATTTGTCGCAATCTATTTTTTGTATTCTTCTGCTAAGCTAAGGCTAACTGCAACTGTTATGGGCTGTGTCGCTTAACATCAGGTGAACGACTAGCTCGTCACGTCATTCTCATAAAAAAAAGGAAAATGAGATGGAAAAGTTAGTTTATTTTTGAAAAAAAAGTCTTAAATAATTGCTGAAAATTACATATACAATTTATGTAAGAATTAGCATTGATTTATTATAGGTAAAGGTTACGTAGTAATCTGTGGTATAGGTGCTAATTTTTTTTTTTTATGTGAATGAATGACTTGACGAGCTAGTCGTTCACCTGATGTTAAGCAATACGGCCACCCATAACAGTTGCAGTGTCACTCGGAACTTTAAAATAATAAAGTTTTGCGTGACACTGCACTGCGCACGTCATCCTGAGACATTACACAGTCTAGTAATCAGATTACTACACTGTGTGATCAGGTCATAAAGTCTCATTTGCCCAATAATTTCACTAGCTACAATGCCCTTCAAACCGGAACACAGTAGTGCTTGCACACTACTGCTTGGCGGCAGAATAACTGACAAAGCGGTGGTCCCTACCTAGACGAACTTTGCAGAAAATAATATAATATAATATTATTAAGTTACCACTAGTTAAGATAACCAATGGTTAATAACTCCAACAAATTCTAACCGACGATGTTCAAAATTTGTTAGATTTTGTTCTGTTCATCTTAACTATTGAGTAGTGAAATTACCCGACCCTAAGTACTTAATTGAAAAAACAGGTTCGTTAGAAGCAGTAAAATAATTTTTAAACTCAATCTTATTAAATTGAAAATTAGTAAGTACCTTCATAGGTAATGCATTACAGGCATTCCGCTGCGGTAGAGACAAGTAGGTAGAGTCATTGACAATATTTAAAAGAATGTAGTCTTTCAATTTAGAACTTAGGAGAACATCATGTTTAAACAAGTGTATTTTTATGTAGGTATCGTATATACCTACATAATAAAGTTTTTTTTTTGTGTGTGCGTCCGTGCTTCTATGTGTACTTAATTAGTAATTCTATTACCTATTAATGGAAACTTGTAATTGGGCCTCTTTAATATTTACTTAACTATACTTGTAGCTAGCTGTAAGTTTTCTTAAAATCTAATAAAATAAAACATAATAGTAATTTAATTTTCCTATTATTTTTCATGACGTTTTTGTCCTAAAACTAAAATCTTTATGGTATAACCTATGTATACATATATAGTAGCTTTAGTAGACGGGCCCGATAGCTCAGTTGGTAGTATCCCTGCCTTCTGAACTGAGAGGGCTGTGGGTTTGATTCCTACCCAGGACAAACATTTGCGTGATGAACATAGATGTTTGTTCTGCGTCTGGGTGTTATATTGTATTCTATGTATGTATTTACAAACAAAAAAGTACTTATATAAGTATTGTATCAGTTATCGGGTTCCAATAGTACAAGCTATGCTTAGTTTGGGGCTAGATAGCGCTGTGTGAAATGTTCACACATATATTAAAAGAAAAGAAAGAAAAGAAAAGATATATTAAAATATATTATGACAGCTTCCATAATTTCAATATATTTTTAGGCAAATTAAAAATAAGGGCTTACACAAAAACTACACCGAATAGAGTACCTCCTACTCCATTAAAAAAATCGTTATTAAAAATACCCCGGTAAAATCGCGGTCTGCCTAATTACACAAATCGGTCATGTGTTACTTTGCATAATAAATGTTGTATGTTTTATCTAGTTACAACCGCTATCACAGTTACATGATTAGGCCGCAGTTAGTGGGCGTATCTCGTAACTAACATAGGTACAAACATACCACAGATTAGAGAAAAAAACATTATTGTATTGACGTATACTTTAACATATTTCGAATTTCATGTCAACTGTTGGCCTCATTAGTAAGCTTAAAGTCGCGCATTGAGCTTTGGAGAGAGCTATGCTCGGTGTTTCCCTGCAAGATAAGATCCGGGATGAGGAGATCCGCAGGAGGACTAAAGTGATCGATATAGCTCTTAGAAAGCAAGTTGTCCAAGCAATGGACAGGCCACATCGCTCGTAGAACTGACAACCGATGGGGAAGAAAGGGAGGGTTCTCGAGTGGCGACCACGAACCGGAAGCAGCGTAGGCTTCCCACTAGGAGGACCGCTGGTCAGAACCACGGTAGCTGATGAATGCAGGAGGCGAGCAGCCGCTCAAAGTGCTCTCTAAAGGGATGCCTTTGGATGTCTTCAGGCTGTTGATGATGCTGATGTTTCCAATATAGGTAGCAGTTAGGAGTAACATAGGTACAACAGATAGGTAATATGAAAAGTTAATGAACCTACATGTACCTATATTTGAATTGAGTTTCGTTGCAAATAATGCAGTCCCAGCATTTCCCCTTTCAACCTATGACCTAAAACTAAATTTTACGGGTAAACCAAACAACTAATGCGGCAGAGACCATTAAATTAAAAAAAGGCCATCGTTTCGTGGAGCGCGTGGTGCGCGCGCAGGCGGCATCGATTCGATATCTGTTATCTAGTAGCCGTCCGGAGCTCACCGCGAGCGGACGTGTTAATGGGCGAGCTACAGTATCCAGGCGCGGCGAGTGTGGCCGACGATGAGCGCCAATACCGAGCGCCCTTCCGTCGAGCCCCACAGTACAGGTGGCCCGCGCCGCAGCCGCCGCAACCCTCGGCCTTCGCCCCGTGGCGGCGCGCGCCCGCTCCGCCGAGGCCTCCCGACTACAGGCGAAGTGCCTCTTACCCTGGAAAGCCTGACGAAACCTACCAAGTATGTATAGAACCTTCTTTTTTTAGGCACAGATTGTAAAAAAAAGAAATCGGTTGTAATTTTGATCAAGGTTTACATTGTTCACTTTTTTCAGGATTGGTTATGAATAATTGTAGCAAAACCTTTGCAATGACAGGTTGAGTTTTCGTTTGTGTCTAGAAAACGTTGCTTTTCCGTCGTTGTGGAAATGTCAGTGTATTCAGGATTGTGAAAAGTAATTTTCACTGTAATTGCTTTTATTATCTGTAAAACTAATCAAAGAAAACAATAATAGTTTAGCATGACCTTATCGCTGAAACAAATCTTTCAGTTTTCAGTGTTTGAAAGCAAGGATTTTCATGGTTATGTCACTGAAACGACAAATTCAGTGCATCTCTGCAGTACCTACGTCTTTAAACATTTTGTGTAAATATTTTTGTCATCTGTAGGTTACGTGTACAAACAACGCCGTGCCGTAAGTTAAATACGCCATGAATTTCAGTGAAGTATTTGAGTGAAATTCAGATTTATCCGTCTACATTTTCAGAGACGTGGCGTTTACCCGACTGGCCAAAAAGTTGGGTTTTCGTGTATCTAAGTCCTATTTGAGTACCTGAGTTAGTTTTGTGTGCTCTGTAGTCAACTCGGCTTGACCAATTTTGATGTGCAAGGCGCCCTTAAATCCGTCTTATGGGGTTTTTGGTTTATTTAATGTGGATATAGTTGAAGAATTCAATAGATATTTTATAGAAAACATTTTTTTATGAGTATGAAGGACTTAAAACTAAGTGTCACAACGGGCGGTCATATCGCTTAAAGGGATCGCTTTCAGACCACTCTACTTTAAGTGATAAAAAAGTTATATGAAAACATAATTTTCACTAAAACGGTACTCACGGGCCGGATAGCTCAGTTGGTGTCTACCTGCCTACTGAACTGAGGGCTGTAGGTTCGATTCCCACCCAGGTGAAACATTTGTGTGATAAACATAGATGTTTGATCTATGTCTGGGTGTTATATTGTATTCTATGTATGTATTGTATTGTGTATTATTATTTGACATTATTATTGTGTCATCCTATTTTAATCGTATTATTATATTTTATTGTTAGTTTTGTTATCGTTTTATTCGATTTTAATTTATTCTAGTTTGGACCTTTGTTCTATTTCATTTTATATTGATTACCTACTCTTTTATAATTTTCAATTTTATTTTTACCATATTTCTTCTATTTTAATTTTTTTTGCCATTGTAAATTGACTTGCCCAGTGTAACAATGTGTTATAAGGTTAATAAAAAATTCTATTTCTATTTCTATTTCTATTTCTATATACAAAACAAAAAGTATCTAAGTATTATATCAGTTATCCGGTTCCCATAGTACAAGCTATGCTTAGTTTAGGGCTAGATGGCGCTGTGTGAAATGTCCACACATATTTATTTATTTTATTTACTCTATTCTTCACATAGTGATAGGCCAAGCGGTTAATAGTTAGCGTCAAACGTAACTTTACGACTAAAAATAATTAGATTTTTATAACTTCAGAAACATAATACTAATATCAGTAGTCATAAATATGTAGGTACTTTTTGAAACGATTCTCTGGTTTTCAGTTAAAAACTTCAATAGTATATTTCAGCCATGTTAGATAAGTAGGTACATAAAACACGATGTTGGCGCGTCATTTTTCTTATTGATGACTGCTCTATCTATCTTATCTTATTTGAAATGGGCAAATGCCTGTACTCTTTAATATATTACTACTGAACTCTACTTTGGCTAGGTGGTAGGACTTTTCTGCAAAGTTCGTCTAGGTAGGTACTTACGACCGCTTTGCCAGTTATTCTGCCGCCAAACAAGTCCAAGCACTACTGTGTTCCGGTTAGAAGGGCATGCATCAGTCCATAAGTTTCATTTGCCCAGTAATTCCACTAGCTACAAGGCCCTTCTAACCGGAACACAGTAGTGCTAGAAATCTTTTTTAGACTGAGTTTGTCTCAGGATGACGTGCGCAGTGCGCTGTCACGCAAAACTATTGAGTTTCGAGTGACACTGCTACTGTTATGGGCGGCCGTGTCGCTTAACATCAGGTGAACGACTAGCTCGTCACGTCATTAATTTATATTATAAAAGTTACACTGCCTATTACAAAGAGCATTTGGAATGTAGGTACAAGCCGCGATGACCTATAGACAGTCGAAGCTCCAGCCCACTACCAGTAGCGTACAGTACCGTACCTAATATGTTGACAGCATTGCCTCGTGCACTGAAAACTGATGGGGAAGAAAGGTTCTCGAGTGGCGACCACGAACCGGAAGACGCAGCGTAGGCCCCCCACTAGGTGGACCGACGATCTGGTGAAAGCCGCGGGGAGCCGATGGATGCAGGAGGCAAGCAGCCGCTTGAGGTGGTGCTCTTTGGGGGACACCTATGTTCAGCAGTGGACGTCTGCAGGCTGTTGATGATGATGATGATGATTGCCTCGTTGAATGACAATGCTGATTGGTTGTACCAAATAAGTGCCAGAATCATGTTATCGTAGTTTAACAGAATTTATGAATATTTTATTTTTTACGAGTTTACTAGCTACCAATCCGTTAACTATACGTAAATAAAGATGTCATGAAAAAAGTATGAAAATGAATGACGTGACGAGCTAGTCGTTCACCTGCCCATAACAGTAGCAGTGTCAATTGGAACTTCAAAATAATAGTTTCGCGTGACACTGCACTGCGCACGTCATCCTGAGACGTGACAGTCTAGTAATCATATATAGACTTTGAATTCAGGTCATAAAGTCTCATTTGCCCAGTAATGTCTCTAGCTACAATGCCCTTCAAACCGGAACAGTAGTACTTGCACACTACTGCTTGGCGGCAGAATAACTGGCAAAACGGTGGTACCTACATAGACGAAATTTGCAGAAAAATCCTACCACCTAGGTATAGGTGCACATAACACAAATATTTTTGATAGGTAAGTACTTGATAGCGATAGATACAGGTTAAAATAAGCTGGTATTTTAGGATCTCTAACTCTTGACTTCGTTTCTTGCTTCTCTAAGCAGGTGGTTAATCTTTGGGAAATCACATAACTTGTATGCAATCAATTTAAATCAAACCTTCCAATGTGTTTGGCATTTTCAATACAACACACTATGCAGTTTTCAAAAGTTAACAAAGGTTTTCAATCAGTGTGTGTTGCCAGTGATGACTTATGGAACTGAGACTTGATCTCTTACTGTTGGCCTCATTACTAAGCTTCGCAGCGAGCTATGGAGAGAGCAGCTATACTCGCCGTTTTCTTACGAGAAAAACTCCGTAAAGAGGAGATCCGCAATACTGATATAGCTTTTAGAATTAGTAAGTTCAAGGCGGCAATGGGCAGGCCACATCACTGGTAGAACTGACAACCGATGGGGAAGAAAGGTTCTCTACGAACTGGAAGACGCAGCGCAGGCCATCCCTCTATGTGGACCGACCGACGATTTGGTCAAAACCGCGGGGAACCGATGGATACAGGAGGCATGCAGCCGTTCAAAGCGCTCTGTGATTCAGTTCGATTCCTGCGACAGGACAATTATTTGTGCACAGAAAAACAAGCGCAAATACTTGTTTTGTGTCTCTGTGTTGTGGGAGCATGGTCCTCGTAGTTCCTGGGTCCCTAGATACAGGGAATCCTAGTTGGGTCCAGGATCTATGTGTGTGATCGTTGGGCGTTATATTTGGGCATTATTATAATAATATTACAATCTAGTTATCTACTTGTCTAATAAGTAATTTGAATTTCTACAATCAAATCAATCAAATTCAAATTCTCTCCAATACCACGTTTCTCATTGTCTATATTAAGGCAAAGACACTTTGTTTTTGTATTTTTTTATCCTGAAGAATGAAGCTCTCGAAGAGAAATGTGAAACCGCCAAGCATTTTAGTCTCCAAAATGAAATTCCAGCTCAACAATTCTCGCTTAATTCCACAGCCAACTGCCCTTCGCTTATTTTGTAAAACACTCTACAATACAGTGCTATTGTTTGTTCGTTTGTTATCGTTTACCCCGGACGGCGGTAATGGCAACATAAAAAATTATGCATTCCTTGTGGGAGTTTTTAGCTGTATGGCAACATTACCGGCTCTAAAATGAGTCGAATCAAATATAACGTTTCCTTTTGGCGCGTTTTGTGCACAGTTTGGAGAAAAAATAATTTTACTCTATGGCTTTGCGGGGTTCCACTTTTTCTTGAGTGTTTTATATTATAAATGGGTTAGAACCACCTTAATGTTCCTACCTACAGTTTTTAGGCTTTTAATTTTTAAGACTAGTATCACCGTGTATCCTCTATCTCGCTCCCGCAATGCGACATTTTTTATATAATTAATTATATGTGGACATTTCACACAGCGCCATCTAACCCCAAACTAAGCATAGCTTTTTGCGGTATTAAATGGTAAAACTTACTTACAAAAATTCCTATTCATGAATTGGAATTTTTGTGTCCAAAATCCATTGAACTTCAATGAAAAATCCTATCGCAATGCGCGAGCGAGATAGAGGATGCACGAAGTTAAGATTTACCATTTACTTATTCGCTCTGTATTTCAAGTTCATACAACGCATTTAACCTATTATTTGTTTAGTTGTCTTCATAATTGTAGGCAAAACAAACTAATTACTTATTAATGAAATACCTACCTAATAACCTAACGATATTTTATTGTGACTTGAATGCCAAGTTAGTTGAAAAATAGATTTATGATGTCTGTGGATTTATGGGTAAATGTATGAAGCCAAACTAACCAAAAAAAAAGAGGATCTTAGATGGTATATAATGCCTTGTATAGAGGACCATCCTGGTATTTGAAAATTTTATTGCTGTCGCTCTGCTTTCCACACGTATGATAAAGACAATAGAGCCCATGACTGAATTTAGCCTACATTTTAGCGTTTCAGGCGCCAACCGTTTTCAACTTCTAAATCTTGACAAAAACTTTTGATTTTGGTGTCAATCGTTCGTTTGGAGTGGTGATAAAGCATGATAACTCATATACCGAAGGGTGTGAGTTTGATACCCGCGACAGGTCAAGTAATATGACTAAGTACAAGAAAAAAGCAATTAGCTCTAGGTGTTGTAGAGCATAGTCATTATCAGTCAAAATCAAAAATAATACGGCTAATTTTAGTACTTTACAAATCAAAATCAAAGTCAAGGTCAATAGTTATTTGTGCAACAAGAGAGTAAAGTTGATTTTTGCTTCGATTGCTGATGTTGAATCCCGAGCAAGCGAAGGATTCTAGTATTGATTCTAGTGATTCTAAGTTAGAATCCTGAGCTAGCGAGGGATTCAAAGGCACGAGATGCAAAAACTTTGCTCTCGAGTAGCACATACAGCTTTTCACCTCAGCAGTGAGAACATCATTACAGGTAGGTACTTTTTTTTTTGTTCTTTGGCCATGACAAGGTAGGTACTTACCTAGTAACGAAATACTTTCGCCACAGATTACTGAATATGTTACTACTTCGCGTTCCCGCCAAAAGTATGACTAAGAAAAAAAAGAAAAAAAATTTCATGTCCTCTCCAAAACGCCATATAAATGTAACCTAAAGCTGGCTAAATACACTTACCGCAAAGTCATAATATTAAAAAATCACTTTGTCTTACACAGTGAGCAAAATACGATTTTGCTCACTGTTTTCTCGCAGCAAAGGGCAGCAAAGAGCAGCAATTCGAGCTGCTGAGGTCAAAAATAATTTGCATAGTGCCAAGTGGAAAATATAGCCATTAATAATGAATTTGCAGCTATCTTTAAGTAAATATGTGTGGAGACGTCCACTGCTGAACAATAGTCCTCCCCCAGAGTGTGTCACCTTGAGCGGCTGCTCACCTCCTGTATCGATCGGCTCCAGATCGTCGGTCCACCGAGTGAGGGGCCGGCCTACGCTGCTTCCGCCACCACTCGTGTAGTCGCCACTCGAGAACCTTTCTTCCCCATCGGTTGTCAGTTTCTACGAGCGATGTGGCCTGCTTATTTTCATCAGCAAAATGTTTTCAGGTACGAAAATATTTACAACCTCCAAAAAACTACCAATTTGAAGGCGGTTGTAACAATAAGAAGTCAGTAAGTCAACCCGGCTCTGTCACCCTTTGCCTGCCCTACTCACACGTCTACAACACTACTGACGCACGTTAAACCTATTTTATATGACAATCCCTGCACTTTCCGAGTAGGATTTAATACTTTCTTTGTGGCAACACTGAATGCTACAGGTATGGTAGCTTTTGGGTTTGAGAATCCTTAACAGCTTTAGGATATTGTAGAGGATACTTAACATTATTTGGTAGTTCAGGCTCGAAATTTAGATACTGAAGCCAGCTTTAAAGGCTAGTTGACAGATCTAAAACTTTTGCTGTCTTTGTCAAATAGATGATAATATAAAAGACGGCTGTATTTTTACTAAATTAAGACCTGTCAAAGACACTTTATCTATTTTACTAGGTGATAAGACTTTTCTGCAAAATTCGTCTAGGTAGGTACCACTGCTTTGCCAGTTATTCTACCGGCAAGCAGTAGTGTGCAAGCACTACTGTGTTCCGGTTTAAAGGGCATTGTAGCTAGTGAAATTACTGGGCAAATGAGACTTTATGACCTGATTACACAGTGTGGTAATCTGATTACTAGACTTTGTGATGTCTCAGGATGACGTGCGCAGTGCAGTGACACGCAAAACTTTATTATTTTAAAGTTCCGAGTGACACTGCAACTGTTATGGGCAGCCGTATTGCTTAACATCAGGTGAACGACTAGATCGCCACGATATTCATTCTCACAAAAAAAAACAGATAATGAATAAGAGCGATAAATTCGACATCCAAATGAATTCGAAAAAATGTACATATGTGTGTATCTGTCTGTTTGTCAAAAAGACGAAAGTTTTTATAAATTTTGGAAAAGAATGTCTTTGACCTCTGGGGAAGGACATAGGTAATTATATTTTGTAGCGATTACATAGCTAAGCCGCGGTCACTAGCCAGAAAATAATTACGTTCTAATCTAACGCTCCCCAAGTATTTCATAAAATGGTATTACAACCCTATTTAATTTTATAAATGTTGCACGTCATGCCTGGCACTCAATGCCCTAGCTTGAAGCCAGTAAAACAGAAAAAAAAGGTTCCGCCTATGACGTCCACCGCACAGCCCACGCGACCCAGTTTCGCGCTAATGCTCCGCAGTGCGACGCCCTGATTGGCTGCCGGCAATGTTGCTAGCAAGAAAAAAGCAATTACCTACAGTAGAATTCGGGAGTTCTAATTTAGAGTGATAAATAAATAAAAGGAAGCGAATCCTTGACTCCTAATGGCTCAGTAGCTACATAATTTGAAGCCACGAGCCTCAAAGTAGGTTGTGTTTTTAAGGTTCCGTACCCAGAGGGTAAAACGGACCCTCAGTCTGTGTCTCATGAATCGCGATAGTTAGATAGATGAAGTTTTCACAGATGATGTATTTTTGTAGCCGATAACAGCCGATATAATAACAAATAGTAAGAAACAGAATAAAATAAATACATCATCCTCATCTGTGAAAATGTCAACTGTCACGGTGCCAAAATCAGAAAAAAAAGATACAGCCTGGTGACAGACAGGCAGACAGACAGATGGACAGCGAATCCTTAGAAATAGGGTTCACTTTATCCTTTCGGTACGGAAGCGGAATCCTAATAAACGATATCTACACAGAAAGGCGATATATTAATAGGCCTGGTAGCTCAGTTGGTAGTAACTCTGCCTTCTAAACTACAGGTTGTGGGTTCAATTCCTACCCAGGACAAACATTTGTGTGATGAACATAGGTGTTTGTTCTGTGTCTGGGTGTTGTATTGTATTCTATGTATGTATTAACAAACAAAAAGTATCTAAGTATTGTATCAGTTATCTGGTTTCCATAGTACAAGCTATGCTTAGTTTGGGGCTAGATGGCGCTGTGTGAAATGTCCACACATATTATAACAATTTTACAGGAAGTGGCACACCAAAGTTCGTTGGCACATATAACTATTGAAATAATCATAATAATTTATCATTTATCATTATGTTATTATGGTTAAATGCCAGATTTTTTGATAACGCTGCCAATTATACCTAAAGATAAGGGACATACACATATAAAAAACTATGTAAGTGAAAATAAACATAGGTATTTTACTTACGAAGGCCATGACAGCGGATGTCTATGGCGCACTGGTTGTTAGTGCTTCTTTTCAATTGATGTACCCAGTACACCTAGTACGAGTCTTCCAATACGAGAATACGCGCGAATCCATTTAAAATTTGTACTTCCAATACTGCCATTTTTTGGAGTTTTGGCGGGAACGCGGAAAAGTTCACGTGTCGTTGCATTGTATTATATCTCAAAACTTGTGCTTTTTCCAGTATTAATGTTTAAAATTGGTGGCGTTTTACGCATTATGTCCTGAATTACGAGCATGAGTGTGGGCAAGTGATATAATGTGGTGAAAAGTGAGTTTTCGTGTTGCTTCTAAAACTCCATAGAAGCTTCTAGTAAAGTTGCCACCACTTTACTGGAGCATGACTATGACTACCTGACTTAGACTGGACTATGACTAAGACTTGACTTTACGTGATATATTCTTTAACGATGTAAAATTACAATACTTGACACTGGCTAAATACATTATGTGTGGAGCCAAAATATAAAAAAAACTGCCATTTTTAGTTCAACAACGTGTCCGCTAGGGGCACTGCAGAGAAATGTATGGGAGGAAAGGGAGAAAACGTAAACGAATCAAGTTTTAGTAAACTATTAATCCAATACCAATCCAATACCAATGAATGAATGAATGATTCAATAACTTTTCCAATCTGAAAAATAAATTGTGTCCTTTAAAAACAAGGAGTTTTTAATCTTTATAAATTACGAGAAAGCATAAAACAATAACCGCAGGAGAACTAAAGTGACCTATATAGCTCTTAGAATTAGCAAGGTGTTCAGGCAATGAGCAGGTCACATCGCTCGTAGAACTGACAACCGATGAGGAAGAAAGGTTCTCGAGTGACGACCATGAACTGGAAGACGCGACGCACTAGATGGATTGGTGGACTGGCCATCTGATGAAAGGATGGAGGAGGCGAGCAGTCGCTCAACGTGGCGCTCTCTGGAGGAGGCCTCTGTTCAGCAGTGGATGTCTTCAGGCTGTTGGTGATGATGATGATGAAAACGTTAACAAATAACCCTCTTTTATGCAGTATTCTGGTAAAAAACACAACCTTCTAATGGCTGGATTTTTCTGCAAAGTTCACCTACCTTGGTACCTAGGTACCACCGCTTTGCCAGTTATTCTACCGGCAAGCAGTAGTATGCATTCTGTGCTCCAGTTTAAAGGGCATTGTAGCTAATGAAATTACTGGGCAATTGAGACTTATTAACTGATATCTTAGTCTAGACATGGGGTCCCATCAGGTACAATTGAAAAATAGCCTGAACTTGAATGAAATGTAGTAATCGTGTCTAGAGAGTTACTAGTTAGTGTCCAGTGTATTCATTTGGACCAATACTTCGCCAACACGCAATAAATGTCACTTGATAATCTTGCGTTATGCAGAAATAAAATATTTCGTAAAATAGCCCGCGTTATTCCGTTGTATGGGATGAGGCATCTGTACTGTAGGTATTATATTATCTGGGGTCTAGAAATCTTTGTTATAAACTGAGTGATGTCGCGTGACGTGCGCAGTGCAATGTCACGCGAAACTGACTTCAGAGTGACACTGCAACCTGTTATGGGGGGCCGTGTCGCTTAACACCAGGCAAACGACTAGCTCATTACGTCATTGGTTATTCATAAAAACTAAAACGAAATAGAGAACCTTCTCCATTTGTAGTCGGATAAAAAAATTATGAATTGGAAATGTAAATAAACATAGAAACTGCAGATGCTAGCTATTTCACTTCGTTTTCTTATCAGTATTTCAAGGCTTTTCAGGCAGCCATTTTCTTACGTCAGCCTTCGTTGCGTGTTAAATATTGCTTGTCCGTGCAGTTCCGTGCTTCAATAAAATGTTAGGATAAGCGTTGCCTCTCGCTCTGAATTTGTAGGAAGGAAGGAGAGGGGTGGTAAGGTTTTGTTTTCACTGTGTCGTAAATACAATGTAGAGTTAATAATTGATAATTAATTGTTTTTTTTTTGTAGTATTAGTATACGTTTTTATGTAGCTAGTACATAAATAGATAGACAATTGGGGAATAACGGGCGGCCTTATCAGTAGAAGTGATATCTTCCAAGCAATCTTTGAATTGACAGTATTGGTTGAAGTAGGTGTACAATTATCCAGTTGTTAAGTTAAAACCAAATAAAATGACCAAATTGAAAGTAAAACTAATAAAAAAATATATGTAAAAATATAGGTGTTATAAAAAAAATATTCAAATTGGTTTAATAAATGACGGCGATAAATAATATGAGATGTCAAACAAAAAAAATTATTTTATTTTATTTATTTTATATTTTATTTCAGACAAATAATATCATAAATGAAGTATATCAATTTTTTTTTCTAATTTTCATATTATTTTATTTATCAGTTATTTAAAAAACTACCACAGACAATGTTAATTTCATATTGTGTGTTTGTGTGCGTGTGTATTTTGATAATGTGTGTTTTCACCAAATCATTGATAAGCGTGTTTATGTACGCACTACTATTTAATCTGTGGCTTGAGAACCAGTGTCACTGTTGTAACAGGTGGTAAATAGATAACCCAGTTGATGCGCTGTGTTGAAACGTAACAGAGATTCTCTAAGTAATTTTTTTTAAAATAATGAATGACGTGACGAGCTAGTCGTTTGCCTGATGTTAAGCGACACGTCCGCTCATAACAGTTGCAGTGTCACTTGGAACTTTCGAATAAGGTTTTGCGTGCACTGCGCACGTCATCCTGAGACATCACACAGTCTAGTAATCAGATTACTACACTGTGTATTCAGGTCATAAACTCTCATTTGCTCAGTAATTTCACTAACTATTTCCCTTCAAACTGGAACACAATAGTGCTTGCACACTACTGCTTGGCGGCAGAATAGCTGGCAAAGCGGTGGTACCTACCTAGACGAACTTTGCAGACAAGTCCTACCACCTAGTAGCTAGTATTACGTACGTAGCACTAATGCGTTGCTTACGTTTTGACAATACTCCTTTGACCCTTCTTTTAAAATGCTCTTAGGCCACCATTATTAAAGATATCTACTGCTAAACATATACCTCCCTCACAACGCCACTTTGAGTGGCTGCTCGTCCACTGCATCTAATTTCCATTGTCACCAGATCGCTGGTCGAACTAATGCGGGCCGACCTACGCTGCTTCCGGTTCGTGGTCGCCACTCGAGAACCTTTCTTCCCCATCGGTTGTCAGTTCTACGAGCGATTTGGCCTGCTCATTGCCTGAATGACTTGCTAATTCTAATAGCTATATCGGTCAGCTATAGTTCTGCGGATCTCCTTATTTCGGATCTTGTCTCGCAGGGAAACACAGACCGTTAGTTGCAGGTGCTAAGTTGGTTCCTATAAATATTTGCAGTCACGTCCAGAAGGTAGTTGTTAGTAGAATAGGCATGATGACTAAAATTTTTTTTTGGTTAATTTAATAATATACCTAACCTAACCTCAAAAGATAAACATTTGTGAAAACAAAAATTAAATATCTCAAAAAAATACCAAGTTACAAGCATTTTAAAAACCGGAATAGGAAGGGATAGCTCAAACGGCCAGTGACGTCAGAGGAAGGTCGTTATAGTACCTCATTACTAAGCTGTGGTAGCTTTTCATACAATCTCTTTGGCACGTGACGTCACGAGTAGATTTTTCATAGTAACTGTGGGGGCGCTCTGTTCCGCGAGAAAGGGACAGGAGATGCCTCCTGTAGAAACTTTAAAAGCTCCGTGATCTATTTACCGATTTTGCTTATATTTTCAATGATTGCATT
Source organism: Ennomos erosarius (assembly GCA_963580505.1). NCBI lineage: Eukaryota > Metazoa > Arthropoda > Insecta > Lepidoptera > Geometridae > Ennomos > Ennomos erosarius. The sequence continues at coordinate 508,715 of OY757006.1, read as the reverse complement.
CATTATTAATCTTCTTTATGAAAGTAATATTTACTTGTTCTTTTTTAATAGTAGTCATCACGCCTATTTAACACAACAGGTAGGAAGCGGCAATTAAAGTCGATATTTGTTCGGCGTCGACAAAATTTGCAACCTTATCAGGTCATTGACTTGTTGCGATAAAGTTACGTAGTTCTTAGTTTCCATACTCCAAAAACAGAGTTACTAGTCATGTTCGACATATACCTCACACATCAACAGCCGGAAGAACATAGGCCTTTCAGATATTACGCCACTTTGGACGCTTTATTATAGGGGGGTTGCCATAATCAGGCGCTTATCAGGTGGCTTGGTCATCAAAGAACATTCTAAAAGAGACTGTTGCAGCCCATTCCCTGGGTATTCCCTTAGCCGGCTCTTACGGCCGCCGCGGGAAGAGATGGGATGGTCCTATTTTCACTCCATCCAGAGAACTCTAACCCTCTGTTTATTATGGGGATAAATAAATATTACCTTGTAACAGGTATACTCATCATCATCAACAGCCTGAAAACGGCCACTGAACATAAGCCTCCTTCTCGCCACTTTGAGCGGCTGCTCGCCTCCTACTTCCATCGGGTACCTCGCTGGGAAACAACGAGCATTGCTCTCTCCATAGCTCGTTGGCCTCGTTGTAACAGGTAGTATAGATTATTCGGAATAGTGCTAAGGGAGGCGAGTGTGACTTAGTGGTTGCCCGTGCGACTTCCAGGTTCAACCCCTGCTCGGTCTTACACCAATGACTTTTAAAGGGGTAGAATTTGCACTCTTTTTTACAATGGTGAAGGTAAACATCGCAAGTAAACCGGCATGTTCAAAGATCACAACATTCGCGAATATGTGACATCAACCCGCACTTGTCCAGCGTGGTGGGTTGTGGCTACTCTCCCTGTGGGAGGCTAGTTTCCCCATCTGTGGGAACGTATTGGGCTCATGACATACTGTTTTTGATTTATACAACATAAACATTAGGTAGATAGCTTATCACACAATAGCCAGAGTACTGTCAACTGTGACCGATCTGCCGCTATCTTTGTAACCCAGTTTGTGGTAAATCGGTACAAAGTAGACAAATAACATGTCACATGTATATTAATCTAATATCTCGACAACCTCTTGACCGAGTCTACTCATATTTGAAACACTTGTTTAGAATTGAATATCTAACGCTTCTGTCAAATATTGGTATATGACGCCACTGCAAACTTTCCCCATTTTTGGGGCTAATACCCCACCAATCAAAAATAGGCAGCGACATAAAATCCCTGATCTTGTAAAACCTGTGTACCAAGTTTCATCAAGCTTCGTTGAAAAATGCGACCTGTACATCCGGACAGACGAAAGCAAATTTTGGCAAGAAGCAGAGACTTTCGCTCAACTTCGTTTGCTCGGTCACGAACGGCACGTTAGAAGCCTTTGGGCCTAAAAATTCTGACCCCCCACATAAGAAGAAAAAGAAGATCTAGCATCATCATCATCATCATCACCACCCTTAAGACGTCCACTGCTAAACAAAATCCTCCCAAAGAGCGCCACTGAGCGGCTGTTTTAAGCACTTTTACCTCTCGCCTAACTTCCTACTCTTAAACTATGTTGAATAAAAACTTTCTACGTTCCAAAACATTTGATAAAACACCTTCATTTATGTACCTAACCTAAAGATAAGCATGATAACGCAGATCATCTGGTTCATCCGACTATACAAGTGATAAGAACCGGAGAACTGATAAAAGATAAGGAAAAACGGTACATACTTCCCGAATAACACAGTTTAAAGTACGAATCACTTGCAAGACGCTTATGCTATATTCGCTTTTACTAGGTGGTAGAACTTTTCTGCAAAATTGGTCTAGGTAGGTACCACTGCTTTGCCAGTTATTCTGCCGCCATAGTGTACAAGCTTTACTGTGTTCCGGTTTGAGGGCATTGTAGCTAGATACATTACTGGGAAAATAAATAAGACTTTAAACTAAGCTCACAGACTAGACATCTTTTTAGACTGTGTGATGTGCTAGGATGACGTGCGTTGTGTAGTGGCACCTTTGATGAGGGAAGTAAGAGGATGTGAAACATGGTCACGTGACGTGCGGCACTTTTTCACCACAATATGGTGCCGACTCCGCCCCATTGTTTATTGCGTTTGACAGTTGACGCTAGTTGACGACTGACGTACTAACTCAAAATACCACCAGAACATGGCGGATTTTTTGCCACAGGGCGGTCTCAAGTGACGTCAGAGACAAATTATTATCAAAAATGAAAGTTGTAACGGTATACTTGTCTCTTTTTAGCACATTCAAAAATGGTATTGGCTAAAATGAAATGCGACTATTTTTGTCCATTCTTTAACGAAGTTGACCTCATAACTATAACATATTCTGTGTAGTTAGCTTTATGCCACATCCTCTTACTTCCCTCATCAAAAGTGGCACGTAAAATTTTAGTTTTGAGTTCCGAGTGACACTGCAATCTGTCATGAGCAGCTGTGAAGTTTAACACCAGCGAACGACTAGCTTGTCACGTCATTCGCTTACCTACAAAAAGCTTCGCGTAGCACTCGCGAAATTGAAGCTCATCTTGGCTTGAAACTTTACTGTAGGTACTAATATAAAAAGTCACGTGATTTTTGAAATTTTCGGGAACTCGTTATCTTAGGTACACAAATCGATCATACCTGTCACCCACTTGACGTATTATCGTGCTGATAAGATAGCAATCTTCATACAGTTGCGTCTAAACATTAGTATTATCATGAGCCCATACGTTCCCACAGGTGGGACACGGGCCTCCCACAGGGAGAGTGTAGCCATCACCCACCTCGGACAAGTGCGGGTGGATGGCACATGTTGGGGAATGCTGTGGGCCTTGAACTTGCCGGTTCCCTCGCGATGTTTGCCTTCACGCTGTAGGCAAAGATTATTAGCCCGGTTGTAGGTAAAAGCAAGTGCCAACTAAACACTTGAAAAACCATTGGCAGGGACCAGGGTCATGCGGGCTCGAGACATCAGTGCGTCGTCGGCGCTATTCACCATCCAATTCTGATAATTCGATCACGAGTATAAGCAAAATTGATCAAAAGGTTGTGTCGTGAGGTCGTTAATCCTTGCGAGGCATAGATTTATATATCAGGATATGCCCGAAGGAACATTTTATTTTGTCAAAATGGCGTGGGAAAAGTCAGCGCCATCTATTAGATTTCGCGTGAACTACGACAAGTTGAGAAAATTAGGTGCCTATCGCTGCCATTATTATGTCCGTCAATGTTTATGTTTACAATGATTATTCCAAATATAAATTCGATTATTTTGTTACAAAACAGAGTGTAATATTGAAAATAAAATAAAAATAAAAAATAAATAAATATAAATATGTGTGGACATTTCACACATCGCCATCTAGCCCCAAACTAAGCATAGCTTGTACTATGGGAACCGGATAACTGATACAATACTTATATACTTTTTTGTTTGTAAATACATACATAGAATACAATATAGCACCCAGACGCAGAACAAACATCTATGTTCATCACACAAATGTTTGTCCTGGGTAGGAATCGAACCCACAGCCCTCAGTTCAGAAGGCAGGGATACTACCAACTGAGCTATCGGGCCCGTCAATATTGAATTACTTGAGGTAAGAAACTTGGTCTTTCTTTTTACTGCACTTTTGAGTATAGATTGTGCAACCCTTCACAATACAACTTGGCATATTTTGGTTGTGACATCGACCGATGCTTTCTAACTTCCATCACAGACTGAGCGCTAGTGGATGCCAATCTGTGAAATTGGCTCCCACTTTGAAGCGACGTTTTAACCTGTCATTAGGCCTGTCCTTAATATATATGTCTATGTTGCGAGGTATATTCCCCACTACTACTAGCTTATCATGAAGTTTGGCGACCTATACGCCTGTAATAAGTTCCTACTACCTGCGCCTGCGCCTACTATTAAAACAATGGCAGGCGCTATCAAAAAACCTGTGTCATGTATTTTGAAACAATAAATAAATAAACAAAATAAATAATAACAAAAACGCCCAACGATCACATACAGATCCTGGACCCTAACTAGGATTCCCTGTATCTAGGGACCCAGGAACTACGAGGACCACGGTCCCACAACACCCAGACACAGAACAAGTATTTGCGCTTTTATTTTTCTGTGCACAAATACCGGGAACAGACCTATCGCCTCCGGGTTATGTGCCGACCTGCTCAACCATCACACCACGGAAGCTGTCTAAAATTGTACTTGTATTTTTACACAGAATTCTAGTAAGTTAAAAGATTTACCTCCACTTGCCAAAAGCGCGGCGTCCTTAGATTATGTGTCTTTCAATTTCCGAAGCCTAAAATAAGGAGAGTATCATCAAAATCCCATTACTCTGCAAGAGATAGATTTAGCTGCTTCCCGATAGACGTTTCCTTTTCAAGTGATACTCGATCGATATTTTAAGAAATGTTTATTTCTGTGACCTCGGGTAGGTGTAAAAATCTGTGGTGTGGTGGTTGAGCAGGTCGGCTCGTGACCCGGAGGCGGCGGGTTCGATTCCCGCGACAGGACTAGTATTTGTGCACAGGGAAAAGTTCAAATACGTTGTTCTGTGTCTGGGTGTGGTGGAAGCATGGTCCTCGTAGTTCCTGGGTCCCTAGATACAGGGGATCCTAGTTAGGGTCCAGGATCTATGTATGTGATTGTTGGACGTTATTGGTGTTGCCCTCTGCTGCTTATAGGTATAAACTGTTTTGTAGGAAGCAGCTATAGTGGCTGTAGAGGGACTTTAAACTACAAACGAGCCATAAGATTTCTTCTAAATAAATTTTCTGGCATAAAATATTGATATCAAAATACTCAAGACACAGATTAAGTAAGAAGAAACTTAAGAAAGCAGCCACAGACGGTCAAACTTCAAACAACCAAAACAAACTAATGAATACGTAGTGACCGTGCTGCACGCAAATGCGGGAATTATTAAATCGCCGTAAACAGTGATACGGTTGTATATTAGAAATACGGCAAAACCGCTGATTTAATGCCACAAAAGAAATAAGAGGTAGTAACTGCGTAGTAATACTGAGTTTGAACCGAATTGTGACAATTATTGTTTTTTTTTTTTTTTGACAAAAGTGCCCTATTCATGGACTTCTAAATGCTATATAGCTACACCACCTTCTACAGAAAACATTTGTACTATTTTCAAGGCCGCACTGATAGTATAATCCAAATGCTCCAGTCCCCAAAATTTAAAAACCTACGAATATGTACGGCAAAACCAGAAATGTAGTAAATACCTATAAATACAGTAGTTTGCAACTCTCAGGGTCCAAGGTTATACGCAATGCCGTATTCTATTTGCCGTATACGGCTATTGCGTATGCAATTTCAACAGTAGTACGGTGTGGTATTTTATAACATAACACTATGGTTGCTAAAATAAGATTTGCATTTGATAATTTTTAATTATTGTTATAACTCATAAAACCCCGTAAATATTGTATTCATCTTTCAATTTAAATAGTTTTGTTGAAAAATCCGCCGATATAAATAGGAAAAAACGATTAAATAAAATGTTCATATCAAACTATTTTATGTCTGGATATTGTATTGATATTTTTCATTGTTATTAACTTCCGTTTGCATGAAAATAAGTCTCAACGCATATCATAAATCCACAGAATACACAATCTATCGTAACTGAAGGTTACGATATAATGTCGTCACGTAAAACATCGCGAAAGTAACAAACCATTAATTTTACTACTTATAGTATAGACATACTGCGCTATTTTTACGTCACCAGAAAATGTCACCGGATTTGATTTATCGCCATATACGCTTGAATCAAGTGCTTCTCCACCAATGACATTTTATACGGCAAAATACAGCGCTCTGATTGGCTGAGAGAGTAATACGGGCATTTAAGAAAATGACTTGCAAATTCAAATTTCGAGTGGTCGCGATGCCGACCCCGTGAACTTAGTGCAGTATCTAGATCAAAAATTACAAACTAAAACCATTTTTGAGGCTCTTATTAAACCATTTACAAGCAAAATTAAACTCTACTGCATGGGTTGTAGAGTTGGTTTCTAAAACTTTCTTCTTCGAGGCTCTTTTAGTATAATACTCGACCTTATTGTCTTTATTCTACAACCGAGATTAGCTTGAAGATGTTTCTACGTTATGGCGCATTGCCGTTGTGACGTCACACTGCGTAAGGCCGGGAAATGGGTCAGTAGGTTGCCAGTACGGTAACCAGTATAAACAGAGCCCTGTTGTGAAGTGTACTTGATTGAATGGGACGGGGTGGGCGGGTCTAGATGTTATGGTTACTTAGTACGCAGGTTTCTCGATGAAAGCAGTTCAATTGATTTATTGGGTGATATATATCTGAAAATTTTCAGCGGATGACTGTTTTTACTGTCTTTACTCGACCTTTGATTGGAGTCAATAATTCCAGAGTCCGGGGATTCAAGGCTTATTCTACAGGCAGGAAGGAGTGATGTGAGAGAGTGAGTGTGATGTCCTGCGTGGGGTGTAAAGCGGAGACACATTATTTATGTTTTTTTAAGTACCTAGAACTCACATCTACCGGAATTAACACAATAGAATGCCATACTATCTCAAATAGCATGGGGTCCCATCCGGTACAAAAATAGCCCGAACTTGAAAAAATGCAGTAATCGTGTCTAGAGAGTTACTAGTTAGTGTCCAGTGTATTCATTTGGCCCAATACTTCGCCAACACGCAATAAATGTCGCTTGATAATCTTGCGTTATGCAGAAATAAAATAGTTCGTGAAATAGCCCGCGTTATTCCGTTGTATGGGATGAGGCACCTGTACTGTAGGTATTGTATTATCTGGGTTAAATAGATTTTTTCTGTTAATTATTTAGGCTCTAGTCTTGTGTGATAGAGAAGCTGAAATGATGGACCATGGAACAACGAGGACCATGCTCCCACAACACCCAGACACAGAACAAGTGTTTGCGCTTTTAGTGCACAAATACTTGTCCTATCGCGGGAAACGAACCCGCCGCCTCCGGGTTATGAGTCGACCGGCTCAACCACCACACCATGAAGGCTGTCTTAATAACTAGTTATATCTACATAGTGTTTTCCGAGCAATCAATGTTCAAGTTTCCAAGGTTCTGAGAGAGATCACCCATGTTAATGATCACTTGATGATTATCTGATGATGTTAATGGATTGATGGAGGCTGGCAGCAGTAACCTCGAGCCATCGCATGCGCACCTGCCGGAACCAAGTGTTAATGTAGACCACCATTAGCTGCATCATGATGAGTACCGGAAGTAGAAAAATTCACGATAATTTTTAGGGTTCCGTACCCGAAGGGTAAAGCGAACCCTATTACTAAGGCTCCGCTGTCCGTCTACAGGTCACCAGGCTGTATCTTATGAACCGTGATAGTTAGAAAATTGTAATTTTCACAGATAATGTGTTTCTGTTGCCGCTATAACAACAAATACTAAAAAACAATAGAATTTTCAAGGGGCTCCCAAACAAATTAGTGCTTTTTGCTTGTTTTTTATATTATAGATGATGGTACGGCACCCTTCGTGCACGAGTCCGACTCGCACTTGATCGGTTAATTATTACCCGCAAACCATTTATCCAAGCGAATTGCGGCCAAACCTTTTATTTAATAAACTGCTTTTATAATAACTACTATAGAAGAAGCTTCTATGCAGCTTCAATTTTTTGAACTTTTTTAAATAAATAATTAATATGTGTGGACATTTCCCACAGCGCCATCTAGCCCCAAACTAAGCATAGCTTGTACTATGGGAACCAGATGACTGATACAATACTTATATACTTTTTGTTTGTAAATACATACATAGAATACAATATAACACCCAGACACAGAACAAACATCTATGTTCATCACACAAATGTTTGTCCCGGGTAGGAATCGCGCACCCCTCAGTTCAGAAGGCAGGGTTACTACCAACTGAGCTATCGGGCCATCGCTTTTAGGTAAACGAATGACGTGACGAGCTAGTCGTTCACTTGATGTTAAGCGTCACGGCCGATTGACTGAAACTAAAGATTATTTCGTGTTTGTTCTAGGAACGCAGCGGTTTGGACAACATGCGGTCACTGGAGCACTATCTCACAGACATCATGAGAGCGGACACTTCAGAACACATGAAAGGTATGAATATAAAACCCACAGAGCAAAAAAACCGACCTTTAAACGTCATTTGTTTCAATGCTCTGTGATATAACAAGACAAGTGCAAGTCGGGCTCGCGCGCTGACGGTTCTGTACGCAAAAAGAATAAATAACGCCCAACGATCACACACATAGATCCTGGACTCTAACTAGGATCCCCTGTATCTAGGGACCCAGGAACTACGAGGACCATGCTCCCACAACACCCAGACACTACTATTACTATTTTACTAGGTGGTAGGACTTTTCTGCGAAGTTCGTCTAGGTAGGTACCACCGCTTTGCCAGTTATTCTGCCGCCAAGCAGTAGTGTGCAAGCACTACTGTGTTCCGGTTTGAAGGGCATTGTAGCTAGTGAAAGTACTGGGCAAATGAGTAGTTACATATATTTGTGAGATTGATAAGTATCTGTGCACAGAAAAAGCGCAATACTTGATCTATGTTTTTTTTATGAGAATGAATGATGTGACGAGACACGGCCGCCCATAGCAGTTGCAGTGTCACTCGGAACATTAAAATAATAAAGTTTCGCGTGACACTGCATTGCGCACGTCACCCTGAGACATTGCACAGTCTAGTAATCAGATTACTACACTGTGTAATCAGGTCATAAAGTCTCATTTGCCCAGTAATTTTTCTAGCTACAGTGCTCTTCAAACCGGCACACAGTAGTGCTTGCACACTACTGCTTGGCGGTAGAATAACTGGCAAAGCGGTGGTACCTACCTAGTCGAACTTTGCAGAAAAGTCCTACCACCCAGTGTCGCCTATAGGTACCTATTGGTAGCTAGGTACTTAAATTCATGTCTGTTACGTCATTATACTAACAGTACTAACAACCAGTCTGCCTACTACTAATATACTAACCATGACTTCCTTATTAGCAGCACAGTAGCGCCAGCAAAAAAGTCACTGACATTTCACAGGTAGCGTTAGAGCCCAAATCTACGCGACATGTAATTATTTTAAACTTGACATAGATTGTTTTGTTGACCGTACTCGTCAGCATTGGGAAAAGTTGCGCGGCTAGAGCTGCTGGATGTGACATCGAATGAGTTAGAATGGGATAAAAAAACATACAGAGCTATTTAGTAGCGTGCTATTCAAACTCAATGGCAGCTGTGAAGTCGGCGCAAAACGCTGCGCAGTAGCAAAAAAAGGGAAAAAGATAGACGAAAAGGATAAAGGATAGGACTCAGTGTGCGGCCGTTTCTAGATTATATACAATTAATTAGTGTTAATGCCTAATTGGGCCGCGTGTTACTCAACTGGTTGAAAATAACTGCCACCAACTGTAGTGTATGAACACGCCCGACCTACTTTAGCCGACGTGGCATTAAGTTAGAGTAGTCATCATGTAGAAGCCGAACAATACACTTGTGCACGCAACACCATCTTTCATCGCCATCATGGCCTACTATCAACCATAGGAGCAACCACCAGTTCACCCGAGAACCTGCATCCTTCACATAGAGAACCTACGATATTACTAACAGAGGTTTTGCACAACCAGCCAACCAGCAACCAACCAACCAACTGAGCTATCTGGTCTAGCAAAGATCCCTTTCCTTAGCGTTAACGCCAAACGCTAGCTCCAAAATGTATTATTAGAATGACATTGACTGCGGAAAAGTAAGCGATTTCCAAAATGTCATTTAGCGTTAACGCTAATGGAAAGGAATCTTTGTTAGATCCCCAGGGGGTCTAGCAAAGATACCAACCACTAACGCTAACGCCAAACGCTAATTTCCAAAATGTACTAGGATGACATTTCGGAAATCGCTTACTTTTCCACAGCTACTGTCATTTCAATACAGTTTTGGAGTTAGCGTTTGGCGTTAGCGTTAGTGGTTGGTATCTTTGTTAGACCCCCAGGTTAGCCTTTGACCACGCTCGCATTTCAGCGCGAACTACGCTCGCAAACTGCGCCATCCAGCCTCCATATTTCTTACGTAGGCAGTTGCGCAACTCGCATTGTAGCGCGGCGGCCTTGAGCCAACATCGTTTAACAATTGTTTGCGACGCGCTGATTTCTGTCCTGCTTACTTACTATACTTACCGACCGATTTGAAAAATAGGCACACAAACCTAGACCTTCTCGTTACTCAAGAGATTCAAGAAGCGTGGGAGCGAGAAGTACAAATCAAGTACAGACTGCCCGAGAGGAAAAGAGGTAGTGAATGGCGTAGAACACATCAACACACTGCCCGAGAGGAAAATTATATGGATAGTAAATAAATGGTGGATGTATTGTGCCATTATTTTGGGCGAGTGAAATAATGGCCGTTTTAATTTTATCATCGTTTTGTCATTGACGGGTAGGTATACTAGCGAGTGGCCGTTTAATGTGGCGCTCTCTGGAGGAGGCCTATGTTCAGCAGTGGACGTCTTCAAGCTGTTGATGATGATGATGATGATGATGAGGTATACTAGCACAAGAAGAACAAATAATATCCGCACAATCTGTTTTACGAAGAAGAGCATAATTATTGATCATGTACCTTCTGTCAGGTATCAAAGTGCAAACCTCTTTTTGGCTTTTAAAAAAATTTATTCCCTATGTGAATGTGTAGTTTATTAATTTATTTATTTATTTATTTATCAACAGAATTGTAGCATCATTACAGAAATTCCAATGCGATGTTACAACTTATACTAGGTAAATATAATTATTACTCTATAGGTATTAGCCATGGTATTAGGTACCTATAGTTCTATTAGTTACAAAACCTACTAAGTTGGGAACCAGATAACAGATAGAATACTTTGTTTGTTAATACATAGTATAACAAACATGCAATATAACACCCAGACACAAAACAAACGATGTTCATCACACAACTTTTTGTGCCGGTGGGAATCGAACCCACAACCTATATAGTTCAAAAGGTAGAGTTACTACCAGCTGAGCTATCTAGCCATTGAATCATTCTTACTTATATTAAAAAGTTGTAATTCAAATCTGGATATGTACCCGCGTCTTCTTACATGTGTCCAGGGCAGAAGCTCCGAGCCTCACTGCGCTGCTCTGACGGAGTTTCCTTCCCAAGGCACCTCCTTAAATGACTAATGAAATACTAAGTCAAATAAGCTCACATAATAATCCTAATGCTTTGAATAGTAATATAAAGATAGGTACGGTCCAAACTCCAAACTCCGATAGAACAATAAAATTAAATGGAGCCTAAAAATTTTCAGGGATGCACCAAGGACGATTATGCACAGGGCCTAAGTAATTATTTTTAATTTCAATTGTATATTTTCACATCGCAGTGTTGTTTACAGATGATGTTCGTTTTTCATTATGGGCCTTATCGGGCATATACAATTTTACTTTTGATGTACCAGTGGTCAAACGCAAGCTTATTAAACATTAAAGACATGAAACAAACCTACAGGTACCTAGCTTAATAGGTAGGTACTAAAGTGTTATTTTTAAGTTACATATTATTTTTAATTATTTATTCTACTGACCAGGTAGTTGGTACTTATCTAATTTAATAATCACAAGATAGACACAAAAATAACATTCAACAAACAAATTCAAGATGTAGAAATTCCTTAAAAATGCATTTTCGCTACGTATATTGGCATTAACATATCACACTAAAATGACCTCTCCCTACTCAATAATAAGGTCCATTGAATTTTCCAGCCTTAGCAAAGCAAAGCATGCGGACTACTGCTTTGCTGAACCAAAATATGCTTTAAAGGCAAATATTTGCTTCTATTTGCTTCTCCACTGTTACCTTTAAACGCTGAATAGTCTATTTGCCTGACATTTCAACATTTTGGCTCGACTAGACGAAACGCAGTCAAAAATAACTGCGAGGCATAGACAAATCTAACCGAAGCATCTCGTGACACAAGCCAATCTGCCTATAGAAAACAAATAAAATAACCAGCGTAACTTGAACCCTCATCCTTTTAGTACTAAACAAAATCACATTTCCATACTAATTGGCTAGGTAAGGACACGAGGTTGTAACTACCTAAATTACACTGACAAATTACGTTGAGGTTTCAACTCAAAATGATGTAATCAAACAGGTGTGTTTTAAATTCAGTCGGGTTGTAACTATATAATTAGACGGTCGAATTTAGAAGGCGCCCTGAGGTTGCTATTTGGAGAGTACGCCTGTGATATTCAAATTAGTCGGCTAAAACCGTTAGTAGCAGAGCATCTCTACGAGACGATGTCAGTAGGAAAAAGCGCGCGAACGAAGCGCATGCGGCGCATTTAACTTTCAAAAATACAAATTTAGAATCGTGGGCGTATCGCGTTCGGTCTATTTTCGTAAAAAAAATATATTGTGCGTGCTTACTGGAGTGCAGTGACCTCTGTTGTAAAATTGTGGGTGACTTTTATATGATTCAGGTAAAGAAAAGTGGAAAATTCGGTTCACATATTACCTACGCCTCTGTTTGGTATTTATTTACACTAAACTGAAAAGTGGGTTTGCACGTGTTGGCTGAAGACTTAGATATAAATACCTATATTTTAAAATTAAAATCAATAAAATATGTGTTGTAAAAGAGGTCTGATTTACCTCGAATAGCTCTATCAGTTAATTTTCCATCGTCATTTTGTTATCAAAATTCAGAACTACTTCACTTTGATAATATTAGAGGTGTTATTTGTTAGTCATAATTTATAATTTATAAAAAAAATATTTCACTGTTGTGACTAATTAAAAAAATCAGTAGCTTTCCTCAAAACGAGAGAGGCATAAGATTTCAGATTTTTTATATTCTCTTGCGATATTTTAATTAATAGCTATTTACACAAAATAGTTCTTTACATTATTTATTTCAACGAAATTAATTACTTAAATAAAATAGTTATTGATCACATTCTAGTTCAAAAAAAATCAATTTCAGTAGCATATTTCAAATGCATATAAATTCAATTAACTTGGTAAAATACTGTATAGTAGCTGTCTTACAAGTTAACAATTATTAGTAGTTATGTATGTAGTAGGTACTATAGTATGTAGTATGTACCTACTTATGTTACCTTTCTATTATTTTTCGTTAACAATTGGCACGACACCTGCTTAAGTTTTTGTCATTATTCTGTCTTTGACGTGTCTAATTACTGCTGAAAGACGTATACTATAAAAACATTCAAGGTTAAAAAAATCTTGGGAAAAAATCTTAGCCACTGACATTGAGTCTGAGATCTTCATAATCAGATGTCATTGTATCTTTTAGACAGGTAGAATAAAGCAAAAATTACTTAATTTTAAAATTTACATTTAAATATTGTTACTTTTGTATAAATACATTATAATTCAAATAACTTAATAGTTATTCTTGAATTATTTCGTTCCGTTACGTTGCGGTGAAGTTCTGCATATTTAACAAATAAAAAAAGTTGTTTATAGTATGTAAAGCAACGTATAGAAATATGGTATAACAAATGAAAAGCGTTTTAAAACATAATATTAAAATTGGGGATGGGTAACGGCGATTGCCTTTGCCATAAACTCGGGCGGTAATAACAACAGCCGCCCTTACCTTGTCCTTATTACTTCCCTGTACAAACTACAGAGTTCTAAATTCAAACTCAGTTTTATTCTTTCCAGAATTTGTTTTTTTTTAATTGTAATCCAAATTTCCAGCCAAGTGCGAGTCAGACTCGCACATGAAGAGTTCCGTACCATTATACTTACGTAGATAGATAGTTTATCAAGACCGGACACTATTATCGCGATAAATATAGGTAGATATTACTATACATTTTTTGTTTGTAGGTATAATTAAGTGTCTACCTATAATTAGGGTACTTTGATAGAGTGCTGAAACTATGAAATAAAAGCCAACCACCACGGATTTTTTTGTGTCAACTTCTATAGAAAAATGTTCGAACCTATAGTATGCCTCGAAAAATAATAATATGGTAACTTTTTTAAAATATAACAAACAATACTTTCAAAGTACATTTTTAATCTGTGTCTTTCGCTTTATAGTTATTGTTCAAGTCTGTAAAAAATCACAGATTTGTCTTACAAATTTAAAATTCTTCACACTCCTGCGCACGGTGCGAAATATATTTTCGACCATACAAATTAGAGCCCAACGAACAAACAACAATGCCTACCATTCTATAGTAGTTATAGATTGTTAAGCAATCAATCCTTGACATGACCGAGTACGATACGATGATTAGTTGAAAAAACATTTTTAACCGTTTTAAAAAGAAGAAGGTTCTCTTGTCCAACACAAAAATCTACAGGGCGGTTATTCTCTATGGAAACACAGATTCCACACGATACGAAACCACGTCGTTATCGTGTCTTGTTCAAATCGTGTTACAGCGTTAGGAGTACCTTTACTTTACATAAACTTATTTTTAATTTGAATAAAATATATTGACATAAGTGGTGGTAGCTTTTGATGTGGTTGATGTTTCGGAAAGCATCTCTGTAAAACATGTGATTTTTGACGGTTCAAATCGCGCCAATTCCAAATTCATTTCGCGCGGTTATATTTACATTTCATAGAGAATAGAGTTTTGCAGAATTCTTATGTAAGACAAGGAATTCGCGTGGTTTCGAAGTAAAGAATTGATACAGAATAATGGCCCAGGTATACTTTAGTTTGTACTTCCGTGTGCGAACATTGTTACTGTGTTATACAAAATGGTCTGAGCTCAGCATGTGCCATGGACATCCAGGGCGCTGATTTTCAGCCCAGACCTTGATTGACGAAGATACTACTTAATAATAATTAAATGGTAATAACAGGCGGACTCGCTCGAGGATCTACGACCTCTGTAGATTCTCCCAACAGGCACTAGGTGGTAGGACTTTTCTGCAAAGTTCGTCTAGGTTGGTACCACCGCTTTGCCAGTTATTCTACCGCCAAGCAGTAGTGTGCACTACTGTGTTCCGGTTTGAAGGGCATTGTAGCTAGTGAAATTACTGAGCAAACGAGACTTTATGACCTGATAAAACAGTCTAGCAATCTGATTACTAGACTGTGTGATGTCTCAGGATGACGTGCGCAGTGCAGTGTCACGCGGAACTTTATTATTTTAAAGTTCTTATTGACACTGAAACTGTTATGGGCGGCCGTGTCGCTTAACATCAGGTGAACGACTAGCTCGTCACGTCATTCATTCTTATAAAAAAAAAGGTTGGTCTTAAGATGAACATGGACAAGACGAAAGTCATGTCTAATGCCCATGTTCCACCTATACTTGCAATTGTTGGGAACGATACTCTCGAAGTTGTAGACAAATATGTCTACCTAAGACAGATTATCCAATTAGGTAGATCCAGCTTCGACAAAGAGGTCGCACGTAGAATCCAACTCGGCTGGGCAGCGTTCGGGAAACATCGACCTATCTTTTCGTCTAAAATACCGCAAAGCCTGAAAACGAAAGTTTTCAACCAGTGTTTGTTGCCAGTGATGACTTATGGCACTGAGACGTAGTCTCTTACTGTTGGCCTGATGACTAAGCTCAAAGTCGCACAGCGAGCTATGGAGAGAGCTATGCTCGGTGTTTCCTTGTGAGACAAGATCCGAAATGAGGAGATCCGCAAGAGAACTAAAGTAACCGAACCGATATAGCTTTCAGAATCAGCTCTTTGGGGGAGGCCTATGTTCAGCAGTGGATTTCTTCAGGCTGATGATGATGATGATGATGATGAATAACAGGTGGTGATAATAATCGCCTTATTCGTGCACAAAATTCTTGACTTGTCGCGGGAATTGAATCCGCTGGCGGAGCATGAGCCAACCCAATTTAACATAGTTTTCCAATACAATCAATTCATCGAACCTGCTATAATGAGATGCAGTGATTCAACCTATCATCTACTACGGCCTTGCTACGGATAGGTTGGGTAACACTTGTCCATGCGATGCCGCGCTATAGAGGTCAAGGTCTGATGGTTAGTGGATCGCTAACCTAGTAATGTTTTTGTTTGTTAGTTAACCATTGTTTATTTTTATTAGATAGCTATTAGTCAGAGGTCATTTTTTTTAAAGTTATGTTTGGTCCATGTTTAGGCCAGTTTTTTAATGAAGTATACTTACTATGCTACCAGTGCGTTTTTGATTTTTTTTTTATTTAAATCAAAAAAGACAATTCAGTAAACGTTTATGCCTACGAAATTATTCAAATTTAATTTGAGTTAGAACTCATAGGTAATAATTTTTTAAAATAATTGTTGAAAACGTAGTAATAATAACCGGCCAAGTGCGAGTTGGACTCGTGCACGAAGGGTTTCGTACCATTTCATATAAAAAAACGAGCAAGAACCGCGTTTGTTGTATCGGAGCCCTCTTAAATATTTATTTCATTATGTTTTTTAGTATTTGTTGTTATAGCGGCAACAGAAATACATCATCTGTGAAAATTTCAACTGTCTAACTATCACGGTTCATGAGATACAGCCTGGTGACAGAAAGACAGACAGACAGACGGACAGTGGAGCATTAGTAATAGGGTTTATAAACTAATATGTAACTAACCGATAGCAGATCACCATTAGGTAGGTACCTATATATAAATTCTTAAAAATCAAGCTCGATTAATTTAAAAAGTATAATAAAAATTTTTTTTCATGACAAACACTATACTTTTTTATGTAATAAGTGGCATACAAGCAGGCGGCCCACCTGATGGTAAGTGGCCACCGCCGCCTATGGACATCTGCACCACCAAGGGTATTGCCGGTGCGTTGCCTACCCTTAGAGATGACTCTTTTAACACTTTTCTTGGATAATACTGTATAGTTATGGAGTGTGGGAAGTTAGCCCCCAACTTTTTGAAATCAGGATTTTTTTTTGTTGTGCTGAATTGTTCTCGGTTTGTTCTATATTGTTCCAAAATAAAAAAAATCTAGGGTGAAAATTGTAGAAGAAAAACAAAAAAAACAATTTTTCACCGTAGCCCCCATATTTTGAAAAATCCAATTTTTCTTTTTTGTTCTGGATTGTTCTAGGTTTGTTCTCAATTGTTCCAAAATATAACGATCCTAGCATAAAAACTGAAGCCAGAAAATAAAAAAAACTTTTTTGTCGTAGCCCCCCTTTTTTGGAAAATCCAAAATTTTAATTTTGTTCTAGATTGTTCTAGATTTGTTCTACATTGTTCCAAAATAAAAAACTTCTAGAGCCATAATTGAGGCCAAAAATTAATAAAAACCTTTTCATGGTAGCCCCTCATTCTTGGATATTCATTATTTTTTTTATTGTGCTGGGTTGTTCTAGGTCTATTCTACATTGTTCCAGAACATGGTTCGTCTAGAACGAAAGCTGCGGCCAGAAAATGAGAATAAGTAAATTGAGGACCAGCATGACGTCGTCTAGATAAACAAAGCAAAAAGTTAGCCCCCAATTTTTTAAATTTCTTAAATTTCTCTTTTGTGCTGGACTATGATAGGCCCATGTTACATTGTTCCAGAATACGAGACTTCTAAAGCAAGTATTGGTGTCAGAACACAAACAATAAATTTCCATAATAATTTGACGGTAGGCATAATTTTATGGCGTAGGTAGATAATCTTTATTTTTTTTATTGTGCTGGATTGTTCTAGGTCTATTCTACATTGTTCCAGAACATGGGTCGTCTAGAACGAAAGCTGCGGCCAGAAAATGAGAATAAGTAAATTGAGAACCAGCATGACGTCGTCTAGATAAACAAAGCAAAAAGTTAGCCCCCAATTTTTTTAATTTCTTAAATTTCTCTTTTGTGCTGGACTATGATAGGCTCATGTTACATTGTTCCAGAGTATGAGACTTCTAAAGCAAGTATTGGTGTCAGAACACAAACAATAAATTTCCATAATAATTTGACGGTAGGCATAATTTTAAAGCGTAGGTAAATAATCTTTATTTTTTTTATTGTGCTGGATTGTTCTAGGTCTATTCTACATTGTTCCAGAACATGGGTCGTCTAGAACGAAAGCTGCGGCCAGAAAATGAGAATAAGTAAATTGAGAACCAGCATGACGTCGTCTAGATAAACAAAGCAAAAAGTTAGCCCCCAATTTTTTAAATTTCTTAAATTTCTCTTTTGTGCTGGTCTATGATAGGCCCATGTTACATTGTTCCAGAATATGAGACTTCTAAAGCCAATATTGGTGTCAGAACACAAAAAATAAATTTCCATAATAATTTGACGGTAGGCATAATTTTATGGCGTAGGTAGATAATCTTTATTTTTTTATTGTGCTGGATTGTTCTAGGTCTATTCTACATTGTTCCAGAACATGGGTCGTCTAGAACGAAAGCTGCGGCCAGAAAATGAGAATAAGTAAATTGAGAACCAGCATGACGTCGTCTAGATAAACAAAGCAAAAAGTTAGCCCCCAATTTTTTAAATTTCTTAAATTTCTCTTTTGTGATGGTCTATGATAGGCCCATGTTACATTCTTCCAGAATATGAGACTTCTAAAGCCAATATTGGTGTCAGAACACAAAAAATAAATTTCAGAAAATGAGAATAAGTAAATTGAGAACCAGCATGACGTCGTCTAGATAAACAAAGCAAAAAGTTAGTCCCCAATTTTTTAAATTTCTTAAATTTCTCTTTTGTGCTGGACTATGATAGGCCCATGTTACATTGTTCCAGAATATGAGACTTCTAAAGCCAATATTGGTGACAGAACACAAAAAAACAAATTTCCATAATAATTTGACGGTAGGCATAATTTTAAGGCGTAGGTAGATAATCTTTATTTTTTTATTGTGCTGGATTGTTCTAGGTCTATTCTACATTGTTCCAGAACATGGGTCGTCTAGAACGAAAGCTGCGGCCAGAAAATGAGAATAAGTAAATTGAGAACCAGCATGACGTCGTCTAGATAAACCAAGCAAAACGTTAGCCCCCAATTTTTTTAATTTCTTAAATTTCTCTTTTGTGCTGGTCTATGATAGGCCCATGTTACATTGTTCCAGAATATGAGACTTCTAAAGCCAATATTGGTGTCAGAACACAAAAAATAAATTTCCATAATAATTTGACGGTAGGCATAATTTTATGGCGTAGGTAGATAATCTTTATTTTTTTTATTGTGCTGGATTGTTCTAGGTCTATTCTACATTGTTCCAGAACATGGTTCGTCTAGAACGAAAGCTGCGGCCAGAAAATGAGAATAAGTAAATTAATCACCAGCATGACGTCGTCTAGATAAACAAAGCAAAAAGTTAGCCCCCACTTTTTTAAATTTCTTAAATTTCTCTTTTGTGCTGGACTATGATAGGCCCATGTTACATTGTTCCAGAATATGAGACTTCTAAAGCCAATATTGGTGACAGAACACAAAAAAACAAATTTCCATAATAATTTGACGGTAGGCATAATTTTATGGCGTAGGTAGATAAACTTTATTTTTTTTATTGTGCTGGATTGTTCTAGGTCTATTCTACATTGTTCCAGAACATGGGTCGTCTAGAACGAAAGCTGCGGCCAGAAAATGAGAATAAGTAAATTGAGAACCAGCATGACGTCGTCTAGATAAACAAAGCAAAAAGTTAGCCCCCACTTTTTTAAATTTCTTAAATTTCTCTTTTGTGCTGGACTATGATAGGCCCATGTTACATTGTTCCAGAATACGAGACTTCTAAAGCCAATATTGGTGACAGAACACAAAAAACAAATTTCCATAATAATTTGACGGTAGGCATAATTTTATGGCGTAGGTAGATAATCTTTATTTTTTTTATTGTGCTGGATTGTTCTAGGTCTATTCTACATTGTTCCAGAACATGGGTCGTCTAGAACGAAAGCTGCGGCCAGAAAATGAGAATAAGTAAATTGAGAACCAGCATGACGTCGTCTAGATAAACAAAGCAAAAAGTTAGCCCCCAATTTTTGAAATTCCTTAAATTTCTCTATTGTGCTGGACTATGATAGGCTCATTTTACATTGTTCCAGAATATGAAACTTCTAAAGCAAATATTGGTGTCAGAACACAAAAAATAAATTTCCATAAGAATTTGGTGGTAGGCATAATTTTAAGGCGTAGGTAGATAATCTTTATTTTTTTTATTGTGCTGGGTTGTTCTAGGTCTATTCTACATTGTTCCAGAACATGGTTCACGATAATTATTGGACAAGATTTTAACAACATGATTAAAAATAAACAACAACTTATAATGAATTTTCTAACAAAACTAGATAAAACTAATCAATTACCACAATAACAACATAATATTTTATCACCTACCCTACCGCCTAGACGTTAGCACTTACACGATATTATCATCATTAATCTTACACATAGGTATGCAATATTGTCTATTATAATAATGAGCATTATTATGCAGTCACAATATTGTATACCTACCATGGGGTCCCATCAGGTACAAATAAAAAATAGCCCGAACTTGAAAAAAATGTAGTAATCTTGTCTAGATAGTTACTAGTTAGTGTCCAGTGTATTCATTTGGCCCAATACTTCGCCAACACGCAACAAATGTCGCTTGATAATCTTGCGTTATGCAGAAATAAAATAATTCGTAAAATAGCCCGCGTTCTTCCGTTGTATGGGATGAGGCATCTGTACTGTAGGTATTATATTATCTGGGATACCTACAAAGAAAAAAACAATATTGTTATTATGATTGGAATCATCACAAACCATGAGAGAAATGTGAACAATCGTAAACCATAATTATCATGCATTTGAATGACCACTGTTTTGCCTGTTATACAACAATAATAATAGTCTCCATAATAATTATACAACAGAACACCAAAATCAACAAAACAAAACAACAAAGCAGAACAGCAATACAACAAAGTAGAAATGCAATTTTTTACAAAATATTAAATTATGTAATTCAAGTCATTCTTTGAAGTTATACTGTTTTATAGAGTCACGACAACTATTGGACAAGATTTTAACAACATGATTAAAAATAAACAACAACTTATAATGAATTACCTAACAAAACTAGACAAAACTAATCAATTACCACAATAACAACATAATATTTTATCACCTACCCTACCGCCTAGACGTTAGCACTTTGACGATATTATCATCATTAATCTTACACATAGGTACGCAATATTATCTATTATATTATAATAATATAGAGTTCAAATACAAAATTATTTGCGATTTCTTATAATAAGTATAGAAATCTTTCAACCTTATAGACCTTACTGAACCCATTATTTTTAATGACCGCAATTTTTAGGCTCTTTAACTATACAAAAAAAAAACAAATATAATCTTCTTCATTGTCAGTGCAACAATTAAGCAGTAAGACATTGCACCTACAAAGAAAACACAATATTATTATTATGATTGGAATCATCACAAACCATTAGAGAAATGTGAACAATCGTAAACCATAGTTATCATGCATTTGAATGACAACCATAATAATAGTCTCCATAATTATTATACAACAGAACACCAAAATCAACAAAACAAAACACCAAAGCAGAACAGGCACCAGATTGGGGATCAGCACAAACCATTAGAGAAATGTGAACAATCGTAAACCATAGTTATCTAGAAATTTAAGAAATTTAAAAAATTGGGGGCTAACTTTTTGCTTTGTTTATCTAGACGACGTCATGCTGGTTCTCAATTTACTTATTCTCATTTTCTGGCCGCAGCTTTCGTTCTAGACGACCCATGTTCTGGAACAATGTAGAATAGACCTAGAACAATCCAGCACAATAAAAAAATAAAGATTATCTACCTACGCCATAAAATTATGCCTACCGTCAAATTATTATGGAAATTTGTTTTTTTGTGTTCTGTCACCAATATTGGCTTTAGAAGTCTCATATTCTGGAACAATGTAACATGGGCCTATCATAGTCCAGCACAAAAGAGGCATTTAAGAAATTTAAAAAAGTGGGGGCTAACTTTTTGCTTTGTTTATCTAGACGACGTCATGCTGGTTATTAATTTACTTATTCTCATTTTCTGGCCGCAGCTTTCGTTCTAGACGACCCATGTTCTGGAACAATGTAGAATAGACCTAGAACAATCCAGCACAATAAAAAAAAATAAAGATTATCTACCTACGCCATAAAATTATGCCTACCGTCAAATTATTATAGAAATTTATTGTTTGTGTTCTGACACCAATACTTGCTTTAGAAGTCTCATACTCTGGAACAATGTAACATGAGCCTATCATAGTCCAGCACAAAAGAGAAATTTAAGAAATAAAAAAAATTGGGGGTTAACTTTTTGCTTGGTTTATCTAGACGACGTCATGCTGGTTCTCAATTTACTTATTCTCATTTTCTGGCCGCAGCTTTCGTTCTAGACGACCCATGTTCTGGAACAATGTAGAATAGACCTAGAACAATCCAGCACAATAAAAAAAATAAAGATTATCTACCTACGCCATAAAATTATGCCTACCGTCAAATTATTATGGAAATTTATTTTTTGTGTTCTGACACCAATATTGGCTTTAGAAGTCTCATATTCTGGAACAATGTAACATGGGCCTATCATAGACCAGCACAAAAGAGAAATTTAAGAAATTTAAAAAATTGGGGGCTAACTTTTTGCTTTGTTTATCTAGACGACGTCATGCTGGTTCTCAATTTACTTATTCTCATTTTCTGGCCGCAGCTTTCGTTCTAGACGACCCATGTTCTGGAACAATGTAGAATAGACCTAGAACAATCCAGCACAATAAAAAAAATAAAGATTATTTACCTACGCTTTAAAATTATGCCTACCGTCAAATTATTATGGAAATTTATTTTTTGTGTTCTGACACCAATACTTGCTTTAGAAGTCTCATACTCTGGAACAATGTAACATGAGCCTATCATAGTCTAGCACAAAAGAGAAATTTAAGAAATTTAAAAAATTGGGGGCTAACTTTTTGCTTTGTTTATCTAGACGACGTCATGCTGGTCCTCAATTTACTTATTCTCATTTTCTGGCCGCAGCTTTCGTTCTAGACGAACCATGTTCTGGAACAATGTAGAATAGACCTAGAACAACCCAGCACAATAAAAAAAATAATGAATATCCAAGAATGAGGGGCTACCATGAAAAGGTTTTTATTAATTTTTGGCCTCAATTATGGCTCTAGAAGTTTTTTATTTTGGAACAATGTAGAACAAATCTAGAACAATCTAGAACAAAATTAAAATTTTGGATTTTTCAAAAAAGGGGGGCTACGACAAAAAAGTTTTTTTTATTTTCTGGCTTCAGTTTTTATGCTAGGATCGTTATATTTTGGAACAATTGAGAACAAACCTAGAACAATCCAGAACAAAAAAGAAAAATTGGATTTTTCAAAATATGGGGGCTACGGTGAAAAATTGTTTTTTTTGTTTTTCTTCTACAATTTTCACCCTAGATTTTTTTTTATTTTGGAACAATATAGAACAAACCGAGAACAATTCAGCACAACAAAAAAAAATCCTGATTTCAAAAAGTTGGGGGCTAACTTCCCACACTCATAGTTATGCGGAATAACCTCAGGAGGAAGATCATTCCACATCTTGCAGGTTCGTGGAAGAAACGAGCGCAAGAATCGCGTCGTATGAGATTTCCACGTGTCTACAATATGTGGATGCGCTTTTCCACGTTACCGAGAAATTCTTTCCCCATCCAAGTAGGTAGGTATATAAACCTAGGCAACCTACGGTTGCCTAGGTTTATATACACGAGTGTTGCATATACAAGCTAATCTAGGCATTGCGCAAGCAAATACTAAAAACCTATTTTCTAGGTTTACAACTTAATACCAAGGCTGGCTTGGATTTATTGTCGTTACGAAAACGTTAAGCATAGAATAGGTTAGAATGGACTTAATCAGCATTCAAATGAGTGAACGAAACGCAACCTCCAGTCGGAATAACAACCTAATAATAATTAACCGATACAATTTAATAACTAACATTAAAACCCAGAATAAAATAAATAATTTAAAGGGGCTCCCATACATCTAACGTGATTTTTTGCTCGTTTTTATAGTCAAAGGTACGGAACTTTCGTGCGCGGGTCAAACTCGCACTTGGCAAATACAAATACAAATACAAATACAAATATCTTTATTGCAGTAAATGTGGTACAATGCGGTGTTAATACAATTTTTTAAAATTTAGCCTATTGGATCAGTCATATACAAATACGTACCTAGAGGGCTGCATGCGGCCCGCGGGTTGGAAGTTAAACATGCCTGGGGATTACCACAACCTCTTATAGCATTATTACTTCAATCATACTTTGAAAAATTACATTAAAGTAAGAATACTGTAATGTTGTTGACGCAGAGCAGTTTTGATGACGTCACAATAAATCGTTCTCTCAAATACATCATGTTGACACCGACGTGCGACAGTGATAACGCTATATAAAAATGTAGACGTCTCGTTCTCGCGCAGGAATACTTTATAAGTTCATGGTGCGAATTCGAACAATATTATTGTAACCTTGAAGCATTACTGTTACGAACCATGATGGTTTTGTATTAGTTTGTGGTAAGGCCCCTGATCTAGATCCAGCGATTTCGCATGTGTTATATTATTTTTTAGTAATTTGTTGTTATAGGCAGTACAAATACATATGTGAAAATTTCAGCAGTTTAGTATCACGTTTTTTTTTTATGTGAATGAACGACGTGACGAGCTAGTCGTTCACCTGATGTTAAGTAACACGGCTGCCCATAACAGTTGCAGTGTTTCTCGGAACTTTAAAATAATAAAGTTTTGCGTGACACTGCACTGCGCATGTCATCCTGAGACATCACACAGTCTAGTAATCAGATTACTACACTGTGTACGAACTTTGCAGAAAAGTCCTACCACCTAGTAAAATGGTTCATGAGATACAGTCAGGTGGTGATAGTCGGACATGCAGATTGCAGACAGACAAACGGACAGCGGAGCCTTAGTAATAGGGTTCACTTTTTCCTTTGGTTACGGAACCCTAAAAACGCGTAGAGGGTCGCATGCGGGCCGCTAGTTAAACAATTTAAACATGCCTGATCTAGATCCAGCGATTTCGCCTGTACGTTGTTAGTGTCAGTGACAAATGGTGAAAAATCAAGATAACATGTCGATTTTAATTCATAAATCACTATCTGCGTTCATTAAATTTGGGTTACAGATAATAAAATCACTAGTAATGATTATGTGATACTTACTGAGCTGATAATGATGTTCGGACGTGATTTATTGATAAACATTATTGTATTACTTAACTCTACCTATACAAGGTGACCTTGAATTGGTATGTTAGGAACCATGATAGCCCACAAGTTGTGAGAGTCTTACTTGAAACTGGGTGTTTCCAAACCTCCATGGTAAAAAATAAATCCACTCGCAAAATTGCACGTGCGATCGCTACGAGAGTTGACAAGATACTATAAATTCATGTCAGACGGCGGTGATCGCAGATTATGATGTACTAGCGATGGAAATTAATGCGATGTTACGTAAATTTCATAAACATGCTAACTCACGAGTTTTAGCATGCTAATTGCTATTGCTATGCTATTTTCTAAAATTCAAAAATGATATAAAAATGGAAATGAAAAATTTTATGAAAAATGAAATTAAAAATAAATGAAAAATGAACTAAATGAATTAAAATGAAATTTCATATTTCACAGAATTTCGCACACATTTTATTTGCGATATGCTAATTGAGTTTTCACATGCTAAAAATGCTAATTATTTTATATCAAATCTGTCTCAAACATACTTATAAAAACTTAATTAATGTATATGTTCTTATTGTACACCACCGTCCACTCCTACTTCATCCAATACTGTCCATCCAAAGGTTGCCTGGAAGAGATCGCTTTTAGTGATAAGGCCGCCGATTGTAATACCTACTATAAGCTGTTATGTATCATTGATTGATTCTGTGGTATACAATAAAGAGTTTTTGTATTGTATTTGTATTGTATTGTGAATGCTAATTAATCCATCACTATAATGTACCGAGGCGAATGCTGCCGCTCATTCCCTGGACATTCCCTGAGCCGGCTCTTACGGCACTAACGGTCTTATTATCACAACGTTAGAACTATCTTAAAGTAGGAAATCCAGCAAAGAGTAGGTTAGGTTGTAACGTAAGTACCTGTAATGGGAAATCGGGTAAAAAGTTTTTCTTTTTTAATTTTGTTCACGCGTTCGTATTTTTTTCACTTTTCTTCACCGATTCGTGTGTTTTTCCAGTGCTGTGAGTGAAGATGTGTTTTTGAAAATCAGTGTTTTTCTCAAGAATCTTTCATGATTAACGTTCAGTTTAAAATGATCAACGAACACTTGGTGAGCAGCATGGCGTATTATGGTGAGTACAGTCGGCTACGGAACTAAAACTATATATACCTATAGCTTTAACGAATAACTACAGTCAATTTCAAAGACTCATCTGTCTAAAGGTTTCATAGGAAAACAAAAAAGTCCAAACCAAAAATATATTTCTGAATTTTTCACTTTCTCCGTACTGGAGTGTGAGAGAAAGCTGATGGGTAGGGAGAAAGGGAACCAATCAAGATTTTCAGAGCCACTAGGCTATGTGACCATAGCTCAGTTGCAAAGATTATAAAGCCCGTGGATCTCCACAAACACGACACACTTGCGCGACGCACTCTCGTTTTGTTACTTCACGGGGGCGAAGTCCGAAATTACAAAGAACAGAGCAGGATGGAACAAAAGACACATTGGGTGTCCCGTTTCCTCTCATAGAATTAGCGGTTGAAATACACCACTAATTTTCGTATGAGGCGAAGTTGTATCATTGGTCAACTGTATTTATACTCAATGCTCAGTTGGGAGTTCCTTTGAGTTGGAAGGTTCAAATCCCGCTGGTTTTTGAAACTTTTAGGAACTTAAAGAAATTCAAATTATTTTATGAAATATGCTAATATTTACATATGAATAAACTACTACCATAGGGTCGCATCAGGTACAAACAAAAAATAGCCCGAACTTGAAAACAATGTAGTGATCGTGTCTAGAGAGTTACTAGTTAGTGTCCAGTGTATTCATTTGGCCCAATACTTCGCCAACACGCAATAAATGTCGCTTGATAATCTTGCGTAATGCAACTGTAGGAATTATCTGGGCTACTACCTACTACATCGTTTATAAGAATAGCTTCTCTAGCATGAAACCATAAAGGTCTGGATGCCCTATTTAGGTCACCTAGCTTAGAGCCTGCGCCACCTGCATTGCCCATATAGGTCGCCTAGGATGCCCTACTTTCGTTGCCATGGTTACGGCAGACATTTTGTTTCAAGTACTGGTAGAAACAGTTCTGTTCATAGCAGGAAAATAAATCATGCTCGCGCCCTGATAAGCCATACAGAGCGCCACTTTGAGCAGCTTGCCTCCTGCGTCCATCGGCGCCCCGCAGTTCTGACCAGATCATCGGTTCACCTAGTACCTACGCTGCGTTATCCCGCTTCGTGGTCGCCACTAGAACCTTTCTTCCACATCGGTTGTCATGTCAGTTCTACGAGCGATGTGGCCTGCCCATTGCCTGAGACATTTTTTCAAGTCAAACGCAGAAGTGCACAAAAACTACAATAGGCGAAACAAACACAATCTTATCCTTCCATCTGCTAAACTACACATATTTGGTGAAAGTCCTAACTATAGATTCGTCAACATCTATAATAAAATCCCCAACGAAATAAAAGAAATTAACAAACACGAAATATTTGTTCACAAACTAAAAACCTACCTATTGGAA
Organism: Ennomos erosarius; assembly: GCA_963580505.1. Lineage (NCBI taxonomy): Eukaryota > Metazoa > Arthropoda > Insecta > Lepidoptera > Geometridae > Ennomos > Ennomos erosarius. The sequence goes on along the minus strand of OY757006.1, from coordinate 480,836 downwards.
AAGTGTTATTATTCTGTCGAAGAAATTCATAACAATAAATGAGAATGACTAGCGATAAGCCAACCCACCATTTTCTATGTATCTATGTACCTATTCAATTGTTATATAATATATCCATTTGTGCCTGTTGTCTTATCTTGGTTGGAGTAGAAATTCGATTGTTTTTTAAGGAGTATTCAAAGTATAAAACTACCTTTTGTAATTTCAAGTGCTAAGTGGATAGGTCGGTGCCTGTTTACAAAATAGTAGGTAGTAGTAGTATAATGTTAAACAAGACTTCAATATCTGACTACCTACATTATTAAAATTTAAATGACATTTTATTTTATTTTGACTATGTAATATTTGAAGGACAAAGACTGAAATAAATTGATTGATTTGATGAATTGCTTTTATAATATTTTATTAAATTTATCTTCCTAAAGGGTTGAAATTCTACAAGTAATGATAATAATAATAATAATAAATAATTGACATACCTAAGTAATATTATGCGACCTTAAAAATGCTCGGTACTTAAAAATTCAAATATAACTCATTAGTATAATTAATGCCTGATCAATAAATTTATTTCTGTACGCACTCGCTTGCAAGCGCCCTTACAGGGTTCATGTACTATCTACCTATAAGCTATCTTTAAGACCTAACATTATATCTTGTACATGAATGCAAATAAATGAATATGAATATGAACATGAATAACTTGCTAATTCTAAGCTATATCGGTCATTTTTAATACTACAACTAAGTACTACTATTTCCTTTTTTTTCTATTAGCGTCGGCGGTTTAAAACGAAAGCTACCATTTACCTAAACATCGTAAGTCAGAGTTAATTGAAAAACGCTGTGAAATGGAAAATTTACTTTCCTCCGAACTCTATGCTTCATTGATAACGAAATACGAAATTCAATTTCAACCTTAGATTCACAGTAGTAGATTTTTTTTTCTCTAATCTGTGCTTAGATTGCATAATTATGTATATTGGAGCTATCAAAACCAAGGAACTTATACGTAGAGGTATAGTATACTTAAAACTTCCTTGATCAAAACTCGATCCTTCTTTTTTTTATTTCATCCATGACCTAATGATTGTTGCCTATAATAATTACAATTTGCTCTCTTAGAACGGTGGAGGAAACCCCCAGATTAGAGAAATAAAAATCTGTGAGGAAAACATCGCATCGTGGTTTTTTTTTTCTTGTATTTTGGTTCCACACAAAGTGTATTTAGCCAGTGTCAAGTAGCATATTTTCATCGAGTTTTGGAATATTTTACGTAGTCAAGTCATAGTCCAGTCTAACCCCCATATTCTAAGTCGTTACCATGAAATTACTCCACTTGACTTAACCTTGAATTAACCTCATTTTTGTGTTTTGGTATTTTTAATTGACAATATATAATCGACTTGACATTTCTGAGTCAATTTTTCTCAAACGAGGGAAGCAAAGCAACTGTCGTCTCAAGGTACGTCGCGATGTACCTTGAGTTTCCCTCAAGTTAAGTGGAAGTCAAGTGAAGAATTTTTGGTGAAATGTTTTAGAATAAGGGGGTAAGTCATGCTCCAGTAAAGTGGTGGCAATTGTACTAAAAGCTTCTATGGAATTTTGGAAGCAACACGGAAAACCACGTTTCACTACATTATATCACTTGTGTGGGCAAATGATATATTGTGGTGAAACGTGGAACTCATGCTCGTAATTGAGCACTTAATGCGTAAAACGCAAACAATTTTAAACATTAACACTGGAAAACACAAGTTTTGAGAAGTAATACAATGCAACGTGAACTTCTCCGCATTCCCACCAAAACTCTCGCGTCGTGGTTTTACATTTACACACACACGCAGAGAGAGAGAGAGAGAGAACTAGACTTGTTTTCAAAAGAAGTGTAATATTAGTAGGTATCTTATTATCTTACTATCTAATAAACTCCCCCCTCCTCCAATACTCCGTCCTTCTCCTATTGAGTGCGTGTCCAGATAAACATGGTCGCGTTAAAATTACAACACCGTTCATTTCTTGACGTAGGGTTGAATACAAGGCAGAAAATAAACGGATTAGCTTAGAACAGCAAGACAAGACGCTCTACCTAAACGGATTATAACTACTTCGTGCTTCCATAGACTATTTGACACACTTTACATAGATACTTTACATAGCAGTAGTGTACAAGCACTACTGTGTTCCGGTATGAAAGGCTAGCTAGTGACATTACTGGGCAAATGAGAATTTATGACCTGTTCACAGTCTAGTAATCTGATTACTAGACTGTGTGATGTCTCAGGATGACGTGCGCAGTGCAGTGTCACACAAAACTTTATTATTTCAAAGTTTAATGCAACAGTTATGGCCGGCCGTGTCGCTTAACATCAGGTGAACGACTAGCTCGTCACGTCATTCATACTAATAAAAAAAAATTATGTAATACGTATGTGTTAGAGTATACAAATGCATAGAGAAATCATCAAAACGATATTATATTTGTCTTGCTCACACGTATCGGAACGTCAGTGGCGAAGGAAAGAAATAAACGTATAGTAATTAGCTACGCTTGCGATAAGCACCGTAGGTAGAGTAGTTACCATTTTTCGACTTGAGTCAACTGTTTTTGGGGTAGAGATCTGCAAGAGAACTAAAGTGACCGATATAGCTCTTAGGATTAGCAAGTTGAAATGGCAATGGGCAGGCCACATCGCTCGTACAACTGACAACCGATGGGGAAGAAAGGTTCTCGAGTGGTGACCACGAACTGGAAGACGCAGCGTAAGCCCTCCACTAGGTGGACCGACGATCTGGTCATAAACACGTTTCAGCCGCTCTATTGGGGAGGCCTGTGTGATATTGCATCGGCCCAACTTGCTGGCACCATTGCCCCATGAATTGCAATGCTTTCACTGTGTCAAATAAATGCCAGTATTTGGTCACGCGTAGCTTCATCTTCTTGGGTGGCATCATTATTTATATCAACATAAAAACATCCTGTTGATAGATGACATTTTTTTTCTAATGGCCACGGGAGCCGCTGAAAGGTAAGTTCATTGAACCTACCATGTGTTTGTATGATGCAGAAAATAGTACTCTTTGACGTAGTTTCCTACTGAATAAATACTTGGATGATATTATTTTAGTTACATATTTTATCCTCTACTTAGTTTGTGCATATTTTTTCAGTTATTTTGATTTAAAGACCAAACTACTGAACCGATTTTGATAACATTTTCTAAAAGTTAAAAAATATTCTTTCAAATAAAACAATAAATTAAAATCGGTTTATGAATGACGTAGACATAGGTAACAAACATGTTTTCTCCGTTTAAAAAAAATCTTTTAGAAAAAAAACGCCTTTTTACTGTAAATTAATAAATTATTCACTCCTTTACTGAGGTTGGACTTACCCCCGCATTCTAGTTAGTTTTTCTAAGTTAATCTCTCGGTTAATCTCATGTCAAATTTGAAATACTGATCGCTCATTTGATCATTGGCTACCGTCAACCAATGAGCTTACAGTATTTGGTAAGTTAAGTTAACATGAGTTTGGCAAACTTACTTCGGGTTTTGACTTGACCATGTCCAAATAGGCTTAGACGTGACTTCTGCCATGACTAGACTAGATTTAGACGTGATTTTGATCTTACTAACTTTGACCTAACCCCTGAACCTGATACTGGCTAAATAAGTAAATCGCAAAGCGCCAAACTAAAAGAAAAAAAAACACTGCAAACCTATTTGCTCAGTCCCCTGCGTAGTTTAACCACCATATCATCACATTATAGGTGTTCCCATTGCCAGCTGACCTGGATAATAGCGCATCTAACTGCATAATGCTCTCCAAAGACTATGGTTTAGTAGTAGTTCAATCTACTGAGCAGTTGGTTCGTAGATTTCCATGAATTTAACTGTTTTACTGCTAGGACCATGAACCTACTCGATATAAGTCCGTTATTACTGCTGATATCGACCGTGAAGTACCTAATATTCCTACTCTATGTCCCACATACCTATTATATTTCCGTTTGTCAGATTAGAGAATAAACAATCGGTTACGACCGCTATTGTTTTGCATACACATTAGGCCTAATTTTGAAGGCTTTAGTTGACAGTTTTAAAAATGCTAAAAATATATCCGTCTTTTACATTGCCGTCTATTTGACAAGGACAGCAACAGTTTTAGGAGCTTATTAGATCTGTCAATTAAAGCCTTTATAATTGGCCCCAGTATATGTGCAAAGTTACTATGGAACTTTGAATTTCAAATTAAGAATCCTGTTGCATTCCAATTAACGTCACATAATATCACCCCTCTAATACGTCATTAGATACGTAAAATGAACCAATTACGTGACAGTGAATCTGTCACGTACGCAGTTTATAGTTCTGTCAAAGTCTGACAAAGTTCAGGTGATACTTTTAATCCTAATTTGTTGATACATTCTATTTATTTGCGGTAATCTAGTTTTCATGTAATCGCGTTGAGTAATTAAACTATAATTAGCAAAACAAGCAGGAAAATTTGAATTTGGCGCGATGAGCGTGACGTACTACTACCTTAAAAGTTTTTTGAAGTATGCACTGTGCTACCATATACAAGATTTTTTATTACACCAATTTTAAATCACTGCAGAGTTAGCTTAGCCAGAGTATAATGCGGAAGTTTTCAAATTAAGAAAAAATAATAGTATACAAAAAACATACTACAAAAAAAAAACAATACTAGAATCCTATTGCATTGGAAATATTGCAATTAACGTTTTTTTTTTTATGAGAATGAATGACGTGACGAGCTGGTCGTTCACCTGATGTTAAGCAATACGGCCGCCCATAACAGTTGCAGTGTCACTCGGAACTTTGAAATAACAAAGTTTTGCGTGACACTGCACTGCGCACGTCATCCTGAGACATCACACAGTCTAGTAATCAGATTACTACACTGTGTAATCAGGTCATAAAGTCTCATTTGCCCAGTAATTTCACTAGCTACAATGCCCTTCAAACCGGAACACAGTAGTGCTTGCACACTACTGCTTGGCGGCAGAATAACTGGCAAAGCGGTGGTACCTACCTAGACGAACTTTGCAGAAAAGTCCTACCACCTACCACGTCATATAATATCACCCCTCCCATTCATAAAACGTTATTTGACAAGCCACGAACCGATATTTCTGACCCGCCATCATTCCCGTGGCCCACAACGGTTTGTAGGTCACAGCGAAAATCAATACCCTGCCGCCATTATAGCACGTTACACGTTGCCGCTATCGTTATAAAATAACTGTTATAGCTATCTTGTGACGCAATAAAACGTTATTAACGTAATGGTTTTGATAGACTGTTATTGTTAGGGATGTGATTTTTGGAAGTTGTTTTAATGGTATCGTTTTTTGGTAGACGCGGCGAGCTAGTCGTTCGCCTGATGTTAAGCAACACGGCTGCACATAACAGTTGTTTAGACTACCTTTCACAACTAAGCTAAATCAATTTTGATAAACATTTGCACATAGATCGATAGTTTACACTATTGAAATAATGTTAATCATCATCATCATCATCATCATCGTCATCATCATCGTCATCGTCACCAACAGCCTGAAGACATCCACTGCTGAACATAAGCCTCCCTCACAGTCTGCCATTTAGCAGCTGCTTGTCTCTTACATCATAGAATATATATTTAAAAGTATGGTGCATAATTATTATCTGTCATTGTGAATTGCTGATATTTATTTTTTACTGTTACAATTCCATCCTTTTAAAATTATGTATTAGTCTATTGTATTATAATGTATACAGGGTGTAATTTAATTCATTAGCATAAATTAAGCCTGTGATAGTACATCATTTATAGATGATTATTAAAGAGAAGAGTGTAAATGAAAATATTTTTATTGAAAATTATGAAGATTGCCGCGGCGCCTAACGCGATTGGCACGGATGATTTTGAGATATTTAAACGTTTTTTATACCTTGTATGTACTAATTAAAACAGTACTCCATTATTCCAATTAAATTTGGTATTTTAGCATTGGATTAAGCAAGTTATTCCATTTTTTAAAGTTATTATTGTTACCAAACCATTCAAAAATGTTGGTCCACACGTGACCGGTATCAGGAGTAGGTACCTAGTTTCAAAGGATGCTAATGAATTCAATTACACCCAGTATACGTATTGGGATGTAGGTATATTTATTAGTACCAAGTTGGGTAATAGTATTTTATTCTATTTATTTATCTGTATTTACTTTATCTATTAAATTGTTTTGCACCGCCGTTTATTCTCTCTCTACTGATACTGTCCATCCAAAGGTTGTCTGGAAGAGATCACTGTTAGCGATAAGACCGCCCATTGTTGCACTAGTTCGTAAGATTTATTTTATTCCTGTTTGTGTATTTCATTTGTGAAACAATAAAGAGTTCTCTATCTATCTATCTAATATTTAACCAAAGGCCGTATACTGTGACCTCTTAGCGCGAGTCAAAACAGAGCCTATATTGGATCGCTTTTTTTTGTATAAACATTTTGACAAGCGATCCAATATAGGCTCTATTTTGCGCCGCGCTAACAGCTCACAGTACGGACTATGGAATCTTAAAAGTTCCACAGAAATACAAGAAAATTATGAAGATTTCACCTCTGTAGTATTATTTATTCAGTCTGGTTAATTAATCTTCATATTTACGTTTATCCTTTAGCATAATCTAATGAATATTCATGCAGTATCAAACTATAGATTTAGATTAACGATGAGCGTATCGCAAATACGCAATATTTCGCCATATCCATCGTAATGAGAACAGTTCTCTTCGAATACAAATGTCTCTGATCAGCTGATTGCGTAGTGATACGTTTGCCATTCTGATTTTACAATTTAAAAATGTAACATTTTAGTCACAGTTTAGAGAAATAACCGGCCAAGTGCGAGTCGGACTCGCGCATAAAAGGTGCCGTAGCATTAACTATAAAATCGAGAAATAAAAACACTTTTGTTGTATGGGAGCTCTGTTAAATATTAATTTTATTCTGTTTTTTAGTATTTGTTGTTATAGCGACCACAGAAATACATCATCTGTGAAAATTTCAATGGTCTAAGTATTACGGTTCATGAGATGCAGCCTCGTGATAGACGGACAGACGGACAGCGAAGTCTTAGTTCTCCCGCCCGGTGACGCTGTAAACCCGCCCGGTGACGCTGTAAAGGTCGTTAGAGACCAACAGCATTAGCCCGTTCAAAAAAAAAAGGTAAGTCTTAGTAATAGGGTTCGTTTTACCCTTTGGGTACAGAACCCTAAAAACAATCCACTAGGTTTAGCTTAAGCATACCTACTATATTCGTGGATCCACTATCTCACTCGCGCACTGAGACATTATTTTATTTATTTACGAAAACTGGCTAAACTATATTCTCACGAATGAGACATACGTAATATAAGATTTTAAACTTCCATCACTAACATTACTCACATATTGTTTATATCCCGTAAATAAACAATATGTAAGACATGTAATGTCCTGAAATTATTGCTCTGTGCTTAAGACATGAAAAATTAAGCAAAAAATAATAGATTTATGGAGTCAATATTTCTTTTTTCTATTGGTACGGAACCCATCGTGCGCGAGTCCAACTCGCACTTGGCCGGTTATTATCATTTATGTACGAAACCCTAAAAGATGGCATCGAATCTCTTTGTATCATAGCATTTAACGCAAACTCGTGCGTGTTTCCAGAGCATATAATTTAAGTATATGACCACAGACAAATAATACTACAGTAGTATGACTGACTGTGCATATTAGACTAATAGCCAGCGCGGTAGAGGCCAGCGGTAATAGGTCACTTCCTTTTGTAGTCGATTGCATGCTTGCCGACTTCCTATAAAAGGGGAATGCAGTGTTTGAAGTACATAGGTTTTGGGGACGAAACTGGGCTATGAACAAAGGGCATACGAGATAATAAATCATAATTCACTGCATTGAGATTTTTAAAAATTTCAATATTATTCTATTGTATTACAGCGCCATCTAGTTTCAAAGTTTCAAGTTCTAAGTAAAGCTTGTACTATAATGTCACAGATAGCTTTCAGAATTAGCAAGTTCTTCAGGAGAGTTTTGGCGGGAACGTGAAAAAGTTCACGTCGTTGCATTGTATTATTTCTCAAAACTTGTGCTTTTTTCAGTGTTAATGTTTAAAATTGGTGGCGTTTTACGCATTAAGTGCTGAATTACGAGCATGAGTGTGGTCAAGTGATATAATGTGGTGTAACGTGGTTTTTCGTGTTGCTTCCAAAATTCCATAGAAGCTTCTTGTGAAGTTGCCACTGATGACTTAGACTGGACTATGACCCGATTTAGACTGGACTATGACTATGACTAAGACTTGACTACGTAAAATATTCTAAAACTCGATGAAAATATACAATACTTGACACTGGCTAAATACACTATGTGTGGAGCCAACATATAAAAAAAAAAAAAGAAAAAAAAAGTTGTTCAGGCAATGGGCAGGCCACATCGCTCGTAGAACTGACAACCGATGGGAAAGAAAGGTTCTCGAGCAGCGTAGGCCTCCACTAGGTAGACCGACGATCTGTACCCCTAGTACGAGTTTTCCAAAACGAAAATACGCGCGAATCCATTTAAAATTTGTACTGTCATATTTAGTTCATCAACGTGTCCGCTAGGGGCGCTGCACAGAAGTGTATGGAAGAAAAGGGAGAAAACGTAAACGAATCAAGTTTTAGTAAACTATCGAAACACGTACTAGGGGTAGTACAAGTACTGGTACTGGTGAAAACCGCGGGGAGCCGAAGGATGCAGGTGGCAAGCAGCTTTTGTCTTTTTCGATCAATCCAACTTGTCTATGGTGCCTTTTGTCTCACATAGTAGATTTTTTCTCTCTAAACTATGATTGGGGAGTTTTGGCGGGAACGTGGAAAAGTTCACGTCGTTGCAATGTATTATTTTTCAAAACTTGTGCTTTTTCCAGTGTTAATGTTTAAAATTGGTGGCGTTTTACGCATTAAGTGCTGATTTACAAGCATGAGTGTGGGCAAGTGATATAACGTGGTGAAACGTGATTTTTCGTGTTGCTTCCAAAACTCCATAGAAGCTTCTAGTAAAGTTGCCACCACTTTGCTGGAGCATGACTGGAATATGACTACCTGACTTAGACTGGACTATGACTAAGACTTGACTTTACGTGAAATATTCAATTAACATGATGAAAAATTACAATACTTGACACTGGCTAAATATACAATGTGTGGAGCCAAAAAAAACCTGTGATTGCTCTCATGGAAAATGTATCAAACTTGAATTACCATGATTTCATTTTTACGACCTTCGTGAGGGAAAAAGACAGCAGTTGTCCTAGTTCCCACGAGGACCGACGTCACGGCGTAACGTTAAGTCGGTCAATCGATAGGCAGGTTAAAATGTATAATTTATTTACTAGGAAATTGCTATATAGAATGTTGAGGGTGGCATAGCCGATGCATTATATAGACATTAAAAATTATGCAGGTTCAATTTATTGATTTGTCGCACGCATTATAATAATGATGTCTGTCCGTCTGAATTAGTGGCTGTATTTCTTGGGCCTTAGTAGGTACCAGGCTGAAATTTTCACAGAATTTGCGTTATTACTGAAAAATACTAACGAATATCAAACATCACAAAAAAATTAAGGGATACCCAAACAACAACCAATTTTTAATTTTTGAACAAGACGAGAAATTTGTTTTAATTTTTTTTAATTTCATGCTGCAATTTAATAATTGGTCTACCTCCTATCTAATTTACAGCAATCTAGGTACCTATCTAAGTAATCCAAAACATTGTACCTTGAAAGACCTATTTCGACGTTTAGTCCGCAGCATTGCGACACAGTTTGGCGCACTTGTGCCTATTCTGCAATACGACATTGGCAGGTATGCCAATTACGTACTGCGTATAAATTAAACTTGCCCAAACAATAAACGGTCACATAACCTCGAAATACAGTTTACTTTAGCAAAGCAAGGAGTTGAACCTTTTTTAAATTTTACTTAACTTCTGTGGCTGTGAGTTCACAATAGTTTTTTTATTAGTTCTCCCATGCCGCCAACTTGAAATAGCTTATTTAATATTTTACATAATTAATTTTATAATGAAAGTTAATAATTGTAATAATAATTAAGTATTATTTTATTTAGGTAACCTAATTAAATTTTCATAAACAAAAAGTCAGAAAAAAGCAAAAAATTTTGGCGCGAATACTTTTTTAGGTTAGGTACCTACAGTACAGGTATTCTTTTCAGATACTTACCATCATAAAAAACTACTTTTAGGTCAAAAATTTAGTTAACACCTAAAAATTACTTTCCGGACGTTATTTCAACAAAACCTCGTCGTTTATCATAACTATCAAAAAAGGTTGGATTCCAAACTTTGGTTCAGGCATAGCAGTCTAGATTTAAAAAAGTAACGTCAAAATCAAACATCGAAATCGATCGTCAGTTTTTTCATTCGTGTTTTCCGTCGTGTCGCATGTCACACGCGTCATCAAAATCAATTTTTTTTCGTTAAATTAAATCGGTTATTTTTTCCGCGTGTGATATTATGTCGGTGCATACGATTCCCCTAGTCACACCTTTTATCAGAGGCCCGAGGTTCCCGTATCGAAAGAGTGAGTACCATTCAGTTTTTCCACTTTTTTGCACCCAATAGTAGCAATCAGTAGTTCTTTGACCCTTAGCTTTGACCTTATTGACCTCTACCTATTAAAATTAAGGCGATTTCTGTGGCTTTGCTTTCTACACTATGAGTGGATTTTTTAAGCTGCGTTCATCTGAACGTAGGTAAGTCTATGACAAATAGATTGATGGCAACCTACAAAAATATTTTTTTAATTTCATTAATTCACTAAAATTGTGAGTTCAATAACAAAATTGGAAAATGCGAGGCTTCGCACTGCCCAATCCTTCACGAAATCGTAAGCGCGTCTTCTAAAATTTGACAACTCAATTGTGCACTTATCTCTCTAACAAAATAAGTACTAATTCGTGCTCTTTTAGCCTCCCGTTTCTCGTAAGTGTGTAGAGTCAACACCAAATACTTTACGGTCATTGGTTGAAGATAGCCGATGGTCGACAGGCAACAAATCAGCGTTCAGTATTTTGTGTGCCAAGTTGACACGAATTCAGCATACTTACGCAAAACCCGGGGCAAGCGTTGCTTAGTTAAGTTTTATTTTGATAGGCTTTCGTGCAGTGTATTCTTTTCTCAACGAAGCAAACATTCACATTCACAATCTCACACGCATCTTGCTGAGTGCACAATTGCACATGCCCCATACAAACATACCTACACAACACACACACATACACACCTCTACACACATAATAATTATATGCAAAATAAAATATTCACATATAGTACACTCTAAGTACACATACGAACGTAGCTTTCATGTAATTTATATTACAAGCTAGTAAACACACTTTTTGTTAGCGGTTAATTTGTGTAATCCTGTTTGGCCTTGTTTTAAGTCTGTAAATTTGTTACTGAATATTGTATTGTTAACGCTGTTGAATTACCTTAATAAATAAATAAATAAATCAATCAATCGGTGTGCAAAGTTTTCATGAAAATCTGATCAGTAGCGCGTGGCGTAAAAGCCACACATAGCCAATGGTTTACATTATGTAGTGTAATGGCAAATTGTGTGCGTTGCACTTAATTTACGTGGACCTTTTTTTATTCGCATCTACGCAGATAGTCTACCCCAAAAAAGGTGCAACGTCCTTGTACCTCTTTCAACGCATGACCAACTGGATACGATTGAATAGGTAAATGACCTCCTTTTTTAGGGCTATTGACTTGACTATCTGTGGTCAAAAGGTGTGAAGTCCGCGTTGATTATTTTTCGTAGGGTTCCGTGTCAAAAACCTTGCATGTCGCAGTGCGGCCATTGCGTAAAGGAGCACGCGCACAAAGTTATTTGTGTGCCTAGTCTTTTTAGGGTTCCGTACCCAAAAAAAAACATGATTGCTTGATATCCGTTTGGTTTGGAAATTTAGGATGTTATAGGGGTTAAATAACCGGCCAAGTGCGAGTCAGACTCGCGCAAAAAGGGTTCCATTATCTATAAAAACGAGCAAAATAATCGTGTTTATTGTATGAGAGCCCCCTTAACTATTTATTTTATTCTGATTTTTAGTATTTGTTGTTATAGCGGCAACAGAATACATCTGTGAAAATTTCAACTGTCTAACTATCGCGGTTTTTAAGATACAGCCTGGTGACAGACAGACAGACAGACAGACAGATGGACAGCGGAGCCTTAGTAATAGAGTTCGTAATTACTCTTTGGGTACGAAACCGTAAAATAAAAATCAATTCCACCATTTCTGAACTAAGATCCCTATGGGTTTAAAATATCTTGAACCTTTCAAGCCGCTTATTGCATACGTTGATATTGCAACATGCATAATACATATATGCATGTTACATATAGCTTGGGTAATATAGACGGTACTAGAAGCTGGGAAAGTTAAGATTTTCAGTCCCGACCCGAACACATGAGTAGTTGTCATTTGCGTTGAGTCTGAAACACACTGAGTACTCCTTCACGTGAGTTCTGTGGTCCATCAGCCTAATACATTCCCACAGCTGGGACGCTGCCTTCTCCCATAGGGAGAGTGTAGCCATAACCCACCTCGGACAAGAGCGGGTGGATGGCACATGTTGGGGAATGTTGTGGTTCTTGAACATACTGTGGTCCTTTGTTTACCTGCGATGTTTTCCATCACCGTTGTTAGAGCGAGCGAGTGCAAATTCCTCACAAAATTTGAAAAGTCATTGGTGTAGGTCTAAGCAGGATTTGAACCTGGTTGCAACGGTTTGTAAGTCGTACGGTCAACCACTGAGCCGCAGTCGCTCTCCAAATGCTACCCTGATTTATGTTTTTATTTTTCCGGACTGATTTACAAGATTGTTTTTACGGTTACGTAAAATGAATCACGTAAATGGTGGTACCGAAAGCGTAAAATGAACCCTTGAATTACTATAATAAGGCTCCGATGTCCGTCTGTCACCACATCAGGCTGTATCTCATGAACCGTGATAGTTAGACAGCTCAGATGATGTATTTTTGTTGCCGCTATAACATCAAATAAGTAGAGTAAAATTAATATTTAAGGGGGTATTTTTTTTGCTTGTTTATAGATACGGTACGGAACCCTTCGTGCGTGAGTCCGACTCGCACTTGGCCGGTTATTTTTTATTAAAAGGAACAGTAGTGATAGCCTTTACTTCGTCTATGCAATAAGATAACAAATGGGAGTTTTGGCGGGAACGTGAAAAAGTTCACGTCGTTGCATTGTATTATTTCTCAAAACTTTTGCTTTTTTCAGTGTTAATGTTTAAAATTGGTGGCGTTTTACGCATTAAGTGCTGAATTACGAGCATGAGTGTGGTCAAGTGATATGATGTGGTGAAACGTGATTTTTCGTGTTGCTTCCAAAATTCCATAGAAGCTTCTTGTAAAGTTGCCACCACTTTACTTGAGCATGACTTAGACTGGACTATGACCCGACTTAGACTCGACTATGACTATGACTAAGACTTGACTACGTAAAATATTCTAAAACTCGATGAAAATATACAATACTTGACACTGGCTAAATACACTATGTGTGGAGCCAACATATAAAAAAAAAAAAAAAAAAAAAAAAAAGATAACAAATTTCTCACTACACCTCGAACCTTACCGCCACTGCATCCAAGCGTCAGGGCAACCGTAAAACAGCTATCCAGGACTAACCTAGGGTGTTGAACCGGCATTTTGACCCCAGGGTCAAAGGTCAAGCTTTAATACTGACGGGATTCTCGATTTTTGTCTGTCACACTCCAATCAAGGAAGTTTGGCCTTCCACTTGGGATTGATTTGGGGTATTCGTAGATATAACTAGCTGGGTTCAGTGGCTTTACTCGTTTTGCTTTTTCGATCCCTAAGTATTACCTACCCTTCTGTAAAATTTCATGAAGATAGAGCCGTATAATTGTGAAACTTACTAATAGAGACAGTGCTAGATATCTACTTTAGAGTTCATAGTAGGTACGTATGATGTACTGGTAGGTACTATATTATATTATAATTTATTTAGGGATATCCCTGTCATTCTCTAAAATTAAAACTGCTTCGATCCTAAATTGCATCAGACGGTAACAAACAAAACATCAGCTACTTAGTTATATCCGTAAAGTATGGAATATTAGGTCAGTATATTTACATAGGTAGCCCTGGTAGTAAAACATAAATGACAAAAACAGTGCGCGTAGAAATATGAGATGATTTTTTTGTGTGAATGTTTTTTGTTATGACGTTACGAGCTAGTAGTCTGATGTAAAGTAACACGGCCACTCAAAACAGTTGCAGTGATATATTTATTAGGAACTTGTACCAAATAGTAGTGTCATACACCATTACCGGTATTCTATAGTAGCAATCGGAAGCGCGTTTATTATTGCCCAGAATACAAAGTTTGCGAAATGATGGTTTTTAAATTTATTAAAAATTTAGTTTAGGACAGAATTGTTGTTAGGAAAATACTTTTTTTAGGGTTCACAGTCTTCCAGTGGATAGTCTTCATCGGGAAACGCACAATCTGAGCTTTTCACCTTTGAGCTAGTTTGTCTTATTTGAGGATACGAACCAACGTGTAGGGCGGCGTGCGATCGATATAGATCAAACAAATTCTTAGAAATTTCAGAAACCTGGGGATTGGCCATAAAATAAAACTTGCATAATATATAATTAGACTGACAAAGCAGGTATCAATGCCGTAGTGCGTATGGCGTAACATTTCGTTCACAGTGCGTTCAGTTCCCAAATATTTGCTCCAAGCTTGGCTCCCGGCCAAATAGTTGACTAATAATTCATTTAAAATGTCGTTGACTTGACGCTCTGGTAGCAAACGGGTTGTTGTTATTCTGGAACGTATTTCTGAGGCTCTTTCTTCCGCATAGGTGGTAGGACGTTTAGTTCTGCAAAGTTCGTCTAAGTAGGTAGCTTAACCAGTTAATCTGTCGCTAAGAAGTGTCTTGTGTTCTGGTTTGTAGGGCACTGTAGTAGTAACATTACTGGGTAAATGAGACTTTATAACCTGATCTCAGGGTCTATAAATCTTATTACTGGACTGTGTTGATATCTCAGCGTAACGTACCCAATTTCGTATTAATTTAATGTAGATTTTAAATGAAGGTGACAAGGATTGCTCAATTGGGGCACCGGTGTTGATTTGGTATCGGTAGTTGATCGCAAACTGACCTATCATTGCTTTAAAACTTTTTACATGTTTCATAGATTTCACGCTAAAGCATTCGCTCTCCCTATCTATTCTATCTTTCAGATATCTGTTACTTTATTATGTCCAATGATCTAAACACAGTGCAGTGGCAGGCTAGACTAAAATACCACAGAGCACGCTGATTAAAAACAATCATTTTAAGAACAAAAATGTCCTTACCACCTATGGTGCCGGTTAGAGCACACAAGCAATAAAGAGATCGAGTAGCCGCTCAGGGTGGCACTATGGAAGAGGCTATGTTCAGCAGTGGACGTCTTCAGGCTGATGATGACAAAAAATAGGCGCTAAAGAATTTTTCTGTAAAGTTCGTATAGGTCACCACTGCTTTGCCAGTTATTCCGCCGTCAAGCTGTATAAGGCACTGTGACTGTACCTAATAGTGCAATGACATTACTGAGCAAATGAGTCCTTACAAACTGATTTTTGAACCTATTAATCTTATTACTACACTGTGCTGATGTCTCAGGATGACGTGCGCAGTGCAGTGTCACGCCAAACCTTAAATTGGACACTGCAACTGTTATTTGCGGCAGTGACGTGTCACGGGGTCCCATCAGGTACAAACGAAAAATAGCCCGAACTTGAAAAAAATGTCGTAATCGTGTCTTGAGAGTTAATAGTTGGTGTCCAGTGTATTCATTTGGCCCAATACTTCGCCAACACGCAATAAATGTCGCTTGATAATCTTGCGTTATGCAGAAATAAAATAATTCGTAAAATAGCCCGAGTTATTCTGTTGTATGGGATGAGGTATCTGTACTGTAGGTATTATATTATCTGGGGTGTCGTTTTCATCCCTTTAGTGTTTACCGTATCCTAACAGAGTTCTCTGCTTGTCGACAGGCAAGTCGCCTTTCTTCCCCGGCGTGGAGGACGCGGGCGTTGCAGGTGGCGCGGCCGGCGCCGGCTCGCCGTCCGGCCCCGAGCAGGCTCAAGACGTCGTCTCTAGGCTTAGCGCCGCTGGTGAGTTACCAAGAATTATAGGTTCCATGCAAGGAGGGCGCAATGGAGACCATGAAGTCAGTAACCAGGTTTAAGTGTCGCAGGTGAGTTATTAACAATAATAGGTTCCATGGAAAGGCGGGGCGGGGGTACAGAGTGAGGATCCTCCTGACAATTCGTGCCGTGTTAAGGAATACTGCTTTGTGATATTCCGTGCCCTTGAAATAGATTCTATGCAGAGGAGTGGCGAAACGGAGACTGTAAAGTCTTGGAGTAAACAGCCCTGGGGTTAGTGCTGCCACGGCGTCATCAACAGAAGTAAAAAAGTTCCAAGCGATAGTTGGAGCTGCAGAGTGAGGGACCTGCTGACAATAGATACATGCCGTGTCAAGGAGTATTGCCTTCAGAATCCGACTCTAGATCCAGCCGTAAAGCGAGAGACTCGCGATGTTAGCCCGAGGCTCTTCGGTAGGTATAAGGCCGGCGAAACGGCTATCAGGACAGTGCTCGTCGGAATGTCACAACGCGGTGAAGTGTTGGAACCGGAAATAAACCTGCCGGTGAGATACAACTATAGGGTTTACCCCTTGCGCAACTGAAACTTCCTACAGGGGTACAGTTCACAATGGACGCGGTGAAGGCAGCCAGTCTTACCGCTACCGGTAAATCACAAGTTGGTACTTATAACATTACTCACATAGTAGGTAGGTCTTTAACAATGGGACCTAATAGGCCGATGAGGTCTTTCACGTTTTACCTTTGCTGTGCCACTTGCTTCAAAACTGTATTGATCAACTTCCAGGCTTGTCTATAAAGATACTCGTCGTCACGTTCCAGGTTTGTCTCTAAAGATACTTGTCGTAATGTTCCAGGGTTGTCGATGTGCGTGAGTGCACTGGGGTCACCTGCGCGCTCGTCGCCCGTCTCCGCCGGCTCGGAGCACGGCGAGCGGTTCAGCCGGAAAGTGTTTGTGGGGGGCTTGCCGCCTGATATCGATGAGGGTAAGTGTCCACTCACTACCTATTTGCCAGCTACTGGGTTGGCACAGATGGTAGACGAAATTGTCTTTCCCCAGTTTTACTCCACTAACAGTGGTATTCATAATCAAGGGGTGAACAAAGCCCCAAAATCTCTCATTAAACTTTCACATAGAGGTTGAATGTTGAATCATTCTTCTTTCACTTTCATAGCATCCTGCCTTTTACAATGTCAGAATTGTTAGATTGGGGGCTACTTAATTTTGTTTATGAAATGCATAAAACTAGACTTCGCCACATAGCGCCTGAATCATCCCCTAGAGGTGGCCCCACCTTGACTATGAATTCCAGTGTAAGTAAGCAAGTATGAAGAAGGCAACATAAAATGAAGAAATAGAAGAAATTTTGTCTACCGTCCGTGCTAACTCGGCTGTGAAGTGTTATGCCCATCTTAACTAATGTTTTATAGCTTCTAATTTCGTTCCTTCTATGGCGTACCTACTGCAACACACTTGGGTACATCCCTAGAGGTTAAGTGCAAACTTATGTGCTGACTTTAGTATAGACTTGCGTTATAGACTCGCTACCTATTTAAGTGTTAACTTTCACTAGGTACCTATAAGTAAGGTGCTTACTTTTTGACATTTTTAGCTTAGTGGTCAAACGCCTATTTTATTGATTAGTTTAGGAACTTCAAGATTGCTGTCAGATGCTCCAGTAGCCATTCTGTACTTAACACTACAAAAAATTTTGTTATGACTTGCTTCGAATGAATTTTGATTCAAATCTCACGAAAAGATAGTCCCCTAAAAAGCTTTTCCTTAAACTGTTTTGAAGGAACTTGTGTATCCGTTCTGAAATCTTGACGTTTGAACGGTTACATATCTGCGGTGGCTGGTCGCTATCTCTGCATTGTCGCCGACAATGGCCGCCGCAGTGCCGCGGACCCGTGTCGGATTCCCATTGTGCAGAAGTGGGTCACCCGCCGCGATTAGCTATCGCGGACCTTTGTCATCTACCCGCCGTTTTGTTTGCGAGCCTCTCGGGTTTCAATGGTTATGTGCCAAGGTTGGAGCGTGATTGTCGAGTGCAATCGTAATAGATAAATGTCGTCTCACATAATGCAGTGTTAGGAAAGCAAGATGGGTAATTAGGCTTCGCATTTCGCTTACGTGATGATGGAGGTTGGCAGAAAATTGGAGTACAGGGCCATTATTCTGTATCGATTCCTTACTTCGAAACCACCCGAATTTCTTGTCTAACATAAGAAATCTGCAATACTCTATTCTCTATGAAACGAAAATAAAACCGCGCGAAATGAATTTGGAATTGGCGCAATTTGAACTGTCAAAAATCACATGTTTTACAGAGATGCGTTCCGAACATCAACCACATCAAAAGCTACCACCACTTATTTTTATTTTGAATAAAATATATTGACATATGTAAAGTAAAGGTACTCCTAACGCTGTAACACGATTTGAACAAGACACGATAACGACGTGGTTTGGTATCGTGTGGAATCTGCGTTTCCATAGAGAATAACCGCCCTGGCATAATTTGTACTCTCTACTATAGATAAGCGTTATTCTTCTGCTCTCTAGTTGTAATACACGCAGGATGAGACAAAATAACTGGAACTCAAGCAAATAGGTACTTAGATACCTACCTACATTTTGCAGTTATGTTCTGTTCTAATGAAACAATCGGTTTATTTTAAAGAATTACAGAATTATGAAGATTTACAGTCATCCTAAAAATGGCTTTAATAAAAAAAAACTTTTGCGTCTCAATCAAAGATTATAAAAAAGCCCGTTGATAGCTCGTGAACATAATTTCTCGTACAAACACGACTCACCTACAGGGGACGAGGTATCAAAACGAGACAAAGTCATACGAAATTACAAAGGACAGAGCGGGATGGAACAAAATTGTATCAGGAAAATTTCCTAAGTATATAACTTCAATTTGACGCCGCTGCAACTAGGTAGCCGTCACGCTTAACATCAGACAGATGACAAGCTCATCACGTAATTATGTTCGATAGGTCTAAATTTACGACTCATTATTTGGCTTCACTCTGTATTTACGCCCTGGGTAGCCTAAAAATCAATTATAACTAAAACATAGGTAAAGATTTCACCCCGTTGCATCATCGTAAACTTAATTGCGTAAACAGGCGCGTCCCGAGCCACGCCCGTGTTTTCCCGGAAACTTCGCCTTTGGGACCCTCCCAGCCGTGACGTCAGGCCGCCCTACAATGCCCTACATATCGCAAACTTTTCAATAATGTGTTTCTAATCGTCCACATCCCTGACCCGTCGAAATGCAGCTTATCAAGGCAATCGGTCGCTAGGCGACGCGGTGCCAACAAATACCTCGTTCATTAGCGCTGAAGGCTTCGATCCTTGAGGATCGATATTTTCTGCCTAGTCATTCTAAGGCTGTTTGCATTATATGCCGACTACTTTCATTATATTATTACGTATTAAACATTTGCTTACGGCTCCGCCCTTGTGAATGTGATGCAACTGCAAGCCAGGCCTACTTGGCGGCTTTTTTGAAATGACCTCGTACTTTTATGAACAGCATTGCCCTGTTAGATTTGTGACATCTTTTCAACCGTCCTTATTTCACGTGATGTTAAGTGGCATGGCCGCCCATAACAGTTGCAGTGTCACACACAACAATAAAATAAACTTTTGCGTGACACTGCACTGCTCACGCCATCCTGAGACATCACATACTAGTAATCAGATTACTACACTATGTAACCAGGTCACAGTCTCATTTGCCCTGTAATTTCACTAGCTACAATCCCTTTAAACCGGAACACAGTATAGTGCTTGCACACTACTGCTTGGCGGCTGAATAACTGGCAAATAGGTGGTCCTACCTAGACGAACTTAGCAGAAAAGTCCTACCACCTAGTGGTCCTTCGTAGAAGAGTTTTCTTTAATTAACCTACATAATTATAGGTTGATAAATGTATAGATGTGCATGCCGCTCAAAGTGGCGTTCTCTGGAGGCCTATATTCAGCAGTGGACGTCTTCAAGCTGTTGATGATGATGATGATGATGATGATGATGATTTAGTTTACTAGGTGGTAGGACTTTTCTGCAAAGTTCGTCTAGGTAGGTACCACCGCTTTGCCAGTTATTCTGCCGCCAAGCAGTTGTGTTCAAGCATTACTGTGTTCCGATTTGAAGGGCATTGTAGCTAGTGAAATTACTGGGCAAATGAGACTTTATGACCTGATTACACAGTGTAGAAATCTGATTACTAGATTGTGTGATGTCTCAGGATGACGTGCGCAGTGCAGTGTCACGCGAAACTTTATTATTTTAAAGTTCCGAGTGACACTGCAACTGTTATGGGCGGCCGTATTGCTTAACATCAGGTGAACGACCAGCTCGTCACGTCATTCATTCCCATAAAAAAAAAGTTTGTGTATTGCCGAAGCAAGTACAAATTTAAATGTACCTGAGAGAATGCTGTTGACCATTCCCTGGACATTCCGTTAGCCGGCTCTTACGGCTCCAAGGGAATGAGATGAAGTTTTTATCTAATGAAAACTTCACACCTAACCGTCATTGTTTTCTGTTCCAGATGAGATAACGTCCTCGTTCCGTCGGTTCGGGCCGCTGGTCGTCGACTGGCCGCACAAGGCCGAGAGCAAAAGTTACTTTCCGCCCAAGGGTTACGCGTTTCTACTGTTCCAAGTGAGTTCACCTTCTTTATTGATAACCCGGAAGCTGCGGGTTCGATTCCCGCGACAAGTGTTTGTGCACAGAAAAAGCGAAAATACTTGTTCTGTGTAGATGTTGTGGGAGCATGGCCCCCGGTATTTCCTGGGATGGCACTTTTTGTGTGGACAACAGTTTAAATATGCTTCTTTTAAGGCGAAGGGTAGAGCCGGATAACCAGGTCAAAATTCGTTCAAAGAAACATCGACCTTAAAGTCAGTCTAAAATATCAATTCAGTCTGAAATCCCGCGTGGCGCTTACGTCAAAGACAACAATTTTCGAGGTTTTTAATAAATACCCATGTATATTGCTTTTTTATGAGACTGAATGACGTGACCAGCTAGTATGGTATTTTTCAAAATTATGAAGTCATCACTTTATGTGAATGTTTTTGTAAAAATATATTCGATGGACAAATTGGTACAACCAATTGGGTGGTTTTTTGAAGTATGATTGTATTAAATGAATGTTTGCAATTTTTTCTATGGAGATGAATTAATTTATCTTGTATTTGCGGTCATCACGAACATGTTAGAGAAATGAATTACGTGATATATTCAATTGAAAGCTCCATATGCTCTAATGACACCAGGAGCACAAAAAATACCTTGTTTGTCGTAACAAGTTTAAAAAGTTTCCTATCTAATGCTCCAGGACGAGAGCTCGGTGGCGGCGCTGATGGAAGCTTGCATCACGGATGAGGACAAGCTGTACCTGTGCGTGTCGTCGCCGACCATCCGCGACAAGCCCGTGCAGATCCGGCCGTGGCGGCTCGCCGATGCAGACTTCGTGCTCGACGCCAGTATGCCGCTCGATCCGCGCAAGACTGTCTTCGTGGGAGGCGTGCCGAGGCCGTTGAAAGCTGGTGAGTTGGCAGATGGGACAAAAGAAAAAATTGTGGTTAGAAGTTTCTAGGGACTTCCCAAAGTGTCTAGGGAGGTTGCAAGACGGCAGAAACTTCTGCCCACAAAGACAATCTTGTCTTTGTGGGCAGAAGTTTCTGGAGACTTCCCGAAGTATCTAGGGAGGTTGCAAGCATATCTTCATAGGCGGCATGCCGAGGCCGTTGTAAGTTGGTGAGTAGACAGCCGAAAAAAAAGAAAAAAATGTGGATAGAAGTTTCTAGAAACTTTAAAATTGTAAATAGAAGTTCGAGAGACTTCTCAGTGACTAGCGAGGTTGCTAGACTGTCTTTGTGGGCAGAAGTTTCTGGAGACTTCCCAAAAGGTCTAGCGACGTTGCAAGCATGACTTCATGGGCGGCATGTCAAGGCCGTTAAAAGTTGGTGAGTAGACAGACGAAAAAAAGAAAAAAATGTGAATAGAAGTTCCTAGAAACTTTCCGAAGTGTCTAGTAAAGTTGCTAGTTTTTCGTCTCGCCGACGCAGACTTCGTGCTTGACGCCGGTATGCCGCTCGATCCGCGCAAGACTGTCTTCGTGGGAGGCGTGCCGAGGCCGTTGAAGGCTGGTGAGTGGACAAACGAAAAGAAATGTGGCCAGAAGTTTCTAGAGATTTCCCGAAGTGTTTACTGTCTTGGTGGTTTGCTAGATATATTTAAAAGTTTCTTGAGCTTTGAAAAGTTAAGTTGGCAGATGAAAAAAAAAGAAAAAGAAATTGAGTAGATAGAAGTTTCTAGAGACTTCCCGAAGTGTCTAAAGAGGTTGCAAGAATGTCTTCGCAGGAGGCGTGCCGCGACCGCTAAAGATGGCGAGTTGCGGGACGGAAAACAAAAGAAAAATTGTGGGTAGAAGTTTTTATATGGAGATTAGAAATTGCTAGAAGTTTTTGGAAGTTTCTAGAGGTTTCTTACTGGAAGGACGAAGTTCCTAGAGGTTACGTTTTTAGATAGATTTTTAGATTTTAGACAATTACTAAGGTTCTAGAAGATTATTGTAGTGTCTACGGTATAATGTCTAAGGGATCACTAAAGTTTCTAGATGGCTACTGAAGTTTCTAGAGGGATTACTAAATTGCTTTTTCAGTGGACTCTGAAGAAGTTTATGGTTTCTAGAAATCAGCATAATCATCAAAAAATAGCATTTTTAGTGCATTTTTTTATCTTATTTTGAGATTTGTTTTGATTTTTTTACTAGACGCAGATGTGATAAATTAACTTGTACGCATGCGTGTTTCAGTGGAGCTGGCGATGATAATGGACCGGCTGTACGGAGGCGTGTGCTACGCCGGCATCGACACCGACCCTGAACTCAAGTATCCCAAGGTAATACCGCCAAGTACAACTTCGTAGGACTCGCCTACAACCGTAGCCACGTGCTACAGTCGTAGCAAGGCGGCTACGGTTCGTTGCCAAGGGCCCTACGGGCGTAGAGATGTTGCTACGGTCGTAGTCAAATGTAGATACAGCGTCGCGAAGTTGCTACGACAATACGGGCCCGATAGCTCAGTTGGTAGTATTTCTGCCTTTTGAACTGTGAACTTAGATGTTTGTTCTGCGTCTGGGTGTCATATTGTTTTCTATGTATGTATTTACAAACAAAAAAAGTATCTAAGTATTGTATCAGTTATCTGGTTCCCATAGTACAAGCTATGCTTAGTTTGGAGCTAGATCGCGCTGTGTGAAATGTCCACACATATTTATTTTTATTTTATTTTATTATAATAGTCAAGGTGACTACGGCCGTAGTACCTTGACGCTACGGCTGTATAGCTGTAGTCCTGATCAGCTGCAGCCATAGTCAGGGGTCAAAATAAAAATACGTATTGTTTATTAACGGGATATTTACCATGTAATTTATATATTTATAGGATCCGAAATGAGGAGATCCGCAGGAGAACTAAAGTGACCGATGTAGCTCTTAGGATTGGCAAGTTGAAATGGCAATGGGCAGGCCACATCGCTCGTAGAACTGACAACCGATGGGGAAGAAAGGTTCTCGAGTGGCGACCACGAACTGGAAGACGCAGCGTAGGCCGGCCCCCCACTAGGTGGACCGACGACCTGGTGAAAGCCGCGGGGAGCCGATGGATGCAGGAGGCGAGCAGCCGCTCTAAGTGGCGCTCCCTGGGGGAGGCCTATGTTCAGCAGTGGACGTCTTCAGGCTGTTAATGATGATGATGATGAATTTATATGTTTCGAGTTGCCGATATTTCGGTACTGTTACAAGCACCATTGTCACGGACGAACTGAAGATCTTGCGGGTAGATGATAATAAGTTATGAGCAAACGTAGCGGTCTACCCTCCTTCGCACTCGTTTACTACGCGTCGCACCAGTACTATTGTCCCTATTCTCACTGTCATGTTAGTGACCATGGAAGTTTAAAATCTTATATATAAAAATACGTGTTTTAGATACTCGGATTTAGGGCTAGATGGCGCTGTATAGAATGGCCATTAGAGGTAGGTCGTACTAGGTAAATCGAGATACTAGGTGACTCTGTTACTGTGACTCAGCCATACCTGTGACAAATACCTGTGAATAAATACTAGCGAGTATTTTTACTCGCGGCACAAGTCACGGTTACAGGATGTAGATATATAATAGGTGTCTTTCTCTGACGCCTATGTGGAAAAAGGATGCACCTATTACTTTTGAATTGACGGCTGGCAAAACATGTCGCTGTCACAGCTCCTGTGAAAAAAAAACTAGGTTTGTCCCTCTCTGGCACGCTACAGACGCCTTCGTGAGAAAAGGATGCACCTATTACTTTAGCACGCTCTCATAGATTCGCGCGCAAGTCAGTGTCGCTGCTCCCGGAGGTATTTTGTCGCTGTGACTGACTGTGACTTTCTTTTATCAGTGACTTTTACCTGTGACGATAAATACGCCTCACGCCTAATGCCCATAAATATATATTTTTTTTAAAGAGACCAACAGCATTCAAGATAAAACAAGTAAATACATTAAGCTGAAAAGAAAATACAGCCAAACATTTTAATGTAATAATGCACCTATAAAGTCTATGTTCTCAGCTAAAATCCTTATTTTGGTTTCCAACTGATTGTTTTTCTTTCTTTTTTTTTTTTCAAATTGAAGTTTCGTCTGGTTCCCAGGGCGCGGGTCGAGTTGCGTTCTCGAACCAACAGTCGTACATCGCGGCTATATCCGCGCGGTTCGTGCAGCTACAGCACGGAGACATCGACAAGCGTGTGGAGGTATGTTTGTTTGTTAATAAAAGACTGACGAGCTAGCCGTTCACCTGATGTTAAGCGTCACGGCCGCTCATAACTGTTGCAGTGTCATTCGACCTAATGATACTGTCTTCAGGTATGTGATATTCAGGGTAGTTGTGATACACTGGGTAGTTGTGATATACTGGGTAGCTGTGATACACTGGGTAGTTGTGATACACTGGGTAGCTGTGATACACTGGGTAGTTGTGATACACTGGGTAGTTGTGATACGGTAGTTTTGATACGCAGGGTAGTTGTGATAAAGATAAAGATTATTTATTTGTAATACATGGTTAAGTATATTTAAATAATATATAAATGTAGCGCACATGTTTGGCATACAAAAATATTGGTCAATATGGCCATGCAGAAATAAAATAAAAAAAATTATGGTCATAGTAGAGTAATTGTGGTACAATGGGTAGTTGTGTAACACGGGGCACCTTGTGATACGGTAATTTTGATACACAGGGTAGTCGTGATATGCATATAGGTTCACCCCTTTTGACAAGTTTATTTTGAAGTCCAAGGCACCACATCCACTGCTGAACACAACTTCCCCGATAAGATGCTTATCACAAAGATCTGACGGGCTCGATAGCTCAGTTGGTAGTAACCCTGCTTTCTGGACTGAGGGTTGTGGGTTCGATTCCTATCCAGGACAAACATTTGTGCTATGAACATAGATGTTATTCTGCGTCTGGGTGTTATATTGTATTCTATGTATGTATTTACAAAACAAAAAGTATATAAGTATTGTATCAGTTATCTGGTTCCCATAGTACAAGCTATGCTTAGTTTGGGGCTCGATGGCGCTGTGTGGAATGTCCACACATTTTGATTTTATTTATTGTATCCTGGTACCGGTTGTCACGGCTTGTGCTGAAGGCGATGGTTCGGTCCGCAGGTGAAGCCGTACGTGCTGGACGACCAGATGTGCGACGAGTGCGCGGGCGCACGCTGCGGCTCCAAGTTCGCGCCCTTCTTCTGCGCCAACGTCACGTGTCTGCAGGTACGCAGACACTGCTGCTACTATACCTTTGTTTTAATTCGTTTTCAGTGTTTTGGTGATGCGTCGTGAATATATCCTATCAGACTGAAGACGTTCACTTCTGAACATATGATAGACCGACCGATGTCACTTTGGGTGACTGTTTGCCTCCTGCGTTCATCGGTTAACGCAGTTTTGACTTGAGGGAATTACGTTGCGTCTAGTCTAGTTCGTGGTCACCAGGATCTATCTTCCCCGTCGGTTGTCAGTTCTACGAGCGATGTGGCCTGCCCATTGCCTGAACAACTTGCTAATTCAAAGAACTATATTGGTGACTTTAGTTTTCTTGTAAACATCGAGCATAGCTCTCTCCATAGCTCGTTGCGCGACCTTGAGTTTAATAATTTTCGAATACCTTTTTTTGAATATTCTTAATTAACTTTGAATGGGGAAGAAGGTTTTCGAGTGGCGATCACGAACCGGAAGACGCAACCAAGGTATTATAATTATCTGTGATGCAGCGTAGGTCCCCCATTAGGTGGGCCAACGATTTGGTTAGAACCGCAGGGAGCCGATGGATGCAGGAAGCAAGCAGAGTCATTAGAAAGTGGCGCTCTCTGGGGAAGACCTATGTTCTGCAGCGGACGTCTTCAGGCTGTTAATGATGTTAATAAAGTTTGTGAGCAAAATAGACGATCGGGACCAACCACCGACCCAGCAGTGCAAGCACGGATCTTCGGTTCGACAAATATATTGAGTCGATAAATAGATTTTATTTATCGATCTAATCGGTAACTCGTAGCATGAATCTAACATCGGTAATTCTTGTCGACGTCTTTCGAAGGCTTTATTTAGTCGACATATTATCGATCATTCGTTCATAATTCTCGCAGAGTAACTTTATATTACGGAAAATTCTACAGATTAGGCAAAATATCGGAGGTTAAGGAAAAGAGGTCATTCGTGAAAAACACCTAATTGAACAATTTATTCTAATAGGTACCTATACATTTTTATGAAATATTACAAAAAATCCATTATTTTCATGTGAAATCCGATTAATTATTTAAGAGGAACGACATAATAATAATATTGGCCGAAAGGACTGTACCTAATTATTCAGTTGCAAATATTTTACAACCGTATTATTATATTAGATACGTAGGTTGATAATATGATAGTAAACACATATGAAACTTGGAATAGATGTTTAATACTCTTTCATTTATTCATGCAAAAACTACTTTATGGATTTGGCCACCAGTAACTTCTCTCCTATCCCTTGCAGTGCTAGGGACCTTGATGTAACTGCTCGTGAGATTTTGAACTATAACGTTTACTGACAGTCCATTTGATCGGCTCCTTCTTATAGATCACTCTCGACAACTTGAATAACGGCGAGGGCAATTTATGAATTCTAAACAGAATCTCAAACTGTTTGTAAGGTAGGTCGAGAGAATTATTGGCATTTCTTAGGCACTGCCTATTAATTCTCAAGACATCTCGACACGTCCATTTTTCGGCTTACAGTATTAAATTATAGCCAAAATCCAGTTTGAAAATATTATAAATTGGGTCTCGAGGAACTATGGAAACCCGATAAAATTCGATAAGTTTGACAAGATTAAAACGATGACAAATGTCAAAAATTAGATCCATGCGCAGTTTGGTCGACATAGAACGACATGTTCGTTAAAATTTATCGAATTTATATTGTCGATAAAATACATTCCGTGCTGCCGATTACGTTTTATCGAATCTTTATGTCAAATTTGACATGAAAATTCGTTAAACATATCGATCGGAAGATCGGTGCTTGCACTGCAGATCACATTTGTCTCACATTGGTCGGGTTGGTGTAAAACCCGACCGTGTGGATGGTGGTTGGCGACCGAATGAAGACACCAACCACCATCCACACGATCGGATTTTACACCAACCGGACCAAGGTGAGACAAATGTGACCTTGGTCGGTGGTTGGTCCCGATCGTCTATTTTGCTCATTAAAAACGCTTATGCTATATATTTATATATACTTTTTACTTTTTTTTTTAAATGTGTTTGCAATAAACAATATGTGAATAAGACGACGGTATATTCCAGTACTACTGCGAGCACTGCTGGGCGACGATCCACTCCCGGCCGGGGCGCGAGTTCCACAAGCCGCTCGTCAAGGAGGGCGCCGACCGCCCGCGCGCCGTGCCCTTCCGCTGGTGCTAGGGGACACGGGCGCGGGCCGCGCGGGTGGAGGGATGTCTGGGGTAGTTGTGATGCGTAGGGGAGTGACGTGATGCATGGGGTAGTTACGTGATGCAAGGGGTAGTTACATGATGCGTGGGGAAGTTGAGTTATGCGTGGGGTAGTTGGATTTAACGTTTGGGGGTGTTTTAGAAATTGGTAGTGAAGTATTAAGCTGGGTAGTTCTCAGTTTTATCATTTATCATTTATTTCTTAATAACAGAGTTATTGGTCAACAGTTTACAAAATTGATACTTAGTTAAATTCACACACATTATATTATTATAAAATAACATAGTAGGAACTTAATAACTAGTCAACATGTTTATGAATAAACTATACTCAAAGTATAATTCACGATTAATTTCATCATAACAAAATAATGTCAATTTATATTAAATTAATAAAAAAAACGGGTAGTGCAGTGCATGTTTAATACGCGGGGGAGTGACGTGATACACAAGGGAGTGTGTTTTGAGGTTGGTAGTGAAGTGTTAAGCTGGGTAGTGCATCTTTGCACTACATAACAACAGGTTATTTCAAACTATCTTACCCAGAATAGTAAAAACAGGTTTACTCTAATACTACCCTGATCAGACTAGTAACAACCGGTTCATTCGTATACTAACTACCCCACTCAAAACAGTATCAAGCAGCTAAAAAATCTACAAATGCTACCCCATCAAGTTTTCAAACTACCCTACTTAGGTGCTTTCACCCTAACTATCCATTTGTCAACTACCTACCGTATAACGTAACTACCCTCCGCACCACAGCCAAACAAAACTGGAATACGTTTCAAAGTACAAACATCAACTAGTTCAACTCGCTCGAAGTCTTTACTTTGGATCTATTTCAGCTTTGTGTTCGGTCACAAATCGGATTTGGTGGAAGGAAACTGAAAAAATCTTGTCTGAAAAACGGTTTAGCAAAATATTTTCAATGCAGTTTTACTATTAGGACATTTAACTATTATTTTAAGATAGCAATCACTACCCTTTAACGTTATTCTAGAACGGGTGGTATCCGATTTTGAGACAAGATTTTTTTCTCTATGATATAAAACATGCACCATTTTGGTAAATCTACTAAAATGGGAGGACTTGTTTTGATGGCAACACCAACGGATATGACTCGTGAACGGCGGCCTCTGATTGTTCGAAATCAGACGCCTAAATGTAATGGCGTCTACAATTAGAAAAAAATGAAATGCAACATTATCCAAAGTTAATGATAAGCAAAATATTATAGAATTGAAGTACAACACGTTACCGCTCGATTTCTTCTTCGATTATTCAATTGTACCGCAGAAGAAGTTTGAGTGTTAAAATAGATTCGATTTAAGCGAAATATGTACGCAAAATTACTTAGCTAGTTGTCGGATTGTGGTAAGTTTGTGTGGAGCTCGTCAAATCGTCAAATATTTCGTAAGGATTCGGTACGAATCAATTTTAAACACTTCATCGATTCATTTCGAGTTGATTGTTGGTAGTTTGTGATTGGCTCGTGCCGACTTGAGTCGAATGTCTTGACCTAACGACGCACTGTTTCGATAAGTCGCACGACTTTGTGACATGAGATATAATATCTAAGACATAAGTGAATTGTCTAATTTCATAAATTACAACAATTATTGTACCTGTGTAGCTAGAATGAATTTTCATACATAAGACTTGTGTATTTTTCTGACTTGGATATTGTTGCTGATGGTACGTCCCCGTTGGTTCATTTCAGCATAGTTTGTGCCTTTTTGAATTTTAGATGTTGGCAGTAAGATGGTAGATTTTGTTTTTGCTACTGGCAACACAGGGAGTGAACGATGCGACTCTTTAACGATACAACGCGTTTGGTATCTGTGGATGCGTGTTGTGGAATGGTACTGAGGGCGTTATTTCGTTGGACGTGTAATTTTGAGAGCACATAATTTTACTCCCACTGTTAATTTTTTTTTTTAATATCTTGGCTTGTTTTTAGTATGTTGATACTTTTTTACATCAAATTAAAAGATTGGTGGGTTTCTTTTGACGTTAAAATGAAATCGGGAGGCGGTAGAGACCGGTATGTATCGAGTACAAAGTGAAAGTTACCAATCGGGCTGTAATTTTGTGTTGGTTACATTTGTGTGCATGAGACACAAAAAATCGGATGAGACAAACAATATCGGTTGAGACAGAAAATATCTGTTGAGACTGACAATATCTGTTTAGACAGACAATATCTGTTGTGACAGGAAGTATCTGTTGAGTCTGACAGTATCTGTTGTAACAGACAATATCTGTTGAGATGACAATATCTGTTGAGACTGATGACAATATCTGTTGATACTGACAATATCTGTTGAACAGACTTATCTGTTGAAACAGACTATCGGTTGAGACTGTTACAATCGTTCGAAACAAAAACCATTATTCGGGACACAGACTACCGTTCGCGACAAAGACATTCGAGTCAGAAATCGATCAAGGTAGAAAATCGGCCAAAGCAAGATGAATTACTCTAATATAACCAAACACAGCAACCTACCAAAGATATTTAACCTTCATTCTTTCCTTCTCATAAGTATAGGGAACTGGGGTTAACATTTACCTATTTATTCGCCTTCTTGGTATTGATGTTTGCAGAACTTCGCTAACTTGTCTCATGCATTCAAATGTCGTTACAACGCAACATGTAATTTTTAGTTAAATTAAAAATAATAATATAATAATGCTATAATAATATTATAGGAAAATATTTTTTGGAAACGCCGGGATAGTGCAATAGGTAGTAGATTAGAAAGTTTCTTAGTATATTAATATATTAAAATTTAATAACCTTTAATAACTTAGTATTATAGAAGTATGGATCTTTCACCAACGGCTTTAGCGAACACTGTTTCTTTCTTTAGATTTGGATTAATTATTGCCGAATTCGTTGATAATTTGACAAAATAATCACCCTAGTCGATACCACAATGTAAAAAATTATCGGTTTCGAAAAATCTATGATTTAATATCAATTTCAATCATTTTAATACTTTTGAAAGGTTGTCCAAATTCATTGACAAGTAAAATTAGTGCTGAGGTATTTCGTAAATTGAACTTCTTATATCACTTAAGTGACATAACTGTTGCTTATTGAGATGTTCTCTATTTTTCATTAATATGTTAACAATTGTTCACTAATGTGTTAGCAATTGTTCACCAACGTGTTAGCAATGGTTGATCACTTTGTTAGCAATTGGTTACTACTGTGTTAGCAATTGGGCACAACTGTGATAGTAATTGATCACTACTGTGTTAACAATTGTTCACTAATGTAGTAGCAATTATTGTTCATTAATTTGTTAGCAATGGTTCACTAATGTATTAACAATTATTTACTAATGTGTCTGCGGTTTGTTGTGTTACCGATTGGACACCCAAATTATCACCAAGTTGTCGTATTATCACACGATTTTGGCAATTAAATATCCATTTTAATTTGTTGTAGAACATTGACTGCGTACGGACCAATTTGCGTGAATCAATAAAAATATATATGATTTTTTTAATTCAAATAATAATTGTGTATGTACTTAAAATTGTATCGATGATACAATATCTGAAGGTAGACAATCGGGGTCGAATCTTGAAGGTGGGTTTGATGCATATAACATTCGTGCGTCTCAAGATTCATTTCAAAGGGAGTTTTCATGAAATGGTATTATGCGAATTCGAATGAGGCGTGTCACAAGTAACTACAATCTAAATCTATAAGACGTATGTATCAAATGTTTGCCCTCTTTCAGAAAGTTCAAGATTGGGCTTACCAAGACCTTGCTTAGATTCGACCCTATAAGACATCGTATCCCGAAA
Organism: Ennomos erosarius; assembly: GCA_963580505.1. Lineage (NCBI taxonomy): Eukaryota > Metazoa > Arthropoda > Insecta > Lepidoptera > Geometridae > Ennomos > Ennomos erosarius. The sequence goes on along the minus strand of OY757006.1, from coordinate 448,628 downwards.
AGACCACGGACATTAAAATAGACTGTAGTAAAAGACTTGCGCGAATTTTTGATATAATTTTTTTGATTGTTTCGAAGCGGTTTTTTCGTGTCGTCTCAAATCGTTTTCTAAAATTTAAAAATACGGTGATTTGAGGCTTGTTAGTGCCTTGTTGTGGCGTATGAGTCTGGTGTAGCCCCTCCCTATAACATCATGAGTTTTACTAAATATCTTTTTGTGATAACATTTGTATTCAAATAGTTCCTTTTAGCGCCATTGTTAAGTAAATTTTTTGGTTTAGTCATTTTCCTTTCTTGGCACGCGTTTCGGTCCGAATAGATTCATTTTGGGGTTCCATTCTTTGGTACTTTGACCCTCGCGTTTGAGCAATTATTCTGGGTTGCCACATTTGGTGATCTTTACTCTCTGTTTGAGTAAAAAATAGTTAAATGGTTATTTTGTATCTATAGCTCTGGCGAATAAATAAAAGCCAATAAAAACTACAAATTTTCTAATGGATAAATAGGTACAATTTTTTAACGTAGAGCATTTTAGTGAAAATGTTTTGCCGTACATTATAATTCGTGTTGTGCAGTTCTCTATCGCGTGAAGAACACGAATGTTCAAGTATTATGCAATTAATAGACGAAATATTGGAATAATAATTATTAATATAGTATTTTTTAGATATGTATTTATAGTTGAAAAAATATTTATTCATTTTGGAAACGTTTTTACGGACATCATTTAGCAATTTGTAGTTGTAATTTTGTATCAGCAGTGCTAGCATGCAAAATCAATTCCAGCACTCTAAGTTCTTGGTAAATTTTGATGCATAAATGATACCCAAATTATGCTAAATAGGACGGCCTTAAAAACTTTTCCAAGATTACAATTGGATAGAGAATTATACAACGCTAAAATTTACCAAAAGCACATTGAATCGTGTTATAAATCTATCGTAATAGTAAAATAATAGTTACAGTATAATAGCAAAATAATAATACGATGTTTGAGAGCTGGCGGTTTTCTCTAATGATTAATTATAGTTAGTTACTTCCTAGATATTTTCAAGTCACGCCTTGGATTACGCCCCGTAAACACACCTATACCATCTGCACATAAACTTTTCTACTAAAGTAAACACTTTAATATAACTATTATTATTAGGTACCCACATTTTTTTTCTGTCTTTTATTTCGACTGCATTTTCTTTGGTAGATTTTCATTTATGTGGCAACACTTGTAAATTTAAATCCTTCGTTTAACGTATTTTTTTTTATAAATTGAATCTAAGTACGTGATTTGTTTCGAATTCTTTAAGCCGGTGTGTGCGCGTTTCTTTTATTTGATGGTTCTTTTGTATGAAATTGCTCAATGATTTTTTGAATATTAAATGAATTTGCCCCCTACCCTCCTAGTTGAGAACATGATACGGGCGGGACGCGTGAAAGTATTAGTATGTTGAATGGTCGCACTGTCCCATTTTGTATTTTTGTATTTTTATAAAAAACGATTAATAATTGTATAATTCGGATCGTGATTTTTTACTTTACGCGCAACGTATCTGTGAGACACTTGGGCGAGTGTTGTACTGAGCAATCGTGTTTACGATTTGCAACGGATCTTCAAGTGTTACCTGTATAAGCCAACTATCGCAGAGTGCAACATAAATTAAACCAGAATAATGTTATGAGTTTATATAGATACAACTAAACTCGGTATTGGTGAAGTTCATAATCCTTTTTGAAGGACAATAATCATACTAATTTTATAAAAAATCTAATTGAATTTAAACAAGAACAGAGCTTTCTACGAATGCTTAAGAACCAAGCCCTTTTCATCAGTGAAACTGTTATCAATAATTGCCCGCTGCGTGAAGAATTTCGGCCGTGATTTGTAATAATAAAACGCTCCTTGAAGGTCCGTGTCGGCCCAGCGATTAAATAAATATAATTGGTGTTAGATTTTTATAAACCGAGGTGTGTTTGGGATATGTGGTCTGCCTGCGAGTGGACGGGTCTGCTTTTTTGCACTGCATCTAGAAGCTTGAGGTTGTCGCCAGTGTAGCACCAGCCTTCCTTCATATAGCTACAATATGACACTTAGCACCTGTAGCTAATGTTCGATATGGTAATACTAGGAAAAATTTGGTTTATGAGAGAGCATGATTTGGCCAGAATGTGGTGCAACTTCGCTGTAAGCATGGTGCAACTCTGCCCATATCATGGTGCAACTCTGCCCAAATCATGGTGCGATTTTGTTCAGCATATCTGTAAAGCTTCTTAGATTTGACGATCTTTGATTTAGTGGCTATGCGAAAGGAAGGCGGTGTCATTCAAGGCTTGTAAGGAGGCGCAAGTGTGAAGGAGTTTAGTACCAAACTTACGTTTTAGTTCGATCTATGTACGGGAGAAATTTCAATTCTCTTAATTTTCTTTTTATCTGTTTCTCTTGTTAAGCTTTTTCTCTTGATGTCGCCCCGCTGGTTTTAGGTTTGAACCATTTTCCGATTTAGAAGAGTTGTAAGAGCTTGAATGGTTATTTAAGTTAGTTTTGAAGAGTATTTATGTTTGGTAACTCGGCGAGGCGATCGTTTTAGGTTTAGTGGTTATTTTAGTTGGTTAGTTTGTAGGATTGTTTTTGCTCTATATTCTTGTTTTGTACGCCTCTAGGCGTGGTCTAGTTGTTGTCTGTTTTATATTGATAGGTGTGCGATGCGAAGCGGATATAATATTTTCATTTTAGATTGTAATTTTGTCGTTTGGCATATCACTGCGTGATACAACACAAACGGGGGCATTGTGGTCGAACGTCGTCGTCGAAACGGTTTTGACGAAAATTTTTTGAACGTGAATTTGTACTTTTTTGAGGTATTGTAGCTAAAGTAATAATAACGAATTGTTGATGTTATTTAATAAATTGGAGTCGATGTTTCCCCTCGTCGTCGATCTCCGAGTGAGTTTTTTTCGCACTATTTTTCACTTGCATGTACATAGTGAATCGTTGGAACTTTCCTAGTGAAGAAAAAGAGAAAAATCCGCAAAAAAAAGAATTTTTTACTATTGATTCGGTGGCGGGCCGGAGTTAGTAAAATTTTGGGTGCCGCGAACGGCGAGGTGGCCGCGCGCCGCGAACCCTCGTGCTAGGGGTCTAGTGAAATTATTACATAATTTTTAAAAATAGCGAAGAGTAGCGCAATTCATTAAATACCTACCTAGTTGAGTATATTGTATAATGATTAAAATAGTACCTTAAAATACCTTGTAACGTTGCTAGACAATATTTAAGTTTGTATAAATGAAAATTTCTTGCACCGTCATTTTGTCTGGTGTTCCTCACGAACCCTCACAGTTTTCTAGTTATTTGGACGTTATTTGAGCGACGCCGTGATGGTGCATTGAATTTAGTTTTAAAATAGATTTTTCTATATGGTATTCGCTGACTCGCGTCGATGGAACACAGCTTAGCTGCTCGCTACTTCACCAACACCGAGTCGGCATTTACTGTAATTTAAATTAATTTGAAATAAGATTTATATATTTTTATAGACAGTTGTTTCAGTGACTTGTTGAATAGAATCAATTTTGTTGTTGAATTGATAATTTGAATAGTGAAAATTCCGATATTTTTTGCTAATTATATTGAACGCTTTTCGATCCGGCGTTTGTTTTAACTAGTGACAGCTTTAGTGAGACGTTAATTGATCGTTGAATTACTTGTGTTGTTTTACGATCTTAATTTAGGATAGGTTGTTAAGATTTCTTTTAGAATTAAGCACATTTTCGACTTGACAATGGCGGTTGTGCGAGTTGAGTGCTGCTTATATCTTTTTTATTGTTAATCATGCACTCAACATTGTCTTGGCTGGCCTTGAGGTCGTAAGCGACTGTCGCTTACACTTGACACGAAGAGCGAAATTATTTTGGCCCGAAATAGGTATTTAACAGTGTCCAAAGTGCACGTAATTATTATACCTAATCAAAGTGTAAGTAAGCCCCTCAACCACAGCGCCAGTTGTCTGTCGCTGGATTCAAAAGCGTTCCCCACAAATCATTTTGTTTGTAACAATTTATTAATTTGAAAATTGATTTTAATGTTTTGAAATTGTTTCGCTCCGCTTTTATAACCATTATAGTCCCCTTTGTTTAAATGCCTATGAATTATTTTAGAACTATTGTGGAGATATTAAAATGAATTTGAAACTTTCTTTCTGTGTTTGTCTTGTAGTTTGCTTTCTCGAATGTAGTGCGATATGTTACTTACGATTTTTTTTATTAGGTGTTGTCACAGATCCTATTTTTGTACGAAGTTTATTTTGAGCTGCCTTGCGTGCGCGCAGTGACAAGTTGACAACTTAGGTACATATAAAGGTCATTGGTAAGATGGTAAGTCCTAAACCGATTTGTTATGTTACAACCATAACAAATCGATTTAGGACTTGAGCAATGGTTGGGGTAGTAGGTTCATGGAGCAACGCCTCGCTGGCTATTTTTGTTTACTATCATGACTACCTAAACTTGTAACTTCTGTCAATATGCTGCGCCTGAGCGCTCTATTGTCTCTGATCTAGAGCTGACCAAAGACAAACGTCCCAAAGACGTCGCTACCAAAAAGACAAAGTGGGGCGACCACCGTTGTCCCACTAATTCCTATTTTTTACTTAACGTATTCCCAGGATGATAATGGTCGGATGTATTAGTGCTCAATGTTTCAGTAGTATCTACCTAATATCAACGTGAACAATTTTGAATGGAAATTTTTGAGAATGATGATTTTTGTTTAGGGGCCCTACTAAGTAGTCGAGGTGTATTTTAGATATCTTGCTTTAATAGGCATTAATTTATCCGGTGTAATGGTTAGTCTCTGATAAATTTTATGCAGGGGTAATAACGACAGAACAGGTCATATATGTTGAACTTGTCTAAGGAATAAGTGGGAATAAATGAGTCAAACTTATCGCTGTTTCCTCATGGTCCTACTATTTTGTCCTACTAGTAGGACCACGAGGACATGCATATCCTCGTGGAGGACCACGAGGATATACATGTCTTAGCATTAACATTTTTGTTCTAAGGAATAAGTGGTAGGTCCTACAATTTTGTCCTACTAAGAGGAACTAGTAGGACAAAATAGTAGGACCTACCACTTATTAATAATAAATAATAATAATAAGAATAATAATAACCATTTATTTCAGGCAACAAGCTTATAAAATAAACATAGGCGCATATTATAAATACCTTAAAGATTAACATACATATTTTATTATACTAAAACTAAATTCCTTAGAACAAAAAAGTTAATGCTAACCTGTAACTATATAAAATAAACTAGTATTTTGCTCCGTGCGCGGGCCGCGTGCGGCCCGCGAGGACGTTATCGTGGCTGTTGTATTTATAAAAATGTTATACTTTGTGCTAAACTTTAAATTTTGCAAGTAAAAGTACAAAACGACGGTATTTTTCAAAGAAAATGATAATTGATCTGACTTTTGCATGGCGGCCATCTTGAAAAATGCTGTCAGTCATGTAAAAGGTCAAAATTTGAAATCAGCCTCTTTTAAAATCCCCAAATATAAAATATCAGCCGGATCTGAGTTACTATAAAATCGGACGCCATTTTGAATCTGCCATCTTGGAATTATTTTAAGTCTATGAGAAAGCCTCCGTTGTTCTCTTTAACATGAGTCAAACACGCTATGCTTGCCTCTATTAGTTCCGATAGTGTGCGCCATTTAATTTTGTCAATTTTAATCAAGGGTCCCGAAAATATTCAGTTGTTAGGTAAAAATAGGTTAGTTTTGAAGTTAGGTTAGATCAGCTAAAGGCAATTAAAAAACGTCGCATTAGTAAACATTATAAATGTAGCAATGGGTAGTTTGAAGCTCCTCCTCGCTTTGCTTGTCGTCGTGATGGGTAGTTTGAAGCTCCTCCTCGCTTTGCTTGTCGTTGTGATGGGTAGTTTGAAGCTCCTCCTCGCTTCGCTCGTCGTCGCGATAGGTAGTTTGAAGCTCCTCCTCGCTTCGCTCGTCGTCGCGGTAAGTAGTTTGAAGCTCCTCCTCGCTTCGCTCGTCGTCGCAATAGGTAGTTTGAAGCTCCTCCTCGCTTCGCTCGTCGTCGCGTTAGGTAGTTTGAAGCTCCTCCTCGCTTCGCTCGTCGTCGCATTAGATAGTTTAAAGCTCCTCCTCGCTTCGCTCGTCGTCGCGATAGGTAGTTTGAAGCTCCTCCTCGCTTCGCTCGTCGTCGCGGTAAGTAGTTTGAAGCTCCTCCTCGCTTCGCTCGTCGTTGCGGTAGGTAGTTTGAAGCTCCTCCTCGCTTCGCTCGTCGTCGCGATAGGTAGTTTGAAGCTCCTCCTCGCTTCGCTCGTCGTCGCGTTGGTGATTTTGACAGTATGTATGGCAGCCATTTTGAAAAACGGTGGATGTCTAAAAGAAGCTAAAGCATGTTAATCAGTGTCCTTGCGGATACTCAGATATCAATTTTCATACGGATTGGAGATCCATAACAAAGTTCAGTAAAAAATATGAAATTTTTCAAAATGGCGGAATCAAAAATTTTTCCCCATATTCTTACTAAGTATCTAGGGGGAGTCTTAGATATCGATTTTGATCCTGATCGGATAACTTTTTTTGTAAGTCGATACGTCTCCATCCGCCATCTTGAAAAAAATCTATTTTATTAGTGTTTTGTTTTGTTCCTTTATACATCTTTACTCGATCTCCCGAAACAACTTTTCTATTAAATCCATATTGGAGGCGTAAAAAAGGAAAGTTCATATTTCGTTAAAATCACCTTTGTATGGCACCCCTATTAAAAAATGGCGCATGTCAAAATTTGATTTTAGAATGTTGATCAGCATCCTTGGGGACCGTCAGATATCGATTTTGATCCGGATCGGAGAATTTTTTTTTTCCGCCATGACCAAATTTCCGCCATTTTGAAAAAAAAAATTTGGTGTTATTTTCCCTTTCGGCCTCCAAACAATATTAGTTCGAGCTCTTTATACTAAAGTATCATGGTTTCGACGTCATTTCCGGTTTAAATTTGTATGGGCGATTTTTTTTTCCGCCATTTTGAATTTTTTTTATTTTCTCTAAAATTGTCCCAGGGTTTGCTATGACATTCTTGAGAACGCATATGACCCATCTCATATCGTTTAGCCAGGCCGTTAATGGTCACGATGATGGAAGGTCGGAAGACCAGGTCATGAAATGTTTTGAATTTCGACTGTCCACTTTCATACAAATTTAAAAAAAAAAGTTCAAAATTTCCCATAGGTATCGAGAAACAATGAGCCAAAAATGAAAAAAAAAATTTGTATGGCAGCCAGCTTTAAAAATGGCGGGATCCAAAAAATTTTTTCAAATATCGAATCAGGGACCCCAAAAACCCCCCGATGCAAAAAATCAACCCGATCGGACCAACTTTCAAAATGGCCGCCATCTTGGATCCGCCATCTTGGATTTTCATGACGACCATCCGAAAGCGCCCATCTTCCTCTATGACATTTGGTCGAACACACCCCACCTACCTTTTACCGTTTCCGATTTATAAGCGTTTCAATTTTGTATGGAATTTTTGTTTTTTTGTATGGCAACCCCCATTTTTTTTTATTTCTCTCCAAGCGTCCCAAGGTTTACTACAACTTTAGTTAAAACAGGTCACCCATCCGACTTGTAGTTTCCGAGAGCCGTTGACCGGTTCCATCAAGGAGACGACTTTTTGCTGATGTCAGCTTTTTCTGGTGGTCACGTGACCCATCTCTATGCAACCTCATACTCGGTTTTTCTCCACCACTTCCAGGAGCTGAGATCAAAAATGTCAGTCAGTGAGTGAGTGAGTGAGTGGGTGAGGAGCTTTATATATTATGATGATAAAATAAAGTAACAATACATTCACACCTCTTCATGCTGGACATACAAACGTAGATATAAGTAGGTACGTAGTTTCATAATTAGTGAAACTTTTAAAAAAAATGTTCATTTACCTAGAACTGTAACATTGAGCACAATAACTATTGAGATACTGTGTTATTCAAATGGGATCGTGATTCGTGTTATTCATAGAACATGAAAAAAAAAAAACGCTTGATTCGTCTGGGTCCAAAGCGACTTTTTTCAGGTTCTGTTGTGTTATTAAAACATTATCAGTTTTTTTAAACCGCAAGCATGTTTTGATGTATTTTTAATGTTTATTTCTATTTATTTATTTTTAATTGTTTTGTATTTTTTTATCGTCGCTACTTTTTATTCGCTGTAGATTAGTACCTATTGTTTTATATTATATTAGAGTTAAATAATTTTCCAGTATTTTTTCGAGTTATTTTATTTTTACACTGCATCGTAGAAGAATAAGCTTACGCCAATTTTAAAATTGCACTTTGGCAGATTAATGTAAGATTTTTTATGTATTTTAACATTTATATAAATAGTGAAGTGAATTTAAAAAAATATATTATAGCAATGTAGATACAAAAATTTTGAAATCGGAGCTTTACTAAGAGGTGTTACTGTACCTATAGGATTTGTTCATATACTTAGTTTTTTTTATATTGAATGTTCATTTTTTATATGTTTATTTTTATCAATTAATTAAATGTAGTTAGATTTTACTATGTAGTTTGTGTTTTATTAATTTATAAGAGTGATTTTTATTTTTGTTGTTTGAATAGTAAGTATTACTTAGAATTTTATGGAATAACTTGTCGGGAGTCTGGTGTATTCATTTAAAATGTTTTATTTAATCAAAAATAAATTAAGTTGCTCCTTGAAAATAGGTACTTTTAAATGCGATTTATTTATCTACGATATAGATTCCCTAACAATCACAAATTAGATAATAATATGTAATATTGAATACTTAAATATGTTTAAATTCTAGTCTGTTAGAAATTTATATTTAACGCATCTGATTTCTCGAATAATAAATTAAGTTACCTAATAACTACCTACCTACTTAGGTTGTAACAAACCTACGTATGTAGGTGCTAACTGTTATGTTATACCAATAGCACCTACCTACCTACCTACCTACATGATTAGGTTGTAATAATGCACTTATAGTTAGGTGCCAACCAACCTAAATGTACCACAAGTACCTACCTTACCTACCTACTTAGGTTGTAATAAAATAAAAATAAAAATAAATACGTGTGGACATTTCACACAGCGCCATCTAGTACCAAACTAAGCATAGCTTGTACTATAGGAACCAGATTACGGATATCATACTTAGATACTTTTTGTTTGTAAATACATACATAGAATACAATATAATACCCAGACACAGAACAAACATCGATGTTCATCACACAAATGTTTGTCTTGGGCAGCCCTCAGTTCAGAAGGCAGGATTACTACCAACTGAGCTATCGGGCCCGTCGTAATGTAACCAAGCACAGTGTGCTTAGGTACATATGATCTAATAAAGCGTAGGTACTTAGGTAATCGGTACATTATGTGCAATACCTGTTACTATATATAAAATCATCTTTAAGGAAATTCGAAGGTTTCCAAAAAAATATTTATTTAAAACAGGTTCTGGCGCTTAATGACTAATAGGTAATTACATTTTAACACTTTACTCCCGACAAGTTTTAAGAGTAGATATTGTTTAAAACTGAAATACTTGAATTTTTATATGAATTTTATTATTATGATATGGTATTTTACTAAATATTAGTCCAATATTAAATCTTTGTATCACTGGTTTTATTTTTAATTTAATATCCCATTAGCCTGCAGTAATTAGAGTTATCGACCATATTAACTGATTGTTTCTCCCCCATACCTACCTACCTACATAATTAAATACAGGCCTCAAACCGAAAATCGGTTTAATCGGTTGAAAGAGGTTTGGTTGAATAACCGACCAAAAGGTTCCGTATGTACCATTAACTATAAAAACGAGCAAAAAAATCACGTTTGTTGTACGGGAGCCCCTTTAAATATTTATTTTATTCTGTGTTTTAGTATTTGTTGCTATAGCGGCAACTGAAATACATCATCTGTGAAAATTTTAATTCTCTAGCTGTCACGGTTCACGACCTACAACCTGGTGACAGAGACAGGCGGACAGCGCAGCAGCCTTATAGCCTGATTACACCTGCCGAGTAAAACGGCGAGTCAGTGCTTTCGACGAGTAAGGTACCTGGGTCGAATATGGCCACCATAACGTTTGGTTCCTGTTTTTTTATAGTTATTGTGATAAGAGGGCAACCCACGGTATATATATCTTAAGAATGCATATCAAGCTATTATTATTATATCAAATAATATCATTTAAATTAAAGGTTTACAGTTAATTGCTACATTTTTAAAAAATGGGAAATTGGCCGTATTTTCGACAGGGTAGGTAAATATGCCTACGGGTATGGCCATATTTACTGTACAAAAAAGAAAGTTCCAGAATCAAATCAACCAACTAGAAAAAAAGAAAACACAAATATGTTTCTAAAGTAATCTTTTTCAATTTTGTTAAGTACCTACCTAGGTACTTATTTAAATCACAAAACTTTTTAATGCATGTACGTAGTAACTGTTGTGTTAAAGGATACCCCCACGCTGCCCAGGCGTATAAAACGTGATGCTAAACTCTTTTCCTGTTCAGCGATAAGGAGTGGTATTCTACCCATAGCAGATTTATACTCTTTTTCTCTTCGAGATATCGTCTAAGGGTCCAGCTGTGTAAATTTTCATAACCCCTCTTTTAACAGCAGATAACGCAAACTTCAACTCAGTCCAGTTACCCCGAATTCCTTTACATTTGTATCCCGCCATGGTCTAAGACAAAATAAACAATATTATGTTTATACGACATTAAAATAATCGAAATTAGTCATTGGGAAATACTATGATTACCTTAGGGTAAATATGGCCAATCAATGGCTATATTGTCAGGCACGCCACTTTAGTTTTTGCTTGACTTGAATCACAAGCACCTCATTAATTTGAGAAATACACATTGAAATATCAAAATGCAATGCCCACACGTGATTACCACGTAAAATAAAAAATAATGCAATCAAGAAATACTATAACTACAGGGCAAAGCTTACCTGGGAATTTTGTATCAGTGATGCTGCCTCCCGTTTTCACGAAATCTGATCTCCTGGCGCCAGCGCGAGAGGGGTGGCAGATGCGCCGTTCGGTTACGGGTCTCGGCCGCGAACATATACCGACGCGTTTAGTTTTAGAAAATGTTGCGTTCTTTAGATATAGGCATGTGGGCATATTTACCGTCTGGCCATATTCGACCCAGGTACCTTACTACTCGTCGTAAACACACGTCAAGTACCACTGGACGTGTTTACACCACCTACTCGGCGAAAGCACTGATAGTAGTAGTGATAGGGTTCGCTTTACCCTTTGGGTGCGGAACTCTAACAATTGTAACTGATGCGACGCGTGACCAAAATGCTGGCACTTATTTGGCTCAACGCATCAGCATTGCAATTCAACGAGGCAATGCTGCCAGCATGTTGGGTACGCTACCTACCGGCAGTGGGCTGGAGCATTTGCACTGTCTATAGGCCATCGCGGTCTATTATACAGTCCATATGTTCTTTGTAGTAGGTTAGTTAGTGTGTAGTGTAGTTAGTTTTAGTTTAGTTTTTATTATTGTAGTAGTTAGCTTGAGTAATAAAGGCATATTGCCAGTTAAAAAATAATTGTAACTGAGCAGGAGCATTGGGAGACTTCTTCCTAAAATAGGGGCAGGCATTGGTCGTGGTGTGGTTTAACTGCTAAGTTCACCTGGGTAGACCAAGACTTTGAATGATATTACTTATCATAAGTATTTTTTCCAGTTCATCATCAGCCTGAAGACGTCTACTACTGAACATAGGCCTCCCCCAGAGAGCGCCACCTTGAGCTGCTGCTCGCCTCCTCCATCTATCGGCTCCCCGCGGTTCTGATCAGATCATCAATCCACCTAGTGAGGGGCCTACGCTGCGTTCCGGTTCGTGGTCGCCACTCGAGAACCTTTCTTCCCCATCGGTTGTCAGTTCTACGAGCGACGTGACCTTCCCATTTCCATTTCAACTTGCTAGTTCTAAGAGCTATATCCGTCACTGTAGTCCTCCTGCGCAGCTCCTCATGCCAGATCATATCTCGCAGGGAAACACCGAGCATAGCTCTCCATAGCTCGCTGCGCGACTAGTTTTTCTAATCATTTTATTTAATATTATGTAGCGCTCATAGCGAAGAACGACTAGCCGTGGTAAAGTTAAGCAACGTTCGCTGCGGTCACTACTATGATGGGTGACTGCTACAGCAAAAAGTTGGTATTTAGAACTGAGCGCTACCGTGCTTCGGAGGACACGTTAAGCCGTCGGTCCCGGCGGTTGTCGTAAGACAATAGTCGTTAAGCCAAGTCAGAAGCCTTTGGGCGGCCTAAAAATTGTGACACCAGACCTGACCACTTGCCTACACGAGAAGAAGAAGAAGATTTAAATTGAAACCTTAACCATAGACGATTGATTATTATGAGACCAATGTGAAGAAAAGTACTGACCTTTTAAATAAAATTAAAATCCACTGACGATATCTGAGATCTTAACAAACATAAAAAATTACGATTTTTGGTGGGAACGCGGATGACACTGGCGAAATTGTGCTCACCTATCCACAAAGGCCATTAACCAAAAGTTGAAGTTGAATGTTCACGTCGTTGCATAGTATTATTTCTCAAAACTTGTGCTTTTTCCAGTGTTAATGTTTAAAATTGGTGGCGTTTTACGCATTTAATGCTGAATTACGAGCATGAGTGTGGGCAAGTGATATAATGTGGTGAAACGTGAGTTTTCGTGTTGCTTCCAAAATTCCATAGAAGCTTCTAGTAAAGTTACCACCACTTTACAGGAGCATGACTTAGACTGGACTATGACTACCTGACATAGACTGAACTAAGACTTGACTTTACGTGATATATTCTTTAACGATGAAAAATTACAATACTTAATATAAAATAAAAAAAAAGTAAAAGAAATTACAACCAAATTGAGAACTTTCTTTTTTTGGAGTTTTGGTTTAAAAATACCTACTGCTAAAAAGTACCCGCAGGAACGTAAAAATAAAAATTTCACAAGTTATAACAAAAAGTTCATTTATTTTAGTATACTTTTAAGTATTACCTAAATAAATAACACAACTTATGAGTACCTAAGCTCAACTTATTGCTATCATTAGTACATTTATGCAGGCCACTATAGGTTTACTATTAAGTAATTTTACCTACTTAAGTACTCCAAAAACGGTAGGTACGAGTGTTTTAGTACTAATAAGTGGGTCCCGAGGAAGCACCCTGCAAAACAGAAAATAAGAACGCTAGTGACAGATTTGAATAACATGGAATTGATTTTAAAGTGTAAACCACACTACTTAAGGTATATCTGTAGATATATTAGTCCTTAAAATAGCAACCAGCGGGATTTGAACCCGCACCCTCTAACGGATCGGACGGTCTCCCGCTGGTTGCTTTTTAAAGGAATATTCTAGATTTGCAGAAGCTGTCTAATTTTAGCGCAGATGTGACCAAGTAACCTAATATTGTCCTAAGTCCTTTGTTGTGTTGTTACTGTAAGTCTTGATGTTAAAGCTGAATAAACAAACAAAAGACAAAATTTCACATCTCACATCAAACTATCCGTTAGATTAGTTTGCTGCGGAAATAGCTCTTTAGGCGGACGGTTAGGTGTAAGCGTAAATTAATTATATTTAATAACTAAAGTTCATAACTTTACATGCTTCATTGTAAGTAATCTGTAACACAAGCCACAGAGTAAGAACTCAGTATTCGAGAAAACAGCCTTTTCTATTTCTGTCTCACACATTACACATTGACAAAGGTTAGAGTAAGAAAACCATATGTAGCTTACTTCAATACATTTTCAACGATACATTATTTGCAAATTCTAAATTGGTAAGTTTACTATAAAGTACAAAACCTTAATAAAATACAAATCCTGTTAGTTGTATGTAGGCCAGCATCAATGTTACCATTTCATTGCCGAAAGTTGCCATTTCAAATAATTATTACAATCCTATCAAAAACAACTAAATAAATTCTAAAACTTGTTTACAAAGGCCAATAGTATTATCTAGGTAAACAATTACAGCGTCGAGAACTCAGATCATCAATTGATAATTCTTACAAAAAATATTTAATAAAGAAAATAATTGAGTATACAAAAAAAATACATCAGCTTCGAAAATACTGGATATGCTTTGAGATGAGTTTTGTCATAAAAATAATATTAGTATCCTAGTCTAGCAAATAACTGAACCCATAGCTGAGGCTCTTGTACCTGAGCATTATCACATGTTGTGTATCTATAAATATATGTGTGGACATTTCACACAGCGCCATCTAGCCCCAAACTAAGCATAGCTTGTACTATGGGAACCAGATAACTGATGCAACACTTATATACTTTTTGTCTCTAATTATACATATATAGATTTTTTTTTTACGCTTGATAGGCTTGCGCTTGACCACTATCCCACCTGATGGGAAGTGACGATGCGGTCTAGGATGTAACACGCTTGCCTAGAAGATACCTGTTCACTCTCGATTTGAGACACTACCCCCACTACCCACACTATGTGAGGGTACATAGTATTTTTTTAAGTCCGTAGCTGTCTATTTGGGCAAATATTCAACTAGTTTTAGTCAGCGGCCCCACCAATGCATCTGTGAAGCGACAGCATCAGCAATGCGAAAATATTTGGTACCCATTGCTGCACGCGGGGATCAAAAAGCAGCCATCTACAAACACAGGCAGCTATGGTTACCCTAGGGTAGGGCTGAAGTTTAACGCATACTTGTATTTAATCCCACACAAATTGTATATTCAACAAGTATTTTTTGGTGATCATCTACCTACCTACCCTCAAATTAAGAAGCTATAATATACTTGTTGGAGTCTTCCGGCTTCCTTAATTGGGAGCTGGTTTCCAACCCAGGCATAGTTAACACCTGCGTCTATATTATCACTTAACATCATGCAAAACTGGCCTCTGTGCAACCTAGCTGCCAGAAAGAATTAGCACACTGAGCACTTAACATCATGTCAATTCTAGATGTGACAATACAAAATTTGCTATCTCAAATTCTAAACTGTTCTCTCTTGGATAATTCATCGTGTCAAGCATCTCTCCCAATTCGGTTTGGAGGCATTGTGGCATTCGTAAAGTTACAAGTGTATCTCTTCCAGCTTTTCTGTCATCTGTTCACAGCATCGGCATCTATTTTCAAAATTGTTGATCCGTATCTAGGCAGTGTGCCGGTGCTGTGTATAGAAGCCAGAAATGCCTGGAGTTTGGCCTGCTCAGGTGAGTTAGCAGTAGTCCCAGAGCCTCTGTGAATGTGGGCTTATAGGGATATAAGCCCACATTCACAGAGGCTCTGGGATGAGCCCTTATGTAAGAGTCAAACACAATTTATTACAAGATTGCGCTAATGTTTCGGATCGGGCTCATGTCCTTGCTACGTCTGAACGCGTATCAGGCTATTGGTTGCAGGTGATACCTTCTCCGAACATAGGGACACTGATGGACAACAACAGTTTTTCTGTTGCTATAGGCCTGCGTCTGGGCATCCCTAGAACGGAACTTCACCATTGTCGCTGCGGAGGCGAAGTCGATCGCTTTGGCCACCATGGCCTTTCATGCCGCCGCAGTGCTGGTCGTCTCTCACGTCATGCCGCATTGAACGATGTCTTACGTCGGCCTCTTGCCATCGTTAACGTGCCGGCTTGCTTAGAGCCGAACGGTATATCTCGTGACGATGGCAAGAGGCCCGATGGCATGACGTTAGTTCCCTGGAGCCGTGGACGGCCATTGGTCGGCCACATGCGTCGATACTCTAGCAAAGTCTCACCTCCAGGGCACTTCGAGGGCGGCTGGTGCAGCGGCGGAAGTGGGCCCAAATGGATGAAATATGAATCTCTCAGCGAGGGATAATCTTTCTTCCGTTTGGGGTAGAAACCATGGGACCGTGGGGTCCATCCGTGGTTTCGTAAAGGAGCTGTCCAGACGCCTAATAGAAACTACAGGTGAAGAAAGAGCTGGCTCTTACCTCGATCAAAGACTAAGTTTGGCCATTCAACAAGGTAATGTTGCCAGCTTTTTGGGTACCCTTTTTATTAATAAGTGTATAGGGCCAATTTTAAAGGCTTTAGTTGACAGATCTAAAGCTACTAAAACTGTTGCTGTTCTTGTCAAACAATCAGGAATGTAAGAGACGGATATATTTTTAGTATTTTAAATACTGTCAAGTAAAGCCTTAAAAATTAGGCATATTATAAGTTTACATAGTTTTAGTTTTAGATAAGTACTTAGTTTAGATTTAATTTAGTTTTTAGTAATTATATTGTATTGTTTGCTGTTATTTAAATAAAAAAATAATACATCATGTTATACATTTGCAGATCAATGATATATCGTAAAAATGATGTCACTTAGTGCCTCAGCTCGGAGTTCAAGTTATTCAATGTAAAAGTGATGTAAGTAAATGAAAACAGGATGAAAATTCTATCCATGAGTATAAAAACAACTATGTTTTAGGTCAACCTGCATTATATCTTTACATCTTTTATTATAAGTTACTAAACATACAAAAATCTAATAATCTAATAATCATAATTTCTTATGGACCCGAGTCAGATGTGTTCGCAGTGACTCCTGCGCTTTGAACTTCAGCGAGCACAGATCACATTGAAATGTAATATTTTTGAATGTATGTTTGTTCATCACATGTTTCGCCAGTCCGTCTTTACTTATAAACTTTTTCTGACATTTTAAGCATGAGTTTTCCTGCATCAACTGCTTCAGTTTCAAATGGCGGCGAAGACAGTACCTTGACTTGAACGTGATCGCACAGCTCTCGCATTTCGACTTACTTTTCAGCTGATGATGAGTCTGACAATGGATGTCCAAATTACACTTTTTAGTGAACACAATTTGGCAGTCGTTGCACTCGAAAGTCGCAGTTTTCTGCTGCACTTCATGATTAGACGTCATGTGGCGGAAGAAGTGGCTGTTCTGAGTGAATTTCAAACGGCAATACTGACAGGTGTATATGTACTTAGTCTCGTCGTCCTCGGCCTTTATTCTAGCTGGTCGTGTGATGCGGATCCTAGGGCCAGTTCTGCCGAGCTTTTTATTCATAACTAAGCCGAGATTCCGCTGGTGAATCACAATGAATCACTGTATCATAGCTTTTGTAGCGACTTTGTTTTGTGACAACAACACGTAGGCAAGTTCAAAAGTTTAGGAGCAGGCACGATAAACTTCACAATTTTAAGAAGCTCGATGTAGTTTTATTTGTTACCCTTGATAAATGCCAAGATTTAATACATTGATGAAGTATTTCGTAATAATTTCTTTCTTTTTCGAGATTTACAACCACAATCAAACTTTATCAAAAATAAAAAAAGGCGTAAGCAAAGAGTATATAATTTACTTGGGCGTAAGTAAACCAATATGACAATGTTAGTGACCACCTCTGTAAATTACAAATTCTGCCCTAACTGTTTAATTAAAAATCTGGCAGTAATACTAAATATTCTATATAGCAAACCATAAAGAGATGTTGCCAAACCGTGCCTCTCGCGGCCGTATCCCCACTCGTTTCTTAGTTTAAAATGATCATGCGTTAGCGCCTACAAGCATCCCGCTCGCACTCGTGCGCGCCCGCGATTTATATCCCTCTCTTCGATGCGCTGTTGCCATCGCGTGCACGCCTGCGCCCCGCGATTTTACGAGTTTTCGGTAGGCATGGGTGTCACGAGTGCGAAGCTATAGATATCAAAGTAGGTACATAAGCTGGCAGAAGTCAGCTGCGACAATGGGTCGTCGACGTATTTGACGTGAACGAAACGAGATCGTCTATTTTTGTTCATCGACAAGTCGATAAACTAGTTGAATTCGACGACTAGTCGATATCGTTCTTCATAGACGTTCTATCTAGACTAAACTTCGCGAAGCTCTGTCTATGACAGTAGACTATTCATACAACGCAACGATACATTACAATGGAGTTTAAAACAGAACTAATACAACAGAATTTACTGTAAATTTGATCTTCTCTTCATACTTTTACAGGCTTAGGACTGGCTGAATATAATTCATTATAAAGTCATATTCAGGCGTAATTAGAAGATCAACTGATTTTATGTACATTCATAAGTTTTTTAGTAGATAAATATTTACATGGTTTTTTTTGTTTTCCTTTTTTGTTTTTTTTTTGTATTTTTTTGTACATAATTATTTACAAGTTTTGCCTAAAACCCATTGAACCTTTCTTCAGGCGTATTTACATTTAGAAACATTATCTGTTCAACTGAGAACAGTGAGAAGAGAAGAGAAGAGAAGAAAGCATGAAGAAAGAAACAACAATAAATCAAACCAGTGTAAATCTGTTTTTCTCGCATCATAACAATAAAAATGGCTCTTCATTCTACAATACAATAACCACTTTAAAATAATATAAACTCTCCCTCATTAAACTTAGAGTTCAAAATTGTTTGCTTGACGTTATTATTTCAACGGTCGGATGTATCGGTATGTATGTGTAACTGTGTAGTGTAGTACCATGAAGCTACTAGCAGGTACTAACCGACCACGTTCATGCGTCGCGCCGTCGCACCAATGAACGTTGTAAACTCGTCTACTCAATTTAGCCGTCAACGAATTCAACTGGTTCATTTACAAGTAGTAAACCGTCGATGCGTTGACTGGACGTAGACGGTCTATTAAACTAGTTCGTTTATTCAACGCCCACCACTAGTTTTCGGACCACTCCACGAGTCAGTCTGCCGCCAATACTCATTCACGAGCGACGCTGGTTTTGTACGCGCGCGCGCTTTCGAACCTACTACTTGTTTTAGCATATAAAGTGATGTTTTGTGCTAGCATAAACTTTCTTTTCCCTGTGAACCTTCTCGTGTTTTCTTTTTATGAGGCACACACCTCATATCTATATTTTTTCTTTCTTTCTAGTATATAGTTATCTTCTGCTAACAGTAGACCCCACGAGCACAAGGGCTTTTGCAAACAATGAAATTGGTGTTCAGTGTATGCATTATCACATCAACAGCCGGAAGACCTCCACTGCTGAACACAGGATACTAAAATGCAACTTTAGATGCTGCTTATCATAAGCAGAAGCGGTTTTGCCATAATCACTACGCTTGGCAAGCCCACTTAGTAGGGTTTTAGGGCATTCATGGAAAGATGGGGTGGTCCTATTTATACACCACATAGACTACAGAGTATGATGTTATGTTTATAGTAGGTAGGATGATGACAATTATAGGCCTAATTTTGAAGGCTTTAGTTGACAGTATTTATAATGCTAAAAATTTATCCATCTCTTACATTGCCGTCTATTTGACAAGAACAGTAACAGTATTAAGAGTTTTAGATCTGTCAAAGCCTTTAAAATTGAGCCCTACCGATGAGGTAAATGAGTAAAATGAGGGTGAGGAATCAAAGTATGCCGAATATTACCTACCTAGTCCGATAGATTACGCGCAGCAAACTTCCCGCGTTTTGGGGGAAACACACCTCCATTCAAACATCACTGACGACGAAATAAATCCATGACCTCGTAGAACCTGTATACCTACCAAGTTTCACCCAGATTTGTTGAACAATGCTCCTACACGAATACGTACATGGGACCAGCGAAAGCTGGATTTACTTGGTCAATGAAGGGAAGTTCACACAATCTATAAAATATGTGCCATTTGGGTTTTTTGTGCACAGATGACTATAATATTTGTATCTACATTGGGTGCATAGACTAACAACCCAACCCAACTGATTTACACACTGAACGGAATTTTCAAACCAACGATTCCAGCCAAATATTCATAGAATTTAGAGTTAACAAAAATATTTCCGAATTTCACTCGCAAAACTGCCACATTCTTCAAAACCATCTCACGGTCTGCATCTTTACGTTCAAGAGGTATATCTGCCAAAACGGCAGGAACCTGCCATAAATGGTCACACTATTATAAACGTCTATTCTCTTTGAATGTCAAAAAATCACTAGACATTGACATCTAGTGAACTTTCACTTTTTTTTGTTTTTAGAGTATGGCTCCACACATAGTGTATTTAGCCAGTGTCAAGTATTGTAATTTTTCATCGTTATAGAATATTTCACGCAAGTCAAGTCTTAGTCATAGTCATAGTCCAGTCTAAGTCAGGTAGTCAAAGTCCAGTCTAAGTCATCTTCTAGTAAAGTGGTGGCAACTTTACTAGAAGCTTCTATGGAATTTTGGAAGCAACAGGAAAAACCACGTTTCACCTCATTATATCACTTGCCCACTCTCATGCTCGTAATTCAGCACATAATGCGTAAAACGCCACCAATTTTAAACATTAACACTGGAAAAAGCACCAGTTTTGATAAATAATACAATGCAACTACGTGAACTTTTCCGCGTTCCCGCCAAAACCCGAACTTTCACTTTTGTTTTTTTAGGATGTTTTTTTCCTTTTTTTTTTTGACTCTACACATCGTGTATTTAGCCAGTGTCAAGTATTATATTTTCATCGTGTTATAAAATATTTCACGCAAAGTCATGCCCTAGTCATAGTCATAGTCCAGTCTAAGTCAGGTAGTCATAGTCCAGTCTAAGTCATGCTCCAGCAAAGTGGTGGCAACTTTACTAGAAGCTTCTATGGAGTTTTGGAAGCAACACGAAAAGTCACGTTTCACCACATTATATCACTTGCCCTCACTCATGCTCGTAATTCAGCACTTAATGCGTAAAACGCCACCTATTTTAAACATTAACACTGGAAAAAGCATAGTTTTGAAAAACAATACAATGCAACGACGTGAACTCTTCTGCGTTCCCGCCCAAAACTCCTCTTTTAGGAGTTTTAAGTTATTCTCATAGACATATATATATAAGGACAGGCCTAATGACAGATTAAACCGTCGCTTTAAAGAGGGTGTCAGTTTCACAGATTGACATCCACTAGCGCCCAGTCTGTGTTGGAAGTGAGAAGATATCGGTCGTGTGTCTCAAAGAAAATATGCCAAGTTGTGTTGTGAAGGGTTGCACAAACTACACTCTAAAGTGCAATAAAAAGAAATACAAAGTTTCTTACCACAAGTAAGTCAATATTTTCAATATTACACTCCGTTTTGTACGAAAATAATCGAATTTATATTTGGGATAATCATTGTAAACATAAACATTGACGGACATAATGGCAGCGATAGGGCCGTTCTCATCGTAGTTCCTGAGTAATCTAAGAGATGGCGCTGACTTTTCCCCACACCATTTTAAAATGTTCCTTCGGGCATATCCTGATATATAGATCTATGGTTATTCTACGATGGTTCTACGCGATTAGCATATTCAGCCAGTGCCATAATAATTTTATGAATAGCATTTTACATTACGTTAGCATTAATTTAATTTGGTAAAATATTTATTGAATTTTTCACTAAAAATATTGTAGATTATAAATCTTATTAATGGTTGATCTTGTTGAACCTCTATCAGTCAGGGGGTCTAGCAATGATCCCAATCGCTAACGCTAACGCTTCACGCTACAGTTGCACAATTCTAATAGGTACACTTTGACATTTCGAGGGATACCAAGCTAGAGATTTTTTCCCTAAATTAAGAGGTAAAGGGACATGGGGGTTCTTAATATTTTTGAGGGTGTTTTAGGTGGTGAAGTCAGGATGAATTACCTATACTAAAAAAGAATCATACTATCACACTAATATTATAAGTGCGAAGTTTGTGTGTGTGCTTGTTTGTGCCCTCTTCACACTACGAATTTGGATTTTGAAATATAGATATCTTCTACATTTGCGTTTTAGATGTTGTTAAAAGAAAAATAAGAAAAATATCAGCTGTTCCATACATTTCATCAAGATAAATTGTCATTTTTCTATAAAACAACTGATCATTTTTGCCAAGATTGCGTAACGCTCTATGCCGCAGAAAAAAAAAACTTTTTATTTCATATTGAATATATCTTCGCCCTATAAATTATTCATCTCGTGAGAAGAAAAGAAAAGCCTATTTAAATTTTATCAAAATGTAAACGAGCGACCAGGCGATTCCATCTGAGACCATCAGCGGGACGGCTCACATGAACGAACCTGGTGCAAAGCATCATGATGGTAAGATTCACATTAAAGTAGACAAGGCACCACACCATGGAATCTCACCCAAGATTTTTCATCCGGATCTGCTGGAATCGCAGTTGGTCATGCTCTACTCACAATAGCAACTGCGATGGCATTTCGGAACAATCCAAAGCAATAACAAAAGGTATTAGAGTATCTAGTAAAATGAAAAGATTTCTTGCATTAAATATAACAGGAAGGACTAATGAAGAAGGAATAACATATAAAAAGAGATATATAACGACATTTAGAAATACAGTCAAAAGAGCGAAAAAGATAGAAATCCAAAACGAAGTATCAAAAGCAAAAAAACTCAATAAGGGCTCTTTGGAAAATAGTTAATGTACACAGGAAAGGAAATAAAAAGGCTAGCAAAACTTGGTTACTTAAAAGGGGGGACAAAATTACGGATAAGCCACAAGATGTGGTTAATTTGTTATCACAAACTTTTAATGCCAGTAAAACAAAAAATAAAGATGATGCGATTAGTGAAAAAGCTATAAAGATACTTGAACAAAATGTAAAACGGATAGATGTAAATATGAAACTGGAAATAAGTACAGCAAAAGAAATTTGTAAAATAGTAAAATACATGGAAAATAAGCCATCTTATGGTTATGACGAGGTTCCTGTGCACATCATCTATACTCTATACATATAATTATTTATTATTTATTTATATTTATTTATTATACATTTAAGGCTCCCACACAACAAATGTTATTTTTTAGATAATGGTACGAAACCCCTCGTGCACGAGTCCAAAGCGACTTGGCCAGTTTTTTTAAAGAATATTTATAACCTTTTTTTTTTTTTTTTTTATATAATCTGCTTTACCACAGACACCTGGGTCCGTGCTCTTTGTTAGCTTATCACTTATTGTTATATTTTTATTTTATTTTATTGAACAAAATATTATACTAGAGAGGACAATTAAGTACTTAACCTATTTTTTTTTTTTTTTTTTTTTGTTTTTTTTTTTCGTTTTGTTTTTTTTTTCGATTTGTGTTTACACCGCGAGCAGACCAGCTCCCGCAAGCAGCGCCCGTTCACGAGCTTGACGCATGCGCCAGCCATCGCCCTCCTCAACCATTTTTGAGGGAAGAGGACGACCCGACGCACGACGCCGCCGCAAGAAGAAGCTTTTTAGTGAGCGTGAGTGCTCCCGGTGTACACACAATAATCATTTACATTCTAGTACTATTTTCTTCATACGAGCGGGATAATTGACAGGCTCTTTTGAGTCCGTCAATGATCCCGCTCGTACATGTCGTTGTTAATCCGCCTTCTCCTCCCGGACCAGGACTTCTGTTACCGCCACGTTTCGATCTTTGATGGCCATCTGCAAGTTGTACTCGCGGATGGCCCTCGGTGATGCAGCCATCGCACGCTGCACGAAACGGCTGATGGCGTCTTCCTCATCGTCGGCGTAGTAAAGGAAAGTCCCGGTGTGCCGCGAGACTGCAACCACCGCGTGCGGAACGCTCTCGTGCAGTCTCATCTTGCCCTTAGTCTTGATGACGATGACCGACTCGAATGTCAGTCCCTGTGCTTCATGGATGGTGAGGATGCGCGACCCCGTGCCTCCGCCATAACCCTTGTTGGATAGGGTCTCCTTTTCTTCCTGAGTGTGTACTAGGAATAGGGTGTTGGGGAGGGTGCTGGATATTTGCGCACCTGTGTACCTTCTCTGCTCCAGGGACTTGACACGTGGGGCCGAGGAATATATACCAGAGTATATTTCTCTCAGCGCGTAAGCGACATCCATGGGATTCCTATGTGTGCATAACAACTCCTGGTTGATGGTGGCCACCAGGTTTGGGCGATTGTATCTTAGCTCGAAGAGGTTCTCTCTGTCGATATAAGGTAATTGGTTGACGTCTCCGATAAGGACTACCTCGCGAGCACCAGCCAGCCGTGCAGCCATTACAATGGCCCCAAAGTGGTTCATAAGAGCTTCGTCTACCATAAGGCGAACGTTGCTCTGACCTCTTCGGATGCCATTTACGAGTACAGAAGCCATGGTGCGCACTTTGGTTTTCACCAAGTCACCTATGCGGTGCGCTAGCTTCTCCCTCAAGTCTTTGGCTGCTTCAGTTGTTGTGGTGATGATCACGTCTTTGTCCACATCGAAGTGTCTGACCACCCATGTTGTCTTCCCACAGCCAGGAACCCCGTTGACCCATCGAATCTTAGGTACCTCCCAATTTTCCCAAGACTTTGCATCGACTCCAGGGCTCCTTTCAATAGTTTTAGCCATTTCTAGGATCCTATCATCTAACATTATCTTGGTACACCGGGCGGTGACCACGATGGGGTCGTTCGGTGGTGCCTCATACTTCGGCTTTCCGGTCCGCTCCGTTTCGCTCTCATCTAGAGCCACAAAACCACTTCCAGAACAATATGCTGCCATATATCGACCCTCCATCGTTCCCTTGATCACGAGGGAGGTGTCGTTGTTATATATGGCTGCATCGGCCTCCTCGAGCCTCACCTTTAAGAGGCCTTCGTTTCCCTGCCTAAAGGACTGCAAGATGTTTTTGCAGTTCCTGAGATTGACTACCTTAGTCGCTCTCGTGATGGCAAGAAACTCGAGAAATGCGTTTCTGGCATGGTCTGGTGGCTCCAAGGCCAAGATATAACGGGGCGGACTAACCTGTCCCATGTCGGCTCTCGTCCGGGCTGCCTGCTGTGGCGGCGGCGCTGCCCTAGGAGCCTGCTTTTCTGGGGATGGCTCTTTTTGAGGTGAGACCCGGAACAAGCTCTGCGCTGCTACGCTGAACGCCGTAAGGAAAGTTGAGATAGGGCCTCGGCCTTCCTGTCGACCATCGCTCCGGCGTGATGCGGCTTCCTCGGCAGCTGCTTTCTGCTGGACTCTCTCCGAACCACTGATGGCGGTCGCACATGGGACGGGATGCCCCCAGCTATCTGTTGCATTTATACGGTCGTGTGTGGGAGTCCTAAGATAACTTAAGTTTTCTCCCCTGTCCTCGTACACGACGACCTCATGATGTTCAGAGGCCTTTATGCAACCTAGCCGGTCTTCGGTTTCTCCAGTAAAATGTTCGACCACCATCGCGTCTATGCTTATTACCCGGGGGGTGCCGTCTGTACAATCACTCAGCTTTGTAAGCAGCGAGCTTACCTGTGCAAAAGGCGTCTGGGCCGTCCATTCGAACAGTGCAATCGTTTTGTTTTTCGATCGCACTAATCGACAGCGGTGGCCCAGGACCTCCAGCACCGGCATAGCATCGTACGCTTTCCGCTTCATTGTGACTTCATTGTGATTTATAACCTTTAGTACTTAGGTACCTGATGGCTTCTTCTTATCATTGGGATATTAAATCAATTCTTACACTCGCATACATAATTGATTAAAGTAATAATTATGTAATTAATTGTGTCATCTGCTTTCATTGACAAAAAATCACGTCCTCCTCACTGATTCAACGGAAAACAATCATGGTACTCGATTGTCACGTACGAATGGGAAATAAAAGCGAGTAGTTGATAGGCTAAATTAAATCATAAGGTATTGGAATAGAGTACACATTAGGAATATAATGCGTATCTCGGATTTCCTCATAACTTTTTTCTGTATAAAAAGCGCGGGAACCATTGATAATGTTTATTATAGTCTGTAACATAACCCAGCCAAGGGATGGGGCTATTCAGCCAACTTGTTATTTTGGCAGTATTGTTTAGCGAAGTCCTTGGTGAAGCGAAAACTAAAATAGTGGATACTAAGCAGGGGAAAGTCGAAGGAAATTTAGCTGCCAGTGGATATTACTACGAGTTTTTAGCATTGAGATATGCAGAAGTGATTCCATTTCGGGTAAGTTTTTGTCCCTATCGTTCCATTATACGTACCTACTTAACCCAACTCAGACTAAGATGTTTTATAATTAGGAAGGTTACCTTGTTTTCATCTTTTTTTCTTCAGGCACCGAAAGAACCTCAATCGTACCCTGGCATCTACAAAGCTGACAACCGAGCGGTCCTCTGCCCTCAATTCCCCACAAACGACCCCTTAGCAGCCCCGAGCGACAACCTAGACTGCCTCACTCTTAACATTTACACACCCAAAAATGGCAACACCACCTATCCCGTAATGGTTTACATCCATGGAGGAGGCTTCGGAGTTGGCTCCAGTTCCCCATACTTCTACGGTCCTCAGTACCTTCTTAGCCAGGACGTCGTTCTAGTCACCGTTAACTACAGACTTAACGCCTACGGGTTTCTGAATCTGGATATTAAGGATGCTCCTGGTAATGCTGGATTGAAGGATATCAGAGCTGCATTGAGATGGATCCAGGATAACATTGAGAACTTCAACGGAGACCCCGATAATGTGACAGTTTTTGGACAAGGAACCGGTGGTGTCGCAGCGCTGTATCTAACTCTTTCTGAGTCTACTAAAGGGCTGTTCCATAAAATTATTTCACAAAGTGGGTCACTGTTCACTCCTCAATCCTTTGACCCTGATGGTCTGGCTACAGCCAGTCAAGTGGCCAAGTCTTTGGAAGTGGTAAGCAAAGACCCTGAGGAGTTATTCAAGTTGTTCTCAGAAACCCCAGTCATGAAAGTAGAAGAAGCTATTGGAAAGCAAATGCATGCCAAGTCTGTCTTCCTGCCGACTGTAGAGAAAGTTTTTGAGGATGAAGAGCCATTTTTGGTTGATACTCCGTACAATATCATCGCTTCGGGGAAATTGCACAGCTGTTTTAACCCTGTTCCTGCCATGTTAGGCCTCAACACTGTCGAAGCGATGACATGTACTTTGGACTACTTTACTGTAACTGGTCAAATGGATAGAATCAAGAACGAAGACTACTCAGCTTTGGACCAAAAAAGCTTAGTAATTCCTGATGACGAGAAAGAAGAGTTCAGAAAAGTGATTAAAGAGACGTACTTTACAAATATCAGTTCAGACGAAGCGTTAATAGGGGGACTGATCAATTTGAATTCGGACTTTTCTTACGTCGGCCCCATGACACTGTTTGCTGAACTGTACGCTAACAAGTCAGAACTTCCAGTTTACGAATACATTTTTAACTACATAGGGAACAGGAATCTAGGCAGGCTGCTGACAAACACGACCCTTCCAGCGACTGCAAACCAGGATGAGCTGTTCTACATCTTTGAGCTGGAGAGACTGCCGCTGCCTATGGATGAAGATGATGCTAGAATAATTACGTTCATGACAATGATGTGGAGTAATTTCGCTAAATTTGGGTAAGATTTTAATCTTTTATGTGGAGTTTAATTACATGCTCAGCTGCTAAGCTGACGAACTATAGAAATTAGTTAAATTCATGTTAAATACAAAATTAAACAAGAATATCTAGTGTAATTGCGCTAAAATAAAGATAAGATAATAGAGGTAAGTATACCTCAGTATTATATCATTACCTTGCAATAGATTTCATATAATATTAGTGTCATGTCCATGTCATAGCTCCTCATAGTCCATGACGGGCCCGATAGCTCAGTTGGTAGTATCCCTGCCTTCTGAACTGAGGGCTGTGGGTTCGATTTCTACCCAGGACAAACATTTGTGTGATGAACATAGATGTTTGTTCTGCGTCTGGGTGTTATATTGTATTCTATGTATGTATTTACAAACGAAAAAGTATATAAGTATTGTATCAGTCATCTGATTCCCATAGTACAAGCTATGCTTAGTTTGGGGCTAGATGGCGCTGTGTGAAATGTCCACACATATTATTATTATTTATTATATTATTCCTTTTTTTCTTTGTCTTACTTTTGGCGGGAACGCGATAGTGTTTCGTTACTAGGTAAATAAGTACCTACCTGTAATGATGTTCTCACTGCTGAGGTGAAAAGCTGTATGTACTACTCGAGAGCAAAGTTTTTGCATCTCGTGCCTTTGAATCCTTCGAAGCAAAAATCAACTTTTCTCTCTTGTTGCACAAATAGTGTATGCACACAATAAAAACACGATTTTAACGTGGTTTATAGTTTACTAAAATTATTTGTATTTTTCAGGACACCAACTCCAGAAAAAGAAAACGGTGAATGGTTGCCTCACCCTCACCACTTGGCTATCACTCTGGAGCCTCAGTACGTCGCATCCCTAACCCCGGACCGGGCATACTTTTGGCGCGCTTTCTACTTCAAATATGGCGCTGATATTTTGCGCGGGAAACTATGACAGATGATATTATTTTTAAATTGTCTATGATTTATGATTTGTGTTTAATTTATTTTTTATTTATATTAGTTTTATGAGGGAGGGATGTAAATAAACGAGAAAACTGAAATAAAAATTGAATAACTTACTTGTTATTCAATTTTAGTTTTTATTTAAATGTAAGTTTAGGTGTAAGTTTTCATTTTCATTTATTTTGTTCACATTTTTCTTTTTTTTTTATCAGTTTTTGTTCTTTTGTATGTATAACAGAAATTACTTTAAATTCTACTATTTCGTTACAAAACCAGTTAACTGTTTAGATAGATAGTCATATTAATGATCTAGGTACAGCCTATAGGTATTGCGAAAACTTTTAAGTAAAAAAAACCACGTTTTATTTTCTCAATCATATTTTTTTATTACAAAATCTACAAATCTTTTACAAAATAAGAATATTGTGCGTGCCTAGAATTATTATTTATTAAATACTTAGTTGTTATAAATACACATCTAGCACATTAGCGTCGGATTCTGTTACGTGAAATCCTAAACGTTTTTTCCAGCTCTAAAAATGTTTTGTCTCTTTTCATAGCAGGTATACTTGGATAGCAATGACAAGGACCGCAGACAACAGCGGTTTTTTCATAAAACTGTACGATTAGGTTAACTTTAGGATTTTGTGGATTTTATACAACAGAATCGACCACATTACCAAGCACTTAGGTAGTAGCCTAGTAGGGTATACATAATCTTTTTTATGAGAATGAATGACTTGACGAGCTGGTCGTTCACCTGATGTTAAGCGACACAGCCGCCCATAACAGTTGCCATTACATACTTACCCACCTACTTATTATTACTAATAAAAAAAAATCCTCTTTGTCCACCTTTTTCCCTTTTTATATTTTTTATTTTGGATGAAATATTTTTTTTATCTCCATGATTGCTCTAT
This sequence comes from Ennomos erosarius, assembly GCA_963580505.1. Lineage (NCBI taxonomy): Eukaryota > Metazoa > Arthropoda > Insecta > Lepidoptera > Geometridae > Ennomos > Ennomos erosarius. The sequence continues at coordinate 419,368 of OY757006.1, read as the reverse complement.
AATTTACTTGGGTACACATCTATGATAGAAGTTTAATTTTTAGTTGTTCGTCTGCCAGATATTCTAATTCCGAAAATCATTGCTTTTATACATAATTATTATTAATAAGGCACATACATACAGCTCCTTTTATATCTATATTTATTAAAGTTAATATGGGTATGTACTTTAAAAAACTATGATTTAAAAAAGTACTTATTCTATTTATCTGTAGGTACCTTATGTATACAAAAACATTTCCTTAAATACAGCTATTAATTGACTACTTTTTATGCTACAGTTTTAATTGTGACTAGGTATTACATATTATTTATTAGTCGCCAGTTGAACACACTGTGTTTTCGTTGATAGTCACGTGATCCATATTATTCAAACATCAATATTGAAAAACCTCCCACAATAGATTTTCAAAAATAACTGCTATACACGCCTAATTCTATAAATCATTTTATTTACTCAAAGTTCATAATATAACAATAATTCGTTCAAAAACGCTGAAAAATTCCCGCCGAAACGTCAAAATCCCGCATCAAATTGACGTATTCAGCCATAGACAATATCAAGGCAAAGACACAGTGAACTATTTAGCCGGATCTTCAACTAGAGCTGTCAGAATCACTGCTGATGTCACGTTTGCGCTTGCTTTTCTTCTTGTCTCTGTGTTTGTCGGAGTGTTTGTCGCGACGTGGGCTCTCGCGACGGACCCGATGATGTCAAATGCCCGAGTCGTCGGTCGTGTGGTGGATGTTATTTAGAGACTCTTCTGACGACTCCGATTTTTGCTTTTTCTTTGCGCTAAATAAAAATTAAAGAGACATTAAAAAAAATTAAAGAGAAATTACGACGATAACAAATTATCTTTTTAAATAACTGGCCAAATGGGAGTCAGACTCGCGCACGAAATGTTCCGTACTATTATCTATAAAAAGTAGCAAAAAATCACGTTTGTTGCATGGAAGCCCCCTTAAATATAACATCTACTCACATCTACTCACACTTAATTAGATTAGAATACTTATAATTTTTTTTTATTTGCAGTCTATATTACTAACATTTTATTATAATATGTGTAACTTTTCAAATAGGCGCTTAAAAAGTGTATCTCCGACGAAAGAGTCTGGTTCCTACAGCACGGGTTTCGAGCCTAGTGTGGGAGCCAGGTGTTCCAACCCTCATTATGTAATTTTTGCCTGTTATCAAATAAATGTTTTTTCATATTTTTTCATTTTCATTTCATTTCATTTCATTTTTCAATATTTATTTTATTCTTTCGTTGAGTATTTGTAGTTGTAGCGACAACAGAAATACCTCATCTGTAAAATTTTCAACTGTCTAGCTAACACGCTTTTTGAGATACAGTCTGGTGACAGACGGACAGACAGATGGACAGCGAAGCCTTAGTAGTAGCTCGGGATCCCATCAGGTACACGTGAAAAATAGCCCAAACATGAAAAAAACGTAGTGATCGTGTCTAGAGAGTTACTAGTTAGTGTCCAATGTTCAGTGTATTCATTTGGCCCAATACTCCGACAACACGCAATAAATGTCACTTGTTAATCTTGCGTTATGCAGAAATAAAATAATTTGTAAAATAGCCCGCGTTATTCCGTTGTATGGGATGAGGCATCTGTACTGTTAGGTATTATATTATCTGGGGTAATAGGGTTCGCTTTACCCCTTGGGTACGGAACCCTAATAACCGCTACATGAATCTAATAACCTAAAACCTCCTTATTTAGATGTTGGATAGGTACCTACCAAAAATAGAACATGCAAAAGCGCAATCAAAAAACCATGATTACCTTTTTTTCTTTTCAGTCTCCGTGGTTATTTGGTCCTTGAACAATTTCGAGAGCTCCAACTCTTTGATTTCGTCGGAGTTCGTTAGAATGATAGCCCTGAAAAATAAAAAAAATTAAAATGAAATAGGTACCTACGCTATGGGTGGCTGGTAATACTTGGATGTATCACCGTATTTATGTAAGAAACGTTTATTTACAAAAAAAACGCGGTTAAATAACCGACTAATGTCGGTTTATTGTAAGCTCACAAGTTGTCTTACAACAAAACGGATGATATTTCGATTATTTATAATTAATCAGTATCACTGCGTTTTATTGTAACTGTGTACTTCTAGTTAGTGATGGGCGTTTTCGCTATTTTTTGATACCGATGCGCATCGTTATCAGGGCTCCGGCATCCGATTCCCGCATCGTTATTTTTGGCATCGTTGCGTAGTGTTCCGGTTACGGTATTGTAAAATGATGCGGATGATACGATTGGCTTGGAAGTTGGATCCCTACCTAGGCGATGTGCGTTGCTTCTACCTACTTTTTGATTGATATGAATAGATGCACAACAATATTTTGGGTTTATGCGTTTTTACTGAATTTTCTAAAGTGAAATAAATACACTTAAAAATAATTCAGTAAGTAATCAGTTAGGTAGGTACGTTTATTATTACATTTTTAAATTTCGTTTAATTTTTTTAGTGTAATATTCCCAAATCGGATTTTCTCGTCATTTCCATATCTTATAGGTACCTAATTAATGTATTACCTACACTTATTCACTAATTTATATATTTATACTTATACCTAGCTGCTGTTTATATATACACTACTGTGAATACACTAATATGCTCAAACCACAATGTTTTAAAACACGAACTATGAAACACTGAAAGATAATAATGTTTAGAAGAGTTGAGGCGCGAAAGAATGTTAGCGCATGAAAAAACGTAAACGACTAACAAACATGACCTTGAACTTGGTTTAGTTTTCGCGTTGGCAATTACTACCACCTGTTAGTTGCTTATCAATACTTGATTATCGACAAAAAAGTTAAAAAATAAATTCTCTTAACCGAATAATTACAGGCAAATCCAATAGATGGCGTTAAAAGATACTCCACGGTGGAGACCACGCACGATTCGGTCAATATCGGCATCATCGCCCATCGGTGATTGTATCGGTGTGCGTGCGAACGAGACCGCATCGCATCGACCAATCCGCTCCGCAACGCAACGCGATCCGTACGGTGCGCATCCGTTATCTATATTTGTGGAATCGGATGCCGGCATCGGGTACTGGCATCGATATCCCGCATCGTTTTTTTAATAACGGCCAAGACTACTTCTAGTGTGGTCAAAACTAATCTAACACTTCTCCTCGCTTCGCTCGTCGTCGTAACCTACTGGTTAGCCGCTATTGACTCTAAAAAAAACAATAAATTACGGCAATAATAACTAATAAATAAGTATTCGAAAATCATCCGTTCTATTGTAAGAACAATAAATGTCGGTTTGCAATAAATCGTCAGTTTTTAAATAACCAGTTTTTTTCATTTCTTCATAAACAATCGGCGTTTACAAAAAGACAGTGGCAGATGCTTAATGAAGGCATTTCTCACAGAGCATTAAAAAAATTACGCTTCGGACAGCGTATGTTTTTATCGTGCTCTGTGGCATTTCCATTCCTTCATCCTAGGGGGTCATAGATATTATTCACGACAAGTTTTTTAATCAACTTTTTACCCCTCCCTTGGTGATACGTGGCATGGTTTAAGCTAAACCCCCTCCTTTCCCCACCACGCTTGGCAGACAGCTTGGTGGTCGCAGATTTTAATGTTATATTGCTGCCCTTCCTTGAATATTCCCTAAGCCTTGTAATGCTACATGTATGTATATATCATAATATATTACCTGGTTTCTATTATTCATTCACAACTTTCACATCACAGCACTTGACAGTCCTTTTCACAGTAATTTAAGCACAAAAAAACTTGATTTTTCTCAAAAATTTTACATCACTTTATCGATTTTGCGCGCGGGTCACGGGCCCGATTTCTAGACACGACTGCTCGGATGGCAGTTGTTTTGAAACTGTTTTTTTTTGTTTCGAATTTAGTTTCTCTTCAAATTCATATTTTTCTTTTTCTACTGTCAATTTCAGTGAGGTATTTTATAGTTTGGCCATGATTGTATGTATTTTGACTCTAGATTTATTTTTTTACTATTCTGTATTCAAAATTTTGAAAACTGCAAAAATCTAGAACCTTGGAATGCTAGCGAGGTTTCTTTAGAAAAGCTGTCGCTATGGAATGGCAGTCTCAATTTACTCCTCGAACGAGGAACACTAAATTGATATAAGGCCATTCCCGGGCCAGGCAAGGCCCGGGAACTCAAGAACGCCTTCAAAAACCATCTTTGGCTATCCAACACCAAAATTGTGAAGTGAATCTCCATCTACGTCAATCGCTGCGCCACGACATATCCATTGTCAAATCGCCGATCGCCGAGCTACATCCGCTACAGCCAGTCGCGAAACTACGACGAATCTATCGCCGAGAGCTGATCGCCGAAACTACATCTGTTGTCACCGTCGGCCGCCGTATCTACCACGACGAATCTATCGCCGAGCGTCAACCAGTGAGACGACCGGCTTGCCTTTTTCAAACATTGAGTGGCAATATAACTTCATCACCATGTTCCGGCCCGTCGTCCGTCAAAGCTTTGACGACTAATACCTGCGTGTCTCCTGCTGCTGCATCTTGAATCTGAGCTGCGTAATAATACTTCATCGACGGTGGAAGGACGAGAATCTTCTTCTGGATCCAGAAGCTAATAACTGAATGAGCTAGCCGCTGAACTCTGGAAGTCGGACAAACTAAAGGCAACGAATTCCTCAGTCTCTATAACGACAGTGGGCCTTGTTTGAATAAAGACCCGGAAGTGGGCCTTGTTTGTTTGAAGACCCGGAAGTGGGCCTCGTTGAAGACCGGAAGCGGGCTTTGTTTATCTGAAGACCCGGAAGTGGGCCTTGTTTGGATCCAATAACATTCTAATTCTACCGTGATAACTTGTAGGCCGTAAACAACTTAAATTTCGCGTTCTTCCGCATCATCTAGAGACTCTTTTTTTTGCTTTCTACAAAGCTTGTAAAATTTACGAAAATAAATATCTGTTACCAATTCCTTTTTTTCTCTTCAGCTCTTAGGATCCTGTCAACCTAGGCACTGTTTAGGTAGGGGAGGAGCTGCTCATTAACTTGTAGCGTTCCATTCTACCTTTTTCACGAAAGGAACGGATGTAACGTGACAGCCTATTCTTACGGCACCTACAGGAAGATATAGGTGGGAGATATTGCAAAGCGAGACCACAAGGCATTCCAGTATCATATATTGAATGTACCTAATCGCGTATTTTGTTAATGTGTAGGTATATACAGGATGTAATTTAATTCATTAGCATAAATTGAGCCCATCATTTATAAATGATTATTAAAGAGTAAAGAGTGTAAATGAATTTTTATTGAAAATTATGAAGATTGCCGCGGCGCCTAACGCAGTTGGCACGGTTGTTTTTTTTTTTTTTTTTTTTTTTATATGTGTGGACATTTCACACAGCGCCATCTAGCCCCAAACTAAGCATAGCTTGTACTATGGGAACCAGATAACTGACAATACTTATATACTTTTTTATTTGTAAATACATACATAGAATACAATATAACACCCAGACGCAGAACAAACATCTATGTTCATCTCATCACACAAATGTTTGATACATTTAAACGTTTTTATACCTTGTATGTACTAATTAAGAACAGTGATTCATTATTTTAATTAAATTTTGTGTAGCATTTGATAAAGTAAGTTATTCCATTTTTGTAGTTATTATTATTACCAAACCAATGTGTTAGAATTCAAAAATTTTGGTCCACACGTGACCGGTATTAGGAGTAGGTAGGTACCTAGTTTCAAAGGATATTAATGAATTCAATTACACCCAGTATATGAATCTATTTTGTAATAGTATGTATTTATGTATAATATGTGTATGTTTATGTATGTTATGTTGTATTATACCTATTTTAGTAGTTTTAGGATTTGTTATCATTTCTAATATTTGTATTTACTGTACATCGCCAACCTTCCTAATTCATAATGTTTCTATCCATCCAAAGGTTGTCTGGAAGAGATCGCTTTCAGCGATAACACCGCCCATTGTACTACCCTTTAATACTCATTCTGTGTCTAGGTGTTGTGGGAGCATGGTCCTCGTAGTTCCTGGGTCCCTAGATACAGGGAATCCTAGTTAGGGTTCAGGGTATGTGATCGTTGGCCGTTATTTATAATGATTTCCACAGCTCGCTACCCGTGTAGCAGCAAGAAAGTAATAACCATTAGTTGCAAGCTTGTCTACTGTGTATTGTGTGTTGTAGTATTAGCTATAGACGGGTGGGTCGCCAGGTATTTTGTAGTCATTTAGACACACCCCGCACCCTTAGCCTTAGGGAGGGGCGGCCTTCGATGACTTAACATTTTTATCGATGTATTTTTATCGTGTGGTTTTTTTTTATCATCAATAGGCTAACATTTGATCACGGTCTCACCTGATGGTAAGTGACGACGCGGTCAACGATGCAGCATACTTGCCTTGAGGATACCGGTTCACTCTGGCCTTAAAAACACCCAGATTATATTTGTCAGGATCAGGAAACAATGACGCAATGGCGCGGTTTTAAAGTGAGAACCATACCCAAATCAAATCCCGCAAATTGTAAATATTTTTGACGGAACAAATTCACGGTAGGGTAGGTACTATTTAGCGACATTTTAACTTAGGTTTAGTTATGGTTAGTTAATTTTTTTAATAGGCGGTAGGACTTTTCTGCAGAGTTCATCTAGTAGTATGCAAGCACTAGGTACCTACGCTGTGTGTTCCGGTATGAAGGGCATTTTAGCTAGTGAAATTACATCCAGATCATAATTATGACCTGGTCACACAATCTAGCAATTATTACTAGACTGTGCTGAAGTACCAGGGGGTCTAGCAAAGATCACAATCGCTAACGCTAACGCCTCACGCTAACTCAAAAATGTACTAGGATGACATTTCGGAAATCGCTAACTTTTCCGAAGCGAATGTCATTTCAATACATTTTTGGAGTTAGCGTTTGGCGTTAGCGTTAGTGGTTGGTATCTTTGCTAGACCCTCAGGATGACGTACGCAAAGCAGTGTCACGTGAAACATTATATTTTTAGAGTTCCGAGTAGCACTGCAACTTTTATGGGCGGCCGTAATGTTTAACATCAGGTGAACGATTTGATCGTCTCGTCATATATTTACATATGAAAATATTTACCAATCAAGTTCAAAAAACAGTAAAATACACAAATACAGAACATCGATAAGTCGATAAAGATCCCACCCCATCCCTAGCGCAGGTGATTCGTAGATTGCTCGTGTCAAGGTGACCGACGACCCTTTCTATCTATCCGCGGTTTAAGTATATCTATACCTGTATGTAGGTATACCTACATAATCTGCCAAAGGGGTCGGCGTTCGACGGAATCTCCCTTCTGAGTTGTAGGGTTATAGAGCAAACTCAGTCGTCTATGAGAATTCATTCACAGATTCATAAAATGTTCTTTTTGTGAATGACATCTTAACTTGGACATTTATTGGATTTCAATCCTATGCACCATCGTTTGAATCTCGCTAGGCCTCGCAACAATTACCTAGGTACCTATTTAGGTACTTCATTTCTGGCATCCAATAAAGTTATAAGTAAGTGGAATTTGTAAGTAGTTACTCAAAATGTACTCAATGGTGGGGGAAAACAATGGCACGTTGACGAATCACCAAATTAAACGTTGTGCGCAAACACTTGACTTGTCATAAATGCTGACTTTTCACAAATGCTGACTTGTCACAAATGCTGACTTGTCACAACGCTGACTTGTCACAAATACTGACTCGTCACAAATGCTAACTTATCACAAATGCTGACTTATCACACTTGTTATAACGCTGACTTGTAACAAATATCTGATTACTTGTCACAAATACTGATTTATCATAATGCTTATTTGTCACAACGCTGACTTGTCACAATCACTGACTGGTCACAAATCCTCACTTATCACAAATGCGGACTTATCGTAAATGCTGACTTGTCAGAACGCTGACTTGTTACAAATACTGACTTGTCACAAATACTGACTTGTCATAAATACTGACTTATCACAAATACTGACTCGTCATAAATGCTGACTTGTCAACGCAGGCTTGTCACAAACGCTGACTGTCACAAATACTGACTTATCACAAATGCCTACTTGCCCTAAAACGCCTGTCAGAGATGCTGCCTTGTCAACGCTGACATGTGACATAAGCCTCACCTGATCCTCCCGCCGTCAGCCCGGTCGTGTCTCCGTTCGCTGATCACAGATATCGAGGTCTCTCCCGTTTCCCGCTTCTTTCTGTGCGGCTTAGACTTGTGCTTGCTGAAATATCATGAAAAATGCTTTAATTTCTCGTAATTACTGTAAGAGCGCATAATATACTACTATATCACTTACTAGGTGGTAGGACTTTTCTGCAAAGTTCGTCTAGGTAGGTACCACCGCTTTGCCGAACGAGTCGCTCCTTCAACTTGCCAAAGAGCACTAACCTTTTTGGCCTGTCCAACTGTCCGCCATTTTGAAGAAATTACGATTTCATAGCCATTGATGAAACTGGTGTCAAACGATAGGAAAAAGTATAGGCTACAAAAAATATTCCGTAAAAAAATTACCTAAGTGGTATACTTTCTGAGATATTTGAGTTAGAATTTTTTTTTCGTAATTAACTATAATATACTTGTAGTGCAACTGTAGAGTAATGAGCTTAAAATAGTAGTCCTCATCATCAACCTAAAGAGGTCCACACTCCACTGCTAAATATAGGCCTCCCCGATAGAGTGCCACTTTGAGTGGCTGCTTACCTCCTGCATCCATCGGCTCCTCTCTGTTTAAACCATGTCTTCGGTCCACCTAGTAGGTGGCCTACGCTGCGTCTTCCGGTTCGTGGTCTTAAAAGTAGTGTTGTGCGGCATTGACTGCGCAAGCATCCCAAACATAGACGTTAATGTTCTTACACAATCAGTAAAACGTAGTCATGTCAAACATGTTAATGGATGGGAGTGTACGATAGCTGGTATTGTACCATCATGCTATAATGTGCATGTTCTATTATATTACCTGTTGTTTTGTTGTTGTTGTCAGCATTTTTAGGCCGCCCAAACGCTCCTGACATAGCTTAATGATTATTGCCTTACAACAACAGCCGAGATCGAGGGCTTATTGTGCCCTCCGAAGCACGGTAGCATTCACTTGTAAATACCACTTTTTTATCGGTCACCCATCAAAAGGGCGACAACAGCAAACGTTTCTTAATACCGATTGGTTAGGAATGGCTATAAGTCCTTCACTATGAGCGCTACTGTATATTCGCACTTAAATTTATAAGTAAAGTTTGGTATAAAAAGTAATAATTTCATTCCCACAATCTCAGAAAGTATATCACTTAGGTGATTTTGCACATAATACTTTTTGTTCCTTATAATGTTTTCTATCGATTAACACTAAATTTATCACTGGCCAATAAATTGTGGTTTTTTTAAATGGCGGATGACAGTCCTAACTTCATACAAATATGTTTGATGCTATTTGCTTTCGTCGGTCCAGATGTACGTACTCGCGTACAGGTCGCATTTTCCAACGAATTTTGATGAAACTTGGTACCTGTACAAGTTCTCACTTCAGTCACAGATATTAAAATAGTATTACTGCTTCGGTACTTTAAATTGGTATTTATTATATACCCCAAAAATAGTTTGTAGCAGTGCCATTCACCAGCCAATTCTTATAACACTTATCAGAAACATTGGGAACTTAATTCTAAGCAAGTAGTTCAAATATGAGCAGAATCGGTCAAGAGGTTGTCGAGATACAAGGCCGTGAGACCTGAGTTCGGGACCTACTAAGTACAACATCATGGCGCGTGGTTGCAAAACCGTTTGTGCGCGGGTCTACCGTTCGTAGAACTACTAAAGCAATAGAAGGAATGTGACAAATACTAACGAATGCTTCTTGTCCTTGTCTTTACTCTTGTCGGCCTTGTCTTTCTTCTTCCGTTTCCTGTAGACGGAGCCGCCTCCCTCGTCCACCGTTTCTAGGTGCAGCACGTATAGTCGGTATATTTGCAGGAGGATTACCTGTGGGATCGCGGCTAAATGAGGAATATTACAAATACACAGAAAAAAGATTCCTTTGAATCGGTGAGTGGTGCGAAAAAATTTGTTGTCAAAAATAACTAGTATAAATTACTGTTAATTACTTAATAACAACAACTTTTATAGTTAACTGTGAATTTAATGGTGGAAAAATTTAAGGTAAAGTTTAGTTTAGTTTTAAGTTGTAATCGATGTCTCCCGTGACACAGGCTTCCTAGTGCGGTGACTACTTACTAGCAATGTGTTGCCAGATAGGTCCTGTAATTTTTGGATCTAAATAAAATATTTAGTTTTTTTTTATTTTGTATAATAGAAAAAAACAATAAATTGTATACACCACAAAACACACACATTAACAGAAAATTTGGATATATTTATAATCAATTGTTTTTTTCTGTAACCTTTGGATATTTCAAACAACGTTGTAATTTTTTCCTGTGAACTAAAATAATTCTGGTCCTAAAACAGGAATCGAACCGGCAGCTTTAAGGTGCTAACCTGCTCAACCATCACACCACAGAAGCTGTTTTACCTACATTTGTAAACCTAATCGAATACTTCAGTTCAGACTTCAGACTTAGCAACTTCATCATCATCAGCCAGAAGACATTCACTGCTGAACATAGGCCTCTCCATCGAGCGTCACTTTGAGCGGCTACGCAAGCTTCTTATAAAAGGAACTTGCCATAACCACCAAGCCTGGCAGCTAGACTATAAAGCAGACCGAAGATATGCTGCTCATTCCCTGAAAATTCCCTAAGCCAGCTCATACGTCATGGAAGGAAATGTGGTCCTATTCTATACCTCACGGGAACTTACCAAGGTATTCTTACAAGTGAAGAATATGTTCATATAGTTGATGATTTTATAGTGGGCGATGATGAGAAGTCGGAACGCTAGGAACGGAGCATCCTGTAGAACTATGTTCATCATGATGGCGCACACTTCGATGGAGCAGCAACACGCCCTGTTATTCCTATTGGAGGGTAGAAATGGAAATAAAAGTTTAATTAGAAATTGGAATATTAATTTAAAAGAGAAAGCCCAATGATCACACACGTAGATCCTGGCCCCTAACTAGGATTCCCTGTATCTAGGGACCCAGGAACTACGAGGACGATGGTCCCACAACACACATATAAAGAATAAGGTATTTGCGCTTGTTTTTCCTGTGTACAAATACTTGTCCTGTCGCGGGAATGGATCCCGCCGCCTCCAGGTTATGAGCCAACCAGGGCCATTATTCCATATCGATTCCTGACTTCGAAACCACGCGAGTTCCTTGTCTTACAAAAGAAATCTGCAAAATTCTATTCTCTATGAAACGAAAACAAAACCGCGCGAAATGAATTTGGAATTAGCGCGATTTGAACTGTCAAAAACGTATGTTTTACCAAGACGCGTTCCGAAACATAAACACATCAAAAGATTTGACCACTTATGTCAATATATTTTATTCAAAATAAAGATAACTTTAATGTAAAATGAAGGTATATCTGACACTGTGACACAATTTGAACAAGACACGATAACGACGTGGTTTCGTATCGTGTGGAATCTGTATTTCCATCCGCCCTGCTCAACCATCACATCACAGAGGCTGATTGATGTCTTGGGCCCAGCGTTTAATGAAACACTTAATTTAAAACCAAAGACTTTTTATCCAGACCACTAATACGAAATTAAAGCAGGACAAAACCGTACACACCACTTTGGGTGTGATTGATTCTCAGCTGTCAAAATCAAAATCAGTCGTTACTTGGGTGTGCTTTTCAATACATACCAAAAAAATGCCGTCTAGCGTGATAAAACTGTGCCGAAATCACTCGAGGCACAAATCACAGAAGCACACGATCACATTTCATTTGTAAGTGGCCTTAATCATGTATTTTTATAAGATTATTTTAATTATTTCTATTTGATGAAGAACCCATTTCAAATACCCAACCCATTTTAAACCCATTTTACAATAAAAAGTTGACATGTCAAAATCAGTATTGCCACACGACATCTGAATAATTACCCGATTTCTTTTGTATAGGTTTCCAACAGATCCATGTCTAGCTGATCGTTGGATAAAAGTAGTTCGAAAAAGTCGAAATGAAGATTGGTGGAAACCTAATACTCGTTCAACAATATGTTCAGCGCATTTCTAGTAAAGAACACACAGAACACAGAAGTGCAATTACTGATAATAGTTTTATTGTCAACTATAAACGTTCCACGTGCCCACTGTTTTCCCATTTTTAAGGTTATTTTTTTTATCCTAAAATATGAAACATTATTCTGGTTGAGGCCCAGGGGGTCTAGCAAAGATCACAATCGCTAACGCTAACGCCTCACGCTAACTCCAAAAATGTATCGAAATGACATTCGTTACGGAAAAGTTAGCGATTTCCGAAATGTCATTTCAGTACATTTTGGAGTTAGCGTTTGGCGTTAGCGTTAGTGGTTGGTATCTTTGCTAGACCCCCTGTACCTACATAACTGTTGTTCTTTAATCTCTTTAACTTGGTAATATTGAAAAACTCGTGAGTTATTAAAAGAAATGTTGAATAAACTACTGGTTATACGTAATTTGAATCCTTTCTATTAAAAGATTGCATGAGCTATCTATAGACCTTTTTCTTGTCTACAGATAGTAGTATGATGGTAATTAATTTAATTATTTTATATTTTTATAATGTAGGCGTTGTATAATTTTTATTATTTACATTTTACATCTAGCTAGATTTTTGTTTAGGTACCCGACTAAATCGGGTAATACTATTTATATGGTATGTTGAAAGAGGAACTGACATTAGAAGAAAAAAACAATGTGCTCTATGGTTTGATTCATATTCAAACAAGGTTAATATGGAAACTTCGGTTCTGGACCTATGTAATAGGGGGAATTCTGTGTTTAAAACATAATTATAGATGTAGCTGTATCAACCGCTACATTTCAAACGTTTTTATTAAGAGTATGTCTGTGGTTTTTGGTGTGCACACAGCCATTTTGTGTGTTTCGTGACATCCATTTTCTACAAAATGAATTTATGTTACAAATAACAAATAAAACGATCATAAAAAATAATAAAATTACAAAAAGAAAGCAGTGAAAAGCATATTTTTGTATTGTTTTGTATGAAAGAAAAGTCTCATTTTCACACATGAAATTTTTCGTCAGCCGAAGAAGACAAATAATTTTTGAAATTTTACACAACTTAATTATTCCATCTCATCCTTGCAAAAAAATCACGCAAAAACTAAATCAATCCAGAAATCGTTAATTTATTATTTATTATTTATTTATAATAACCAGAACGGTTAACATAGAAAATAAGTTATCAGGTCGAGCAAAGTACCTCCTCTTTGATAGATGTCGGTAAAACAATTAGCTTTTCCGGGCACAACAGTTAACTTGCTTGCTCGAGAAATATAATGACCGTAACTGCACAATCTTAAGGCTGGCTGCACTTTAGCGTTAGCAGCGCGTCCTACGCGCAATCAGTCGGCGTTAAAGTGTTGCCAATCGCACGATAATTACCGTATCTGTACGATAATATTAAAATCAGAACCAATATTAACAAAAATGTACTGTAATTTAAATATCTGTCTAACTAAACCAAAGGAGTAAATAATAAAAATGACAGCAGGTGCAAAATGCGAGCGTGCACTAAATACGTACATGTCAGACCTATTTGCTGCTCCACGTGACTTCCGACTCTTGGTGGCTGTGAGGACCACCGTGAACTGCATCAGCGACCACGACCAGATCGCCAGGGTCAGGAGTACGAGGACCTTCTCTGAAGCCACCTTCTCATCCTTGAAGGAGTCGAAGAACTCGATGATGTCTGCTGCTGTTCCTGTTTGAACACCATAATTATTATTATTATTAGTTGGAAGACCTGAAGATAGGGCTCCATAAGATGCCACTTTCGATGATTATCATTGGAGCCATAATCACGGTAAATCTATAAATGATTCTAATCAAGATGCTGTAAGTACTATTAAAATTGAAGCTTTCTTCATTCAAATCTTCTACAATCGGCATTTTATTATAATGAATGACGTCATGATTCGTTTACCTGATGTTAAGCGACGCAGGCGCCCATAACGGTTGTAGCGTCACTCGGAACTTTAAAAAAATAAAGTTTTGTGTGACACTGGACTGCGCACGTCATCCTGAGACATCACACACATAGTCTGATAAATCAGATTACTAGACTGTGAGATCAGGTCATCAAGTTTCATTTGCCCAGTAATATCACTAGCTACAGCCCTTCAAACTAAAACACAGTAGTGCTTGCACACTACCTAGACGAACTATGCAGAAAAGTTTCACCAACTCGTAACAAACAAAGTCATCATAAACTAACCAATATAAACCAGCAAGAGCTGGCTGAGCTGATCCCTGGTGAGGTCTCCCTTCGGCAGCAGCCAGCGGCCGACGATGAGGGTTAGCATGAGGAACTGTTCGATGAGGGTCACCCACATGTCTGTCGGGATCCGGTTCGCTCCGGGGAGGGGTATCTCGGTCTGCTGGACCAAAGGCATGACGACTACTATTTAAAATGAACAAGTACATATAATTTTCTTAAAGTAGATTAAAAATGATAATATGAGTAAAATCGGTAAATAAAGTTCCACTTAAGCATGAAAAAAAATCAAGTCGGGTAATGGAAAGCCAACTTCAAATGGCTTTAACACTAAGTTGTGGCAAGTTTAGACCTGGCAGACTTTTTTTATCTATTATTAGGGGATCTTGGCTATTATTGGGCGTAGGTTTCATCGGGGTACTCGATGAGGTGGGTAAGGGGTGTGAAGGGCACATTCTTAGGGTCTGCCAACACTTAGAGCAGGGTGCGCAATGGCAGACCAAAGCTTTTTTGTACATAGTTATCAATGGTTAACTGAATGTTACCAGCACTTTCATTCGGGTAACATTATGATGACGTACCTTCTATACAAGGTGACCTTGAATTAGTATGTTATACCGAAAGGGGGTAAATCTACACCCCAAGGTAGACAATGTTTCTTATACGACTTTACTAAATTAATAGATTTTCATTGAAGAAATGCCATGTAAAGTTTACGTTCGAAAATAGCCTTAACGCAGCTGGGTGGTTGAACTTCGTCCTTGACCGAGTGCACATAAAAGTGAGTTGAGAAGTGAGTGAGTGAGTTTAGAAATGAATTTAGTATCTTGTTAACTCTCGTAGCGATCGTACGTGCAATTTTGCGAGTGGATTTATTTTTTACCATGGAAGTTTGGAAACACCCAGTTTTAAGTAAGACTCTCACAACTTGTAGCGTATCATGGTCCCAGTCCCCCCATTTCGGGATAACATACCAATTCAAGGTCACCTTGTATGTGTTTGACCAGAAAAAACTGGTTAAAAAATTTCAATTATTTCCATGATCCGGCAGATAACATTGGCAGACCTGATTTTTTTTACATCTTTAAGTTTAGTGTCGGTTAACGATCTAATGATAGCCTATTTTCGATGACGTAGGTATTTGTGCAGTGGGCTCTCGCACTACCAGTGGAAGTTCCGCAACGTTTCACTCTAGCCGAAATTCAAGACCTAAGTATTCAAACCGGTGCATTATTCGCTACCACCTGCATAAGTTTTACAAAGTTTCAGTCTACCCGCGGAATTTACCGCTACCCCGAGCGGGTAACGAATAACGCGCCGGTTTGAACCGGGTTTTATCAAGGAAACGACTAGCTCGTCACCGTAAACATAATTATTACCTCGACATAAGTGAGGTTGTGTATCTTGTTCTTCAGCCGTAAATCTACTTTGTGCAGTTCCAGCAGCCATATCGCTGGTACCACCAGCCCTAGGTAGAGGAACACTGATGGGCAGAACCTGGGGACAATGTCATGTTCAGTTTAGCTCTTAGCTTTGACGGGCCCGATAGCTCAGTTGGTAGTATCCCTGCCTTCTGAACTGAGGGTTGTGGGTTCGATTCCTACCCGGGACAAACATTTGTGTGATGAACATAGATGTTCGTTCTGCGTCTGGGTGTTATATTGTATTCTATGTATGTATTTACAAACAAAAATGTATAAAAGTATTGTATCAGTTATCTGGTTCCCATAGTACAAGCTATGCTTAGTTTGGGGCTAGATGGCGATGTGTGAATTGTCCACACATATTTATTTATTTATTTATTTATTAAACTACCAGCGACCCGATATTGAATACGCATGCATTGTTATTTTATTGCCATCGCAAATGCTGGTATCCCAGAGGTTAGAAACCATACTGACTATGATGATGATGATGATGATGACGGCTTTTTCCATAATTCCCCTTCGACGATCCCACGCGAAGCAGATATTTGGATTTTTTATGCCGGAATACCTTTTGCATCTTCTTTGCACGCCGGAAGCGGATTTTTGTACTTTTAGTCCAGAGTCAGTTTTGCGTTCCGTTTCACGATCTCACGTTCACCCCAATAATCAGACATTCATTTTAACACCTTTCCTGCTTAGAGCATTTATAAATGGAGGTGGCAAGCCAAGGCGTACCCCTCTGCCGGTCATATGGCGCTAACTGACGGCGCCGATAGCTAGTTTTAGTATTTTAGTATCAATAATATCACGCAAGAACTGACAAAATTTAATTTCGCAATTGCGCATCTGGACACCAACTGCACTATGGAAGTAGAAGACATCATTATACAGCCACCGAAGGTACAGCCATATACAAAAATACGAGACGCGATAATTTCTAGGTTTTCCGACTCTCGCGAACAAAAGGTCAGACGCGTACTGGAAAAAGAGCAGATTGGTGACAGGAAGCCGTCATCTTTCCTGCGGCACCTTAAATCTTTAGCGGGGCCTACATTTCCTGATGAGCTTATGAAAACTATTTGGATGGGCCGGCTACCACGTTTTCTCCAAACAGTTCTGGCAGCCCAGCGGTTAGAGGAATTAGGTGAGCTCAGCGAGTTAGCAGACAGTTTGATGGAAATTAATGCTCCATCCACATTGGAGGTTTATTCCAGTCATGCGAACTCAACACCACCGCGAGCGGATAGTGACAGCACAGTACAACAGCTGGTTAAAAAAGTGGATGAGCTTACACGCATTGTTGCATCGCTCGCTACTACTAGTGACCATGGTCGTGCGCGTAGCAACAGCTCCAACCGTAGTCATAGCCGTAGACGTTCGCGTCCACGCAACCCGGAACTGTGTTTTGACCACGACCGATTTGCAGCCAAAGCACGCAAGTGCGTACCGCCGTGCAATTGGTCCGGTGCTTCACCTAACATCCAGGGAAACCAGAGCAGCGGTCGGTAGAGGCGACAGCCGATTGCTCTACATCAAGTCGCCGTCTTTTCGTAACCGACCGGTATTCAAACCAAAAATTTTTGGTCGATACTGGTTCGGACTTATGCTGCATACCGCGTCGGTATGTTAATAACCGCACATACGAACCACAGCCATATGATTTAGTTGCTGCAAATGGTACTAAGATTAGCACTTATGGTTTGGTGCAGCTAAATCTATGTTTAGGGCTTAGGCGCGAGTTTAAGTGGAGTTTCGTAGTGGCAGACGTAGAGAGCGGCATTATAGGCTCGGATTTTTTGTCACACTACCACTTGCTACCTGACTGCACCCAAGGCAGACTGCGTGATGGCAAGACTGGACTTTCTTCTGCCGCAGATCTTCGTGCAGCAGACCAACCAAGTGTCAAGGTAGTGTCCTTGCCTGCCTCGCCATACACCGCGATTCTGGCTAGGTACCCAAGTATCACGCGACCACCTGGAGCACCTCGGGAACCTAAACATACCACCGTGCACTACATTAATACCACGGATGGTCCCCCCGTTCCAGCTCGACCGCGCCGCCTTGCACCCTTGAAGCTCCGCATCGCAAAGAAAGAGTTCGAGGATATGGTTCACGCTGGTACTGCTCAACCTTCGAGCAGCTCATGGTCCTCTCCATTACACCTCGCACCCAAAAAGGATTCGACGTGGCGTCCTTGCGGAGATTACCGTGCGTTGAACGCCCGCACTATTCCAGATTGTTACCCCGTTCGGCATATAGGTGATTTTGCGCACAATTTAGCTGGCTCTACTGTGTTTAGCACAATAGACCTAGTTAAAGCCTATCAGCAAATCCCAGTCCATCCAGGTGACATCTGCAAAACGGCAATCATTACACCGTTTGGGTTGTACGAATTTCCGTACATGACCTTTGGGTTGCGTAACGCGGGACAGACATTTCAGCGATTTATCGATGAAGTGGTGCGAGGCCTAGACTTCTGCTTTGCATACGTAGATGACATCCTAGTGTACTCCAGCAGTCCAGCACAACATGCAGAACACCTGGAAATTTTATTCCAGAGGCTGCACGACTATGGAGTTGTCATTAATGTCACTAAGAGCATTTTTGGAGCAGAAGAAGTCTTGTTCCTTGGCTATCGCATCAATGCAGCAGGCACACGTCCACCAGAGGACAGAATTCAAGCTCTGGTGGAATATCCGCAACCCAAGACTGTACAAGGCATGCGCAGGTTCATTGGCATGGCAAATTATTATCGTCGTTTTTTGCCTGATGCAGCTAAGTATCAGGCGCCGTTAATCGACGCCGTTACTGCAATACAAGGCAAAGGCAATAAGCCGTTCATATGGACGCCTGAGCTCGAGGAGTGTTTTGAAGCCTGCAAGAGGAGCTTAATGTCCGCTACTATCTTAGCTCATCCGGACGTCAATGCTTCGCTTGGCCTATTCACAGACGCCTCGAGCACTCATGTGGGTTCATGCCTTCAGCAACGCATCGACGACAAAAACGACTGGCAACCACTGGCCTACTTTAGCAAGAAGCTTAACGCTAAGCAGGCACAGTGGCCCGCGTACTACCGCGAACTCTTGGCTGTGTATGAGAGCGTGCAGCATTTTAGGCACATTTTAGAAGCCCAGCATGCGACCATATACACAGACCACAAGCCGCTTACTTATGCTTTTGTACAGCGACGGGAGAAGTTGCCACCCGTACAGCTGAATCAGCTGTCATTTATCAGCCAATTCACCACGGACATAGTCCACATCAAAGGCATTGATAATGTCGTAGCTGATGCCATGTCTCGCATCGAGTCAATTTCGCTGGAAGAAGATTACGCTGCACTCGCTGAATCTCAAGATACTGATGAAGAACTAGCCAAAGTGCGCGACAATTCTTCACTCAAACTGGAACCTATCGTCATTCCAGGCACTAATGTTTCCGTTTTATGTGACACATCCACTGGTCGACCACGTCCCTATCTGACGTTACCTTTTCGACGGGCCGCATTTGACCGCTGTCACAACCTCAGCCACCCTGGCGTGCGGGCAACCGTTCGCTTGGTGACTGAGCGCTACGTTTGGCCGAACATTAACTCGGACTGTAGCCAGTGGGCGCGCTCTTGTCTTGACTGTCAGCGCAGTAAGGTTACCCGACACATTACGTCGCCTCTCGGGCATTTTGGTACACCTTCTGGCAGATTCAAGCACATCCACATTGATATCATAGGACCGCTACCGCATTCCGGTGGATATAATTATTGTCTCACCGCTATCGACAGGTACACGCGGTGGCCTGAGGTATGGCCTATGACGTCAATAACTGCAGAGGAAGTGGCAGAGACGTTAGTATCCGGTTGGATATCTCGTTTTGGGGTACCCAGCGTTATAACAACTGACCAAGGACGCCAATTTGAGTCCGCGTTGTTTAAACGTCTCCTAAATGTATGCGCCACAAAACGAGTTCGCACCACCAGCTACCACCCTTGCGCAAACGGCATGGTGGAGCGCATGCACCGCCAGCTTAAGGCATCGCTAATGTGCCATGCCAACACATGGACAAGAGCGTTGCCACTTGTTCTCCTCGGCATGAGGACGGCCCTCAAGGAGGATTTAAAATTATCTTCTGCTGAGCTGGTCTATGGGGAGACACTCCGTTTGCCTGGTGAACTCATAGTGCCTCCAGAAGTACCTGCAAGTCCTAGTGACATCGCAGATTTTGTCACGGATTTAAGACGTGGTATGGAAGCTCTACGTCCCATACCCGCTTCTCGGCACGCTGAACCATCGCATTTTATATACAAAGATTTAGCTACAGCGACGCACGTATTTCTTCGCGACGACACGGTTCGCCGCCCATTACAGCCTCCATATTCCGGACCGCATCGGATCCTTAAGAGGTCGGATAAGACATTAACCTTGGTTGTAAATGGGAAGGAATCTACCGTTAGTGTAGATCGGGTGAAGCCTGCGCATCTGGATCCTGGTCTAACATTAAGTAGTGGTGCATCATCTACTCCGCCCGTGCCAGCTCCAGCTGTAGTCGCAGCTCCTGCCTCAACACCTGCTCCGGTTACCACCAGGGCTGGTAGGAGGGTTAGATTTAGAGAAGTGCTTGACTTGTAATTATAGTTTATTTTTATTTTTTTCTAAATCAGTTTTTCCTTCTCCGTGGGGGGGTGATGTGGCGTCGCAAGAAGTTTTTATTTCTTTTCTTCATGCTCTCTGCGAGAGCATTCGAAATTAGAACATAGAAAAAATAACAAATGAAAGTTGTTTACTTTTTGACAGGTCAAATCACGACGAAAATTTCGGTTCGGCAAGGATATATTTCATAAGCTCTTGGACAATAAATAAGTGATATATAGTATCGTGCAGTCTTTAATTACCAAGAAATAAAAACTTCTTGCGACGCCACACTAGTACTTAATAGCCCTGCCTTCTGAAGTGAGGGCTGTGGGTTCGATTCCTACCCAGGACAAATATTTGTGTGATGAACATCAATGTTTGTTCTGTGTCTGGGTGTTATATTGTATTCTATGTATGTATTTACAAAACAAAAAGTATCTAAGTATTGTATCCATCATCTGGCTGATCTGGCTCTCATAGTACTTACAAGGCTAAAGTAAGTATGCTTAGTTTGGGGTAGATAGCGCTGTGTGAAATGTCCACAGATATTTATTATTTATTTATTTATGATGATGATGATGAATTAAAAAATATTACTCAAAAGACAAACATTTGTGAAAACAAAAATAAAATATCTCAAAAAACGACAAAGTTACCAGCATTTTAAAAACCGTAATAGAAAGAGAGAGCTCAAACGGCCAGTATGACATCACATGCCAATATCTTTGGCATGTGACGTCACAGGTGAATTTTTCATAGTAACTGTGGAGGCGCTGTGTTTCGCGAGAAAGGGACAGGAGATGCCTCCGCTTATTGCTCCGTGATTTATTTACCGATTTTACTTATTCTTTCAATTATTGCATTCATTTTTAATCTTCTTTATGAAAGTATTATTTACTTGTTCATTTTTAATAGTAGTCATCATGCCTATTGGTCTTACACATTATCATAATGTGCGTGAAGACACTGCGTAAACACGCTAGATTATACAACGGTGTGCGTGTTTTCAGAGGTGTGCGGCGTACGCGGTTTGCGCGTGTGCTATGCGTGTTTGCCTCGTCCTCCGTAAAAATGGGAAGTTAATAATGCTTGCGGATTATAACGTTAATATCTCCATCGGTTGAATGCTCTAAGTTTTTCAGTTAGATGCTCTGTTAATTGCCTCTCGAGCTGTTGACCTTCGTTCCATTGAAGAACAGGTACGTGCCCTGCCCTTCGCTGGTAATCAGCCGTTCCACCCGGTAGGCTTTCACAAAACATTGCAAATGTCACCCCCACCCCCAGGGTCAATGTCGCGAAGGGTTGGAACGGCCTCTAATCACGGGAATCTATTGGAATGGAGTAAAACCTTTGATGAGAGAAGTAAAAGGATGTGGCATAAAGCTATCTACACAGAATATGTTATAGTTATAATATTCAATACCATTTTTAACGTGCTAAAAAGAGACAAGTATACCGTTTCAACTTTCATTTTTGATGACAATTTGTCTCTGACGTCCCTTGAGACCGCCCTGCGGCAAAAATCCGCCATGTTCTGGTAGTATTTTGAGCTAGTACGTCAGTCGTCTACTAGCGTCAACTGTCAAACGCAGTAAATAGTGGGGCGGAGTCGGCACCATATTGTGGTGAAAAAGTGCCGCACGTCACGTGACCACGTTTCACATCCTCTTACTTCCCTCATCAAAGAGTAAAACTATCATCTGTTTTATTGTCATGACACTCATGAACCAAACGCCTTAAGGCTGCTTGTGATATTTTTGAATTAACTAAAGAAAAATCTGGCCAAACTATAGGTTCATGAATAATTGAAAAAATAAGTAAAATCGGTAAATAAATCACGGAGTAATAAGCTTTTAAAATTTCTACAGGAGGCATCTCCTGTCCCTTTCTCGCGAAACAGAGCGCCCCCACAGTTACTATGAAAACTCCACTCGTGCACACAGCTTAGTGATGAGGTACTACAACCACCTTCCTCTGACGTCACTGGCCGTTTGAGCTATCTCTTTCTATTCCGGTTTTTAAAATGCTTGTAACTTGGTCATTTTTTGAGATATTCAATTTTTGTTGTAATAAATATTTATCTTTTGAAGAATATTAGTAAATTCAAAAAAAAGATGTTAGTCATCATGCCTATTATCAACAGTAATATCACAATGCGCGAACGAGCTAGAGAATACGCGAATGTTGTGAACCATTCATTTCTTATTCAACTCGATGTGCAAAGTTCAATATCTCTCTAATTCTATCTCTACTATATAATTATGTATGTAAGTTTGTTTGTTTGTTTGTTTCTTTGTTTGTTTGTTTGTTTGTTTGTTTGTTTGTTTGGTTGTTTGTTTGTATGTTTGTATGTATGTATGTTTGTTTGTTTGTTTGTTTGTTTGTTTGTTTGTTTGTTTGTTTGTTTGTTTGTTTGTTTGTTTGTTTGTTTGTTTGTTTATATTCTATTCTATCTCTGTTTATTAGTTAGCTTTGTTTATAACTATGCCGTGGCCTGTTTGCGAATAGGACCGCCCTATCTATTCCCGCGGCTGTCGTAAGCTAAGGGAATACCCAGGGAATAGACAGCAGCATTATAGTCGGTACATCAAAATCTTTTGCAAACGTGGTGATTATGACAAAACCCCCAAATAAACGTCCAAAGTGTCGTTTTATCGAGGAGGCTTATGTTCAGCTGTGGACGTCTTCCCACCGATGATATGGGTGTACTTATAACTAGCTAACTCCGCAGTTAGGTATTTGTCTCGTTCAAATACGTATGGACATGTACTGTTAGAGTGAGACGCCATACTCTTGTCAAGTTGTCACGGTCTCTCACGAGAAAAAGTGTCGAGAATATTTTGTTTAGGTCTGTGACGCTGAGTAGGTACATTTGAGCATTATTAAGTACCAAATTGATAATGATTCGTACAAATAAACCACTTTTATTTCCAAAAAGTTTGTTTAGCAAACTTCAACCAGCGATTCCCCGTAAAATTTAACGGATATCTAAGCAAAGACCATTAGCCTGCTAGCTAATGGTGCTTCCGGAGGCGCCAGCGTGACCTCACCTCGCCCCTGCCGGCGCGGGGAATCATGTAATTATCTATTTTGGAGGCTTGAGTGAAGCTTCTCATCGCTTTTTTGCAAAATAACACGAACCCAAAAATTTGTAACCGTCATGATTTGAACACGGGCCTTATTCCAAGTCACTGGATTACACGCTCTTTCAACTAAGCTATGGTCACAATGGCTGCGAAAATGATGATGATGATGATGATGACGAAGATCTTAAAATAAACAGGTAACAGGGTGACCAGAATATTAAATTTCGCTCTTATTTTGCACAAAAGAGAAGCATTATTGCCATAATATGTGCAATGTTGCCAGCATTCTGGCTATTTTTCCCTTAAATGTTATATTATTTTACTTTTAGCTATTTTAAGTTTTTAGGCCTAATTGAGTTTTAGGTCTAGTGCCATTCATGGGCACGGAAATAAACACATAAGTAATCCATGAGCATTTGGCTATCAGATTTTAAGGCTAGCGCCGTTCAAAATAGTAGCCTGCGCTGCCCAAATGAAGACAATGATGATAAGTAGGTATAATGTTCATAATGTTATCATCTCTACATACTTAACATTGTTATGACACGATAACGAAAATCACAAATGAGTACCTTACATGAATGACTTACCATTTCCATTCCTGGTTCTCTTTAATAGTAAGTGTGAAGACTCCCTCGAAGATCAGAAGCAGAATGGGCGCCGCCAGGTACCAGTACTCGACTCCCTTGAACATGGTAACATGCCAGATCGCCATGACACCGTGGAACGCGAATACCAGACGGGTGATCACTGCCTTTATTATAGCCAGCACTTTCCCAACGTTCGCCATGTTGTTACACCTTGTCTCATGAATGTTTTGTCACTGGAATTTTTGCACTGTGGCAGTAGTTGATGTCTTTGTCACAAACAATGCGTTGCTTACAGAATTTAGTCCCAGTTGGTGTAAACTGTGGTACCTAGGTACATTCGATTTTTGTAGTTATTTAAAGGGCTTGAGTAAGTGTTTGCTCTCCAAAAGTTGGTTAACAGGTGACACCTAAAATGAATCGCACGCGCTTATTTTTGTATGAGCGTAAAACTATTCATATTTTTTTATCTAGGTGTCACTGGCAACACATTTGGTTGAACCATTCTGCGAGCGATGTGGCCTGCCTATTGTCATTTGAACTTGCTAGTTCGAAGAGCTATATCGGTCACTTTAGTTCTCCTGCGGACCTCATTTCGGATCTTCTTGCAGGAAAACACCGAGCATTGCTCTCTCCATAGCTCGTTGCGCGACTTTGAGCTTACTAATGAGGCCAACAGTAAGAGGCCAACGTTTCAGTTCCATGTCATCACTAGCAACACACACTGGTTGAACACCTCTGCTTTCAGGCTTACGGTATTTAAGACAAAAAGATCACTATATTAATCTTAAAAATTAATACAAGAACTATCTTTTACTTTGTACAACTTAGCAATGGCCTTGCATATAGCCGTCACACAGGTAAATATAGTATACCATTGGTTCTAAATCACGGTTCTGACTTCACCGTACTAATGAATTGGCCCATCCCCTTTATTGCTTGAGGTTACTTTTCAATTGGTTTGATGACGTCACTCGAATGGTGAACTTTTCAGCGATAGCTGGTAAAGGTTCGGACACTAACTAGTAACTTTCTAGACACGATTACTACATTTTTTTTTAAGCTCGGCCTATATTTCGTTTTTACCTGATGGGAGCCTATGATAATACTATTATAAGATATAATACAACTGGCCCAATTCTGTACATTGAAGATATTTAGAAAACTTTATTGGATGCCCTATTAGGCATCGATGCTGACGCCAAACTTTAAATATTTTTGTTTCATTTTTATTTGTCTTTCTATGTTGGGTGAGCATCACGCCGAAACGACTGAATAGATTCAAATGAAACTGTATAATTTGAGTACCTACATATTTACGACTTACGAGGTATGATTTTTTGAAGTGTAAACCACGCTTAGGTATATCTATAAAGATATTATACTCCTCAAAATTTTAGCAACCAGCGGGATTTGAACCCGCGCCCGCCAACTCACAGGATTGGACGCTCTACAAATCTTAAGGACTATGTGTTTTTACCTATATATTAGACAGGTAACTACTCATTAGTAGTAATTACGATACTATTGAATGACGAGACACCACATACACCACATAGTCCTTAAGATTTTCGCAGCTAGCGGTCGAGTGACCATAGCTTAGTTGGTAGAGCGTCCAATCCGATGAGTTGAAGGGCGCGGGTTCAAATCCCGCTGGTTGCTAAAATTTTGAGGACTATAATATCTTTACTTACGAGGTAAGCAATAGGCACACTTTTTTAACAATTCAGCACGGTTCGGTCGGAAGAAAATAAGAATAAATAATATTTATTGCCAAAGAAAAACTACATAAAAACCATAGACATATATATTAAGGACAGGCCTAATTACAGGTTGAAACGTCGCTTCAAAGTGGGAGCCAAATTCACAGATTGGCATCCACTAGCGCTCAGTCTGTGATGGAAGTTAGAAAGCATCGGTCGAATGTCACAAACAAAATATGCCAAGTTGTTTTGTGAAGGGTTGCACAATCTATACTCAAAAGTGCAGTAAAAAGAAAGACCAAGTTTCTTACCTCAAGTAATTCAATATTTTCAATATTACACTCCGTTTTGTAACAAAATAATTGAATTTATATTTGGAATAATCATTGTAAACATAAACATTGACGGACATAATGGCAGCGATAAGCACCTAATTTTCTCAACTTGTCGTAGTTCAAATCTAATACGCGAAATCTAATAGATGGCGCTGACTTTTCCCACGCCATTTTGACAAAATAAAATGTTCCTTCGGGCATATCCTGATAAAATCTATGATAAAAACATAATACACAGCAACTAAGAGGGGGTGCAAGTTAAAAACTTTAGGTACTTAAGTAATTGATCAACGCGTGGCCCGATTTCATTGTTTATTGTTACGAAGGGGGTACTTTAGGTGTAGTCCCGCAAAAATGTCAAGGTGGTCAGTTTTTGGTTCAGAAATTACATGGTAGGCATCCTACCTTCAGAATTAGGTCCAAAGCAACTGTTATCCTGTCCTATAGAAAAAAGAGAAGGAAGATGGGAAAAGATAAGGGAAAAGGATGCATGGATGAGAGTGAAAGGAGTATGGAGGCAGGTGCGCCAGTACCTGACTCCATTCATTCATCCCTTATCTTTTTCCCTCTTCCCACTCTCTTCCTTTAGACTGAGTTATGGCATGAAACTAAGGGTGCGTTCCAGATAGGTGTTATTTTTGTTATTTTCAATCACAAAAGTCGTTCCACTAGCAATAAAAGTGATCACTGTGGGAGTCTTTGACAGTTTGAATGTGATCGTTTTGGCGATATTGCCATTCTTAGCAGCTACTGGAACACGCCCTACTAGACCCGTGCGAGGCCGAGGTGAGCCAGGGGGTCTAGCAAAGATACCAACCACTAACGCTAACGCCTCACGCTAACTCCAAAATGTACTGAAATGACATTTCGGAAATCACTAACTTTTCCGCAGCGAATGTCATTTCGATACATTTTGGAGTTAGCGTGAGACGTTAGCGTTAGTGGTTGGCATCTTTGCTAGACCCCCAGCTAGTTAGCACCTACATAATCCCTACATATAATAAATGTGTAATTCTGATGCGCTATGGAACACACACATAATGATGTCAAAACTAATTTATCCCATAGGTTCTATTGTTCAAAAAATACCGTAACCGCGATGCAGGACTACAAGGCTTTTTACCCTTCTCCATACATTTTCTAATTAATCGTATCTAACGCCATCTAGGGACAATAATTTGTAGCTGTTTGTTTGTTTGTTTGTTTGTTATTGAACAAATCCCTAGATACTAAACTGATTTTCATGCGGGTTGCACTAATATGCTTAGAAATAACCAGCGCACAACATAGGATATATTAAAATACAAATATCATTAAAAAAATTTGGTCAAAATTATTAAATATCATTACGAAACCGGACGGAATTTTATACAACATGGCCGCTTCATGGTGAATTATTTTGGCTACTGACGGTTAGTTTGTGTCACAGTAATTTTTTTTATGTTGTATTATGGCTCCACACATGGTGTATTTAGCCAGTGTTAAGTATAGTAATTTTTCGTCGTGTTGTTATTGAATATTTCACATGTTTCACGTAAAGTCCATCTGGAGGCACAAATTAAAGAAAAAAAACGTGTGTAAGGCCATGAACAAAGAGTAATAGAAGTTAATTTCGGTAGTAATATGCATTAAACAGTAGAATGAAATTTTACAATTTATTAGATTTGATTAACCATTATTAGTTTTTCTATTTAAGCCCTTGCAGGTTGTTTGGGGTTTTTGGAGTAAAATAGATATACCATCAAATAATATGTAAGTAGTATGAATCGATTGCATTCAAGATACAAACATGTTAATTATACTTAGTGCCCGCAGATTAGAGAAATAACCGGCCAAGTGCGAGTTGGGCTTGCGCACGAAGGGTTCCGTATCATTATCTATAAAAACTAGCAAAAAAACGTTTGATGTATGAGAGAGAAAAAATACTAAAATACAGAATAAAATAAGTATTTAAGGGGTTAAATACTTATTTTATTCTGTATTTTTTGTAATAGCGGCAACAAAAATATATCATCTGTGAAGATTTCAGCTGTCTAACTATCACGGTTCATGAGATACAGCCTGATGGTGACAGACGGACAGACGGACAGCGAAGCCTTAGTAATAGGGTTCCGTACCCAAAACGGACTGACGACGTCTGTCAGGCTGTCTGTCTGTCTGTCACCAGGCTGTATCTCATGAACCGTGATAGTTAGAACTTTACCCTTGGGAGTATAATCTTGACCCTTGCTACGCCTATTTTTGTCATTACATGACGTTTATGTTTGGCCCACAGGTCTGAGGGCCAATGCATACTATTACCACCATAGGCTAATGCAGTGGGCCAATGATACTCTTACGTTACGTATAAATTATATACTCTTTGAATGATACAGAAGTATAATAATACTCTTTGGAATGATACGAAGTAGATTTTTTCTCTAATCTGTGTACGAAACATGTTATGTAAAATGCCCTGGGGGTCTAGCAAAGATCACAATCACTAACGCTAACGCCTCACGCTAACTCCAAAAATGTATCGAAATGACATTCGCTACGGAAAAAATAGCGATTTCCGAAACGTCATTTCAGTACATTTTGGAGTTAGTATTTGGCGTTAACGTTAGCGGTTGGTATCTTTGCTAGACTTTGCCCTATTGTAAAAATGTTTTGAAAGCCTAGATTTTAATTTAATATAGGTTTTAATTAATCATGAGTTCGATGATACTTATCGAAATATCATCGAAAATTCTATATTTAAGTAGCCATGAGTGGAGATTTCATCATAATTGGTCCAGGAATATCAAGGATAATAATTAGCGTAATAGCCATATATAATGTAGTCCACGCGTGGCAACGCCGCGGGTAGTAGCTAGTAATTATATAAAATGGCCCAGGCTCCATACAATTCTGGAACGTCTCTTTTAATTCTTAATTTTTAGTTTCATAGAAAAATGGGTAAAATACACTTACAACCGAAAGCCATAGAAATAGGATCTCGGTAATTTTGGATATGTTAACCATTTATTTACTTAAGTTTTTAATTTTTTTAACGATTGTTTATTAATTTTTTTTATTTCAAGGCACTAAAAATGCACTGTACGACAAATTCATTTTAGACACTGACTTTCACTGTTTAAAAAAATTCGGGTTCTCTCAAAATGTGTTTGGAACAACCGTTCGCGGCACTGCACTGGTAAAATGAAACTACGGGGTAAAGGGTTGGGAAACGGTGGTCCTTCTCCATTGGACGGCGTACATTGCTGGTTGCGGAATACAATAGTGCAACGTCTAGCAGTTCCCGGTTAACCAGGGAAATTTTTCATATAGGTATGCCAGGGTAATTTTTTGGCTTTGCTGATAAATTTTAATGTACCTAATTACTAAACCTAGTCGGTTTAATAACAAAAAGCATGATAATTGAAAATAACCAGTCAAGTGCAAGTCAGATCAGACTCGCGCACGAAGAGTTCTTCTATGAAAATGGGCAAAAAAACACGATTGTTGTAAAGAAACTACCTTAAATGTTTATTTTATACTGTTTTTTAGTATTTTTTGTTATAGCGGCAACAGATATACATCATCTGTGAAAATTTCAACCATCTTACTTACACTACCATGGTTCATGAGAGGTGGTGGTAACAGACGGATGGACAGCGAATCCTTAGTAATAGGGACAATAAGGGTAATAGCGGGGTACGGAACCCTAAAACTACATAGGACGCGCGGACGTGAAGTGGTGGCCTCTACCTGTCCATCTAACCAGCAATGGACACAGTCCAAGGGAATATTATCGCAGCTCCCGATGCGCGCGCATCAAGCCGGGAGAATCGGGCCAATCGTAGCTCCTAATGGCTCGGGTTCAGTACATAATTATAATTAGGTAGGTAGGTATGCCCTCGCAAACTTAGGGGTGTAAAAATTACCCTATTAACACTGGAATTCATAGTCAAGGTGGGGGCTCCTCTAGGGGATGATTCAGGCGCTGTGTGGCGAAGTCTAGTTTTATGCATTTTATAAACAAAAGTAGCCCCCAATCTGACAATTCTGACATTGTCAATGGCAGAATATTATGAAAGTGAAAGAAGAAGGATTCAACATTCAACCTCTATGTGAAAGTTGAATTATAGATTTTGGGGCTTTGTTCACCCCTTGATTATACTTGAATACCACTGTTAATCTTACGAATCGTTAGTTGTCATGGACCATAAACTACTAGGTACTACTTTCACTAGGTGGTACTTAGGACTTATCTGCAAAGTTCGTCTAGGTAGGTACCACCGCCTTGCCAGTTATTCTGCCGCCAAGCAGTGTTCAAGCACTACTGTGTTCCGGTTTGAAAGGCATTGTGCCAGTGAAAACCCAGTGAAATTACTGGGCAAATGAGACTTTATGACTAGTTGGGCGGCCGTGTCGCTTGACAATATAGACCATAATCCACCTCGGCCAAGCGCGGGTTGGTGGATGACGCAATACAAAAGCTTTCGAATTTTGTGATTCTTTAACATTACCGTGTTCACAACCAACATTGAGTTTGTTTGAGATGCTATACAAGGTGACCTTGAATTGGTATGTTATCCCGAAAGGGGTAAATCTACACCCCAAGGTAGACAATGTTTCTTCTACGACTTTACTAAATTAATAGATTTACTTTTTTTTATGAGAATGAATGACGTGATGAGCTAGTCATTTGCCTGGTGTTAAGCGACACGGTCGCCCATAACAGTTGCAGTGTCACTCGGAAATAAATTTAAAATAAAAGTTTCACGTGACACTGTACTGCGCACGTCATCCTGAGACATCACACAGTACAGTAATCAGATTACTAGACTGTGAGATCAGGTCATAAAGTCTTATTTGCCCAGTAATTTCACTAGCTACAATGCCCTTCAAACCGGAACACAGTAGTGCTTGCACACTACTGCTTGGCGGCAGAATAACTAACTGGCAAAGCGGTGGTACCTACCTAGACGAACTTTGCAGAAAAGTCCTACCATTTAGTGAATTCAAGGTCACCTTGTATAATAGGCACCCTATTATACTATTATCTATTCTGTGGTACTAGGTAGCCTAATTATCTGTGTACCTTCTCATTTCACGGTTCGTTAGAGCTACATAACTGCAATCATATGGATAATAATAACCTTCATCATGTTTCTGCATTGAGCGAAAACAGCTCGATGGAGCGATTTTATTTTTTATTTTTCCGTGAGTATACCCAAATAATTGTAAAGGATTTCAACCCACATCCATCGTCCTTAAATACATGGTCACCCCATATTCTTAGTCGTTGCCATGAGACCTCGACTCAACCTCGAATTAACCTCATTTTCGGGTTTTGGTATTTATCATAAAATAATCAATTTGACATATCCTCGTTAATTCTTCTCAACCGAGGGAAGCTAACCCCCATATTCTCAGACGTTACCCCGAGATTACTCCACTCGACTCAACCTCGAATTAAGCTCATTTTTGTATTTTGATATTTTTAGTTGACAATAAATAATCAACATGACATTTCTGCGTTAATTTTTCTCAAACGAGAGAAGCGAAGCAACTGTCAACTCAAGGTACGTGGCGATGTATTTTGAGTTTGCCTCAAAGTTAAGTAGAAGTCAAGGGAAGGATTTTTGGAGAAATGTTTTGGAATACGGGGGAAGCAACTGACAACTCAAGGTACCTACGTCGCGATGTACCTTGAGCTTCCTTCAAAGTTGAGTGGAAACCAAGTGGATTTTTGGTGAAATGTTTTGGAATACGGGGACTACTGTGACAAGTGGTCTCATGTCAAAATTCCTCCACCTTTTACAACAACTTACGTGGTTGGTAGCGCCATCTATTGAGTAATTCTTAAGAATCATCCCAACCAGCATGATCTAGTTACATCAGAGTACCTACCATTGTATCATCGGCTTGAAGACAGCCTCTGTGGTGTGGTGGTTGATTAGGTCGGCTCATAACCCAGAGCCGGGTTCGATTCCCTTGACAGGACAAGTATTTGTGCCCAGGAAAAAAAGCGCAAATATTTGTTCTGTATCTGGGTGTTGTGTAGATCATGGTCCTTGTAGTTCCTGGCTTCCTAGATACAGGGGATCCTAGTTAGAGTCCAGAATTTATGTAGGCTACTATGTGATCGTTGGGCGTTAAGCCGCAGTTCATGGCCACGCATGGAGAGGCAATCATCATCAGACTGCAGACGTCCACTGCTGGACATAGGCCTCACTGAGTGCCACTTTGAGCGGCTGCTCGCCTGTATCCATCCCCGGTCCCCGCGGTTTTCAGATGGTCTTGTTTTTCGCGTTCCACGCTGACTTCACAGCCACCATTTAGTTAGTCGCACTCTACCTATCACCACATAGCCGTAGTTGAAGTGTAGATACTGGGTAGATGTATCGATTGCTGACGGAAGCAGATTTTTGACCAAAGTGATCCTTGAACATGCTGGTAACCATGATGCTCCTTCGCCGTTATAAGAGCGAGTAGAAACGCACATAACTTGTAGTATTTTAGGACCAACCGAGATTTAAACCAGGTTTCATCAGTTTGAAAGACGCCGACCACTGAGCCACGCTCGCCCTCCTGAATTAGATAAGCCATGTTTTTTTTTCAGTGTTTGTAATAAAACTGAATATTGTCAACTCCAAACATAATAAAGATGGTGTCATCACCAAAAGCAACATCGAAGCGTTCTTTGAAGTTCCCGCCTTAAATATAACAGAAAATATTAGAATACCCGTTACGAAACACTCTAACACTAAGGTGAAATCTTGGAAGAACAAAGATGATGATGAAGATGACAAGGCGGTTCCGGTGATGAGATATGATGACGATGAAGAAGCACCAGTTATGAGACATAATAATGATGGTGATGATGATGATGATGATGATGATGTGGGTGTACCAGTGATGAGACTTATCGATGTCGATGATGACGGGATCCCAGTGATGAGACATAATGAAGGTGAAGATGTGTTGGAGTATGATTTAGATGGGGAGAATTTAAGAATAGATTGGCAGTAAATAAAACTTATTTTACCTTGAATTTTTTTTATTTATAATACTAGCCGATCGCGACCCGCTCCGGCTTCACATGGGTTATTTAGTTATAAGTCCTAACCCTGTTTATGGGTAAGGGAGAAGCAAAAGGGGAAAAGGATGAATGGATGAACGGCGATTTATTATACAGGATGTAATTGAATTCATTAGCATCCTTTGAAACTAGGTACCTACCTACTCCTGATACCGGTCACGTGTGGACCAAATTTTTTGAATTCTAACACCTTGGTTTGGTAGTAATAATAACTTACTTAATCAAATTCTGCAATACAAAATTTAGTTAAAATAATGAAGTACTGTTTTCAATTAGTACATACAGGTATAAAAACGTTTAAATGTATCAAAATCATCCGTGCCAACTGCGTTAGGCGCCGCGGCAATCTTCGTAATTTTCACTAAAATGATTGGCATTTACACTCTTTCCTCTTTAATAATTCAACTTAAATGATGTACTATCATGGGCTCAATTTATGCTAATTACATCCTGTATATTTATTTTTCCGTTTCCCTACTATCTTCCCTTCGACAGGATGAGTATAATTAGATGGGTAAATTATTTTAAAAAATATATACAAACAAAAATATAATTACATACTAATTGCTTCGTTCAACCTGCACTTGGCTTGGCTTGGTTTTAGAAAATAAAAAGTATTCTAAATATTATTTTGGGAAATTAGCTATTACCATACCAAATTTCAGCAAAATCCGTTCAGTAGTTCCAGCGTGATGCGTATTCAAAGGGACACCCAGACAGACAGACAAATATTCAAATTTTTTTTTATATTTTTATATCGACTTAGAAGTGCAATGCAAAAATACAAATGTACAGATTTAGCCCAGTTACTTTTTTTTAAATTATATTTGGGAAAACAAACAGCACACATCACATTACGTAGCTTATGAATAATAATACAATTAAATACGTAGTAATCCAGGTGATACCAGCACCGTTTACCACAGAGTTGAAACAGTTTACAGTTTTATTATATGTATGTATGATGATGATGAATATTTTATTTTATTTGGCTGTCAGAAAATCGCTCAAAAATAACGTTGGCAACACTGGTCTGGGGCCTACGGGATTTCCCTAAAATTGTAGACTATATAACTACCTAGTCCGTGACTAACAGTGTTGACAACTCTAAATTTAGCTTTTCTTTCACGTCGGCAGCTCTAAAAAAATGTATATAGCTCCTTTTTTTGAAGGATTTTGGTTCCTTTATGTTTCATTACGTACATATTTTTTCTAGGCAAGTATGCACCACCGGTAGGCCACGGCATCACCTTCAGGTGACAAAGTGGTCAAATGCTGCCTATGCCTATTATTATTATTATAAATAAAATACTCACTATAGTTTTTGCTCACACGATACAAAAGGAAGTGCTGTGGCCAAAAAAGTGGCTCTGTCTTTGATACTATCTTAATTTTGACATTAACATCTCATGTTAAGGTAGGTATTCTTTATTCTTGATTATACCGAAAACTTTGGCTTTTTTAGCTCCTTTTTTACGACACTTTAGCTCTCTTTGGCAGTTTGCCAAAGAGAGCTAAAGTCTTAACTTTGGCTCTTTTTTACTAGGTGGTAGGACTTTTCTGCAAAGTTCGTCTAGGTAGGTACCACCGCTTTGCCAGTTATTCTGCCGCCAAGCAGTAGTATGCAAGCACTACTGTGTTCCGGTTTGAAGGGCATTATAGCTAGTGAAATTACTGGGCAAATGAGACTTTATGACCTGATTACACAGTGTAGTAATCTGATTACTAGACAGTGTGATGTCTCAGGATGACGTGCGCAGTGCAGTGTCACGCAATACTTTATTATTTTAAGTTCCGAGTGACACTGCAACTGTTATGGGCGGCCGTGGTGAACGACCAGATCGTCACGTCATACATTCTCATAAAATAAAATAAAAACCAGTATTGGCAACACTGGTGACTAAATGCAAAGTAAAAGAAAAGAAAAGCGATGGGAGTTTTGGCGGGAACGCGGTAAAGTTCACGTCGTTGCATTGTATTATTTCTCAAAAATTGTGCTTTTTCCAGTGTTAATGTTTAAAATTGGTGGCGTTTTACGCATTAAGTGCTGAATTACGAGCATGAGTGTAGGCAAGTGATATAATATGGTGAAACGTGGTTTTTCGTGTTGCTTCCAAAATTCCGTAGAAGCTTCTAGTAAAGTTGCCACCACTTTACTGGAGCATGACTTAGACTTGACTTAACGTGAAATATTCATAACACTGAAAAATTATAATGCTTGACACTGGCTAAATACACAATGTGTGGAGCCAATATAAGAAAAAAAAAAGAAAAGCGATCCGATAACGAACGATAAGATAAAATAACAATAAAACTGGTAGTTGCATGTTCATATTCATAAAAATATTTAATCTATGACTACATAGATTAAATATTTTTATGAATATAATATGCATAATATTATGCCCGCTATTACAGGCTTTAACTGTTATTTGCATATTATTCAAATAACAGTTGAAGCCTGCAATAGCATGGCAGAATAAATAATTATATTAATTTGAAAAATGTAATATAGACCTTTTAAATTTCGCGCTTAAAATTAGTTCATATGGGCAAAAACGGGTGGCGCCACCATAGCACTTGTATGCTTTTTTTTTCTTTTGAGTTGAGTTTCTTTCCGTCAGGATAAAAGTGTTCTGTGAGGAGTATAGAGATAGTGTTCTGTGCACAGTTCTGTGATAACAAATGAGAAATATTGAGAAAATTATAAATTGCCCAGCAGAACTAAAATAAAATCTTGCAATCAGAATAGAAGACTGCTAGATCAAAGAAACTTGTGTACTGACTAGTGAACCAAGAAACATCCACAGAATTCGCCCTAGAAACATCACAATGTTTTGGGGTAAGTAAACAAAAATTGCCATGAGATGCTGCTCGTAGTGTTTTTTTATGTTACAAATACAATGACAGTTTCTTTTTTCGCCATGAATTACATAACTCACCCGCTCAATAGGCATAATGACTACTATTAAAAATGAACAAGTAAATATTACTCTCATAAAAAAGATTAAAAATGAATGCAATTATTGAAAAAATAAAAAATCGGTAAATAAATCATGGAGTAAT
Organism: Ennomos erosarius; assembly: GCA_963580505.1. Classification (NCBI taxonomy): domain Eukaryota; kingdom Metazoa; phylum Arthropoda; class Insecta; order Lepidoptera; family Geometridae; genus Ennomos; species Ennomos erosarius. The sequence continues at coordinate 383,051 of OY757006.1, read as the reverse complement.
AAGCTTTTAAAGTTTCTACGTTTCTACAGGAGGCATATCCTGTCCCTTTCTCGCGAAACAGAGCGCCCTCACAGTTAGTTATGAAAAGCTACCACAGCTTAGTAATGAGTTACTATGAACGACCTTCCTCTGACGTCACTAGCCGTTTGAGGTATCTCTTTCTATTCCGGTTTTTAAAATGCTTGTAACTTGGTCATTTTTTGAGATATTTAATTTTTGTTTTCACAAATGTTTATCTTTTGAAGAATATTTTTAATTTAAGCAAAAAAAATATTAGTCAATAGTCATCAAGCCTATTGACGCAAATGTTTGTAAAATTCTTGATTTGTCATGACTTGGGTACACTAACTTCAAATTTTCTATCAACGCTGTTTGGATTGGGGTTGGGATGTTGAATAGACAACTATGGGATGTTGTATCTTGGGCTGTTCAGCGGCACTTCAAAAGCAAAATAGACGATCGGGACCAACCACCGACCAATCACATTTGCCCACCTTGTTCGGGTTAGTGTAAAATCCGGCCGTGTGGATGGTGGTTGGTGTCCTTATTCGATTGTCTATTTTGTTTATTGTGTGATGAGGTGGTGCACTTCAGCCCAGTTACCCAATGGTAACTTCTAAGTGGTTTGTGATGAAGTTTAAATCTATGTCTGTAACCCAGGACAGCGCGGCCCTCCTGGGCGGTGCAACATCTATAATCAGTAACCTATTGGATAAAAGAGACATCAAAATTCAAGAATTCTCAATATCATCAATTTATTTAAATATGTTAGGTAATAGATACATTTCTACTGTGTAGCAAAACTTTAAAATAGCTAACCGTTGTAATGTGCCTACTTAATCGTTTGAACCATTCAACAGGAATCGTTTTGGAACCAGGCAAGCCATATACCATGGTGGTGGACAAGCCGCTCCACATCTCACAGGCAGCCTTGGATAGTTGTTCTGATAATCACATTTCCAAGGTTACGCTGACAGTGAACTCCAAGAGATTCGTCATTTGTACTCTCATAGGACATAAAATAATGCAGACACCATTGAATTTGTATTTCAAGACTGGGGAATCCATTTCATTGTGTAACAATATTTGTATGTATATTTTTGTATGACAATAAATTCCCGTTGGCTCTGTTTGGGGCATCTAGAGAAAAAAGTTCCCTGTTGGCCCTATACAAGGTGATCTTGAATTGGTATGTTATCCCGGAATGGGGGGACTGGGACCATGATACCCTACAAGTTGTGAGAGCCTTACTTGAAACTGGGTGTTTCCAAACTTCCATGGTTAAAAATAAATCCACACGCAAAATTCCATGTGCGATCGCTACGAGAGTTACAAGACACTATAAATTCATTTGTAAACACAGGTCGTTAACTCATTTATGTGCACTCGGTCAAGGACGAAGTTCAACCACCCAGATGCGCTAGGGCTATTTTCGAACGTAAACTTTATATGGCATTTCTTCAATGAAAAACTATTCATTTAGTAAGTCGTAGAAGAAACATTGTCTACCTTTGGGTGTAGATTTACCCCCTTTCGGGATAACATATCAATTCAATGTCACCTTGTAGAGACGAAATTGTGGGGAACAACAGGAACATCACATATTTTCTGCTAACCTAACTTTACTATTATAAAATAACCGGTCCGGTCATCATTATCTATAAAAGTCAAAGCGAGTAATTTTTTTTATGTAAGAGTGAATGACGTGACGAGCTGCTCGTTCACCTGATGTTAAGCGACACGACCGCCCATAACAGTAACAGTGTCACTTGGAACTTTAAAATAATAAAGTTTCGCGTGACACTGCACTGCGCACGCCATCCTGCCATCACACAGATCACTAGACTGTAAGATCAGGTTAAAAAGTCTCATTTGCCCAGTAATTTCACTAGCTGCAATGCCCCGGAACACAGTAATGCTTGCACACTACTGCTTGGCGGCAGAATAACTGGCAGAGCAGTGGTACCTACCTAGACGAACTTTGCAGAAAAGTTTGTAAAGGAAAATTTTGTATCATGAGTGGGACTTGAACCCGCATCCATCCATCCCTCAAGCCGGGATATGATTTACTTAAGCTACCGTGACAAGTGGTCACATGTCCGAATTTTTCCTTCACAAAAAAAACATGTTGTATGGGAATCCCATATTGTTTATTCTGTTTGTTTAGTATTTGTTGTCATAGCGGCAATAGAAATATACATCATCTGTGAATAATTTTAACTGTCTAGCTATCACGGTTCTTCAGATTCAGCCTGGTGACAGACAGACAGATGGACAAATAGTGGAACCTTAGTGACAGGGTCCGTTTTACCCTTTGGGTATAGAAATCTAAAAACAGCACTTTTTAAAAACAGAAAAAAAAAATTATTAAAACTTATGATTTGTTTCTTAACAGGCCTACAATATGCACCTAGCGTCCATCTCACCGGATACACAGACGAGGAAGAAAAGTAGGTGTAAGATCTTTCTCTATGTAGGTACTATAGTACCATGATAGTACCTAAGTATATGCCTCTCTACCATTCAACCATTTTCCAGTAATGCCCTCATCAATCAATGAGTGATGATCTACTGGTGTCATTGACATCAACTAAATTATGCAAGTTCTATACAAAATAATTTCTTCTGTGCAAGATTCATATTATGACAGAAAGAGATATTGTTTCAATCTTTTGCTTCTGCACACTGATATCTAGTAGTAGTATGCTCACAGAGCAAAAATAAAAGTACACTGCGCCTTCGCAGCTATTTTTTGCTCTGTAGGAATGCTGGACAAAATCATACAATAATTGACAATAGCTTGCACCGATTTCGAGCGCCACTGTGAGCGTTCTGACAACTGTAATTTGAAAATCCATCGCGTTGATTGGTTGGTTTAATTAGTCCCGAGGACACTCACTAATACTATGTCACTTTCCGCAATCAGCGCCAAAATGAGCCTTCAGTCAATATTGGTAATAACCAAAATTGACTGAAGTCTGATTTTCGATAATATATATACAGGTGTAGTTTAATTCATTAGCATAAATGGAGCCCATGATAGTACATCATTTATAGATGATTATTAAAGAGTAAAGAGTGTAAATGAAATAATTTTTATTGAAAATTACGAAGATTGCCGCGGCGCCTAACGCAGTTGGCGCGGATGTTTTTGATATATTTAAACGTTTTTATACCTTGTATGTACTAATTAAAAACAGTAATTCATTATTTTAATTATAATAATAAATTTGGTATTGTAGCATTTGATTAAATAGTATTCCATTTTTTGGAGTTATTATTATTACCAAACCAATGTGTTAGAATTCAAAAATTTTGGTCCACACGTGCACGGTATCAGGAGTAGGTACCTAGTTTCAAAGGATGCTAATGAATATATACTAAGTTCCTTGAATAGAGGTCTGTGGTAAAGCTAAGGGATCTCCACCAGTTATACCCCAGATTCAACTTAAGCAACCTAAGGGAAGTACACTCACTCAGTTGTCAATTGCTACTCAAGTTGAGGATTCATTCACAAATTATTCATATTTTATTATTAAAGACTTCTTGTCTTGAGCACGATTCACGACAGGATGTTTCTATAATACAGGCTTCTTTGTCACTACCTACCTATTTTTTCTTTTATAATAATAATAATAATTAAAATATTGTACGTTCGAAATGGACAAAACTGTTGGAACTGAATAACTTAGCACCCTAAGATCATATTGTACACAGCTTAACAATAAAATTATTCTATTCTATTCTATTCTAGGCCTTACCTATGTAATAGGGCGAATTCTGTGAGGCCTTAGAGTGAGTTTTTTCACAAATAAAGGTAAAAAGGTGACAAGATTGTTGGCCCCAATGTCATAAAGCGACCAATCATAATACTTGTCAGTAAATATGCCTGATAATAATCAGTCTCATATATAATAGTAGTTTTGTTATATGAAACCACATGAAACGCATTCAAATGACATTTATAATTATGTTTGTTATTTATTTGTGAGTGATATGTTGAGACTAATATTTTTCATATTGTTTAAAGTTTAAATAATTATAATAGGAAGAGTAATTTAGTGATAAAATGTAACGTATTGGAATACTCTGTAATGTTATGTTTTAAGGTTAATAAATAAATAAATAAATTATTTGTCGCTTTATGAAATGTCAGCATGTCGGTTTTATTATTTTTATCTAAATTGTGTTATAATTATGCATCTGCAATAGGCATGATGACTTAATTTTTTTTTGCATAATTTAATAATATTCCTCAAAAGATAAACATTTGTGAAAGCAAAAATAAAATATCTCAAAAAATTACCAAGTTACAAGCATTTTAAAAACCGGGATAGAAAGAGATAACTCAAACGGCCAGTGACGTCAGAGGAAGGTCGTACATAGTACCTCATTACTAAGCTGTGGTAGATTTTCATACAATCTCTTTGGCATGTGACGTCACAAGTTGATTTTTCATAGTAATTGTGGGGGCTCTCTGTTTCGCGAGAAAGGGACAGGAGATGTCTGCTGTAGAAACTTTAAAAGCTTATTACTCCGTCATTTATTTACCGATTTTGCTTATTTTTTCAATAATTGCATTCATTTTTAATCTTCTTTATGAAAGTAATATTTACTTGTTCATTTTTAATAGTAGTCATCATGCCTATTTTTTTTTTATCTAAATTGTGTTATTATGCATTTGCAATTCTAAATTAAGTAAGTACTTATATTAAGGTGGTACGTCACACTCAGCGCGCCAAATTCAAATGTACTTATATTTCTTTTCTACTACTATTTTAAAAAAATCAAATTAACAATTAAATGGCTGCACTGTGCTGTTAGTTTCTTGCGTGTTTTGTTAATTACCTAACGCAATTACATGATAACTAGTGTTCCGCAAATAAATAGAATGTATCAACAAAATATGATTTAAAGTATCATCTAAATATCATTGGTTTAGCAACAATTGGCAATAGACTGAAAAGCCAAGACAAAATTAGGTTTTTGCGATTTGTTGCTAAACCAATGATATTTAGGTGATACTTTTAATCCTAGTTTGTTGATACATTCTATTTTTTTGTGGAAAACTAGTTTTCATGTAATTGTCTTGAGTAATTAAGCTATAATTAGCAAAACAAGCAAGAAAATTTGAATTTGGCGCGATGAGTGTGTCGTACCACCTTAAAAGTTTCTAACAGACTTATTTACAAATACTTAATAATGATACTTACTTAGTGATTTTAATCAGTTTTGGCGAGAACGCGGAAAAGTTCACGTCGTTGCATTGTATTATTTCTTAAAACTTGTGCTTTTTCCAGTGTTAATGTTTAAAATTGGTGGCGTTTTACGCATTAAGTGCTGAATTACGAGCATGAGTGAGGGCAAGTGATATAATGTGGTGAAACGTGAGTTTTCGTGTTGCTTCCAAAACTCCATAGAAGCTTCTAGTAAAGTTGCCACCACTTTGCTGGAGCATGACTTAGACTGGACTATGACTACCTGACTTAGACTGGACTATGACTACCTGACTTAGACTGGACATGACTTTGCGTGAAATATTTAACAACACGATGAAAATTATAATACTTGACACGGGCTAAATACACCATGTGTGGAGCCAAAATATGACAAAAAACACTGAATTAAGTTAGCATATTAAAAGTAAGGCTTTCATCCCGGGAGTCTCGGTCTCGAAAATTTCGAGAGTCTTGACGAATTTTTCGTATTTTCGAGACTCGAGACTGCTACCTCCAGTCTCGGGAATAACGAGACTTTTGAGACTTCAGTCAAACTATTCAAAAATGTACTAAACCACGAGTGTTTTTTATTCTGGTTAATAATCTATAGAAACTACAACTAGCATTTTTGAAAAATAGCATCGGTCTTGACAACATAGGTTTCTAGCATGGTTTTTAGTCTGAGTTTTCATACTTATTTAATATTCAAAGAGTCATCTGAGGGTCTTGATCACAGGTTTAATAATCTAAGGTCTGATTATAATCATCATCAGCCTGGAAACGTCCACTGCTGGATACAAGCCATAGAGCAGCTGCTTAAAAATAATAATTTTGAAAGGGGTTTGACTAAAGTCTTCTACAATGGATTTCAACTGAGAATAAGCAAGCTACCAATTGCAAGCTAGTTTTGTGGCACATCTGAAATAATGATGTAGGAAACTTTTCTTTTATTTAAAGAGACCTATTAAGGACGTGTGGTAGGCCAGCGCGAATCCAAGTCAAAGCAACAGAACAATTAATAATGTTTAGTACTACGCCAAAGTCGGGGGGCTGAATGGCAGGGGTGGTGGTTCCAACGCGTGATAATTTTACTATAGGCAACATATTGCTACAGTGAATAATAGGTATTTTTAAAATCCATTATACATAAGACCTTCATTATATTTAGTTCAACTAAGTACTACACAAAGTTTCATGACCGTATTTAAAGTATTCATTATTTATTTGTACGGTTTGGAGGTAACTTTGTAATTATAATTTCCATCTAGAAAATTTTATTAACTCGTGTTTTTGCTATAAGTACATAAGACTTAGTCCTGAACTTTATCATTCTAAACTTATATTAAATTCATAGTTATTGTTGCAATATTTTTGATAGGACGCGGGAATATGCTAAACCTTTTCAAGCATTTTGGCGTCCTATAGACTTGATGATTCGCTTCCTACTAAAGAGGATCCTTCGTACATTGAAATCTTCTGTGATCACCAAGCGCGGTGATTATGGCAAGTTCAATGATAAGCGTCGAAAGTGGCGTTTTATGGGGGAGGCCTATGTTCAGCAGTGAACGTCTTCTGGCTGTTGAAGTGAATACATGTCTTCGTAAAAGTGAAAAAAAAAAGCTGCGATGTGTTTGCTAGCAGATATTTTAGAGAAAAATTTCGCAAATAGTTGTTATTTTTGCTTGTATTTGAGTTTTTAACAGATTTTGATTAGCTTGTAATTACTGCCTAAACTAGTTCAAACCTACTTTTGACGTAGTCTCGAAAGTCTCATTTTTCTCGGGAATTTCGAGACCGGGTCGAGTCTCGAAAAATTTTCCCGGGATTCGAAAATGTATCGAGATTGAAAGCCTTAATTAAAAGTTTCTAACTTGTGTATGAATAAGTGGTTTTAAAATAAATTAAATTTATATACTTCCATAAGTTTAGTATACAACTGTTTAAATGTAAATAGTAAACTTGTTAAGTATAAAGAAGTTTCAATGTTTTTTTTTACTTTATAACCTTATTTATATTCATTGCCTGCATAAGTTCTGTAGGTCGGTAGGTACATGTAAGTTAGTTCGTAATGAAATGGCTATTTTGTATACTAGGTTTTGAATGTTAGTGTCATAAATTCCTGAAGTTTATAAGCAATATTCCAGTTACCTACAATAATCTTTTAACTGCATTTAGTTCTGTAAGGTAGTTTGTAAGAATTAAAAGCCAAATAGGCGATCGGGACCAACCACCGACAAAGGTCAGATTTATCTTACCTTGGTCGGTGGTTAGTCCCGATTGTCTATATGGCTTTTAAGGCGTTTTATTAAAAAAAACTGAAACTTTATAAAGTCCCGATAGATGGCGGTAAAATGGGGGTTTTACGATCTGCCATTGTTAACATTATGTATCGAGTTTCGTATCCTACCCTTATTTTATTGGGAGGCATAAGTATACTCTAATAGCTTTCTATCGACAAATCAACAACGTACTCTGTGATCCACTCAACTGAATTTGATATTTCCTTTTACTCTGTGGTTTGAAACTACGGTCATGTTTGAATGTTTGAAATACGTCGTTGCTACGCCATCTAGTAACAGAAGCGGAACTAGTTTTTTTTTAAATAAAACCTCATTGAAAATGGTATTCTTTATTAAAGAATTTATGATTATTGATTTTTTTGGTTTTTTGTAGTTTATCATTTTTTAATTTTTTTAATCATTCAAGTTTTTAGTCTATAGGTATTCAAGTTTAGTAAGTACAATAAACTTAAAAATATGTTTTTATTGTAGTAGTAAGTCTGTGAGCGAAATGGTATATGGTATTGAATATTATTATTATAAATTATAGTTAAAGCAAATATTCAACTGCTTACAACACTTTATAATTGGATTTTAAATTGTTAATAATACCTACTGGCCAACAACACCTAACAACCAACAACAACAACATTCAACAAAACCTAATAAATTATCATCAAATTGTACCTCGGGTTGGTTATCAGACAGATCAAGTAGCAGTGAAGGTATCGTGGCAACTATAAAATAATGTTATTATACGTTATAACACCCTGGGGGTCTAGCAAAGATCCCAACTGATAACGCTAACGCCAAACGCTAACTCTAAAATGTAGGTACTGGAATGACATTTCGGAAATCGCTAACTTTTCCGCAGCCAATGTAATTTCAATACATTTTTGGAGTAAGCGTTTGTGATCTTAGCCAGACCCCCTGGATTGTCTATCTAGCTAGACATAGGCGATATAATATTCAATATAATTACCATTTTTTTGTTCAGATTTGCTTGATTTCTATTTTCTATACATTTATTTGAATAATTTTGCATAAATGTCTGTGTATTTTCTATACATGTTTTTGTACACATACAGTTACCTACAATAGGTAGGTCTATAGAATATACAAAGTAACAGATTATTCACCTAACAGATGCTAGCTGTAATGTCGGGACATAAAAAAACATAAAAAAAATTATAATTGTTTTATTTGAGTAAGTAGGTAATTTTTTTTCTTTCTTTTATCATGGCTCCACACATAGTGTATTTAGCCAGTGTCAAGTATTGTAATTTTTTTTTTTCATTGTTATGGAATTATTCAAGTCATAGTCATAGTCCAGTCTAAGTCACGTTCTAGTAAAGTGGTGACAACTTTACTAGAAGCTTGTATGGAATTTTGGAAGCATCACAAAAACCACGTTATATCACTTGCCAACTCATGCTCGTAATTGAGCACAATACGCCACCAATTTTAAACATTACCAGTCGAAAAAGCAGTTTTGGAAAATAATACACCGCGTTCCCGCCAAACGCAGTTGTACCACTGCCATGATAAAAATTAAAAAGTAAATGCAAAAATATATACGCGAGCGCCATCTCTTGCTGATGAGAGAACTAAACTCACAATGTTCAATGTGAAAACTGCTCAAAGAATTCTATTCCAATTTCATACTAGTGTACAAGCTAAGTTTAAAGACTAGATGGCGCTGTACTTAATACAAACTTAACTCAAAGCCATAATAAATTAGGAATGTTATTCAATTAAAAGATAGAGGCCAGTGTGCAAAGTATTTTATTATTTTAATCAATATACAGGAAAGCCTGAATCTACGTGTTTCGACCAGCTATGTAGGCCTCCGGTCAAGTCTCTTACATTATCCCGAAGGCCTGGTTCTAACGAGTCGAGGAGCTTCTGAGCGGCCATCTGGGAGTCATTTCCTCGACGACAGACGAAAGTCACTGGAAATATAAATACAATCATTTGTAGCTGAAATATCCCTTGTCTTGGAATACCTTGCAGTCGTCCTGGTTACCTGATAACTAAAACCTGGGTGTCTTCAAGTCAAGAGTGAACAGGTATCTTCTAGGCAAGCATGCAATACCGTAGGCCACATCATCACTTACCATCAGGTGAGGCAGTGGTCAAATGCTATGCCAATAAATTATAAAAAAAAACTTTAATGATTTATGCCAAATCTAGGTGATTGATTTTCAAACAAAAAGTATCTAAGTATTGTATCAGTTATCTGGTTTCCATAGTACAAGCTATGCTTAGTTTGGGGCTAGATGGCGCTGTGTGAAATGTTCACACTTTTGATGTGGCATATAGCTAACTACACAGAATATGTTATAGTTATAGGTCAATTTCGTAAAGAATGGACAAAAATAGCCTCATTTCATTTTAGACAATACCATTTTGAACGTGCTATAAAGAGACAAGTATTCTGTTTCAACTTTCATTTTTGATTCTGACGTCCCTTGAGACCGCCCTGCAGCAAAAAATCTGCCATGTTCTGGTGGTATTTTGAGCTAGTACGTCAGTCGTCAACTAGCGTAAACTGTCAAACGCTGTAAACAATGGGGCGGAGTCGGCACCATATTGTGGTGAAAAAAGTGGCGCACGTCACGTGACCATGTTTCACATCCTCTTACATCCCTCATCAGACTTTGTCACAAAGCTTGTGACAGCACAAGCACAAAATGGGTTACGCGTAAGAGATGCAAGATCAATATGCTCTGTCCCGGTCTATCTCAGCATAAGTTGTATATCGCTCGTTCTTCTTTTTTTAGTGACGTCATCCATACTCCTTTAATATTCCAAGTTTTATTACCTTGACTTCCCTTATCTTTTACTTCCCCCACCAATTCCTTCAGTCTATCCTCCGTGAATTTTTCTATAGGGTAGTTAGTGCTGCCATCTATATTACACATTTGAAACTCGGATTCACTTCTAACGTCGACCAATAGATGGCGCTGTACACAATTTTGAGCTTGTAGCGATTTCGACAGCTCCTGCGGTGAGATTCGGTGTTGCGGTGGTAGGATTTCAAGTTCGATGTCCTGTAACAATGGGGTTTAAAACGTAGCACGGTGGTTGCATTGAATATTTTAATTGCTTGCTAGTTAGGGCACTCAATAGGGTATTTGAATGAACTTTATCGCATAAGAGCTCTTCAATAAATAGTCGTGAAAAATAAAATAAAATATCTCAAAAAATGAAAAAGAAAAATATGGGAATGAATGACGTTACGAGCTAGTCGTTCACCTGATGTTAAGTGACACGGCCGTCCATAAACGCTGCATTGTCACTATCGTCTTAATTTCGCACTGAGAAGTGAAGATAATTTTATCAGCAATATATACCTACTTTTTGCATTGATTTTAGTTTAAATCTCACAGCCGCTATAACAACAAATATTAAAACACAGAATAAAATAAATATTTAAGGGGGCTCCCATACACCCCTTCATGCGCTTCATTTCAAAACCAAAATACTAAACCGATTGTGATCAAATTTCTATGGGTACAATCTGAAAGTATCCATTCAAGAGGTCAAAATCTTTTTTATAAACAACTGAGAAAAATTTTAAAAATTACATTCTAGTTTGAAACCCTCTTATTTGTAAATTAGTTAAAAATAAAACAACGTTTACAGAAAAACAATTTATTCAAACATAATAATAATTATCATTATTAACATCATAATTCAAATTCGGCATATTATTATGTTCACTAACAATATCACATATATCAGTTAAATTTTTTGGTTTAAATATCCTAATACTCTTCATACTAATCACTCGAGAAAAGGTTTTCCTAGATGCCGGGGCCACACATCTGTCTTTCATATCTTTTACATACATATTGTATAATTGGAAAAGATTTTTTACATTATCTATGGTTATATATTCGTATTTGGAATTTGTGATACAGTACTGGCATTTTGGCGGCGATTTCGGCAGATTGTCTATGTACAAATCTACGTTTAGAGATTTAAGAGGTTTCTTCGTTGTCTTTGGTTTTTCTGTGTCGAGGAGCCAGCATCTGAAATTAAAAATGATAAATAAATAATAATAAATGTTCATTACCAAAAAGTAGCTTAACTATTACAAATTACAAAATAAGATATTTCTAAAAAAAATTGTACTTAGTATTTTATTGTATCAGTTATTAGTACAAGCTTTGCTTAGTTTGGGGCAAGATGGCGCTGTGTGAAATGCGCACACATATTTGTTATTTATCATAAACTCTCTTTAAACATAGAATAGAAGAATAGAAGAATGCTTTATTGCACACCAAATATACACATAGATACATAACAACACGAAAAAAATATACACAAGGGTAGTACAATGGGCGGTCTTATCGCTTAAAGCGATCTCTTCCAGACAACCTTTGGATGGATAGAAACATATTATGAATTAGGGAGGTTGGCGATGTACAGTAAATACAAATATTAGAAATGAAAACGAATCCTAAAACTACTAAAATACATATAATACAACATAACATACATAAACATACACATATTATACATACATACTATTACAAAATAGATATATATATATATATATATATATATAAATACCTACGCATTAAACATACATATACTTAATTAAAATATAATACTAGCTGAGATTGGATAAGTAGTGCGTCTTTACCATAGTTTTGAAAACTGACAAGGTCTTTGCTTGCCTGATAGGCACCGGGAGTTCATTCCAGAGCATGACAGCTTGCACGGAAAAAGATTTATGGTAGAATTGGGACGTATGGACAGGAGGTTTCAAAAGCAGGTTCTCGGAACTACGTAAGGAGCGAGCATGGGACTGATGAAGAAACCTGAAACGTTCTTTCAGGTAGGGAGGAGTGGAGGGGAGAAATAGGATGCTATATAGAAGGGAAAGAATGTGAGTATTCCGGCGAAGGCGGATTGGTAACCATTTGAGCTTGTTACGGAATTGTGAGATGTGGTCAAACTTACGTAAACCAAATATGAAACGAATGCAAAAGTTTTGCAGACGTTCAAGTTTGTTGAGTTGCCGGCGTCCATGCAGGTAATTACGAAACCAGTCAATTACTGTTGGAGATATGTTAAGAGTGCGAAGGAGTCCCAGAAGGATGTCAAAATCAACATTGTTAAACGCTGAAGTCTAACAGTGATAGCACAGTAAGTTCTCTATTTTCCATGCCAAACCTTATGTCATCTGTAATTTTAGTTAATGCGGTTACTGTGCTGTGACCAGTGCGAAAACCGGATTGGAATGGATTAAGGAGATTGTTACTAATAAGATAGGAAGACAGCTGTTGGTGGATAAGACGTTCAAGCACAACACAGGTTTTTCCTAGCTTGGTTCTCAACGTGACCATGAGATGTTGCATTGGGTTATTAATAAGGTACCTTAATTTTTTAATTACATCTTAATGCAATTAGTTACATAATAATAAGCTACCTATATACTTTATTTAACAGAAATTTGTAAACCTCGTCAAGATACCAACGTATAAAAAATATAGATATAGGACGGTATTCAGAGAAGGAGGACGGGTTGGACTTTTTGGGAAAAGGAGTGAGTTGAGCTTCTTTCCAAATTACTGGAAATGTTCCTGAGGAAATGGAAAAGTTTAAGATATATTGAATAATAGGAACAATTTCTTCAAGTATAGGTACAATCATTTTACGACTAATACTATCACTGCCGACTGCATTGGAAGAAATGGATTGTATGCTTCTCTTAACATCACAAGCAGTAAATTGTTTGAAGACAAAAGAAGGGTGGTCCGGAGTTGGAATAGAAGAAAGATAGTTAAGGGTAGCAGCCTTAGTGCATCTATCAAACTGAGAAGAGGAGAAATGCTGGTTTAATAGATCAATATTTAAATCTTTGGGGATAGTATCTTGACGAGATTTTCCAACTCCTAATGACCTAAGAAACTTCCAAACTTTGGAAGGATCATCATTTTCAACAGAACTATGGATATGTCGGCGTTGCGCGTCTCTACACATTCTATTGCAGACATTACGGCGTTCTATATATTTATTCTTATTTTCGTCAGACTGGCGACAAAAAAAAAAATACGATTTAGGGTTAAGCCATAACTGTCGCACACATTACTACATACTCCGTTTGTCCGTTTCTATCAATCAATCAATCAAATATATCGCTCAGAATAGCCAATTATTCAGAGTGAGAATGTTGTCTCGCTCTGGAAAGTGGCAGTCCTAAGCGAACGAAAAGGATAGAGCACGAAATAAAGAAACTTCCATGCTGACAGATCTTCCCAAGCTTTAAGCTATAAGACCGCCTATTATACTAGCTTGTTTTCTTTTTTTTACATTTTTATTTATTTATTATGGTAATCCAATAGCGTTAACAATACAATATTCAGTAACAAATTTACAGACTTAAAAGAAGGCCAAACAGGATTACACAAATTAACCGCTAACAAAAAGTGTGTTTACTAGCTTGTAATATAAATTATATAGTATGTGTACTTAGAGTGTACTATATGTGAATATTTTATTGTACATATAATTATTATGTGTGTAGGGGTGTGTATGTATGTGTGTGTGTTGTGTAGGTATGTTTGTATGGGGAATGTGCAATTGTGCACTCAGCAAGGTGTGTGTGAGATTGTGAATGTGAATGTTTGTGAATAATAATAATAAATAATAAGTATCCTATTTTAATAAATTAGTGTATATTTTTACGATGTAATCAAATATGGGTATTAAATTCTTTGTAAATATCATAGAGAGAAAACAAAATCAACTAGAGCGGTGCAACTTTTTTATTTCAAATTTAAGAGCTGTTTTAGATAAATGAAATAGGTCTAAGCCAGAATAATGTTTATTATATGTGCCGGCTGCCCGACAAAGAACCGAATTTTGAGCGTAGTTCGTGCTAGCGTGAGGGACGTGGAGTAGAGGTGTGTGTCTCGTTCGGTAAGATGGTACTGCCAGCGAGACATTGCTCAAGAGTTCAGTGCAATCTATTTTCCCTGCTAATATGTCATGTAACAGAACAATATCATATTGCCTCCGCCTCCTCTCCAATGAATCTAAATCAAAATAACGACAGGCTTCAGAGTATGTATCAAATGATCTATGATCTTTAAAGCTTAAGAATTTAACGAATTTTGGTGTAGTTTATCTATAATTTATCTATATCTACACTCACCTAACCATAGCTTCCTTAATACCCAGGGTGTTCAGAAACATCACCCTACATACTGGCAACCTCTCTTCTCCATATATCAGATGATACAATTTAGAATCACCCTTGCGGGATACCTGAAAAAAATTCTGTATAAATAATCTAGTAAGATCAGTTTTTTTCTATGTAAACGAATGACTTGACGAGCTAGTCGTTGACCTGATGTTAAGCGACACGGTCGCCCATAACAGTTGCAGTGTCACTCGGAACTTTAAATTAATAAAGTTTCGCGTCATCCTGAGACATCACACAGTCTAGTAATCAGGTTACTAGACTGTATAATCAGGTCATAGTCTCATTTGCCCTAGCTACATTGTCCCGGAACACAGTAGTGCTTGCACACTACTGCTTGGCGGCAGAATAACTGACAGAGCGGTGGTTCCTACCTAGACGAACTTTGCAGTCCTACCACAGATAATAAAATTAATAGAGTACAAACGGACAATCAGACATACCTCTCCTTTAAGCTTCAGTCTTCGTCTCTTAACGGGAACCGAATCGACTAACGATTTCACGTAACCCCTCTTGCCTTTCCAATCCAAGTGGTTCCAGAAATAACTAAACAAAGTCTCTCGTACATTTTGATCAAAAACCCGACATTTTTTCATTTTCGTACACATATCTGAGGTACATGGAGGTCCCATTTTTCGTTCCGATTTCGGAACATCTTGAACCCACTTTCTGTCCGGATTGTCGCTTGTCCGGAACCCGTAGTAACTTTGTCCGGACATCCGTTTTTGCTTTTCGCGTTTCCTTAACTCCGATTTTGGACGGGACTCTTGATTTTTCTGAAATATATACATATACATAAATAAATATGTGTGGACATTTCACACAGCGCCATCTAGCCCCAAACTAAGCATAGCTTGTACTATGGGAACCGGATAACTGATATAATACTTAGATGCTTTTTTTTGTTTGTAAATACATACATAGAATACAATACAACACCCAGACGCAGAACAAACATCTATGTTCATCACACAAATGTTTGCCCCGGGTAGGAATCGAACCCACGGCCCTCAGTTCAGAAGGCAGGGATACTACCAACTGAGCTATTGGGCCCGTCAAAAATATTTCTTTACAATCTCCTGTAAACAGGATTATTGTACTTTTAGTCCATATTTATTTACTTAATTGTATGCCCCAAAAACATTGCATTTAATTAGTTTTTGTCTGTGTTTTGATATCGACTTGAAAAAAAAAATTAAAATAACCTAGATATCGCTATATATTATTTACAAGGTACATTAAAAATTTCATCAAAATTGGTTTAGTAGTTACAGAGATGTGAGGTAACAAACATTCACACACACGCAATTATAATATTAAGTATGATTACTTTGACATTAACTATGTATCAAATAATTATTTGCTTTCAGAGGCTTATTTTGTTCTTTTTCGGGTCATTCGGGTTTTAGTTTTAGCGATTTTCGGGAAATCAATCCCGCGAATGTTAATTTTTTTTTTAAATAAATACATGTTACTTAAATCTGTAATTGTAACTGTAAAAACAGTTACAATGTAAATAATTTGGAATAGGACTTACCTTAAAACATTCGCAGTTTTGAAATAATAACACCAAAATATACTTCACTCAATAAATTTCAGATGGGTTTAAAAAAAAAACACCGAACTCTATTAATTGGGATGTTATTAAATTAAATACAAAGCAAGGAAATAATAAGGCTTACCCATTGTTTTAATGCTCTTGTGATTATATAGGTTATTTAAAATTGACTATTTTGAGGTAATAAAAAGGCGATTTCATACAATAGGCATAATAATGTGGGAGTATCAAGCACACGCGCAACTAGCGCGCATTGCGCGTGGCGACTGGCTCGCACGCGGGGCCCGCCCGGATATTTATTGTGTGCGAGTAGGACACAAGATATAGCACGCACGGGAGTAAGCGAGATAGGTCACAGAGCGAATTTTTGATTTTTGTATAAATATAGGCCTGTGTTGTAAATTAAAAGTTAGTTAGCAATTGGTAGTCGTCTTTGACTCACACCTTCTGATCCCGATAGGTCCCCATAATAACTAAATTTTTTTTTGGATAACGAGTAGATTTTTCATAGTAACTGTGGGGGCGCTCTGTTTCGCGAGAAAGGGACAGGAGATGCCTCCTGTAGAAACTTTAAAAGCTTATTACTCCGTAATTTATTTACCGATTTTGCTTATTTTTTCAATTATTGCATTCATTTTTAAGCTTCTTTATGAAAGTAATATTTACTTGTTCATTTTTAATAGTAGTCATCATACTCATCATGCCTATTGTTAGAGGATAAAAAAACACCTCTTAGCGGTGTTATAGGCCATTTTGACAACAACTAAATTATAATATTCCGAGTAAATAAATGTTATTTTCTTAAAATAGGCTAACAAAATACATATAAAGATATTATACAAGGTGACCTTGAATTGGTATGTTATCCCGAAAGGGGGTAAATCTACACCCCGAGGTAGATAATGTTTCTTCTACTAATTTACTAAATTTATAGTTTTTCATTGAAGAAATGCCATGTAAAGTTTACGTTCGAAAATAGCCTTAGCGCAGCTGGGTGGTTGAACTTCGTCCTTGACCGAGTGCACATAAGTGAGTTTAACGACCTGTGTTTAGAAATGAATTTATAGTATCTTGTTTACTCTCGTAGCGATCGCACGTGCAATTTTGCGAGTGGATTTATTTTTTACCATGGGAGTTTGGAAACACCCAGTTTCAAGTTAGGCTCTCACAACTTGTAGGGTATCATGGTCCCAGTCCCCCCCTTTCGGGATAACATACTACTTCAAGGTCACCTTGTAGGTAATAATTGAAAAAAATTGTAAAATCAGTTAATAAATCACGGAGTAATATGCTTTTAAGTTTTTGGAGAGCGCACGTCATCCTGAGACATCACAAGGTTAGTAATTAGATTAGTAGACCGTGAAATCAGGTCATAAGTCTCATTTGCCCACTGATTTCACTAGTTACAATGTCCTTCAAACCGGAACCTACTGTGTTCCGGTTTGCACACTACTGCATGGCGGCAGAATAACTGGCAAAGCGGTACCTAAACGATAGCAGAAAAGTTTAACCACCTAGTAAAAACAAGGGTATTTTAAGTTTACCTTTTCCTTAGCCTGCGTGTTACAGAATGCTTCATAGTCTTCTAGTCGGGTGACCACAGGAGAAATACCACATGCGGGGCAGTTCACATTCCTTGGACGGAGTTTTACTGGGAACAAGTCACAATCATCATCATCAGACGTCTGCTGAATATAGGCCTCCCTCATGAACGACACTGGACGGTCATCATAGAGGAGCTATAACCACCACACTTGGCAGGTGGCTTGTTGATCGCAGATGTTATACTAAGAATGTTATTTCCAATTTTCTGGATATACTAGCATTTAATGGAATCAATCTATACATATAATAAAACTGTAGAGATAAAAAAGTCTGTAATTGCAAGTTATCTAAAAAAACACAGGTTGATTTACAAATAGGTCTCTGATCACGGTAGAGTCACTATTTAAACATTTTACTTGTTTGTTTGTTTGTTTGTTTGTTACGACTAAACTCCTAAAATATTGAACGGATTTTCATGCGGTTTTCACTAGTTATCTTATAAATAACCGGCGCTTCAAATAAGATCATCATCATCATCATTAACAGCCTGAAGACGTCCACTGCTGAACATAGGCCTCCCCCAGGGAAAGATACTTAGAGCGGCTGCTCGCCTCCTGCATCCATCGGCTGCCCACCGCTTTCACCAGGTCATCGGTCCACCTATCCTTTGCTGCTTCGGGTTCGTGGTCGCCACTCAAGAACCTTTCTTCCCCATCGGTTGTCAGTTCTACGAGCGATGTGGCCTGCCCATTGCCATTTCAAATAATAATAATAATAATAAAAAACCTCACCTGTTCTGAAAGTGACGTCATCACCATCAAACAGCAACATTCTCTCGACCAACAACTTGTCGTGAGTCTGTCCCACTATGCACTTGATGGCTTCTAGCGCTTGTAATGCACCTGAAATATTACCGATCTAAATCGAACCTTAAACGTATTGCTATAATAAGGTTATAGTTAGCACCTGACATTGGACCTTGCAAATGAAACAAAATAAATCATATTTATAAACGTTAGTTAAATTAAATCAATAATTATAAACGATAAATAAATAAATAATATATCTGGTATGACAAAATAAAAAACAATTGTGTAGATATCATCTATAAATAATTGATAAAGTCATCATAGCAATAAATAAGAATATTACAGATTATAAGCTTTCACAAAATGATAAGTAATATGAATAAGCGTGATGACTAAATTTTTTTTGATAAATTAGTTATATTCCTCAAAAGATAAACATTTGTGAAAACAAAAATTAAATATCTCAAAAAATGACCAAGTTACAAGCATTTTAAAAACCGGAATAGAAAGAGATAACTCAAACGGCCAGAGGAAGGTCGTTATAGTACCTCATTACTAAGCTGTGGTAGCTTTTCATACAATCTCTTTGGCATGTGACGTCACGAGTAGATTTTTCATAGTAACTGTGGGGGCGCTCTGTTTCGCTAGTAAGGGACAGGAGATGCCTCCTGTAGAAACTTTAAAAGCTTATTACTCCGTGATTTATTTACCAATTTGCTTATTTTTTAAATTATTGCATTCATTTTTAATCTTCTTTATGAAAGTAATATTTACTTGTTCATTTTTAATAGTAGCCATCATGCCTATTATTGATGATAACAATGTTGATGAATGGTTATGGTGGTGATGTTATAGTACGAATGACAGTAATGTTGTGTTGATGAGTATAATGTCAATGACACTAATGTAGGTGAATATCATGCCAATGACAATAATGTTATTGAGTATCATGCCAATGACAATGATGTCGATGAGTCGATACTCATGGTCAATGATGAGTGAGTATCATGTCCACGACAGTGATGGCCATGATGGTGATATCACGTGCTCACCTATAGTCCCGGGCACGGGCCCGGCCACCCCCTGCGCGGAGCAACTGCCGACCGCCGCGGGGGGAGGGGGGGAGGGGAACACGCAGCGGTAACATGGACCCGTGTACGGGATCTGGGGGGTATGGTTGTATGTGAGATACCCACAACACAATATGTTAACTTACAAAACTATACATACAAAATGTATACTTTAACAACTTTGAAAGTGTAGCTACTACCTTTTTTTTGAGAATGAATGACGTGACGAGCCCGCCGTTCACCTGATGTTAAGCGACACGGCCGTAACAGTTGTAGCGTCACTCGGAACAGTAATAAAGTTTACTGTGACACTGCACTGCGCATGTCATCTTGAGACATCACACCGCCAGATTACTAGACTGAGTGATCAGGTCATAAAGTCTTATTTTCCCAGTAATGTCACTAACTACAGTGCCCTTCAAACCGGAACAGTAGTGCTTGCACACTACTGCTTGTCGGCAAAACGGTGGTACCTACCTAGACGAACTTTGCAGAAAAGTCCTACCACCTAGTAAGTAGTGTAACGTTGTACTTACGTTACATAAATATTTTTAAGATAATATTTTTTTATTATAAATCTAATATTAATAAAAACTAAACACTATTTAAAACTAACTAAAACTATGTACAATTACTTAAATAAACTACTTTGAAAAAATATAATAATTTCATCAACCCGTCTTTATAAGTCGAGCTTCATTTTAGCCACCAAGTTCTATCTACTACATTTTGTATTCCGTGGTTCTTGCGCATGCGCAGGCGCGGCCGCGGTCTCATCGCCGGCGCCGCCCGCCACCCTCACATTGCGAAACAATCATCTGGGAAGAACGCACGTTATCGGTCGCGGTCTCTGATACGTTTATTTTTCGTAATTATTTTATAATTAACGTAACCGCGGCCAAACACTAACGTCACTACGCATTTTCTCAAATTTTAAGACTAAATCTAAGTGATTTTTAGGACCCCGCAATTGGGTAAGTGGTGCACATAATAATGTTTTGAATCAGTTCTAAATTCTAATGTAGCTTCAAATGCTTGGGCTTTAAAAGGTACTTATTATTATGACTTTAATTACTGTGTATTTATAGTCTATCATTTCTCATTAATTCTACCAATTTTCACCAATTTTATTTTAAATCTCCAACACCTACCCTCGCATCTCTTTTCTCAATTTATTAATTTTAATTTCATTTCCGCCTAATTTGTAATCTCCGTATCTGATTGAACATCCACGGCATCACAACTGCATAGTGCTTTCCCTCCGCTGTCGCCGTGGGTGTTCACAACTTGCTGGATCTGGCTTTAACGCCATATTCTTTATGCGCGTTCCAGGGTCCAAGATTACTACTCCAAGATTCCTACTACAAGATTGGGCCACACAGCCCACTTCCAACCAGCAACGGACCATTACGTTGGTCGCTTCCCGAGATCTCTTGGGCTGTAAGCGCCGACGCTCCGGCACACCACCAGCTGACATCCACCCCTGGACTGGACGAACTTCGAGCGCCCACCTACACTGCGACTCGCACTCCAGGGCAGTACCAGTACCAGGAAGAAAAGGATAGAAGTGTCTAGGCCCTAACCCACGCTATTTGCCCCTACCGCTGGGCTAGAACTTGTGGCAAAATAAATTCAGTGTTCACAACCTGCTGTCTAATTTACCAAAGTTCCGTCAGGTAGGTAACTCTTCTTAGGCAGTAGGCTCTGCACGTGACACTTGGCGCCTAAGTCGTGGTAAACGGACACTTTCTTCTATCTTTTCTTCTTAGGTAGTAGTTTGTGCATGTGTGTGGTTTGTTTTCTTGTAAAACGTATTTTCTTGGTTTTCCGATACTAATGTGTACCTATAAGTACTTATTGTGTTAGTACTTATTTCATTATAGCATAAATTTATTTCAAATAAATTGTCAATTCATTATTTTAAGTCAACTTATCCCCGTAACGTTTGTTACCGGAAGTAAAAATTATTAGAGTCCATTTTAACATCGGGCACCTAAAATGGCGCTTTCATAAAAAATATTTTTTTTGTTTAAAATTAATTTTGTTTTTTGATTAAGGTATCCTATTAGTAAGCGGTACACATAAGTAGCAAATTTTCAAATTTTGCATGAAAAAAAAAAACATATTTTTTTGTTATATGAAAAAAATTTTTTGTTAAAAAAAAAAAACCAGGCGTTCAGTAATTGATATTGTAACAGAACGGAGAACGTGTTGTTTTTTTTAATATTACTCGTCACCACTTATCCAACTGTTAGTTATCTTTGTCACGATGCTTCCTATTAAGTACCTGTCTCTTCAAAAGTCGGAGCTAGATTATGAAGTTCGTATTAGAGGAGTTACCCCTGCGTCTTCAGTTGAGGAGTTACGAAAACAAATAGTTAAATTATCTGCACAATTTCCATCAGACTACATACTGGAGTCTCCGCTTGAAACTGGACAGGATCTTAAGGGTTGTTTGGATGTGCTCACTAAAGTCATGACAAATTTAGATGTGTCTGAACCTAGTGCTTCCACACTTTTACGAACTCAGAACATGATGAATCATTTGTATAACCGTCTTGAGAGGATAACGTGTACTGACGATAGTAAAAAACAATATGACGACATAGTTCATGAATATAAAATTTTATCAAATAGACTTTCAGCTCTTCAAGCTAAAAGACCTTCGACCAGTAGCTCTTCTTCTAGCACTGACGATGGTCCCTCTAGAGAACCGATTTCCACCGTACCAGAGGTGCAGAACTTGATTGCAGTATCGTGCGATCGAACCTCATCTGATTTGAGTAAATTAAAATTCAGTGGTAAAACTTGTGTGCGCTCATTTATACAGCGTGTTGATGAATTTATTGAAGCTCGTAATATACCTTCAACTAAAGTTTTAAGTTATGCGTCTGAAATATTTCAAGAAGATGCCCTCCACTGGTATCGTGCGGTGAAAGGTAAGGTTCACTCTTGGCCTGCATTAGCAGCTTTACTTAAGGAAGATTTTGGACAGTCCGACTATGACTATCGGCTCATTTCCGAAATTCGCTCTCGTACTCAGGGTGAACGGGAAAATATTACCATTTATCTCTCCATCATGGATGGGATGTTCTCACGTTTATCTAGGTCTCTAAACGAAGCGGATCAGCTCGAGATTCTCCTTCATAATATAAGGCCATGCTATGCCAGCACTTTAGCTTCTGCGCCCCAGATTTCAACCATAGATACCTTGCGTAGCTTATGTCGAAATTACGAGAATATCCAGACTCGTCTCTCTCATTTCCAAGAGCCGCCTAAAGTTACATCAAATACTCTGGCACCAGAATTTGCGTACACTAAAGATACAAATAAAACTGCGTATAATGCTGGTACTAGTAATTATAATCAAAATAGGTATTATACTAAAAATCAAAATTACAATAATCATCCTACATACAAAAATAACAATTATAATCAAAATCAACATAAAGGCAATAATAATAACAATAACTATCAAAACCATAAAAATCTAAATCAAAAGTATGTACATGCAGTTGAGGTAACCAAAAGGGAACCTTATTGCCCTAGGTGTCGTGAAAATACTCACAACCTTCGACAATGTCAAGCTTCTCGTGACGTTGTCTGCTTTAAGTGCGGAATGAAGAATGTGAAAACACCAGATTGCCCTAACTGTAATAAAAATTCAAAAAACTAGTTGGGCAGAATTGTGGTAATTTTGACAAGCAAGATTGGGAATCTTGGCTTGCCTTTATTAGGACATTTTCTTCCACTTATAGAGTTACTACAATTCTGCAACCGAAACCTATAAACGATCCTAGACCTTATGTTAACATTAAGATTGACAATATTGACGCGTGTGGTTTACTCGATTCTGGAGCTGCAGTTTCCATTTTGGGCAATAATTGCCACAAACACTTAGCAGACTGCACTTTGCAACAGGATGGTAACCCTAAAATGATAGCCGCCGGAGGTCAAGAATTGAATAGTATTGGTTACATTAATTTACCGGTAACATTTGAAGGTCAGTTTCATATCATTAAAGCCTATGTAGTTCCCGAAGTTGAAACATCACTTATACTTGGGGTAGATTTTTGGCGTGCTTTCCATATTTGTCCCAAATATTTAGGTAGTATTACCCTTTCAAATACTTCCCTAGCAGAGATGAAAATCAGCCATGATGCGACATTTATTAATTCGTATGATCACTTAATAGATTCTCAAAAAGCTATTGCTTACAATGTTATTGCTCAGTTTAAGTCAATCTCAACTGAAGAGAAAGGCTTAGGTAGAACCAATTTAATAGTTCACCGTATAGATACTGGCGATGCTCAGCCGATTAAACAACGCTACTATAGGATGTCTCCTGAGAAGCAGCGAATCCTACTCGAACAAGTAGACGAAATGCTGTCACTTGATGTTGTGGAACTATGTGAGAGTGCGTGGTCTTCACCCGTGCTTATCGTAAATAAAAAGAACGGACAGCCCAGGTTTTGCCTTGATAGCCGAAAGCTAAATTCGGTCACCAAGCGCGATGCTTATAGTTTGCCATATGTTGCGGAAATTTTAGACAACTTGCGTGACGCAAAGTACCTATCAAGCATCGATCTCTCTAAGGCATTTTGGCAAATACCTATAGCTCCTGAGGACCGTGATAAGACCGCTTTTTACGTACCGGGAAGAGGGACATTACGATTTAAAACCACAGCTTTTGGTTTGACAAACGCTCCCGCAACTCAACAGCGACTTGTTGATTTGCTGTTCAATGATATGGAAGGGAAAACATTCGCTTATCTCGATGATATAATAATAATAAGCTCCACATTTGAAGAGCATGTGTCGCGCTTGCTGCGTGTTTTGGACAAATTGAGACAGGCTAACTTAACCGTAAATTTTGAAAAATGCAAGTTCTTTCGCAGCGAGCTCAAATATCTTGGATACGTGGTAGATGTTCGCGGTCTGCGTACAGACCCAGAAAAGGTTGAAGCCATAATTAACTTCCCCACCCCCTCCAATAGGAAGGAACTTAAACGCTTTCTCGGTACTGCAACTTGGTACCGACGTTTTGTTCCGAATTTTAGTACCGTGGCTGGTCCACTTAATAAGCTCACCGCTAATGGTAAAAAGGCACCTCCTTTTCAATGGACACCAGAAGCGGGTGCAGCCTTTATCGCTTTAAAAGAATGTTTAGTTTCTGCACCAGTCCTCGCTTGTCCAGATTATACAAAACCATTCGAAGTACACACCGATGCTAGCAATTTTAGTGTTGGCGCGATGTTAACGCAGAACCTTAACGGTAAAGAACACCCGATTGCCTACATGAGTAGATCCTTTACCAGTGCCGAGAAAAATTACAGTATTACTGAAAGAGAGACTCTCGCAGTATTAGTTGCTCTCGAGCACTGGCGATGTTATATTAAAAATGGGCAGACATTTACGGTGTACACTGACCATTCAGCGTTAAAATGGTTTTTGTCCCTAGATAATCCGACAGGACGGTTAGCGCGTTGGGGTGTTCGACTCTCTTCGTTTAATTTTGTCATTAAACATCGTCGAGGTGTTGACCACGTGATTCCTGATGCTCTTTCTCGAGCTTTTCCTAACGCTGCTATTTCACTATCAAACTCTGTTGCCAATACATGTGATACGTGGTACAAAAAGATGTACAATGGGTGTCTTAATACACCAAGTAATTTTCCAAATTTCTTAATTAAAAATAATTCCTTGTTTAGACTCTCCAAATCAACGTCCCCACTAACTTCAGAATTCGCATGGAAAGAAGTTGTGCCCAGCGAATTTCGCGAAAATGTGATATCGGAAAATCACTCCGAACCAACAGCTGGACATCTTGGCATTTTCAAAACGTACCGTCGGTTGTCTCTTATATATTACTGGCCAGGTATGCACCAAGATGTCGTTAAGTTCGTGAGTGCCTGTTCCGTCTGCTTGTCATATAAGACACAAAATCACACTACATTGGGTCAGATGGGAAGGCCGAAACAGTGTTCGAGGCCCTTCCAAATGATTTCAATTGATTTTGTAGGCCCTTTGCCAGTCACTCGCAAGCAAAATTGTTATATGCTCGTCATTACTTGCTGTTTTTCGAAATTTTGTCACATTTTCCCCTTACGTCGTGCAACTTCGGATGCCGTCGTTAAGATCCTAGAAGAATCCATTTTTCTAGTTCACGGCATCCCACAAACAATATTCCTGGATAATGGCAGCCAGTTCATCAGTTCTACAACCGATGCTCTGTTTAAAAAGTATAAAATACCTAATGTGAACTTTACACCTAAGTACACGCCCCAAATTAACACCGTGGAACGTTACAATAAAACGATTGTCACTAGTCTGTCTACGTTAGTCGAAAATGATCACCGAACTTGGGACACTTTTATTCCCAAGGTGCAGTTCGCGATTAATAACTCTGTTAACGAGTCTACCGGTTACACACCCTCTTTTCTTGTGTACGGAAGGGAGCTCGTTCTCTGCGGATCACACTATACAGACAACGATCTGGGTGATGAAGTCTTATTTTTACCGCGTGACGTATACGCTGAAAACCTGGGAATTCTTTCGTCGGTATTTAATGATGTGCAAGCTTCATTATGGCATTCACATGAAAAGAATACTGCGCATTATAACCTACGTAGAAAACCAGCAGAATTTAACGTTGGCGACTTAGTCTTTAAATGCGCTTTTGTTCTCAGCGATAAAGACAAATATTTTAGTAAGAAGCTAGCGCCAAAGTTCATTAAATGTCGTGTAGCAGAAAAACGATCTCCTCTTGTTTATGTCCTTGAGGATATGTCAGGAAAAAACATTGGTGTATGGCATATTAAAGATTTAAAACTTTTAAAGAATCTTAAGTAGCACCATCGCTTTGATTTAAGTATCAGTACGTTTAAATAATACCCCGCCTATTTTAATTTTCACCTTTACACCTAGTAAAAGTTAATTGTGCAATCTATCACAATTACCTACGTTTTATGAGAGGACGCGCCTACAACTTTTTTAATTGGTTGTAGTTGCCTATAATAAATGAAAAGTATGAGATAGAAGTATGTAAGAGAAGTATGAGGTAGAATAACAGAGTATTGCTAGTAGTAAATTATAGACGCGTTTTGTTTTAGAACAAAACCCTTTCCGAGACGAGGGGGGTAATGTAACGTTGTACTTACGTTACATAAATATTTTTAAGATAATATTTTTTTATTATAAATCTAATATTAATAAAAACTAAACACTATTTAAAACTAACTAAAACTATGTACAATTACTTAAATAAACTACTTTGAAAAAATATAATAATTTCATCAACCCGTCTTTATAAGTCGAGCTTCATTTTAGCCACCAAGTTCTATCTACTACATTTTGTATTCCGTGGTTCTTGCGCATGCGCAGGCGCGGCCGCGGTCTCATCGCCGGCGCCGCCCGCCACCCTCACATTGCGAAACAATCATCTGGGAAGAACGCACGTTATCGGTCGCGGTCTCTGATACGTTTATTTTTCGTAATTATTTTATAATTAACGTAACCGCGGCCAAACACTAACGTCACTACGCGTTTTCTCAAATTTTAAGACTAAATCTAAGTGATTTTTAGGACCCCGCAATTGGGTAAGTGGTGCACATAATAATGTTTTGAATCAGTTCTAAATTCTAATGTAGCTTCAAATGCTTGGGCTTTAAAAGGTACTTATTATTATGACTTTAATTACTGTGTATTTATAGTCTATCATTTCTCATTAATTCTACCAATTTTCACCAATTTTATTTTAAATCTCCAACACCTACCCTCGCATCTCTTTTCTCAATTTATTAATTTTAATTTCATTTCCGCCTAATTTGTAATCTCCGTATCTGATTGAACATCCACGGCATCACAACTGCATAGTGCTTTCCCTCCGCTGTCGCCGTGGGTGTTCACAACTTGCTGGATCTGGCTTTAACGCCATATTCTTTATGCGCGTTCCAGGGTCCAAGATTACTACTCCAAGATTCCTACTACAAGATTGGGCCACACAGCCCACTTCCAACCAGCAACGGACCATTACGTTGGTCGCTTCCCGAGATCTCTTGGGCTGTAAGCGCCGACGCTCCGGCACACCACCAGCTGACATCCACCCCTGGACTGGACGAACTTCGAGCGCCCACCTACACTGCGACTCGCACTCCAGGGCAGTACCAGTACCAGGAAGAAAAGGATAGAAGTGTCTAGGCCCTAACCCACGCTATTTGCCCCTACCGCTGGGCTAGAACTTGTGGCAAAATGAATTCAGTGTTCACAACCTGCTGTCTAATTTACCAAAGTTCCGTCAGGTAGGTAACTCTTCTTAGGCAGTAGGCTCTGCACGTGACAGTAGTTTAGTATGTAATATAACTTTAAGGCTGCCACGGACGATATTACTAAGGCTTCACTGTCCGTCTGTCTGTCACCAGGCTGTGTCTCATGAACCATGATAGTTAAGATAATGTATTTCTGTTGCCGCTATAACAACAAATGAGTAGTGAAAAATAGACTAAAATAAATATTTAAGGGTGCTCCCATACAATTTTATGCTCATTTTTATAGACTATAATACGGTCCCCTCGTTCGCGAATTTTTTTGAACCTCTGCGAACTTCGCTAGTAATTTGACCATACCTTCGTCAGTTTTTGTCATAGAACAAAAATGTTTGCACTGCATGTTAAGGATTTCTTAGCTATATAAATCTGCAGTCACATCTAAAACACTTTCTTAACATTAACACACTTCTACGCCATAGAATTAAGACTCTTTCCTAATTTCAAGTAGGTGCACCACAATATTTACAATGTCTGTCGTCAGACAGGCATTGATAGAAAAGTTTGGTACCTTTTCATTATGTTTGTTGGCACTGTATCCGTAGATCGTCAGTTGGCCCTCCAGCTTTAACGCACTCCCTGATATCAATGGTAACTGAAATTAAACATAATTAATTATAGACACTCGATACTGTTTTCCGTATGTACTTAGATTTTTCAGGCTAAAATCTTGAGAAAATACAGCCGTCTTTCGCATAAAAAAACTTCTTTCGTCCGAGACTCGGACTCCGAGGTCGCAGAGTTAGGATAATAACAATCTTTTATTTGAGTAACACACATAGGGCGAATACTGTGGATTAACATTGACGGAATGAAGTCTTTGGTCGTCAATCAGCCACCTCTCTACGATACGAAGCCAATTTAATTTAATTAAATATTGTTATTGACATGGAGCTAATAAAAAAAGAAGGAGGGAATCCCGACTGATCCGTAACTGAAGCACCCTTAGGAAGCCGGAACGCTTCGTACGTACGAACGGGGCACGCACACACTCACATCATATGCAGCTGGTCGCCCTACTTTCATCTGACACAGATATGTAATATGTCCGCCATTTTGGGCTTCAGTTCGATGTCAATCAAAACTCAATCCTTCTTTTTTTATTTCACCCATGGTTATTGAAATAATATAATAGAGATAGGTAAATGAAAATATTTATTCGATTGTATCGTTTATTCGAATAAAACGACACAGCAATCGAATAACTCTTATTGCGATATTTATCTTGAGATGAAAAATGAAAACGCGAATGTAGATCAGTGGTAAACTTTAAACCGACGCGTACAGGTTCAAATCAAGCACCCCGATTCCCAACCCATCGAAAACGTTCCGTATCGAAATCCACACTCTCTGTCTGCTTCATGCTGAATGTAGGTGAAGGAGATGGGAAAGAGGAAGAGCGTTTTCAAATTGATATTGGAACACGGTATTTTCAAGGACCACAACATTCCCCAACATGTGCCATCCACCCGCACTTGTCCGAGGTGGGTTATGGCTACACTCTCCCTGTGGGAGAACGCAGCGTCCCAGCTGTGGGAACATATTGGGCTGACGACGATAGCTATAAGCACCAGTTAGTATTCCTTCTTCCTAAAGAATTACTGTAAAGATTCCTCATCAACAGCCTGAAGACGTCCGCTGCTGAACTTCCACCAGAGAGCGCCACTTTGAACGGCTGCTCGCCTCCTGCATTCATCGGCTTTCACCAGATCCTCGGTCCACCTAGTGGGGCGCCTACGCTACGTCTTTCGGATCGTGATCGCCACTCGAGAACCTTTCTTTCCCATCGGCTGTAAAGATAGTCGGTTGTGTAGTGTAGCATTACCTAAGCCACAGATTGCCGTGATATTATGTCGTGTGATCCCAATTTGCAATAGGCATGATGACTACTATTAAAAATGAACAAGTAAATATTACTTTCATAAAGAAGATTAAAATGAATGCAATAATTGAAAAAATAAGCAAAATCGGTAAATTAATCACGGAGTAATAAGCTTTTAAAGTTTCTACAGGAGGCATCTCCTGTCCCTTTCTCGCGAAACAGAGCGCCCCCACAGTTACTATGAAAAATCTACTCGTGACGTCACATGCCAAAGAGATTGTATGAAAAGCTACCACAGCTTAGTAATGAGGTACTATAACGACCTTCCTCTGACGTCACTGGCCGTTTGAGCTATCTCTTTCTATTCTGGTTTTTAAAATGCTTGTAACTTCGTTTTGTTTTTTGAGATTTTTTATTTTTGTTTTCACAAAGGTTTATCTTTTGAGAAATACATAAAAATTCATCAAAAAAAAAAATTGTCATCATGCCTATTGGACCACTTCATCTCCGCTGTTACCAAAAATTATAAAGCCCGTTGATAACATAATTTCTCGTACAAACACGACTCACCTACGGGGGCAGGGGGCAAGGTAACAAAACGAGACAAACTCATACGAAATTAGAAAGGACAGAGCAGGATGGAAAAAAAGACACATCGGGT
The DNA here is from genome assembly GCA_963580505.1 of Ennomos erosarius. Lineage (NCBI taxonomy): Eukaryota > Metazoa > Arthropoda > Insecta > Lepidoptera > Geometridae > Ennomos > Ennomos erosarius. The sequence goes on along the minus strand of OY757006.1, from coordinate 352,545 downwards.
GTCCCGCTTCCTCCCGTAGGATTAGCAATTGAAATAAACTACTAATTTTCGTACGAGGGGAAGTTGTATCGTTGGTCAACTGGGTTTATAGTCAATGGCTGTTACTAAGGGAATATCCAGGGAAGAATGGACAGAAGCATTCTCCTCGGTACATTAAAATGTTCTGCGATCACCAAGCCGCCTGCCAAGCATGGTGATAATGGCTATGATAAACATCCAAAATGTCGTATGGGGGCCCTGTGTTCAACAGTGAACATCTTTCTGATGATAATGATGAGACCACAGACTATATGAGCTTGATGAGATTATTGCTAAATGTGAGGACTTCTGAAAGGCTTCTGTGTTCACTTTAGTTGATAATCGATAGTCCTCGATAACAAATAAACAAATATATCCTACTAAAAATCAGTTATTAGGGTCATACTCTGGCCTTAATTGCATGCTGAGTCGGGACCTGGTCATGACATCACACAATATTGCATCATAGGTGCAAATATTGTATGTTAATTTTTCTATGTACTTATGTTATTTTTATTGTGTATTGTGATGTAGTGTTGTGTGATGTCCTGAATAAATGTATTTTCTTTCTTTCTTTTCTTTCTTTCTTCTATCCTAAACTAACCTTAGCAAGTACACAAGTATCGTTGAGCAAGTACCGAGTGGGTACGTTGTCGCTGCAATCCAGTACTAGGTCATAGTTGGCAGCGATTTGCAGCGCGTTACTGGAATCCAGTTGCGTGTTATGCGCCGTAACCTTTATGTGAGTGTTTAGACTGGAACAACGCAAACTATGTTCAAACCGGTACAGAAGATTCACTTCGCGAAGTCACAACAACATAATAAAGTCGGTTCAGTTCTCATACCGCTACAAGCTTAGCCTAGGTCTTTCTTTCTATCGTTATTGCTTGCTTTTTTACCGCGGCATGTAAGTACAGTCCACAGTTGATTGTTTTGTCTCTAATCTGTGGTACTAGCCTGGTCCAGTCACGGCCAGTCTCATAGTACTTGTAGCGAGATATCTAAAGTGCGCCAGGGTTATTATCACAAAGCCAAAACACTTGAAACTCGCATTTGAGGTTTACTATACCACCTCTACTTAGTGTTTTCTTTTACAGGTCGCATTTCTCAACAGATTCTCGTGAAATTTTGTGAGCAGTTTTGATTATAATGTGGAATTTGAATGTCGATTTCGTTTTTTGAAATGTTTCAAAATGGCGGAGCCATGGCGGTTAAAAACGTAAAGTCGTTTGACGTGAAACTTGCAAGGTCTACAGCTCACAGCCACTAGTCCTATAAATTACGAAAACATAACAGAGTCTATCAAGATTTTAACTAATTTATGTAAAACCGAAGAGCAGCTGTAAAATAAACTAAAACAAAAAACCATTAGAAAGAGAAGTACCTTCTCAACTTGGTGGCAGCTGACTCCGCCTTGCTGGTGAACTGGTCCTTCTCTCCGTGTAAGAACTGTCTGTGGATGTTGGTCAGCTCCACCGCGTCATAATCTACTATCCCGATCTCGCCTGGGGGGATGTAATTCAATAGTAACTAAACCTTACAGTAGAGACTGAAGCAGAGAGGGATCAATCAAAACGATATTATATTTGTACTGCTCACACGTATCGCTACGTCGGTGGCGAAGGAAAGAAACAAACATATAGTCATTAGCTACGCTTGCGATAAGCACCGTACCAACTTTTCGACGAGTCAACTGTTTTGTCTCTGTTTTTCCTATACAAATCTGTCAGTCTTCATTTCAAAATGTTCACATCATATAAAAAGTGTGCCAAAAACGTGGTACGATTGACACATAATCAAGTTCTCTCTATGCTTCAGTCTATACTCTAAGAGCTAGACACATAAACTAAAATACGTATTTAAACTGTAAAATCCACGTTGTGTCAGCCTCTGTGGAGAGGTGGTTATGTGTTGTGGTGTGGTGACCTTGCTTGCTTACAAAAATCGATCGTACGACAAAACAATCGAATACTTACAACTCGATTATTTTCATTCGCAACAACCGCCCATCCCTATATCACTCGGGGATTTCCCGACCAACGGAAACTCCCGTATCCGCCATACTTAACCTATAAATTCCTTCGTGAATCCCCGATTACAAAAAAAAACAATATTACACGTTCGAGGCCAAAAATAACAAAGAAAATTAAACTCTAGCATTTGGTTATTATTCATATTTGTGTCAAGTGATTGGGTTTTTATATAATAATAGTTACACATCAATAATGGCCGCCATGTTTGATATGGCTCCAAAAGTAAATGTACAATGGATATTGTATTCAGTGATATTATCATTAAAAAACAATGATGTAGTTCTAAAACTCCTCATTATACAGAATGAGAAATAAGTACATGTTGTGACCATGGTCCTCGCGGTTCCTGGGTCCCTAGATACAGGGGATCCATTAGGGTCAAGGATCTATGTGTGTGATTGTTGGGGGTTATTTGTTAAATGGGGGGTCTTATCGCTTAAATTGATCTCTTCCATATAACCCTTGTATGTAGAGGAAACCAGGAGGTTACATGGGCTGCAAGCTGCAGTGCTGCTTCTTGGTTATAATAAAACTGCCCAAGTGCAAGTCAGACTCATTTAGTACCATATTTTAGGCAAGCACGTTACATCCTAGACCGCATCGTTACTTACCATCAGCTGAGATAGTGGTCAAGAGCAAGCAAATCCATCAATAAAAAAAAAAACTATAAAAATAAGCAAAAATCACGTTTGTTGTATGCCCACTTAAGTATTTATTTTATTCTGTTTTTTTAGTATTTGTTGTTATAGCGACAACAGAAATACATTATCTGTGAAAACTTCAACTGTCTAACTATCACGGTTCATGAGATACAGCCTGGTGACAGATGGACAGATAGACAGACAGATGGACAGCGGAACCTTAATAACAGGGTTTGCTTTACCCTTTGGGTATGGAACCCTATAAATTATATGGTGTAAAAATACATTTGTACATACCAACTCCAGCACCAGCTAAGTAAATAGCCGCAGGGCACCCGAGGCCTCCTGCCCCTACTACAAGGACCCGTGCGGCGCATAGCTTCTCTTGCCCCTTCACCCCTATCTCAGGTAATAAGATCTGCCGACTGTACCTGAAACAAATTTAGGAGTTGCCATTAACAAGTGGTACATTCCAATGTTTACAGCCTAATGCTTGTGAGGGCTAATCTTTCACAAGAGTTCACACACCAAACCTTGGCTGGCCGCGACACCGTTTAACTCTGATGGGAACCCAGTTTTTTTTATTAACTTAACAGGCCCCCATTTGACCGCAATTTCACCTAATGGAAAGCGACACTACAGTCTACAATGGCATATGTTTTCCTAGAAGATACATAATCACTGGTGACTTGAAAAGCTCCAGATTGTACTTATTGAGAAACAAAGACGCTGGTAATGTGTTCCATTCTTTAGTTGCCTGGATTATAAATGGTTGTAAATTTTGCCTATAATTTGAAGAGAGTCCTTTGCCTATCAATGGGACAACATGGCCTAGTATAATAATAAAAACCGTCACTTAGAATAGTGATGAGAAGACCAAGAATGGCTCAGTTGTAGCCCATGCAGCTAAATGCACTTATCCGGCCCATGTCCCAGATAATGGAAATTAGAATTTTACCAACATTATTTTGTGAAAACCTACCTTTCTATGGCCCATTTAGGCAGTTTTTCTCCAATTTGAACCCTCGGGTTATTCCCATCATTGTATTGCTCAATGAAATTGTTTCCTTGCAGGTTTGTGTGTTGACTCTGAAATGGTGTGAGAAATTCTACAGTTTGTAAACATTTAATTTTATGCCTGGGTGTGAATTAGAGATAATCGGCTTTTAATGTTAAACCCATTTTCATGTACCACTATGTTGCACACTTTTATTCAGTTAATTAAAGCTTAATTATATATTAAAAGCTGAACTGTAGGTATACTGTATAATAGGAGAAGTTTGTACTTTTAAATTCATAAATACAGGTATAACAGGGAAATACAACCCATGGAGGTAATGGACAAAAACCAACAGTTCGTGAAGATCAATAGTTTTTGACAATAACATTGCTAAAGCTAAATTAAGACCCCAACATAGTAACTCAAATAAGATTGTTATTGCATGCTAAAGTAAGCTGGTGCAACCCACCTTATACCAATGTATACTCTGTGAACCCATCCTAAAGCAGGAGCAGGGAATAGTTAGCTATTTAGTTTTGTTTCCATATTTGTGTGAAATCGTCAAAGATAAAACAAGTTAGTAGCTTAGGGGAAACAATTTGAATTTGAACATTTGCTATGCAGTGATTTATGGATTATCTATTTTAGAGATTAAATCTCAAATTTTTTTGGGTAAATCTTAACTTTCAAGCATGACTTAGCTTATATAATACAGTTATTCTGTCTGAAAACTGAAAAGTAGTAGCTGCTCCGTGCTTTGCTTACCGAAATCCACTCATTTTTTACGCGGTCTAATTCATCCTCCTTAACTTGTAATATACGGCGAAGATCGGCGATTTCTTTCTCTAATCTATCTATTTGTTCCATTCCTAAAAGTTATTAAAATCAAAACGAAATCCTCAAACATAAATCATCACAAGATCACAAAAACAAAACAAACTTTCTTTTTTTTTCAAGTACTCGCACGATTTGCACGAGCGTGGAAGGACATAAAAGCGTAAAAAGAGATAAAATGATAATTTTCAATGGCTTAAACTGAGATTAAAAGTTGTCATGCAAAATATCACAAAACTATGGTCGGAAAATGGAACATGCATGGAATCAGTGTTGCCAACCCTGACAGCCTAAAAACAGTATAACAGCCTAAAGAAACAGTAAAAAACAGTGGAATTGTTATTTCAAAACAATAAATCTGCTGTTTTAATAAAACACATTTAAATTCATAGAAACGGTGTTTAATATACATACATTATTATCAAATCAATATGTATTTATTTCAGACAAACATTATCCATTTTCGTTAGTATAGCAGACTTAACCTATTATTAGTACTTGTTGGCGTTCATTTATTTAAGTTACTTTATGATATATTACATTTCATTGGCAATTAATTCAGAAATATATTACCTTATCTTGGTGTTATAGCACAAATTCATTAATTAATCAAATTACGGTATGTCAAAAAAATAAATAAATAAGATTAGATACATTACACACAGACTTAAAATTAGTAGAAATTAATTAGGTAATACAAAATACAATCTTGGTCAAAAATAAAATAATTAAGTAAATGTCAAAAAATATACAAATAACTCAATACATCAAATAAGAACGTATATGTATAATTTCATTAATCTATAAACCCTATCTAATACTATTATTATTATTATTCCAAAGAAAATTTAAGAAGTGCTCAAAGGAAATAATTATATTTTTAATCTTCTTTCGAAAGTGAGCCGTGAGATTCAAAGATAGATTATGCAATCCATTTTGACTTTACTTTCTTTTGCTATTTGTTTTGGACCTTATGATTTTTGGACATTTAATCCTAATCAATCATTTTTTTCTTTTTAGGGGGAGTTTGTTCATATAATAAATCACTTCTTATTCGTTGTTTTAAAATGACCACTTTCGAAAATACGTAATAAACAAAATAATTGATCTTGCTTCAACTTGACGAAAACAGAGAAGTGAAAATAATGATTTACAGGACTTTCCCCTATAATAATGTTTAGTAACTAAGTAGTAGCAACTTTTGTATGCGCTATGTTGAATGTTTATTGCAATTTGTATTAGATGGCTCTAAAATTATAGAAAAACAGTAGAATTTGTGCCTAAAACAGAAAACAGGGTTACTAATGAAAAAACAGCAAATCTACTGTTAAAACAGTAGGGTTGGCAACACTGCATGGAATAATCATTTCTCATACTGTTGTACCTAATCGATATTTTAACTGACTTTACAACCAAATCGATATATATTTTAATCGGTAAAATACCGATCAGCGTTTTAATTAAAGTGAGTTTTATTTAAGGAGCTATTATAAAAAAGACACTAATAAAAATTGAATAGATGTATGTATCTCTTTTACCTAATCTTGATAAAGTTATACGGCGAAAATCTATTTGTCGGACACGTTTAAGTTGTTTAAGTATATTTTGTCTCATACTTATTGTAGGTGCTATTTTATGCAAGGAAATTTAACAATGCAAATTCATGTCTCCAATATTATATTTATTTATAATTATATGTTAAAGATGTTTCAAGCTACATAAAGACAAATCATTGATATTATAATAAATAACTTATGTGGCCAATCTATAAACCAAATCCGACTTCATTTGTTTTGTTTATTTAGCTCGCCATAGTACCACTAGCTAGGTATAAATAAAACTAAACGTAAATAAAATCAGTGTATAATATCGTAGATACAAAACAGAAATAAACGACTAACTATATATTTCAATCATAAAAATATAAAGTACAGCGTTTCTAAAATAGTCCGTAAAAAAATTGTTTATAATAAATGCGGTACGTAGTGAGTATACCTATAGATTAGACGTTAGTAAAATTTGAACAGCTGAAAATGCCGTTTCATTTTCGCTTGTGATATTTAAGACAGCAAGAAATTGACGCAACATTTAAACACTTATCAGACAACTAACGTTAGTAAGGCCATTTGTAGGGCCTTACTTACATAATTATATAATTTATTAACTGCTGTTCCCTCGCAACTTCCCACGCATAACATCCAGGTAAAATCTTAAAAATTAATCCTTTAAATAGACAAGCACCTAACTAACATAATGTAGCCACCCGCAGTATGCAGTACTATAACAAAAATACATAATTTGTAATGATTGGGATGAGTGTAGCTCTCTAACAGTGAAAGAATTTTCATAATTAGATAAATAAATAGTTTTAAAGATTTCACCTACAAACGCACAACAACATTCAAGCGAATTTATTTACCTAGCTCTATAAATCTAAAATAATACATTCATATTCCATAAGGAATTTCGTAAGTCTACTATTACCCTGAACCCTAAAAAGGTTATAGAATGCTTTTCATCACTATAAAATGTAGTCCACGCGTGCGAAGACGCAGGGAGCAGTTCATTATAATTAAGAAATAATCGTCATCATTTATGAGTATTCAACTCGTTCACCTGTAAAACTAAACCACACAAAACTATCATTAACAATAACTATACTTTATGGAAAGCACTTAAAAGTATGAAATAGAAATAACATTTTCGTATCATATAAATAGAACTTATTATTTATGTACCGAACCTATTAATTATTTAGGCTTCCCAATCTCACCATTTACAAAGTCAGCAAATAAGCTTGATGTTGCATATGCCAGATATCGCTCTCTATTACAGTTATCGGTTAACAGTTGAGGAGGCTGCAATAAATGCGGGTGAACCGTCTCTATCAAATTAGATGACCCTTGTTGAGCTAGTTCCCGTCTTAAAGCTCTTAATTTTTCCACTGGAATAAAATGCACATCCTTTTTAAGAATACCCTCATTCTTTTCAGCTATAGTTGGATTAAAATTTGATCCAATAGCTGGAATCTGATTTTGATTCGATGACGAAAGCGAAACGAATGTTGCAGGAATTTGATTGGACTTTGATGGGACAGGGTAAGTTGTAGGTATTGATTGGGTTCGCAAATTAGTTTCTTTTTTAGGTATGGTTTCCTGATTTTTATGGTTTATGGAGTTATTTTGAGATGGACCAACTTCAAGAACTAGTTTTCGCTTTATATTTGTCAGCTCTGCCACTACTTTCTTTCTCTCGGTTAGTCGTTGCATTATTTGAGGAAGGACTGCTGACTTTTCGTACAGCGTTGGTCCTGGAGTCAAGTTTATCTTTTCAGCGTCACTTTTAAGTATATTCTGTTTTAGGAATAATTTTTCATCCTTCTTGACAGCTTCTAGATATTTTATGTTCTGTTTGGTGACCAGTTCGTTGATTTGAGTATGAGGATATGAATTACGATTTACTTCTTTGTTCATAGACCAATAACTTTTGAGGTTGGAATTATTTGTATTTTTTAACATCGTTGAAAGAAAAGCCTTTTCATCTAGTTTAAAAGCAGGAACATCGATACTATTGTTTATCAGTATATCACTCATAATGTCGCAGTTTACTTGAGACGTCTTTTTAATATCTTGGGGAGGGGTTGAGGATTGTTTACACTTATCTATACAGTCAACATTGCTTGGGTATCTCCAAAGATGCTTTTCAAGATTTTTTTCTAAAAGCAATTCATCAATTAAATCCTCGTTTACAATTGTTTCTTCAGTAAAATCATTATTAAGTTTCGGAATTACTATTTTAGGTGTTTCAATGTTATAATATTTATCAAAAACAGAAGTACTGTAAGCTTCCTCTTTTATTAATTCTGTATTAGTAGCTTTATCACAATTTGTAGCAGCTTCATATTTGTCGAAGAAATTATGAAATTCTATCTCTTGCTCTAGAGTAAAGTTTTGGGTTTCTTGCGATTTGGTGTTGCTAGGAGTTGAAAGAAATTCTTCTAACATTTTCAATTGAAAGTCAGCAATTTGTTTATCTTTGTCGATTATTGGAACCCTTTGTGGGCTTATACAAAAATCATCCATTAAATTAATTAAATCATATTCTTCTTCCTCGCCAAGTTTTTTAAGCTTGGGTTTGTTGTTTAGAATACTTGTTTCATTATTATTGTTATGACGAATTCCGTAAACTTGTTGTTCCTGGCCATCTAATAAGTTCTGATTTCTAAGTTGCCTATTCACATCGCAACTACCATGATGATGACCTTGTTGACTTTGATTGTATGGGAGCATTTTCTGAAATTAAAAAATATGTAGGTCAGTCATGATCTAAGTAGACAGAAGCTGGATTAAAAATAGAATGAGCATTATTAGTCGTGAACTAATACCAGCCCGTTAATATCACTTATAGTCTTTTGTAAGGGACCTAATGTTTCTGGGACCAAATAAACATTATTTTAGATTCGGAAGAGGTACCTATTTTTTTATTATAGGAGTGAGAAAGCTCTCTTTAGGGTTTCGTACCGAAAGGGTGAAACGGACCCTTACTAAGGCTTCCGCTGCCTGTCGGTCCGTCTGTCACCAGGCTGCATCTCATGAACCGTTATTATAGTTAGACAGTTAATTCTTACATAAATTGATGTATTTCTGTTGCCGCCATAACAAAAAATACTAAAAAAACAGACAAAAACATTTAAGGGAACTTCCATATATTAAACGTGATTTATTTGCTCGTATTTATAGATAATGGCACGGAGCTCTGTGCGTGAGTCCGACTCGCACTTTGCTGGTTTATAACAGCAGAGTAGGTCTCAATCTTTATTAGTTAATATGTTTATGTAAATTGATAAACAAAAAGCTATTTTTTAAAGTTATTAAAGTTTTAATTTTTTTTGCTGAAGCCTTGCTTAGGTTTTGCACTTGAGCCAACTGAAAGAGTAGGTATCAATAGAACATTGATTCACTCGGGTATTAGGTACCTACTTACCTACTTCGCGGAAATTCGTTAAATGTTAATTACATTATTATTACACTAACTAGATAGAGATACCTAATTATTAATTGTACTTATTGGAAATAGAACATTTTAGTGTGACTCCGATAAAAACAAGCAAGTATTTTTTACCTGGTCAGCTCGGTTGCAATTGGCACGATATACTTAGGAATGTACATAATCTACTTAATTTTGTTTATGTCATAGAGTTATATATGTGAAGTTTTTGGTTTATTTTTGGACTTTTTGGAGTCACACTAAATATTCTTCTCTTATTTTATTTTGTTATTGACTTTTTAATAATTAGGATTGTCTTCGTCTTCGAATATTAAACTTCTATCAAAAAGTACCTACATAATATACATAATTGAATATAATAGTATATTTGTGTGTGTGTACCTACATACAATACCTACTAATTATAGTAAAACTATTACTCAGTTTGCAATGCTTGACTGCTGGACACTTCACACTATTGCACGTTTACATCACTATCCTTAATCCTTCTTACTATTAAAACTATTAAAGTTTAGGATAGAGGAGTGGCTTACAATGAAAAAAACATGATACACACTTATTTTGTAAAGCTTCAAAGTGTTCTGCTTTGGTATAGCGTAGGGCAAAACAAAAATAAGGTACACCTCCATGTACTTCTAAGTTTTTTTTTTTAGCCAAGCACAGACTTAAACACAAGACTTACATGTATAAAAAAAAGAAATACTCATTAACTGACAGTGATTGTTAGATACAAATATTACAAATGTCAATCTGAAATCGATTATTTACAGTAAAATAATCAAAGACATGTAAAACCTCTTGAATCGGGTTGTCCCGTTGTCTATGTCTTCGCGCCCATAACGGGATTTTTCCACTTAGCCGTATTTTTAAATAAAACTTACTATTTATATTCGATTGAACTCTAATGATTTATTTAAAAAAGTAAAAAAATGATTATCAAGTTTTATATCTCATTAATATTAGATGAAAGTGCAGGTGCTAAGCTAGATAGGCAAGTTACATTCATTTATAATCTAATCGACAGTCAGGTTTATCGTCATCAAGGATCAAAATTCGTATGTCCTATTTCCCCATTTAGTTTTCTTTTTTTTTTCAATATCGTCCTAGAATGTGCTGACATTTCTGAAACACACAAGTAATTTAATTTGTATACCTACATCAAAGCCGATGTTACGTACAGATTAGAGAAAAAAATGAATTGACTATAATGTTCCGCGTCACAAAAATTCAGACTAGATGGCAGCCAGAAAGTTACTAAAAAGGGGAATAGATTTTTTATTTTCATCAAAACCTTCACAAGACATGCAATAAAAATCTTGAGAACAAAAGACTTTAACCTGTAGGTCTACACTTCGTATATCTACTCATTTCCAACTAATACGAACGAGAAACAAAATTTTTTTTTTATTTCGTTTTCATTTTTATGTCTATTAACTGTGTTCAATCTTTCGAGTTAAAATAATAAAGTGTATTTAGAACACTACATAATTTCGACTTGCGTTTATTTGAAATATAACCACACAGTTATGTACAATGAACCAACGACCTAAAAAAAAATTTTTAGTAAAAATGTCCCATTGGGACAACGTGGGCGACAGCAGGAACAATCCCTTGAATCAGACTGATTGTAGAAACAGCGTATTTTCCATAAATTGAACTGGCTGTGGTATCTTAGGTATCTACTGGTGCCTTGTTAGTTTTTCTTTTATACCTATGCACCACTAGAAAGAAAAACTAAAAAATATGACGCTCATGAAAGCTTAAAAAAATGAAGTTTCATTAATACATATTTTCTACAGTAGTAAATAAAAAGCAATCGTTTTTTAAATATTCGATTAAGTATTGTTACATCCCTATGTCGTAGTGCACGGGGCGGGGTATTTTTTATCTGTACGCATAGCCCACTGACTTCCGCACAGACTGCACAGATTAACCATGTTCCCTTGCTGTGTTAACGTTTGTGGCAGATTCCTGCCATTTTGGCAGATTTACCCTTAAATTTATACTGTAGAAAATTAAATTGGCGTATTGAAATGGCAAATGTGAGAAAATTGTCGTTGCAAAATTGAAATTTAATGAATTACGGTGGTGGTTGGAGTTGGAACCATTGTTACTAACTAATACACTACACATATCCTTTCTCAAGTCAGTTAGTCTGTGCAGTGTGCGTGCATGATACTTGTATCCTCTACTTAGTTTGTGCGTGCATGTAATGTAGTTGTAGGTTATGGAGGTACAAATATAATATTAACCTGTGCACAAGACGTCCAAATGGCACATAATTATTGTCCTATTATCGTTTAGATGGCCAAGACTGTATTGTGTATTGTAATTATAATGAACACATGCGACGATACTTTTATTGATGAAACCAGAGGCCCTTGTTCATTTGTATTCATGCGCCCCCCCTAATTACTTATTTAAAAATAAAGAAATAATTTAAATAAATAAGGGAGGATTTTAATTTAAAAAAATCAAATTATAGATGGTGTTGATGACATATGGTTCTGGTTCTGATATAGTGGTTATGGTTATTGGTCACTACCTACTCTGCGGTCCTGCAAATTTTGAATGGTTGCAGCCTCTGAGTAATTAATCTGAGAATGAAGTAAGGCCGAAAAATAAAAAAAAAACTTACTTTATTTTCATCAGTTATGTCATTATTTGTGGTTTTGTTTGTCTGACAAAAAAGTAGCCCATTGTATTTCCCGTGCTTTTTTCTTCCCCAACATAAATTAGTAAATGTGCATTGCCTAGCCGTGTTGGGTAATGCCTCCAAGAAAAAGAAAAAGCACCATCTCTCGTCAGTGCCAACAGTTCTATCATTGGCTGTAGAACTGCGTTCCCTCAGCTCAGCTGTCAGAAAACCTCCCATTCGGATGGTGATGATAAAATATGAACGTTAAAGCTATGTACGATAAAAAAGGAATATGAATTATTTTATGAAAGTAACATTGATACATACTAAATCAACATATTCCTCGGGTTTTCATCTTGCTTACACGGGTTTTGGGTTTTTCTATTTAATAATTCCTTGATTGTATTTTGAATGATTATGGAAACACTTTATACAGGTGTCATTTAATTCATTAGCATAAATTGGGCCCATGATAGTACATCATTTATAGATGACTATTAAAGAGTAAAGAGTAAATTAAAATATATTTATTGAAAATTATGAAAATTGCCGCGGCGCCTGACGCAGTTGGCACGGATGATTTTGATGCATTTAAACGTTTTTATACCTTGTATGTAACTAATTAAAAACAGTACTTCATTATTTTAATTAAATTTTGTATTGTAGCATTTGAGTAAAGTAAAGTTATTCCATTTTTCGGAGCTATTATTATTACCAAACCAATGTGCTAGAATTCAAAAATTTTGGTATACACGTGACCGGTATCAGGAGTAGGTACCTATTTTCAAGGGATGCTAATGAATTTGATTACACCCAGTATTATATTATTTTATTTCCCGTGTCCTTTCTTTAATATTAAAGACTTGGAGTATATTTCTGAGAGATAACCAGTGCTGCCAATAAAAAATTCTCCATTCCCCGCGTCAGTTTCGCCAATTCCCCGAAATTCCCCGCATCTTTATGATTAATTTATCGAAACGACATTTTTGGAAAAAACGGCCCGATAGCTCAGTTGGTAGTAGCCCCGCCTTCTGAACTGAGGGCTGTGGGTTCGATTCCTACCCGGGACAAACATTTGTGTGATGAACAAAGATGTTTATTCTGCGTCTGGGTGTTATATTGTATTCTATGTATGTATTTACAAACAAAAAAAGTATATAAGTATTGTATCAGTTATCTGGTTTCCATAGTACAAGCTATGCTTAGTTTGGGGCTAGATAGCGTTGTGTGAAATGTCCACACATATTTATTTATTTATTTATTTAAAAACACTACGATTTACTTTACGTTTTATACATGATTTGTTTAATATACGACTATATACAACTTACATCTAGACTAAATCTTACTATTCACAGATTTGCCCCCCTGTATTATAGTTTCAATTTCAATTAATTAATTGCAATTGTTTTTTTTTTGTTTCTGTTTGTTTGTTAGTTTACATACTCTTTGCCTTCCCTGGGCCAAATCCGGAATTTCTCATGCCAGATCCATCTAATTATTTTTCCCTACACGACGCGACTTAGAGCCAAGTCCTAACTTAAGACAACTTTTCGGTGGCGCAGCGCGATGGTAGTATGGCGCCACCAGCGGTATTTTGAAAGCAGCAATGACTGTGTAATATTTTACCGAGAGAAGCGAGCGCGAAAAATTTCTGTATTCGCCACATTTTATAATCCAGAAAATAAGTATGGCCGTTTGAGCAATTGATTCCACAGTGCCCATGTGCAATAAATCATCTTAAGTAATTTGTATTTAAATTTTGGGTATTTCAATAATAATTACCAATTCTCGAATCATATAAATAAAATTCAATAGTTAAGGAATTTAATTTATACTGGCATTAAGGCTGAACAGTGTTGCGCTGCTGGCACCAAATCAGTGTTATAAACAATTTTGCAGAATTATTATGTCAGTATATACAAGCGCGCTGGTTTCAGATTAAAATAATGTATGTATAGAAACAATAAAAGTGCGAGCGAAGCGAGCGCGAAACATTTTTTTATCTTCGGATGACCAACAAAAAATAATATTTTTACACACGAAAAACAAGGTCTGAATTCCCCGAAATTCCCCGATTTTTGTCATTCCCCGCGCTCTCCCCGCTGCAACCCTCAATTCCCCGCAAATCGGGGATTTTCCCCGCAATTGGCAGCACTGGAGATAACAGTTTGGATAGTTCGTTGGGCAGATAACGGCAGATTTCTTCCTCATGTAGGGCAGAATCTGCAATTTACAGCTAATCACACTGAAGTGGTTTTCGTCCACAGATTAAAGAAAAACCGTCCGTCCGACCATAGAGAATAATAAATTCCGTTCCGACTTTCCATTTCTCTATGGACTTTTTGTGTTTGTGTTGTGTTGTGACCAGTGCTGCCAATAAAAAAAACTATTCCCCGCGTCAGTTTCGCCAATTCCCCGAAATTCCCCGCATCTTTATGATTAATTTACCGAAACGATATTTTTGGAACAAAAACACTTTACGTTTAATACATGGTTTATTTAATATACTACTATATACAACTTACATCTAGACTAAATCCGTAGTCTTACTATTCACAGAGTTGCCCCCCTGCATTATAGTTTCAATTTCAATTAATTAATTGCAATTGTTTTTTTTGTTTTTGTTTATTGTTTGTTTGTTTGTTTGTTTGTTTGTTAGTTTACATACTCTTTGCCCTCCTTGGGCCAAATCCTGGGATCGGATTCTCAGCGGTGTTATGTAAGCAGCAATGACAGTGCAATAAGAAAACGCGAGCGAAGCGAGCGCGAAAAATTTCTGTATTTGCCACATTTTATAATCCAGAAAGTAAGTATGGCCATTTGAGCAATTGATTCCACAGTGCTCATGTGCCTTAAGTAATTTGTATTTAAATTTTTAGTAAATCAATAATAATTACCAATTCTCGAATAATAAAAATGAAGTCAATAGTTAAGGAATTTAATTTATACTGGCATTTAGGCTGAACAGTGCTGCGCTGCTGGCACCAAACCAGTGTTATAAACAATTTTACAGAATTATTATGTTAGTACAAGCGCGCTGGTTTCTGATTAAAATAATGTATGTATAGAAACAATAGAAGCGCGAGCGAAGCGAGGGCGAAACACCTTTTTATCTACAAAAAAAAAATATTTTTGCCCACCAAAAACAAGGTCTGAATTCCCCGAAATTCCCCGATTTTGGTCATTCCCCGCGGTCTCCCCGCTGCAACCCTTAATTCCCCGCAAATCGGGGATTTTCCCCGCAATTGGCAGCACTGGTTGTGACTTACACAGACTACTAAGAGATACTATGAATTGATCAAAGAGTATATAATACCGACCAATGTACTCTGTGCACAGAATACTATTACTCGCAGCGTTGCCAGAAGGTTACTTTTGTAACCTTTTAGGTTACTTTTAGCATCTACAGGTTACCTCTAGGTTACAAAACTCAAAAGGTTACTGTGCTGAACGCACCTCCTTTTTTATAGAAGTTTGTTTTTTACTATTTTTAAATGTTTTTTGCTATGGTTTTGTTTTTGATACGTCTTGTTAGTTATTATAGATCTACCACCAGAGTACCAGCGATTTCCTTATTTTCCCTCGTTTTAGTGAATCTAAGTTAGTAATAAGCTTCAGTGGCTTATATTTTGGTCCTTTTACCGTGAATAGTAAGTATGGTGGTAGAAACCCGTTCGGGTTCAAGGAAGGGTGAAGAAGATAAGACCGTTTCGGTGAGGGAGGAACAACCGTCCGCGCAGTGCGGCCCTCATGCCCCGTGGGCAGCCGTATCCCAGGCGCCTTTTCGCCCTGCAAGCTGCACTTCGTTAGCGTCCTCTGCCACTGTGGCAGCTAGACGGTTGGCAGCGGAGGCGCAACACGCGCGCCACCTAGCCAATCTTGAGGGCGAAGCTAACGAGGCTGTGACTCGCCGCTTACAGCTCGAACGCGAAGTTGCAGATCTAGAGCTCCGCGTGGAACTCGCCGCCATCGAGGCAGACGCGAGTCAGCGCGGCTCGAATTGTAGTGGTACTAATGTTCAGAATTGGTTGAAAAATGAGGTCCCAACTACTAGTACCCACGTAACATTTAAAGAAAATAATATGTTTTCAGCTCCCGGTTTTGCGCCTACGACGACGCCTAACGACAGCGGCAACGGAGTGCCGCAACTAATAAATTGAAAACGTGAATAGAAGTTGCCGTCCTCAGGCGGCGTCCGTAAGTTTGCCTCAATTTGATGGTAGATCAGTTTTAGATTGGTTAGGATTAAAACGAGTGTTCGAAGATACAGAACATTTACACTCGAATATAGAAAACCTAGCTCGTCTAAACGCTGCACTGCGCGGCGCCGCGCGTGAATCTGTGGCAGCGGTACTGGGGGTCTAGCAAAGATACTAACCACTAACGCTAACGGCTCACGCTAACTCCAAAACTGTATTGAAATGACATTTGGTGTGGAAAACTTAGCGATTTCCTAAATGTCATCGTAGTACATTTTTGAGTTAGCGTTTGGCGTTAGCGTTAGTGGTTGGTATCTTTGCTAGACCCCCTGGTGTCGGCGCGCGATCCCAGAGTTGTAGTCCGCGCGCTAGACGTACGCTTCGGTCGGCCTGAGCTGATAGTGCTCCAAGAGGTGACAGCACTCCGCGCGCTACCTATAGTTGCCGCTGAAGGTAAAGAACTTGCTATTTTTTCCTCTCGTGTACGTAACTGCATCGAGATCATTCGGCTACTAAACCAACCTGACTATCTACGTTCGCCCGAGCTATTTCATGCGGTAGTCAGTAAGGTCCCGCTGACGTTACGTACGCGACGGCTAGATTATGCTGCTCGCCACGACCCTACAGGTCTGTCTAAGCTGGAACTGTTCGAGTTGTTTCTAGCGAACGAAGTTGACTTGCAAGCTAGGTACGGGTTAGTAACAGAACTTTCTACTGCACCGACTACATCACATGCCACGTATAGTTCAGGACGGGCGAAGGACAGGGTTCATGCTGTTGCGGAGGACTGCGAAGCACCTGCAACTGCAATAAATAAAAATTCATCGGCGGCAGCTTCCCGTGTTCCTTGTATAGTTTGTCAGAAAATACATAGCATATGTCAGTGTGACATATTTTCGTCGTTATCATTTGATGATAGATGGCAGATAATAAAGAAAGAAAAAATCTGTCATAGATGTTTAAAAGTAGGTTGGCATAGGCTTAATAACTGCAAAGTAAAAAGTTTGTGTGGAATTGATGGTTGCACTTACCGTCAGCATGCTTTGCTTCACAACCCAAACTACGAGCGTACCGCAGCTGCGTATGTCGACGTAGAAGAATATGACGAGCTGGCAGAGGAGGACGAGCACGCGCCGGCCACGCCAAGCGTCGCGATTGCCGTGGCCACGCCGCAAGTCGGTCATCCAAATGAAATCCTTACTCATGCTTCGACTTCTGTAACTGCTGAAAGCAACTTTAGTTCTAAGCCAGCATTTCTCCGTCCATTATTGAAGGTAGTAGCTGTAACGGTGTCTGGCCCTTCAGGCAGTGTTGACACTTATGCCCTTTTGGATGATGGTTCCACAGCTACCTTTATTGATGCTGCCAAGTTAGGAGTTACCGGGCCCGAGAGTCGTATCCATCTTGATTGTGTAGGCGGATTAGGTAAGGAAACGAAGGTGCAGTATGTAGACTTCAATATCAAGGGTTTACATTCAAAAGAATCATTCGTGATTCGTAAGGCTAGGTCGATTGACGGTTTAGGTGCCGCGCGTCAGTCAGTTCAAAAACAAAGCGTGTGTAAGTATCCTTATCTTGCGGATATTGCTGATCAATTTTGTTATGATGACGTGAAGCCGATGATTATTATAGGGATTAACAACTGGCATCTTAGCGTTTCTAAGACTACGCGTAAGGGGGTACCAAAACGCAACCAGTTGCGATTCGCACAGCTTTAGGTTGGGTTCTTTTTGGTTTTGGGTGTAGCGCAACCACCCCAGTCGATCTGGGGGTCTAGCAAAGATCCCTTTCCATTGGCGTTAATGCTTAACGCTAACGCCAAAATGTATGGAGATGACAGTCATTGCGGATAAGCGACATCGGGTCACGCTAACTCGGTCGCAAACATCATCGTGAATAACGCCCACGGCTGTAGCGTGATGTGTTGAGGCCTACGTTTTGATAAACGCTATCGCTAATTTTGTCGTAGTCGTTCACGCTCCCTGCGCGTCCGCCCGAACTCCTGCATGTCATGTTAACGTTTGCTACTCGAACCTGCCGATCGATAACTTGTTGGTTTTCGTGATTTCGTGAAGCAAATCTACATCAATTTTGTGTTAAAGTTGTTGAGATAAGGTAAAATCTGGCTATTGCCCCAGATAATATAATACCTACAGTACAGATGCCTCATACCATACAACGGAATAACGTGGGCTACTTTAGGAATTATTTTCGGGTATTTCTGCATAACGCAAGATTATCAAGCGACATTTATTGCGTATTGGCGAAGTATTGGGCCAAATGAATACACTGGATAATAACTAGTAACGCCCACGACATGATCACTACATTTATTTCACGTTCGGGCTATTTTCTATTTAAGTTATTAATGTTATTATGCTCTGGTTGTGGGCCTGTTACTACTCTATCAGTGGTAAAAATGTGAATCCCCTTCTCATCAGATTGTTGTGGGACACGTGTGCACGTGGTCTATCCATCTAAAATACAATAAAATAAAAGTTATTCTACCAAGTTTGTTTTACTTTCGTAAAAATAAATAGGTATCATGGATGAAATTTTTTAATAGATCCATGTGTGATATCCGTAATATCATATAAAACTTCCTATTTCCATTTTACAACTTTGCTTGCAATCAGCATTTAGAACAATATTATGAAAATAATAAGAAAGCAGTTTTTTATTATACCATTCAACTTTTGGAGCTGTATTATCTCAAATCACACGGAATTCTCCCTATTTACAAATTATCGCCGCCATTGTTGTTCAGTTTTTACTTTTTTATTTAGAGCTCACGCTCAGTCCATAGACAATCCAGCGTTTTCCGTACGGCGCTGCGGATTAGACGTCTGGCGTGACCTATGCCATTTTCCTACCATTTTTGGTCACGCTACGGCTATTTCCGTAGCGTGTGCGGAAAAACGAGCGTGTGTATCTTTGCTAGACCCCCTGGTCAATCATACCACTGTTCAAGAACGTGATATTTTTAGCGATCGCTCGAATCTACAGCATTTAAAAAGAGAACAATGTAAATTAGACTTAATTGGAATTTCTAAATCTGCAAAATGTATTACAGACGACGAACGAGCCGTCCAAATTTTCGAAATGTTTCATCAAGTCAAAATAAGGAAGGATCATCGTGACGCTCAAAGGTTTCTCTGGCGCGATCATCCCGAAGAGCCTATAAAGACTTATCGCATGGCATCCATGATATTCGGTGCAGCATCAAGTCCCTTCACAGCCTTGTACATTATAAACAAAAATGCCATCGAATATCAGGACTGTTATCCGAAAGCGGTTACTGCTATATTTTGTGATCCCTATATGGACGAGTGTATTGGTTCCGTGGACACAACAGAGCAGGCGGCTCAACTATCTGCTGATGTGTACACCGTCCATAGGAAAGGTGGCTTTGAAATGCGCGGTTGGGTTTCAAACGATCTGAAAGCACCGTCATTGTTGCGGAAGGAGACTTTGCTAGAATCACCTGTAGTAAAACCCAACGTAGACGTAGATCTAGGTAGACTTGTAACACCTGTTCGCACATTGGGCCTAATCTGGCAGCCCGTTACAGAGTCAATAAGTTTCACTACTGGTGTTAAGGGTGAACAGGTGCTATCAGCAAAATTAACCAAACGAGTAGCATTATCTCACGTAAAGCGTATTTTTGACCTACTTGAAATCCTTGTTTACATCGCCGGGGTTTAGATGTAGCTCATTTAGTACATTTTAAGGGGGGGTCTCTGTACCTTTATGTTTCAGCCTGTCAACGCCTTCTCCCCTTTGCACTCATCATCATTAAAACCTAGACTCGTTTCAAGATGAAGTAGCGCGGCTTCGTTGTAAACAACCTCTGCAGCGTACCAGTCGCCTATACAAAATATCTGCTATCGTTGCCACTGATGGTTTGCTTCGGCTACACCGCATTCTTCAGCGTCATAAAACCGAGAGGAAACGAAGCACCCCATTATACTCGACGGAAGATATCCTGCAGTACGCCTCTTGGTAGAACGATATCATCAGAAAGCAGCCAATGGCTATACAGAAGCAGTAGTAAATGAGCTACGGCCAGAGTACTTCATATTGAGTCTCAGGAGCACTGTACATTCTGTCGCATGCAACTGCCAAGGATGCTGTTTACATTGCACCACCAACTGGTCACTTACCTGAAGCCCGTCTGGCGCACCACCAACGCCCGTTTTCCTATGTATGGCTGGATTATTTCGGACCAGTACACGTAGCTGTCGGCAGGAGGCGAGAAAAAAGATGGATTGCTTTGTAGATATGCTTGGTCGTCCGTGCCGTCCACTTAGAAGTCATTGGAAATCTATCTGCCGATGCAGCTATCATGAGCCTTCGCAGATACATAGCGCGGCGAGGCACACCTACTGAGCTGTGGTCAGATAACGGAACATCATTTGTGGGTGCCAACAGAGAACTGCGAGCTCTTTACGATAACGCAACTTCCGAATTTGCTTCAAGTGAGAAGATTAATTGGAGGTTTATTCCTCCAGCGGCTCCTTTTATGGGCGGAGCGTGGGAACGCCTAGTGAGAAGTATTAAATCTGCTCTTAAAATCACACTCAAGGAACGAACTCCGTCGGAAGAAGTTTTGCGAACATTACTGGCGGAAGCAGAAGCGCTAGTGAACAAACGTCCACTCATGCATATGTCAGTCGAGGTGAAAAGCGATGAGGCACTCACACCCATGCACCTTTTGATTGGTGCTTCTTCAGGTCGTCCAATCCCAGGAGTTTTATGTGAGGCTGACCTGGTGAGCCGGAGTAGTTGGCGAAGAGCCGTCAGGTTGTCTGACCACTTCTGGCAACGTTGGATCAAAGAGTACCTGCCTACCCTTGTGCCGAGACGAGGTCAGGGTGCTATCCCCAATATTGCCGTGGGAGAAGTAGTGCTAATAGCTGATGGGAATCTGCCAAGAGGATCGTGGCCCCGAGGGCGAATAAAAGCGGTATTTCCCGGAAAAGATGGCATTATACGTGTAGCTGATGTTGCGACTGCCACTGGGGTGCTTCGGTGGCCTGTCAAGAAGCTGGTTCCCTTATCAAAAGGGGGAGAAATGTGCTGAACGCACCTCCTTTTTTATAGAAGTTTGTTTTTTTACTATTTTTAAATGTTTTCTCTATGGTTTTGTTTTTGATACGTCATGTCAGTTATTATAGATCTACCACCAGAGTACCAGCGATTTCCTTATTTTCCCTCGTTTTAGTGAATCTAAGTTAGTAATAAGCTTCAGTGGCTTATAGTTACTTTAGGTGATTTTTTAGAATTTGGAAAATTATTTTTTATTTTATTGATTAAACCAAATTCGAACACTAAAAGGTCAAATAGAAAAAATAGATGTTCATATGAATGGCAAGCACTTACTCCTATTATTTGACGAGGAAGTACAACAAACGCGAAGTGAATAGGTAGCAGTTTATTTATACCTTGAGAATATACGAAATACTCATTTTACTGTTTGTTAGTAAAAAGTATATCCACGGGCCTCAAACAAGGCAATAGTATGTATCTTAGGTACCCTAGATAATATGTTATCCGCATTATCCGTTTATAATTCAAATTCAAATTCATTTTTTCATTTTTACCCTAGCGTCCGTTACATGCGATTGAGGTCAGATCTCAATCGCATGTAATTCTCTCACTACAGATTCTCTAGTTATGATAAAGCTGAAATTGTTATATTTATAATATTTCATCTAGATTCAATTCATAATTTTAGCGCTCGCTTCACTCGCGTTTTATTATCTACTGTGTCGATATTTGCTGTCATAGTCCTACATCTTATTAATAACTACTGAAAAATCAAGTCATTTAGATTCGGGACCTGACTTTTTTATGAACAGTATTCAACGTTTGTAGGAGAAATATTTACTGAATTTCTCGAGGATGGGTGGCATTCTCTATTAGCCCAATAGTGGTATAAAAACATCCATGGGGCCCGGCTTGCCCAGCCAGTGTTCTTTTGTCTGCCCCTCTTCCTGTTTTAATGAAATCCTACGCCGGTACTCCTAAAGTGCATCATTAAAATCAAAGGTAAACTGCAACTTAAACTCAAAATCACATGTAAATTATCCATATTTTTATAATTTAACACATTTTACATCTGTCTATCAACTTTTAATACATAAATACTTAAGAAAATCATTAAAAGGTTACTTTTCACACTAAAAGGTTACTTTTTACCTCTTCGAGGTTTCCTTTGACTAAATCTAGCTGGCAACACTGATTACTCGACTCTGTGATAATACCTTTTCTCTTGTGACCCAACACTACTTGTGTTGGTTGTTGTGTTGTGGTGTTGTGATTTTGTTTGGTTATTTTATTAGTTTTTGATATGTACGATGTTTTTGACGATTTGCATATCGGTAAAGCCCTACCGATGTGCTTAATTTACTGTTTCTGCTAAACATACGTATCATAATAAGTTGGCACGGTGAGTTCTGTGCAAAGTTTTTGTAATGAGTTAACCTTTATTTAATTTTCATCGTTTGTAATCATGTTCGCCGGCTTGTGAGAGCCTTTGACTTAGATTTCTGGTTTATTGTAAACAATTCTATATAGCATTCTGTTATTGTTGAACTAGGCACCTAGCCTGGCTGAAAGTCCATTATTGAATTACCGCAGAAGCCACGCTAAAAGTTTAGAATTGTTATTAATAAAATTGCTTCATTTCTAACTGGTCAATAGTTCAGTTTGCCTCTGCCTTCCGAACTATAGGTTGTGGGTTCGATTCCTACCCAGGACAAACATTTTTGTGTTGAACAGAGGTGTTGGTTTCGTGTCTGGGTGTTATAGTATTCTTACATGTATTTTCAATTTTTACAATATAGCTATTTTAAGATAATAATGTTTACTCCACCCAATTTCTACCCGCGGCTTCCGTAAGAGCTATGGAATATCCAGAAAACAGGCCACAGCATTCTCCTCGGTACATTAAAATCTTCAGCTATCACCAAAGCGGCAGGGTCCATGATCAACTTGTATTTAAGAAACTGTACATCAATTAAGCGAGCAGCAGCCGAAGGACTTAAAAAAAACCAAAATTCAAAAGCACTAATTTAATTAAAAATCAAAATTACATTAAAATATTCTAAGTTAAAATTATGCTATCCACTCAGTTCGATGTGAGAACTAAAAGTGACGCGCTACGGAATGTCGGTGTCGGCTTCCAGCGCTGTTTCGCCATCCCGCTGACTCGGCACCTAGATTCTCGTTACTGCGCCTCGTGTAATAAAGTATGTCGCGCTATCGTTGCAGTTTACGTGGTTGGGCAATATGTAATTCCTCCATCCCCAGATCAGCAACTATTTTCCAACTTTTAGTGAAAATGTTGCTGGAAAATCTGTAGGGTTTTCAGGGTCTTCATATACATGCTTCGCAGGTTTCTTGTCATCTCTTTCTTTCTTGTCGTCTGGGCGTTGAGGCGTTTTGGGTTTGCATAAGTTGAATCGTCGTAGCATTATGACCAGTGCTAGTGTGAGTGCACTGAGTAGTACCACGTAGAAGGGCACAGTGGTATGGTATAGTACGTCTGATGTCACATCTCGTTCCAGTTTTGGCTGCATCATGACTTGATTGTAGGCGTTATGTAGTTTTCTGAGGTCGACGGACTGCAGCATCAGCTTGTGCGGGGATGTGCGTTCCTGTTCGAAGTTGTATGAGATGCCAGTGATTAGTAGAGGCTGGCCGTGTACTTGATTATTCTCGTTGACTATGGTGAACTCTGACGTCATCACGGTACAGTTTACGGGTACCGTGACTAGGTAGCTGCCTTGAAGTTGCTTATATTCTTCTCTTCCGCATTACAGATGTGCTTTTGTTGGGTGAGGGAAGGACATGACATAGTTCTTGTCATCCAGCTGCTCCATGGCTTCACTTTTCAGTGTTACAGTGGTCAGGTTACAGGTGTCTCCCAGAGTGTGGTTGATGATGAAGTTTCGAGCGCAATCCTGCTGGTTGTGGACCCCTTTGATGTTATCTCCTACGCAGAGGTACTGCTTGTCTACCTTCGGGCATTCAGCCTCCATGTACGCGTACGCTTCCTTATTGGTTGCGAGGAATGGATGGGGTGGAATGAGGATTTGATTATAACTATTCGGAGCTATAGAGAGTTTATAAAAATCGAACTTTTCTGCGCTAACTATCGGTACTTTAAAAACTATAACGATCTGTTTCTCGATGAAATAAGACCCAGGTTTTATTATACTATAATAATCGCGTAAATCTAAACTTAATAACCTACTGTCTCCGTATACTATCCGAAGTCTATCTATCATTTTACCTAACGTATCTATATCTACCATAGAATGGTGCGTGCTTAATGCGCGCACAAGAGCTAAAACATTTTCTATCCTAAGTATTTCTTCTAATAAATCGTCTACGTTTTCAGTTATAATCGTCAATAATTGGGCAAATCGAGCATATTTTACTAAGCTAGTGTCTTTATACGCGTTGCTGTCTAATAAAAGTTCCAACGTGGAATTAATCGATTGCTGATTTCTAACTAACTGGTCGATGACGTCATTATGTTGCGTCATCCATTCTTTACTAAGACTTATGTGAGCATTGAATTCGGTCATAACTTTGTCTTGATTTTTATTTAAGCTTTTAATCGCGTTATCAAATTTAATTGCATCCTGATAGTCTAAGTTGCCTGTTATACTTTTAATTACGGATCCTAATCCGTCGATTAGACCTCTTTTAGCACGAGTAGGCTCTAACCCTTTTAAATGAATTAAAACTTTACTAATTTTATGCGACAAGTAATTAATTTGGAGCTCGTATAAAGCGAACGTGTCATTATTAAGTTTGTGCTCAAATTCTAATAGCTGTTCTTTAACCGCGGTAGCTTTGCTTTCTATATCGTCTATCTGAATGTATTGTAGGAAACTGTGGTAATGTGTGACTAAACGAGTCGGTCCTAGTTTGTGAGGTAGAAGTCCCGGACCGTCGTTAAGACTCTCAAGTCTTATCTCCTGCGTGCGAGCAAGATGCGCCAGTCGATCGTCTTTACGCTGTAACTTGAGAAGTCGCAGATGTTCGAGTATAGTTGAGTGGAATCGTTCTATGATGCCGTTATCGTTGGGCGAATGTGGGAGTACCTTGTGGTGGTTGACGCTGTGTGTACGTAGAAATTCTAAGAACAACTGGTTACTGAATTCCGGGCCGTTATCGGTTACTATGGTTAAAGGCAGTCCGTGGTGTGTACTATACTTTAATAACGCTTGTAATACGCTGATAGCGGTACCATCTCGGAGATGATACGCCTGACCATACTTTGAGAATACGTCAACGAATGTAACGTATTTTTCACTATCTATTGTAAGTAGGTCCATGTGCACTATCTCCAGTGGTTTACTAGGAGGCGGTACGATATTAAACCGTTGTTGGATGGGATTGCGATCATATTTCCCTTGACCGCACACAGTGCATTCGTTAATGAATTTACTTATTTGTTCATTCATTTTCGGCCAGTAATATTTCTTAGAAAGAGACAGATAGCATTCGTTAATGCCCCTATGGTTCGTCTTGCCGTCGTGATAATGCCTAATAATTTCCTGCTGCCTAAGATACGGTTTGACGTTCTCGAGTTCGTGTTTCGTTAGGACAAGGTTCATGGCGGAACTTTTGAAATGATTTTGTATGACAGGTATTATAGAATACATGCCTAAAGGCGGGTCGATTAAAATTCCGGTTTTAATCTTCGGGGTGACATATTCCTTAATGGCGTTAATAACATCCTGTTCTAGGTTAGACTCTGTAACTTGTACAGAAACGCGTGTGTGAGTATCAAACGGCTTTGATACTGCGGGTCGCCTTTTAACGTCATTAACGATTGAAAAAACTAACTGGCGGTGAAACTTATTCAGTGGTTCGTCGCTTATAGGAACTTCCAGTATAGGATTTTCTTGGCTGGTGTGTACCGTAACGGTTGTAGAGCCGTTATCTTGTACTGGCCGTTCCGAGGAGTTCACTATGAGCGAGTTAGTCTCCTCATTGTGTATTTCCACCCGAGATAAAGCATCTGCGTTCGTATTTGCTTTACCCTTCTTGTACACTACCGTGAAGTTGTACTCACTGAGCTTTAAGCGCCATCGGGTAAGACGTGAATTAGGCTCTTTTAGACTCATTATCCACTGCAAGGGTTTGTGGTCGGTAAGTATTTTAAACTTTCGTCCAAAGAGGTAGGGTCTAAAATACTTTGTGGCCCAAACTATCGCTAGGAGCTCCTTCTCGATGGTGCTGTAGTTGAGCTCACTATCATTCAGTGTACGTGAGGCGTAGGAAATAGGCTTATCAGAGCCAACTGGTCCCTGAGATAGAATAGCGCCTATTGCTACGTTGGACGCGTCCGTGGTAAGGATAAACTCCTTGTCAAAGTCAGGGTATTGGAGTATCGGGTCATTCGTTAACAGAGTTTTGCACATCTCGAAACTTTTAACGTACTCAGGATCGAATGTTATCTTTTTACCCTTCTTGAGGCACTGAGTTAACGGTTTCGTGATTCGTGCAAAGTCCGGTATGAATTTCCGATAGTATCCGAGCAAGCCTAAAAATGGTTAATTTCTTTTGGCGTTTTAGGAATCGGATACTTCCCGATCGCTGTTATTTTATCCGGGTTAGGCTTCACTCCCTCGCTGCTAATAACATGACCTAAGAAAGCCGTCTCCAACTTCAAAAATTCGGTCTTATTCATTTGTACTTTGAAGTTGGATTCTCTGAGTCTTTGGAAGACTTTCTCCAAGTTAATCATGTGTTCTGAATCTGGGTGTTGAATACGATAATATCGTCGAGATACACCAGGCAGATCTGATTCTGGAGACCTCTGAGAATATTATCCATCACCCTTTGGAACGTGGATGGTGCGTTCTTCAAGCCCATCGGCATTCTAAGGAATTCAAAGTGGCCATGTTCCACATTGAATGCCGTCTTAGGAACGTCGATGGGGTCCATCTCTACTTGGTGGAACCCACTGGCCAGGTCCAAGGTAGTGAAGTATTGGCACTTCCCTAACTTATCCAGAACATCCGTGATGTTCGGGATGGGGTACTTGTCGTCTATGGTTTTTTCGTTGATTTTACGAAAGTCAACCACTAGACGCCACTTTTGTTTGCCCGAGGAGTCCGCCTTCTTGGGAACTATCCAAATTGGTGAGCTCCACGCTGACTCGGAAGGACGTATAATACCTTGGGCTAACATTTTGCCGATTTGTTCGCTGACTTCTTGTCGATGAACAAAAGGGTACCGATAGCTCTTTGTATACACCGGGGTTTCATCGGTTGTGCGAATACGATGTTTTACTTGATTGGTGAAAGTTAAATCTTCGCCTTCAATATAAAAAACGTCCGCATACTTTGAGCAAAGAGCTACTATGTTTGCCTTCTCTTCCTCGTTAAGATGATCCGTACGAAGTCGCGATACGACGTCTCTAACTCGCGCCGACGCGGGCGGTGCATAGGTTTGCGTGCACTCAATATTAAACAGCTCCGCGTGAGCCGGACGGTCTAGTGAGAATACAACGTCATTTTCGTTAGGGTTTTCGATCTCTAAATACCCTCTGCTCTGAGTTACGCTAGTTACGCATTCGTGAATAATACAGTTACACAGAATTTGTTCGGGAATGTAAACTTCGCCATCGGATGTGTCAATCGGTATCCGGGATAGCTTCGTACTTTTTGCCGGGATAATGTCCTCGTACAAATTAACATTCCGCGAGTTGTATAACAAAATCGGATTCGCCGCGTGCTTGGTATTTAAACGCAGCTCTTTTAGATCGATTGTTGCCTCCCATTTCGTAAGTAAATCGAGGCCGATCAGTCCGTCAAAATGATCGTGGAACCTATATACAAAAAGTTTTATAGGTTCGTGGTCGTTAATTTCGATAAAACACGGTACTGTTATTGAATAATTGTTTTGACTAACTGCATGGACGTTCGTGACCTCGAAGGGGTCATAATCTAACTGCACGTGTGGATAGAAATTTTCTATAGCATCCGGGCTTAAGAAGGACTGATTCGCACCGGTGTCGATAAGAAGTTTTAGCGGCGGGTTCGCGATCTGAATGAACGGCAGTTGTCTTTGAGTCTGTAAATTTACTTCTATTTTGGCCTGTCTGACGCTGAAGCCTTCTGAAAATTTTCGTGATGACCAGGGGAGGTCTGTGTCTCAGTGGTCGTGTCAGTAAAGTCATGCACTTGGGCTGTCTCGGAGCCGCAGCTCTCAGGGTCATAGTAAACGTTATAGTCCTGCGTGTCGGTACGTCGGGTACTCGTAATAGTCGTGGTAGTAATTCGGTTCATTCTCGTAGTAGTAGTCTACATAGCCTGAATAACCGTCATTAGCGCACTCGTTAAAGTTCATTTCGCGGCTCTTAAAATAATTCGTAGGTGGTGGATTACCGTGTTTAGTCCAGTCATGTCCAGTAAGTCGCCCTGTCGGTGGTAGCGCTCTAGGGGTGAAATGCTGTACTCCGCTCATTGGCTTCGGGCCAAAATTATGAGGAGGATTACGAGGTCCCATACGGAATACATTACTACGCGCGCTATAATTCGGTGGCGGCGCGGCGAACATTTGTTGTGTACGTGTAGGCATTCTGTATTGGGGATTATGCTGAGGGCCTGAGTTAAATCTGTACTGGTTATGTGGCTGAGCGAATTTAAATGCCTGAGGCGCCTGAGGCGGCGTAAATGCCGGTCTCTGATTAGATGCTGGTAAAATCATGTGCGGTGGAAGCTGAAAACCTGGTCTAGGCGGAGGAGGCATTTGAATTGGGATCTGAGCTTTAACTGATGGCTGGGCTTTGTGCACTTCGTTATTGCGCTGTTGTAAATACAATATATTGAGCTCTTCTTGTACGAATTCCAATGCCTTCTCTATAGTGGATGGTCTCATACACCTAATTCGAGAACCGAGGGGCTCTTGCAATCCGCGTACAAACGCTTGCATAGTGAGCTTTCTGTATAGCATGCGCTTCGACTCAATAGTAGTCGGGATGGTTTCATGCAACGAGATGTATGTCATTATTGTACTGAATAAACTCTGACAATGGTCGTAAAATTCCTGAGGGGTCTTGTGACCTTGTGTGGCTAGAGAAAGATCATTATACAATGCGGTTTCGTCCCTCTGATCTGCAAAATTATTAATGAGGGAATCTCGAATTCCTAGCCAGTTATCAGGGATGCCATTAGAGTTGATGATTGTGGCGGCGGGCCCGGTGATTTTATTTAAAATACCATTTAATAAGCACAGATTAGGTAAATTGCTACCGGGCTCGTTGCTCATATAAGTCGCAACAATTTGGTCACATATATTAATAAATCTAGTTAATATTTTCGGATTTCCATCGAAATCAGGAACTGGGCGTAAGGCCTTATAAATTAAATCTGGGTCGTAAGGCATTTTTGTATCACTTAAATCAAACAACGAAGTTAAATCAATTTCGTCTTCTATCTGCCTAATACTATCTAACTCTCTATTGCGGCGAGACTGACGTGATGCAGCCTCGCTAGCACCCTTATTTGTAGGATGAAAAATTTTGAATAGTTATAAGGATTAGAAATTAGGAAGGAAGCAACACAAAAAGAAAGTTTTGCGCACTTACAGTTGCATTCTGGTTTCCTCCGCGTATCAATGGTCGGATACTCGTCCTCGGTGATGCGCCCGCGTAGATTCGGATTCCAGATGAAGACTCAGGAGCCTGCCAGCAGCACGAACGGAGATTCGCCGATTTTTGGAGATTTTGACGTTCGCGCACTGACTCTAGAATCCTACCGACTGCGCCAATTAAGCGAGCAGCAGCCGAAGGACTTAAAAAAAACCAAAATTCAAAAGCACTAATTTAATTAAAAATCAAAATTACATTAAAATATTCTAAGTTAAAATTATGCTATCCACTCAGTTCGATGTGAGAACTAAAAGTGACGCGCTACGGAATGTCGGTGTCGGCTTCCAGCGCTGTTTCGCCATCCCGCTGACTCGGCACCTAGATTCTCGTTACTGCGCCTCGTGTAATAAAGTATGTCGCGCTATCGTTGCAGTTTACGTGGTTGGGCAATATGTAATTCATCTGTAAACAACATTATGAAATGTAAATAAACAATTGAAATTGAACTGCTTGCCAAGAGCAGTGATCAAGGGAAACCTGTATGATAAGCGCCCAAAGTGGAGTTTCATGAGACCTGTGTTCAACAGCAGACATCTTCCAGCCGTGTGATACGCGAATGTTGACTCATTCATTTCTTGTATTACTCAAGTAGCCTATTGTCCGCACTTGGTTGCAAAGATTATAAGACACATTGGGTGTCCCGTTTCCTCTCCTAGGATTAGCCTTGCGATTGAAATACACCACTGTTATGGGAGGGGAAGTTGTATCATTGGACAACTGGATTTATAGTCAATCGGTTGGTTCCCCTGTACAGATGGTAGAGCCAAGCTGCCACAGGTTCACGGCGGCTGAGGGCGGAGCCCGGCTTGCCGCCGCCGCCGCCAGACGGAACACGCTCGTCACCGAGTGTGGAGCCTTCATATCCACCAGGCTGCTGTATGAGGAGGCCTACAACATCCGCGGGTGGGTGGTTTACCATAAATATAATTATTAATTAACTAACCGATCAGAGCAAATCAAACCACCAGATAGTGTATTTAGCCAGTGTCAAGTATTATATTTTCATCGTGTTATAAAATATTTCAAGCAAAGTCATGTCATAGTCTAGTCTAAGTCAGGTTGTCATAGTCCAGTCTAAGTCATGCTCCAGCAAAGTGGTGGCAACTTTACTAGAAGCTTCTTTGGAGTTTTGGAAGCAACATGAAAAAACACGTTTCACCACATTATATCACTTGCCCACACTCATGCTGGTAATTCAGCACTTATTTTTTTATTTTATTTTATTTGGCACACAAAACAGAATATAACCAAATACAAGAACAAGAAAAAAGAAATTACATACATTTTGAGCTAGATTATACCCCAAAACATGTGTACACAACATGATTAACAATTAACAATACTGTAAGAATACATTAGTTAAAATATTTAATACATTGTATTTCTTAGGCCCTCTTGCACGTTCTCGGTTTAAAATTATAACTGAATACCTAACCCAGAGCTAGTAATTCGAGTTAAGTTGGTAAACAGAAATATCCAGACATTTTCTCTTGCACGTTCGGAATATTGACAGGGGTTAAGCCCGTCACACACGTAGCAATAATATATATTAATATACCGTACTATAATATATATTATAGCAAGCTACCACACACGGAGACGATGCTATAATATATATATTTTCCTTCATTTCATTGATGGTCGGCCTAGCGTTTACACGTGTTTTGTAATAAAGGTTGATTTCAAAACACAGTAGGTAATTATGAATTCAACAAGAAGTGCATTGTTATTGGATTTACTTGATAGTTCTTCAGACGACCATTCCGATTAATATCACACACTCCTAATAAGGTGGATATAGTTTTTATGAAAAGTAGTTTATTTATAATTTGGCTAATTTAAATGACTTGTACCTGAGGTAGTATAAAAAGTGACCAGTCGCCAATCAGATTTTTACATCGCCGATGCCTAGTCCCGGGTAGACTAAATGGCGATATATCGCCTAAATTGACCACACTGGTCAGGCGGAGGCGGCCCAGGGGGTCTAGCTAACGCTAACGCTATCGCCAAATTTTGCTTTTGGGATCGTTCGGGATCCCAAAAGCTTCGGGCCAACCCCAAAATGTACTGGAATGACATTTCGGAAATCGCTTACTTTTGTGGAAAAGTAAGCGATTAATGTCATTTCAATACATTTTTGGAGATAGCGTTAGCATTTGGGATCTTTGCTAGACCCCCAGACAAAGCGGCAGGAATGGTAAGAGGGGAGAAGCGTCCGAGGAGCGCGTCGGATATGTTGAAACATGCTGTACATTCAAAATATGTCTCGCTATACCATAATATATATTAATATACAATAATATAAAAATATACCATAATATATATTACGGTATAGGTTGGTCACAGAAATATATATTATAGCTGCGTGTGCGGTCCCTCGAGAATTTGTATAGAAAACATAAGGTAATATGTCTAGCTATAAATATATTAATATATATTATAGCTACGTGTGTGACGGGCTTTAAGTTGGTAAACCTCCGGCTCAATGCACAGAGTAAAACAAAATTACACCTGACTTATGTATTTGAAGTTGAAAGGTACAAGGTATACCTCCTAGGTATAACCTCCTGGGGAGGCGCATTCAAAACTCACCTGTTGCCACTCGAAAGGGCACAACGTGGCTTGCTCAAATGTAGTACCAGCCGACCCTACAGATACCCCACGGTTAGCTTGTACTGTGATTGTCAAGTCCTCTCAGTCAGGCAACTGTTTATTCAACACACGGTTCTTCACCAGCACACTTTGATAAAATTTGCCCCCTCAACTACAAAAAAACGGATGACACACAAAGTATGCTCTGTTCCTCAAGTTAAGTCGGCATTCGCTGGCAAGTTTATGAACTTCATTGGTCCTTTCCTCTATAACAAACTAAGTAAAGACAACAATATTAAATCCCTAAGTATATTTGAACTAAGAAAAACTCTATTCACTAAGCTGAATGGCATGAGCTACGAAGAATCTGAAGACTTACTTGTTGCGTTAAAATAATAGAAATATTATTACTAAGTATAATTATTTATGATTTATTATATAAAATTTATATTATATAACTTGTAACATTCCTTTTCTAATTTATTAATGATACACATACTTATATATATATAATTTATACATAGGGAACACTAATTCATAATACACATTAACAAAAACATACATATCCCGCAAACATCCATGTTTTTGTTTCATAATCTAGGTTACTGTTAGGATTAAAATAGGTATTGGCATGCAAATATTAATTTAAAATTTATGTTTGGCTTTGTAAAAATTCAATACTTTATTGTTAATGTAGACCTAGATTACATTTAGGTTAAGTAATCAGTTGTACTAACTACTAGTTGTGTAACCTACTTAAGGCTTTATCCTTTTGTTTCTGGCGAAAGAGGCCTGGATCTCATAATACGGGCTCTGAGCCTAGTGTGGGATCCAGGTGCTCTAATTAATGTATATGTTACCCACTTATGCCTATTTTCCAAATAAATGTATTTTTCATTTTTCATTTTTTTCATTTCATTTTCATTTCATTTTTCATTTCATTTCATACATATTCTATACTAACTGGAATAAGCTCATAGCATCGTAAATTATACAAAACTAAACTTTAATTTTAATGCCGTAAAATTTACATTAGACTATCGTGTTTGGAGAGAAACGTGGTCTGAGGAAGATAGTACGTTGTGTACCCATGGAGTAGTCTGTCTTTTTCTTATACCTTATTATCGGAGGTAGTTAACCTGTTTTCATGGGAATACATGTAGGATTAAAAATCTGATAAAGTTTATGAACGGACAATCTAAATGTAAAAAAGGTGTGAGAGTTTATGAACGAAGGAAGAAAGAGAGACCTGCAAGATGTGAATGGAAGACGTGAGAGTTTTTTTCTGCGGTGTTAATAATTAAAAATAGTTTTGTCGGAAAATATAGAAGACTTTGCTGCCTCAAGCCCCCCATCGTTTCATTTTCACGAGCACCAACCAGATAAACTCAACTAAACAATGCATAATAAACTCGTAAAATAACTTCGTAAATTCTCGATGAATGTAAAATAATGAAATTAGGTAAAATTGACTTACCTACTTACTTTTACTAAAACTGTACTAAAAAACAATACAGTAGTCAATCGCACAGAAATCATACTTTCTATGGGATAGCATAATACCGTTACTTCGTAAATTAATCAACTAAATTTTATCAGATTTAGTAAAATTAGAAGCTGTAGCATGCATGTACTAAACTGGGGGCGATCCATGTGGGGGCAACTGGGAATATACCACCTACCGGAGGAAGAGCTAGGCATGCCTTTAGCTGTCTATGTATGTAATGTACCTTTGTTGTTTGTATTCATAGCACATGCTGTTTAAGCATCCTATGCTACACACGGTTCTTATGTGATTGAAGAGATGAAACTGCGGGCCTACTACTTTATTTTAAACTCATTCACAACTCGAGACACAAAAAAAAACTTCTCGAAAAACTTATCGTTTCTGTTCGAAGTGCTTGTTCCAGTTAGTATGGAATATAAGTACTATTATAGAACTTCTTGGAGAGGTATCAATAGAACATTTTCAGCCAGTGTCAATTTAAAACTTATAAAACGTACATACCTAAAGCCGCCTCTACATGCTTGATGTTTGCCACAAACACCTAGTACCCCAAACACCGACCACAAATTACTCAACACATACACTGCATCCACAGGATAGTCAAAAGTGCTAGGTATGGATGGGCAAAAATGGCAGGCGACGAGCGTGTTAGGGCTGCCAACATTTTTTTTCGGAGAAATATATAGCATCTTTTAATATAATAAAAAACAAAAGATAAACAAATATATTATTTATCAAATATTCATTTTTATAAATACTATCTAATGTCTTTTTTTAAATTAAAAGTATCATAAAATATGCATTAAGTAAAATCAAAAGGGATATTTATTACTATCTGTTTCTTTGTTCTCCGCGATTTTAAATTCATATCGGAATTTCCTTCATGTGAATATGGCGGGAATAGAAAGCAGGAACGACATTACTTTAAGGGTCTTACTTATAAATGCCGCTTAAAATTACTCAGTGTTTTCCCGCGTGACATTTCAAATCAGTCAAAAGTTGACAGAAGGTTTTAAGCAATGGCTAACTTTAGCGTTTATAAGTGAGGCCCTAAATGAAGAAGGTTATATTGACATAGCTACTGACCGCATGTTGAAACTTGGCAACAGGCAACTGTCGATGCGATCGAAGGAGTAGCATGCTAGCTATAGCTTATATTTTATGCTGGATACTGGAACACATAGGATACTGATTACCTCTTTTATTTAAGCCGCAGCGAATAATCTCAATTATTCGCGGGCAGTATTCGAAGAGATATATAGAACCTACTAGTTGCGCACAGCGTTTAGCACACAGCCTTGAAATATAGTGCAGTTCTATATATTAATGTATGGTTAGCAACCCTACGCGCGTACTACTGTCTAACGTTTGAATACAACGTATTTAACGTATTTGTCAAATCCTTAGAACTATGCACAATTCCGACACTGATACCGATCAATGGTGTTTGCCAGTGATACATGTGTGTTTGCAAACAGGCAAGCACCAAAATAAAAATACACACACATCATCAAGTTCGTGTTTGCTATTTGATGTTCGCTGTTTGCCAAGTATGTGAAAGCCGCTTAAGGATCAACATGTCAAATTACCCCCGGGTTAAATATATAACGGGATAAGTGGTCAATTTTCTAACGTGCAAGATAAAATACAGAAATAATCCGAGTTAGGCATTTATTCAGGTAACACGAGGTTAGAGTGAACGCGCAAGTCGGCCTTATAGTAACATTTTAAATCTTAAATGCAAAATAGAAATAATCATTTAAAGTTCCGAAATAACAGCTAAAACGTTTCTTTTAAATTTCACTAGTTTTTGATCAAAAATATCAATTGAGCTGTGGTGTTCCTTCAAGATGTCGTTATACTGCCGACACATTCTAACTAAAGGGTTGTAGAATGAGGTATTATTAGTAAACACCTGAAGTGAAAAAATATTTAAATGAGGGTGACGAGCTCTTGGCCTAATATTGAATTTTACTTGAGAAAGCAGAAAAGGTGAATCAACGATAGAGTGTATAATTTTGAAAAGGCAAATGAAGTCAAAAAGTGTCCGTCGATTTTTGAGAGGTAATAGTTTAAATTTCGACAATCTTTCAGAATATGATCGTAGTTGGCGATCAAGACAAAGTCTGTGGCACAATATATTCAAGCAACGCTTTTGAACACGCTCTATCCGATCGCTATGTATAGCATAATGTGGAGACCAAACAGGAGAGCAGTATTCGAGAACGCTTCGAACCATAGCATTGTAAAGGCTTACAAAACATTGTGGGTTCTTGAAACCCTTAGTAACACGTGAAACGAAACCCAACAGTTGGTTACTTCTGTTGATGATATAATCATAATGGTCTCGGAATGAAAGCTTTTCGTCAAAATACACTCCTAAGTCTTTCACAACCGATTTCCTCTGTAGTAAATGGTCTTTAATTTTATATTTGTGTAAAATTTTGTTGGTTTTGGTTGTGAAAGATACAACAAAGCACTTCTGAACGTTCAGTGACATCTTATTTCTTTGGCACCATACATCAATCACATCTAAATCACGCTGGATAGCCTCGGAGTCTCTGGGGTCTCTGACAATTGAATAAAGCTTTAAATCATCCGCATATAATAAGCAATCACTTTTAATCTCGTCGATGAGGTCGTTAATGAACGCAATGAAAAGAAGTGGTCCCAAATGAGATCCCTGCGGTACTCCCGAAGTAATTTCCACAGAAGTGGATATAAAGCCTTTAACTGCAACCAACTGTGTTCTCCTGCTGAGATACGACTCAAGCCACCTCAATAAATTGCCATGTACCCCGTAATACACCGCTAATTTAGTGCATAAAAGCTCACTTAATGCGTAAAACGCCACCAATTTTAAACATTAACACTGGGAAAAGCAAAAGTTTTGAAAAATAATACAATGCAACGACGGGAACTTTTCCGCGTTCCCGCCAAAACTCCCACCAGATAGTTACGCTGGTATTATTTATATTTACGGTTTGATATTGTCATCAATCAACCATATAATAAAATTGTAATTGGGCTAAATCTGTACATTAAATTGTTTTTTGAAAATGTTGACTGCTTTACACTTCCGATCAGGTAAAACGCGTAGTGGTCAACGCAATCCTATCATCATCCTATCATAAAGAAAACTATATTTTTAAATTTCTTTGTGTCTGTCTGTCTGTCCCTTTGAAGTTTGAACAAGCATCACACTGAACTATTAAATGGATTTTGTGGTTTGGTATTTTAATAGCTAATTTTCCAGAATAACATTTAAAACACTTCTTGTTTTCTAAAACGGTCAAGTGCGGGTTGCTCTAAGCCAGTTGCAAAACTTTTGTTTGTATGTGTTTTCTTTTTTTTATTTACTCATTCTGTCGTAAAGATAGATTCCCTCTTGCTTCTCTCTCTTTGAACCATAAGCAGGGTTAGGATGTACAACAATTAACCCAGGCGAAGCCAGGGTAAGTCAGCTAGTATAATAATATTACCATTTCAGGTTGCTCTCCAGTGGCCGTCAGCGGTCAGTCCGCATCTGTCGTTCTGTCAACGTGAAACCTGATGCGTACGAGTTGAGGATACTAACCGACCTGAAGGTCACCGAAGCTCGGACATACGAGGATGTTGATGACTGGACTCAAGAGTTGGAGACCAAAGAGGTAACCTGTAGTGATGGATTAATTAGCATCCACATTCATTTTTAGCATGTGAAAACTCAATTAACATTTCGCAAATGAAATGTAGTTGCGAAATTCTGTGAAATATGAAATTTCATTTTAATTAGTTTAGTTCATTTTGAATTTAATTTTCAATATAAGGTTTCACTTTATATATATTTATATTAGGTATCTTACGGTAAAATAGAGGAATACAACACCAGAGACAAACCTTGTTTGGTTATATTGGTGTTTTTAGGCAAGTTGTAAATCTTTTTTTCTGATTTAAATAAATAAATAAAAAATTTCATTTTCCATATCTTTTTCATATAATTTTCATTTCATATTTAATTTTAATTTTCATTTCATTTTAATGTTCATTTCATTTTAATCTTCATGTCATTTTAATTTTCATTCCCATTTCATTTCATTTTTTCATTTTAGCAAATAGCAATTAGCATGCTAAGATTAAGACTTGTGAGTTAGCATGTTTATGAAATTTACGCAAAATGGCATTAATTGCCATCGCTAGTAACCAGTCACTTATATCAACAGCCTGGATTTCCACTGCTTCCATTCTTGAACGTAGGCTGCAGAGTGTTACTTTGAGTGTGTGCTTGCCTCTGAATCCATCGGCTCCCTGAGTGGAATTGTTTGTTTACTTAATGGGGGTGTTTTTAAACGCCACTTTAATTGAAACACTTGAACTACTATTTATAAAACTGAGCCGTTTTTGATCAATATTGGTATGGAGATAGTTGGCTTGATAGCTCAGTTGGTAGTAGCTCTGTTTTCTGAATTGTAGGCTGTGGGTTCGATTCCCACCCGGAACAAACATTTGTGTCAAACATCGATGTTTGTTCTGTGTCCGGGTGTTATATTGTATTCTATGTATGTATTTACAAACAAAATAGATGACATGACTATTTGTGCACAGAAAAAGCACAAATACGTGGTTCTGTGTCTGTGTGTTGTGGGAGCATGGTCCTCGTAGCTCCTGGGCCCCTAGATACAGAGGATCCTAGTTAGGGTCCAGGATGTATGTGTGTGATCGTTGGGCGTTATTGATTTATATTTTTGTTTATGTTTCAGGTCCTAGTTTGCACATCGGAGGTATTAAAACGTATCCTAGAAGCGGAAACACTGACCATGCACCAGATCAATGTGTTAATAATAGATAGCTGTCATCTCATATACAAGGATCAGAATCTACAATATGTGAGTAATTACAGCACATGTGGCCTTATTAACTACAACTTGTTTTTTTTGGGGTTCTGTACCCAAAGGGTGCGGACTAAAGTGACCGATATAGCTCTTAGAATTAGCAAGTTGAAGTGGCAATGGGCAGGCCACATCGCTCGCAGAACTGACAACTGATTGGGGAAGAAAGATTCTCGAGTGATGACCACCGGAAGGCGCAGCGTAGGCAGATCCCCCCACTAGATGGACCGACGACCTGGTGAAAACCGCGGGGAGCCGATGGATGCAGGAGGCGAGCAGCCGCTCAAAGTGGCGCTCTCTGGGGGAGGCCTCTGTACAGCTGTGGATGATGATGATGATGACCCAAACGGTAAAGCGAACCCTAATTACTTAGGCTTTGCTGTCTGTCTGTCACCAGGCTGTATCTTATGGAAAGTGATAGTTACACAGTTGAATCACAGATGATGTATTCCTGTTGCCGCTATAACAACAAATACTAAAAACCAGAAAAAAAAATTAGTCCAATACTACTCCACGTCTTACATTAAAACTTTAAGCCACAATTTATGAGCCAATAATACAAATTATACTACTGCTACGTTTCTTTTGGTCATGACTTGGATGGGTGACCGCTACAAAAAGTGGTGTTTGCATCCGAGTGCTACTATGCTTTGGAAAGCTTGTTAAGCTGTCGGTCGGTCCCGGCTGTTGTAAGACAAAGTCAATTGAGAAGCCTTTAGATGGCTTAAAATTCTAAGACCAGGGCCTCTAGATAAAGTCACATTCCATTAGCGATATTGCTATGACCACGTGACATATCGATAGCTTATGTCATTTCCATACATTTTTGAACTTAGCGATTAGCGATATCGCTAGTGGAATGCGACTTTGTCTAGAGGCTCAGGGCATCTAGCAAATACATTTTGGAGTTAGCGTTCGGGATCTTTGCTAGACCTTCTGGTCTGATAAGAAGAAGAAGAAGAAGAAGAAAAAGAGTCATACATAACCATGTTTTATGCCTTTCAGATAATGAAGATATACAAGCAAAGCCCTGAGGATAGAAGGCCAAGAATCCTAGCTCTGACATACCCTCTTTTTGGGTCAATCAAAAAAGATACAGACAATCCAGAACCCACCGAAAACACCATAGACAACACGCAGATCTGTGGGAAAAATACCACAGATACCGCAAACGCCATAGACAATGTAGAGATTGATAAAAAGCCCATAGAGAATGAAGAGTTGGGTGTGTATGAGAATTGGGATGATTTCGAAATGTATGAGAAATTGGAATGGAGAATAGATCAGTTGGAGAGTGAACTGTGCTGCAAGATGGACTTGGCTGAAGATATAGACGGGTGTAAAAGGTATTTTCTTTCTCTTTTTTTATAGGTAGTGATACTTATTCATCTCTCTCACTGGCGCATTTCGAATGAATATGATAATAAGAAAAAATATGTCTTAGGACCTTTAATTTTTTAACTTTTTGTAGTTTTTACGGTTCCGTACCCAAAGGGTAAAACAAACCCTATTACTAATGCTTTCACTGTCTGTCTGTCTGTCCGTCTGTCACCAGGCTGGTATCTCATGACCCGTGATAGTTGAATTTTCTCACAGATGATGTATTTCTGTTGCCGCTATAACAACAAATACTAAAAAGCAATTAAACAAATATTTATAGAAAATGGTACCCCCAGATAATATAATACCTACAGTACAGATGCCTCGTCCCATACAACGGAATAACGCGGGCTATTTTACGAATTATTTTATTTCTGCATAACGCAAGATTATCAAGCGACATTTATTGCGTGTTGGCGAAGTATTGGGCCAAATGAATACACTGGACACTAACTAGTAACTCTCTAGATACGATTACTACATTTTTTCAAATTCGGGCTATTTTTCGTTTGTACCTGATGGGACCCCGTGACGGTACCATATAGTATGGAACCCTTCGTTTAACTCTAGGATCTCAGGAACGGTGAGCAAGCCGAAGGAGCTGATCATAGAGTACCCAGAGCCTCCTCCCAAGGAACAGCTGCCCGAGGACTATGCCACCCTGGAGGCTTTCATGAGGTCTCATGCTGGAGACACCCTGGACTTCCTCAACGATCATCGGTATTATACACTCTACTTCACCGCTTTGTCAGTTATTCTGCCGCCAAGCAGTAGTATGCAAGCACTACTGTGTTCCGAAGCATTAAAGCTAAGGACATTACTGGGCAAATGAGACTTATGAACGTAATCTAGTGTTCAAGCACTACTGTGTTCCGGTTTCAAGGGCAATAGCTAGTGACATTACTGGGCTAATGAAACTTATGAACATAATCTAATGATTAGATTGCTGTAATTCTACCGCCAGGCAGTAGTGTGCAAGCACTACTGTGTTCCGGCTTGAAGGGTACACATGACATTACTGGGCAAACGATACTTATGAACGTAATCTGATTATTAGACCGTGCGGATGTATTAGTATGTCATGCGCAGTGCAGTTTCACGCGAAACTATTTTAAAGTTCCGAGAGACACTGCAAAATTATCGTTGTGACGCTTAACATCAGGTGAACGACTAGCTCGTCACGTCATTCATTATCTTAAACAAATAGGCTACTACCGCTGACCTACACCAGTTATTTTTTTATTTTCAGCCACGACCCCACAGAAATCTATGGAGAGGAGCTTTACGAAGAATTCAAGAGCATTCCGGACCCCACCATCGAGCCTAAACAGATATTTAATGAGTTTCTATATGTGTTGGATGAGTTAGGTAAGAATTTTCTTATTTTGGTATCTTTTACTAGGGTTCCGTACCTAAAGGGTAAAGCGAACCCTATTACTAAGGCTCCGCTGTCTGTCTGTCCGTCCGTCTGTCACCAGGCTGTATCTCATGAACCCTGACAGTTAGACAGTTGAAATTTTCACAAATGATGTATTTCTGTTGCTGCTATAACAACAAAATTAAAAATTGGCCCCCACTAACTGATCATAATAATTATTAGTTATTGATTTTTCCCATACAACAAAGGTGATTTTTGTGGTCATTTTTATAGAATACGGAACCCTTAGTGCGCGAGTCCGACTCGCACTTGGTTGGTTATTTTTTATTGCACTTGTTTTTTCAGATATTTGATATTGATACTGGTATTGATTGATTATAATCAATTTGGATATATTATGTCAGTTTACATGTCAAGAAAAATTATAATAATATATTACATTATTACGACGCAATTATTGGATTCTACGATACTGAACTGATGTTGATACTGTAACTGATGATAAAACTTATACCAACTATGATTCTAATACTGGATTAGAACTGAATGGTGGTATCAAATGTTGCTATACAAGGTGATCTCGAATTGGTATGTTATCCCGAAGAGGGGTAAATCTACAATCCAAGGTAGACAATGTTTCTTCTATGACTTTACTAAATGAATAGATTTTCATTGAAGAAATGCCATGTAAAGTTTACGTTCAAAAATAGCCTTAGCGCAGTTGGGTGGTTGAACTTCGTCCTTGACCGAGTGCACATAAGTGAGTTTAACGACCTGTGTTTAGAAATGAATTTATAGTATCTTGTTAACTCTCGTAGCGATCGCACGTGCAATTTTTCGATTGGATTTATTTTTTACCATGGGAGATTGGAAACACCCAGTTTCAAGTAAGGCTCTCACAACTTGTAGGGTATCATGGTCCTAGTCCCCCAATTTCGGGATAACATACCAATTCAAGGTCACCTTGTATATGTATATGAATGTATTTTGGGAGTAAAAGTTCTGTACCGGGATACTATAATTTACTCTGTGGTACAATTCCAGGGCCGTACGCAGCGGATAAGGCTGCTTTCAACCTTCTAGTTAAATTGGAAAAGTCCAAAATCAAAGTTCCATACGAACGCCATTTTCTGCTCCTACGGCTTTGCACCACAGTGTTCGTTAAAATCAGATGCTATGCGGACATGATGTTTAGCAAATATAGTTCCGACTGGGATAAAATTCGAGTATTTTCGACACCGAAACTGCTGAGATTTTTCGAAATCCTACAACAATTCACCCCACCCGAACAGAAAGATGAAGAAAAAACAGCCAACAGTGACGAAAAACCGCCAAATAGTTCCGAAAATTTTAGAACTGGCAACACCAAGATGGAAACCGCCAAATTGCTGGACGATATACAGCAATGTGACTTCAATGCGTTAGGGAATAAGATTGAGGATCGGTTGAACGCTTTCGAGGCTAATTTGAAGGAATTGGACGGCGATGTGAGGGGTGACGTCGGTTCTGCGAACAAGGATGGTGATGTAAGTATTCTTAGAAGATAGAAAGAAAGGCAACTTATGCTTGATTTTTTTGGCTTGAATTGTACTTTATTGCGGTGTAGTAAGAGCTATTGCAAGCTCAAAGTTGCGTAACCAGCTATGGAGAGCTATGCTCGGTGTTCCCCTGCGAGATATGATCCGGAATGAGGAGATCCGTAGGAGGACTATAGTGACCGATATAGATCTTAGGATTGTCAATTTACAAACACTGCACTATTGTAACTACTTAATATTCATTATAACGGGATTAAACGTAATCCTAACAAGTTTGTGCCAGCTATTTTATTTCAGGAAATACAGCCAATGTTCTCGAAAATGGTATGACACCGTTATGTTTGACGCCAAGCTTGTATGGAAAGCTTGGCGTCTACCGACAAATACAAAAAATTGCATATTTATTTCTCTTTTACGCATGCTTTGTTATCATACGGCCGTTTCGTTGCCGGAGTGAAAAAGATGGCATCGTGATAAACTCCCATGTTCTAAGTCGTTACCACGGGATTACTCCACTCGACTCAATCTTGAATTAACCTCATTTTGTGTTTTGGTATTTTTAATTGACAATATATAATCAGATTGACATTTATGTAATAGCAAGCAAAGCAACTGTCACCTCAAGATACGTCGCGATGTACCTTGAGTTTCCCTCAAAGTTAAGTGAAAGTCAAGTGAAGGAAATGTTTTGGAATACGGGGGTTAGTCTACAGATTAATTTGTATAGGAAAAATTAGAATCACGAGTGGGGGCTTACAAATTAATCTGTAGATTACGCAGAGCAGGCGATACTACTATAAAAATAATAAATAGTGATTTACACTGGAATTCATAGTCAAGGTGGGGGCTTCTCTAGGGGATGATTCAGGCGCTGTGTGGCGAAGTCTAGTTTTATGCTTTTCATAAACAAAATTAAGTATTCCCCAATCTGACAATTCTGACATTGTCAAAGGCAGAATGCTATGAAAGTGAAATAGTCCATTGAAATGTTACATTTTTTAGGCCTTACCTTGCGTTTTTTAGACGACGCAATTTTATTTTTTTAATGTGTAGGGGGGGGGTCAGCGTAAAGCTAACACCAAGTTTGTGGGGTCGCCACCCTTGTCCCACGGCCGCCATCTTGAAAATAGGGGTTGAAACGGTTTTTACGACATATCTCTTAAACTATTTACCTGATAAAAAAAATTGTTGACGTTTCTTGTTGCAAATTAAATTCTCTATAACTTTGGTCCAGTAACTTTTTGTCGTAGAACTATAAATAAAAAAGTTATAAGTGAAAATGCCCAGAAATTCGAGAAAAAATTGATATTTTTCAACATAACTTTTATTTATTATTTTACGAAGAAATGATATCAGACCATTTTTGTAGATCGTTTTTTAAGGAACAACTTTTATAAGCAACATTTTTTCATTAAGTCGATAGCTAAGGTTTTACAGCGCTCCGAAGTGAGTACTATTTTTCAGTACTCTACATATATTATACGTGGGTACTAATAATGTGTC
Source organism: Ennomos erosarius (assembly GCA_963580505.1). Lineage (NCBI taxonomy): Eukaryota > Metazoa > Arthropoda > Insecta > Lepidoptera > Geometridae > Ennomos > Ennomos erosarius. Next base: position 307,725 of record OY757006.1, on the reverse strand, counting down.
ATCAGTTATTCCACCCCCTCCACCCCCGCAGGCTGGCCCCCCGCGCGGCGCGCGGCGCGGGCGCGGGCGGGGGCGGGGGCGCGCGCGCGGGGGCGCGGGGGGGCCGCACCCGCGGGGGCGCGCGCGCGGGGGCGCGGGGGGGCCGCACCCGCGGGGGCGCGCGCGCGGGGGCGCGGGGGGGCCGCACCCGCGCGCGCTCTGCGGGATCCTCTACATGCGCGCGCATCTCATGCCCAGGATCATGTTCATGCTCTGTGCGGTCAGTAGTGTCTTGTTACATATTATCACTAAACTTTTTTTAAACGGGCTATGTGCCTTTATTATTCAAACTAACTACTACATTATCTAGAACTACTACTACACTACCTACTACATACAAATAACACTCTGTGTTATATATATATACTTCTGGTCATAGCTTGTTTAATGTTGGGCCGGTAAGGGCGTACTTCTAGAAATAGCTGGTTCAATGTTGGGCCTGTAACGTCACACTTTTTGTGATAACTTATTCAATGTTAACCTCGTGAGTCTATACTGCTAGTGACAACTTATTTTATGTTAAGCCAACTTTCAGTGATATCTTGTTTAATGTTGGATTGATGAGGCCATACTTATAGTGATATCTAGTTCAATTTTGAGCTTGTGAATCTATACTTTTAGTGATAGCTTATATAATGTTGGGCCCTCTTTTAATAATTGCTTTTTTATAAGATCGAATGACGTGACGAGCTTCTCGTTCACCTGATGTTAAGCGTCGCGGCCGCCTGTTACACTTGAACTTTAAAACTGCACTGCGCATGTCATCCTGAGACATCCCACAGTCTAGTAATCAGATTACTAGACTGTGCGATCAGGTTGTAAAATCAAACCGAAACAATGCCCTTCAAACCGGAACACAGTAGCGCTTGCACACTACTGCTTGGCGTAGAATAACTGGCAAAAAGCTGGTACCTGCCTAAGCAAACTGCAGGAAAGTCCTACCACCTAGTTAGACATGCGACTAGCATGTAGTATACTGTATACCTCCCAAGAGGTGTCCCGTTGTGTCCCGACACTATCTTGTTAGCGCGCGGTTGAAATTATGCCTGATGGACAATCGCTTTTACAGCTTGAAAGATTTTTTAATATTAAGTAGGTAATAATTATGACATTGATAATATTTATTAAGACATGGAGTAATAATAACACTAATTAATTTAATAATGCAATTTTTAATAGATATTAAATAGCTTCATGTAAATATTTGCACGCCTGCTTGCAGGCTGGGTACAATGACTGAAACATTACTTTACCCTACATCTAAAATGTACTTTGTATATGTGTATAAATAAACTATTGATTGATTGAAAGATTTGCAACTAGCGTATAGTATGGCTAAAGACATGCAACTAGCGTAGTGTGGGCTCCCAGGAGGTGTCCCGCAGTGTCCCGGCACTGTCCTGGCTGCGCGCGCAGTACTGCGCCGTGGAGCGCGCCGCCGACAAGCGCGCGCAGGGGAAGCGGCACGAGGACGTACTCAAGAAGTGAGGATTATCCACTACCTGATGTTGAATTGGTATATCATCCCGAAAGGGGGTCAATCTACACCCCAAAGTAGACAATGTTTCTTCTACGACTTTTCTAAATTAATAGCTTTTCATTGAAAATATGTCATGTACAGTTTACGTTCGAAGATGGCTAAGCGCAGCGGGTGGTTGAACTTCGTTCTTGACCGTTCACTTAAATGAGTTTAATGACCTGTGTTTAGAAATGAATTTATAGTATCTTGTTAACCCTCGTAGCGATCGCACGTGCAATTTCGTGACTGGATTTATTTTTTACCATGGAGGTTTAGAAACACCCAGTTTCAAGTAAGGCTCTCACAACTTGTAGGGCATTATGGTGCCAGTCCCCCCTTTCGGGACAACATACAAATTCAAGGTCACCTTGTATATACTGACACACTTATTCTTCCTAATTTTTTTTTGTTTTTATTTGGAAAAGTATGTGTTACAAATATCATCCAAGTATATTGACAAATTGAGATGAATAATTCGGAATAACTCCTTTTTCCAAGTTAGTTATTAATTGTTTAGCGTCAATAACTTTCAAGTTATGTACGATATTTGTACTCGATCTACAGTGAAGAAAAACAGCGTGAGGAATGTTCAAGAATGACTACATTCTGTAACATGTATCGTCCACCAATTCCATTTTATCCAGCCTACACTCTCTTCATGTCAGAGAAGTTCTGCGTCTCAGCATAAAAAATATATTGAGTGAATGACGTTAAAATTGAATAATTAACTGCAAATTGCCTAATTTTTAGCACTTTTAAACCCCCATATACTGTACGATCCGTCGCGACTACACTGAAGCCTTAAGTGGCATCAGTAAAGCGTCAAAATTGGCCATTCGACATCCATCGCTGCCCGTATCCGTAGATGGCCGCGCCGCGATTGTTGCGGGTAGCGATGGTTACCGAATAGCTAGAAGGGACCGAAGCTTTTTCCTTGTGTTATTATGTTTATAGGTTCCGAATGCACGAATGCAACCTCCTCCTGACCACATCAGCCCTGGAAGAGGGCATTGACCTGCCGCGATGTAATCTGGTGCTGCGGTGGGATGTACCACCATCGTAAGTCATATTTGTAGAATTAGCGAGCGATGTATCTGCTTCGACTTACGTGTTTTTGTTTGTCCGGATGTACGTTAATTGTGAAGAAAAAAATTGTAAAAAGATTTCAAATATTTCAGAAAGTATATCATTCAGGCAATTTTTTATGAAATACTTATTATTATCATTTGATACTGGCGTTATCAATGGCCGTGATATCGTGATTTTTTTTAAAATGGCGGGCAGTCAGGCATGCCGTAAAGTTGAGTGCTCTTTTCTTTCATTTGTCCGGATGCACGCATAAGTCGCATTTTTAACGAATCTTGATCAAACTTGGTATACAGATTAATGATTAATTCACAGTTTATGTCGTTGGCGATTTAAGATGGAAGTGCATTTCCGCCAAAATGGAGGAGATTGCTGCGGTGTCAATTATCGTTTGATATTGATAATATTTGCAAGAAACATTTTGTACTCAATCCTAAACAAGTATTTCAAATATGAACAATATCAAGAGGTTGTCGAGATATAAGGCCGTGTGGTCTGAGTTCGGGACATACTAAGTACAACATCATGGCGCGTGGTTGCAAAATCATTTGTGCTCGCGAGCTCTACTGTCCCCAGAACTACGGTGATGATATTATGATTTTTTCTTTTCAAAATATATAGAAGAAGAAGGCATGACACAAGATACTAATGAATGCTTCTTGTCCTTGTCTTTACTCTGGTACCCAATGCGATGTTAAAACAAAACTTAGAACTAATCTTAAAAATGCTAGCCTAATACAAGTTATTATTTTCGATACACCGTATCGATACTTTGGTGAATTCCGCCAGGTTGCAACTAAACAAGTCTACGCCCTGAGCGATTAAGTTAAGCCAACGTATGGCACGTGACAGGGGAGAATGTTTGAGTAAGTTAGTCCGTTATACATACTTGACAATGTACCGTGGCTTGTAGATACCGGTCGTACGGACTGTGCCGGAGCCGGGCGCGGGCGCCGCGGGCCGTGGCCGGCGTCCTCGCCGGCGCCCGGGCCGGGCCCGTGGTACATAACCTCGCCACCTACGGTACATTGGACCAGGTCAGTGCTGGCTCGCCGGCGCCCGGGCCGGGCCCGTGGTACATAACCTCGCCACCTACGGTACATTGGACCAGGTCAGTGCTGGCTCGCCGGCGCCCGGGCCGGGCCCGTGGTACATAACCTCGCCACCTACGGTACATTGGACCAGGTCAGTGCTGGCTCGCCGGCGCCCGGGCCGGGCCCGTGGTACATAACCTCGCCACCTACGGTACATTGGACCAGGTCAGTGCTGGCTCGCCGGCGCCCGGGCCGGGCCCGTGGTACATAACCTCGCCACCTACGGTACATTGGACCAGGTCAGTGCTGGCTCGCCGGCGCCCGGGCCGGGCCCGTGGTACATAACCTCGCCACCTACGGTACATTGGACCAGGTCAGTGCTGGCTCGCCGGCGCCCGGGCCGGGCCCGTGGTACATAACCTCGCCACCTACGGTACATTAGACCAGGTTAGTGTCACACACCGAATTGTGACATTTTCAAAATATAAATTACAAAAAAAGTTTATTGGCATCACAGAGCAGTGAAACATATGACGCTTCGCACCTAAGCGTTTTTTTGCTCTGTGAGTGACATAAATAAATTACGCAGTCTTTATAAACCCTTTAAGCCCTGAATTAGTTAAAACTATGCTTTAATAATCAGTAATATAGTTTTGAATAAGTACGTCAAACATTCATTGGATTTATTTACACTACAGATTAATTTGATCATAAATATTTATTTACAGTATTTGATCTTGACTTTGTCTCCGACATTTATCTTTAACCATGTAGTATCGCCACTTAAATTGGTGCTCTGTGGCGGAGACCTATGTTCAGCAGTGGACACAGGCTGCTATGATAATGATGGTGAACAAATATATCTCGTTACAGTTGATAACCCGTAAATGTGGGTGCGGTATCCAAGACGAACCGTCGGCAGAGGAGGAGGCTCATGCGGACACATTCACACCGCTCGTGAAGGCTTACACACCGACGGCACACACGCAAACAACCGCACACATATGCAAGTGCAAGGACAAGGCGGAGAAGGATCTAGAAAACCGATTGCGAAAGTTGAATGTCACTGCGAAGACTGATGCAGTTGAAAATGATGGCGTTTCGCGGTCGGATGAAGCGAAAACAATTGAAAGTGTTCCAAATATAACGGATGCAAAAACAATTGAAAGTGTTCCTAATATGACAGACACTAAAACAATTGAAAGTATTCCAAATTCAACAGGTGCTAAAACAACTGAAAGTGTTCCAAACTTAACGGATGCTAAAACAATTGAAACTGTTCCAAATTCAATTGATTCTAGAACAATAATTGATAGTGTTAATCAAACGGTTGAAGTAAAAACAATTGAAAGCGTTCCGAATTCAACTAGTGAAACAATAGAAAGTGCACCAAAAGTATCGTTATTTTTAGAAAACGTATCAGAAATAGTTGATAGCGTTTCAAAATCAGTTGACAACATTTCAAAATCAGTTGACAACATTTCAAAATCAATCGAAAGCGTTTCAGAAACAATTGACAGCATTGACAGTGACATTGGAAAATTAGAAATCGAAAATCAAGATGTTCTCAACGAAAACATCAAACTATCCAATCCATTATCTGATACAGATAATGATAGTGATATTATCAAGGACAGTGATACTGGCAGTGATAATAAGTGTGCATGTATCAGTGATAGTCAGTTAGATAGCAAAAAAGATGATATAGCCAGCGTGGACCTAAGTACAGCCATAGCGCTTATAAATAGGTAAGTTTAGGGTCAAAATGGGACCCTATTCCTAATTCTGGTGTCTGTTGGTACTTTGTAATTTTTGAGATATTTAATTTTTGTTTTCACAACTGTTTAGTTTTTGAGGAATATTATTGTTTTATGCAAAGTAACTGTCCTGTTTTGTGAGAACAGGACAGGCAACGCCCCCTCCAGAAACTTTAAAAGCTTATTACTCCGTGAGTCATTTACCGATTTTACTTATTTTCAATATAATGAAGTTATAAAATAAAAAATAAATAAATATGTGTGGACATTTCGCACAGCGTCAAAAAAAAAAAACTAACACAAATACACAACAAACAACAACAACAACAAACACCAAACAACATCAACAACGACAAATTGAAATCCAAAATTGTAAAAAAAATAAAAAGAAATATTGTCCTCTCTGTAATGTATATTGTTGTTCTTGTAAAAAAAAATTATTACCATAGAGCACATGTCACATACACACGTGTCTGCAGTAAAGCAGATAAAAAAAATAGCACCTACCCTATTAAGGTTGAGGACCGTTTTTCTCTCTGCCCACAGAGCATTGAAACAAATGACGCTTGAGGCGAAGCGTTTTTGGTCTGTGACTCCGCCTACAGAACCAACTATTTTTTTTTATTACCTGTGGATGTGTCTAAAGTAATATAACATGTAGGTACTGCGCCAAACTCCCATCGGACACGTTCACGCGACTAGCGCCGCAATGGTGGACGGAGCAGGTTCGAATCCCGGGAACGACTACAGATGCGTATATTTGTACTCTGCGGTTACCGCTCAACTGTCCGCTCAAATACAATATTGTGGTGAGTATGACATGACATGTTTTTTTTATAACGTGTTTCAGGAAAAAAAATTTGTTTGAAAAATCTACAAATTAAATTTTTATAAAAATTAGACCGGAGACTGCTTTGAGCATTTTTTGCTATTCGCTTTCGAATTTACGCTTATTACTGTTCTTTTGGGTTCCGTACCCAAAGGGTAAAGGGAATCCTATTATTAAGGCTCTACTGTCTGTCTGTCACCAGGCTGTATTTTTTGAACCGTAGCCAGTTGAAATTTTCAGATAATGTATTTCTGTTGCCGCTGTAACAAAAAATATTAAAAAGTATAATAAAATAAGAATTTAAGGGGCTCCCATTAAACAAATGTAATTTTTTGCATATCGTTTCATTCACCTTATTTTTGGGATGAATCTCAACAATTTCTCAATAGATGGCGCTGCCTACCCCGTAAGTTGGTTTGTACAAGGTGAAGGAAAAATTCGGACATGAGACCACGACCACTTGTCGCGGTAGCTTAAGTAAAGCATATCTTACCGTTATAGTGTTAGACACAAAATAAATCATTTTCATTTCATTTTTTTTTATCCCGGCTTGAGGGCTGGATGGATGCGGGTTCAATTCCAGCTCTTGGTTTTTTATTTTTTTTAATCTACGTTATTCTATATTCATGTAAGTATATGTATAAGTACGGTATCCCCAGGGGCACCCGATGCCGACGGTAGTCCTCGCGCGGCGGATGGTGGCGCTGCAAGCTTGTCGGATACTGCACAAGGCGGGGGAACTCGACGACCAACTCATGCCGATAGGTCCGTGCGCACTAATACTACTACTGTTGGTTTTATTTCTTTTATTTTAGCTCCACACGTTGTGTAATTAGCCAGTGCCCAGTATTGTAATTAGTCATAGTCATAGTCCAATTTAAGTCGGTCGGGTAGTCATATTGCAGTCTAAGTCATGCTCCAGTAAAGTGGTGGCAACTTTACTAGAAGCTTCTATGGAATTTTGGAAGCAACACGGAAAATAACGTTTCACCACATTATATCACTTGGCTACACTCATGCTCGTAATTCCGCACTTAATGCGTAAAACGCCACCAATTTTAAACATTAACACTGGAAAAAGCACAAAGCAACGACGTGAACTTTTCCGCGTTCCCGCCAAAATGCCTACTATTGTTCTTACAGTAGGCCTAGCACGAATATTTATGCGCGCGTTAACGTAAGGCAGTTGATTTGCCCCCCTATTACGATTGCGTCTGCCGCTCAACTGCTGTCAAAGTTCATACAATTTTGACAGCAGTTGAGCGGCAGACGCGCGTCAGCAGCGCTGCTAGCTCCTTCGTAATAGGGGGCAGATCAAATGCCATACAACCGCCTTACGTTAACGTTACACTTGGGTTCCCGTCGTTGCATTGTATTATTTTTCAAAACTTTTGCTTGTTCCAGTGTTATTGTTTGAAATAGGTGGCGTTTAACGCATTAAGTGCTGAATTACGAGCATGAGTGTGGGCAAGTGATATAATGTGGTGAAACGTGATTTTTCGTGTTGCTTCCCAAACTCCATAGAAGCTTCTAGTAAAGTTGCCACCACTTTGCTGGAGCATGACTTAAACTGGACTATGACTACCTGACTTAGACTGGACTATGACTATGACTAGGACATGACTGCGTGAAATATTTTATAACACGATGACACTTGATTGACACTGGCTAAGTACACTATGTGTGGAGCCAAAATATAAGGAAAAAAAAAACGTTACACTTAAGCGTGCGTAAATATTCGTGCTAGGCCTACAGGTTACTTGGAACTGACTTGACGTGTAAAGTTAACCATTTGCAATAAATTGTTTGAGTGTCATTTTTTGTGTAATACAAGCATCGAATCGGAGATTTCTGACTGTGTAATAGAGTTGGTCTCTGAATAGTTCGGGTTTTGTCCACGCCACCTAGCAGATTTTTATGCACCATTTTTCTGTTTCAATCATCTGTCAGAAAATGCCCTATAATACTATGAAAAGAAATTGAAGTAGTATTATTACTTTAATTTTAGTATAACTAATTCAACAATACATTCGCCATCACCAGCGTAAAGACATCCATGCTGAACATAGGCCTCCCCAATAGAGCACTGTTCGCGGTTTGCCCCCTTTTTTATTTTGTCCCTTTTTCGAGCCATCCATACAAATCCTAGATATTCGCCCCCTTTTGAAATGATCCGCTTTTTATTCGATCGTTGCCCACTTTTTGAACCTTTATGATCGGCTGCTTCCCTCAACAATACAATTATCATTAGGCTAAGTGCCCAAAATAACAGGATTGCCACGTTAAATTGCCATTTTACGTGGCAATCCTACCATTTTGGTAGAAATGTTGAGTGTTGCCCCAATAATATAATACCTACAGTACAGATGCCTCATCCCATACAACGGAATAACGCGGGCTATTTTACGAATTATTTTATTTCTGCACAACGCAAGATTATCAAGCGACATTTATTGCGTGTTGGCGAAGTATTGGACCAAATGAATACACTGGACACTAACTAGTAACTCTCTAGACACGATTACTACATTTGTTTCAAGTTCGGGCTATTTTTCGTTTGTACCTGATGGGACCCCATGGTATTGCCAAATTTCTGCCCAAATAGAAGCCAGCGTGTGCATGAAGCCAGCATGCAGCATATTTGCAATAATTTCTTTTATAACATGCTTCCCTCGTTCAACACCACCGTCCATCACCAGGCAAGGAGAACTTCAAGGCGGCCGAGTTGGAGCTAAATAATGCTTTCAACGCGGCCGGTAATGTTGAAAAGGACGAGGATGACTCGGCCAGACCCGGGACTACCAAACGCAGGCAATACTACCATAAACGGGTGAGCAGATATACAATCAATTTTTTTTTAATTTACAAGGCGTAAGGGCGTAAGTAAGGGTAAGCAAACAAGGAGTTTTTTTGTGGAAAAATATAGTGTATGCCCAACAAACATTCACATAATGTGATGACTTCATAGTTTTGAAAAATACTATACGAACATGACGGGCCCGATAGCTCAGTTGGTAGTATCCCTGCCTTCTGAACTGAGGGCCGTGGGTTCGATTCCTACCCGGGGCAAACATTTGTGTGATGAACATAGATGTTTGTTCTGCGTCTGGGTGTTATATTGTATTCTATGTATGTATTTACAAACAAAAAGTATATAAGTATTATATCAGTTATCTGGTTCCCATAGTACAAGCTATGCTTAGTTTGGGACTAGATGGCGTTGTGTGAAATGCCCACACATATTTATTTATTTATTTATTTATTTATAGATATTAATTAAAAACCTCCAAAATCAGTCATTTCGTGAGTTGCCTTTGTCGTAAGCGCCACGCGGGAGTTCAGACTGAATTGATATTTAAGTCTACGACGTTAAGGTTGATGTTTGTTTGAACGAATTTCGTTCTGCTTATCTGGTCCTACCCTTTGCCTTAAGCTTAGAACAGTAACCGTTAAAACAAGTGCTTGAAGTATTTTGATTTTGACTTGTATAATAGGCATGATGACTACTATTAAAAATGAACACGTAAATATTAATTTCATAAAGAAGATTAAAAATGAATGCAATAATTGAAAAAATAAGCAAAATCGGTAAACAGATCACGGAGTAATAAGCTTTTAAAGTTTCTACAGGAGGCATCTCCTGTCCCTTTCTCGCGAAACAGGGCGCCCCCACAGTTACTATGAAAAATCTACTCGTGACGTCACATGCTAAAGAGATTGTATGTAAAGCTACCACAGCTTAGTAATGAAGTACTATAAGGACCTCACTCTGACGTCACTGGCCGTTTGAGCCACCTCTTTCTATTCCGGTTTTTAAAATGCTTGTAACTTGGTCATTTTTTGAGATATTTAATTTTTGTTTTCACAAATGTTTGTCTTTTGAAGAACATAATTAATTTATCAAAAAAAAAAAATTTTGTCGTCATGCCTATTCCTTTTGCAATAGATTTTGACTTAAAATAGAAGAGACCGACTTTGTTTTATATAGACAGCTGCCGCGTTCACGGATTGTCAACCGGTGATCGATGCAAGTGACTCGGACATCGATGCACCCGGTGGTGAGAAGAGGACGGATGCAACGGAAAAGAGCGAGAAGAAAGACTGTAAAGATACAGGTATGTATACATGTGTGGATATAGCTTAACATGTGTTTATACGCGGTTTTCACCAGATCGTCGTCCCATCTAGTTTTGTTAAATTAGAGACATGAAATTTTAAACTGTATTCACATTGGATTATTATCAATTGAGTACCAAAATGTTTTCTGCCAAATTCTCAATTCTTGTTTTCAATTGAGTGCCGAATTTATACTGCTAAATTTTTTCTAAATCCTTCCATTTTTGGGAATATACACCTCCGATCAGAAAAAAATGGTTAAGAGAAAATAATGAACTCGTAGAACCTGCATACAAAGTTTCATCAAGATTCGTTGAGAAATGCTACCAGGGGGTCACCACAAGGTGTTATAACATTATTACTTCAATCATACATTGACAAATGACATAAAAGTAAGAATACTTTAATGTTGAGCCAGAGCAGTTTTGATGACGTCACGTTAAACCGTTCACTCAAATACAACTGTCATGTCATACCTTTACATCATGTTGACACTGACGTGCGACAGTGATAACGCCATATTTGTATTAGTTTGTGGTGGCCCAGCTGTACGCTGGTACGTACATCCGGACCGACGAAAGCTATAATCGCGAGTTGAAGCGGCGAATTTTATTACTTCGTTTGCTCGGTCATAAACATCATCATTAACAGCCTGAAAGCATCCACAGCTGAAAATAGGTTTCACTCTAAGAGCGCCACTTTGATCGGCTGGTCTCTGCATCCATCGGCTTTCACCAGATCATCGGTCCATCTAGAGGCTGGCCTACTCTACGTCTTCCGGTTCGTGGTCGCTACTCGAGAACTTTTCCCATTGGAAAAATGTGTTTTTTAATGAAATGCAATGCCATTTTTGTCAGCCATTTTTTGGGTTGGAGATTGAGCTGCAGCCCTACCGCGTAAGCACTCTGGTAATGAACATCGCCTGCCGTCCTGCTTGCGCCAATGTACAAGCCTTTGAGTGCGAGCAAGAGAGCACACGATTACGATTGCCACCGGGCTTACGCGGTAAGGCCGCAGGTCGGCTCCTAACCCGGGGGCAGCGAATTTGATTCCCGCGATAAGTTTCTGTGCACGAAAAATAAAGCTCCAATACGTTGTTCAGTGTCTGACAGTGGGGGCTAGGATCTATGTATGTGATCATTGGGCGTTATGATTTTTCTGCAAAGTTCGTCTAGGTAGGTACCACTGCTTTGCCTATTCTACTGGCAAGCAGTAGTGTGTATGCACTACTGTCCGGTTTGAAGGGCGTTGTAGCTAGTGACATTACTGGGCAAATGAGACTTTATGATTACACAGTGTAGTAATCTTATTACTGGACTGTGTGATGTCTCAGGATAACGTGCGCAGTGCAGTGTCACGCGAAGCTTTATTATTTTAAAGTTCCGAGTGACCCTGCATCTGCTATGGGCGGCCGTGTCGCTTAACATCAGGTGAACGACTAGCACGTCACGGCATTCTTCATTCCAGGCGGCAAACGCAACATGCTGTATGCGATAGTGTCGTCCCTCCAGTGCCCGCTGCCCGAGCGGTACAACACGCGCGGCCGGCGGCTGCACGCGCCGCAGCGCGCGCGGCAGGCGCTCGGCGTACTGATGGCGCGCCGCGCGCCTACCGAGTCTGTATTCATCTTTGGGTTTAACCGGCCGTGATTCAAAGTCCTTTTGGCCGAATCTCGAACAGAATTTATAGGCTCTAGTTGACAGTATTTAAAATACTAAAAATATAACCGTCTTTTACTACAGTATAGCTCGGTTGGTGGTATCCCTGCCTTCTGAACTGAGGGCTGTGGGTTCGATTCCTACCCGGGACAAACATTCGTGTGATGAACATAGATGTTTGTTTTTTGTATGAAATATTTCATTTCATTTTACAAGCTATGCTTAGTTTGTGGCTAGACGGCGCTGTGGGTAATGTCCACACATATTTTTTTTAAAACATTATTAGGAACCTAAACATTATAAAATACAAATAAAGATCGATGTCGCCTTCAAAATTACAAGACTGTAACACAACATTCCCTTTGGAGTTTTGGCGGGAACGCGGACAATTTCACGTCGTTGCATCGTATTATTTCTCAAAACTTGCGTTTTTCCAGTGTTAATGTTTAAAATTGGTGGCGTTTTACGCATTAAGTGCTGAATTACGAGCATGAATGTGGTTAAGTGATATAATGTGGTGTAACGTGGTTTTTCGTATTGCTTCCAAAATTCCATAGAGGCTTCTAGTAAAATTGCCACCACTTTACTAGAGCATGACTTAGACTGAACTATGACTATGACTTAACTGCGTAAAATATTCTAAAGCTCGATGAGAATATACAATACTTGACACTGGCTAAATACACTATGTGTGGAGCCAAAATATAAGACAAAAAAAAAACATTCCCTTTTATTTGACAAGAACAGCAACAGTTTTAGAAGTTTTAGATCTGTCAACTAAAGCCTTTAAAGTTGGCCCCGATATCTTTTGACTTCATGTCTTGTATGTCTCGTTTGGCACTGCCGACAGCTTTTCTTACTTTTTTTTATTGTGGTGTTATTACATAATGTCATACTTAATTGGTTGAACCATTACTTCTTCTCGAAATTATAACCAATCAGAAAATTCTGATTGTTTAATAAACCTTTGATAAGGGATGTAAGAGGATTGGACACATGGTCACGTGACGTGCGTGCGGCACTTTTTCACCACAATATGACGCCGACTCCGCCCCACTGTTTACTGCGTTTGACAGTTGACGCTGGTTGACGACTGACGTACTAGCTCAATATCCCACCAGAACATGGCGGATTTTTTGCCGCAGGGCGGTCTCAAGTGACGTCAGAGACAAATTATTATCAAAAATTAAAGTCGAAACGGTATACTTATCTCTTTTTAGCACGTTCAAAATGGTGTTTGCTAAAATGAAATGCGACTATTTTTGTTCATTCTTTAACGAAGTTGACTTACCAACTATAACATATTCTGTGTAATTAGCTTTATGCCACGTCCATTTACTTCCCTCGTCCAAGTAATAAACTGACAGGTAATGACATAAAAAACTGATTTCTATATGAATAATTTGAGGTCTTTGAAGAAAATCCGACAATGGCGGTTGTAAATTTTGATTTTTTTATCAAAACCTGTGAATTTTTGAATTTTAATGTGTAATAAGGGTGGATTCGTTAAGTGTTCATGGACGTGCACGAGTGTTGGCAAATGATTCCAAGTTTATAAGAACATGCATTGCCGTTTTTTCTTCAACGGCTTTTTAGAGCCTTCAGTAAAATATCCACCATTTTACTGTTGGCGTTTTGACCTGACGAAATATGACTTTGACTTGACATAACCGTACAAATCTTTACTCAACTGACATTGGCAGAATTATTTCTAAAAAGCGATAGAAAGCCATTTATGAAAAAGAAGAAGAAACAGTTTTTGGGGGTTCCAAAATATTCCACTGCAGAGGTAGCTTTGCCAGACTATTATCATGGAAAAACTATAACAGGAATGCCAATAGACCAAGAAAACAGCGTGGATCAGAAAAAAGCCAAAAAACCGGCTTAAAACTAGATGGCGCTGTAAAATGAGCGGGCTACAAGTTTCACTAAAACGCCGTATGTCCGTAGCGCTAATGAGTCACAGCAGCAAGTCAATCGAATTTAATTAACAGCGCCATCTACTGCGTTTGAAGTAAATTACTGGTGGTCCCGCAGTAGTAACTGTTATCTTATTCTGTGTTTTGTTCATTTAAACTACGTTTCGATACTCCTAACGCCATCTTAATGATCACCTTTGAGTTAGTGAAACCGTCTACGCTGTTTTCTTAGTGTATTAGCATTCATCTCCTAGTTTTTCCATGCTATTATAATAAGGGAGCCAGTTTTTATAGGGCTTAAAGCCAGTATCTCCGTGTATCCTCTATCTCACTTGCGCATTAGAACTTATTTACGGAAATTCCGACCGTTGAAAGACAGAGATTGAAGATGCACGGAGACGCGTGTAACGCCAGCTAGTGGCGCGAGTAGGCACACGTGTGGGCCCGCAGGCTGGCGGCGCCGGCGTTCCCGGTGTACACGCGGTCGGGCGAGCTGCGCGTGCGCGTGCGGCGCGCGCGCGGGGCCGACGTCAGGCTCTCGCCGCGCCGGAGGCTGCTCGTCATCAGGTGCGTGCTGTAAAAAACACTTGTGTCATTTTCTCTTAGTTTTTTTATGACGTGACCAGGTGAAAACCAGGAGCCGATGGATGCAAGAGGCGAGCAGCCGCTCAAAGTGGTGCTCCATGGAGGAGGCCTATGTTCTATGAATGACGTGACTAAGTGAACCGACGATCTGGTGAAAACCAGAAGCTGATGGATGCAGGTCGCAGGCGGCCACTCAAAAAAGTGCTTTCTGGAGGCGTATGTTCAACAGTGGACGTCTTGCGGCTATTGACGATAATAATGATGATTAAAAATGAAATGAAACTTTAAATTGAAAATGAAATTTCACATTTCACATAATAGGCATGACGACTACTATTAAAAATGAACAAGTAAATAATACTTTTATAAAGAAGATTAAAAATGAATTCAATAATTGAAAAAATAATTAAAATCGATCTGTCAGAGATTTTAAAGACTAATGTAGATCGGCTCACAGAGGCAAAACACCGTTATGATCCAACGTATATTAATAATATATGTGAACAATACATCCAAGACGAGTATAGATAATTTTATAAAATATATACAGACGGTTCGAAGGACAGCATGTCAATTGGAGCAGCATTTTTGGACTCAGAATTAGATATTCATATGAAATTTAAAATCAGTGATCAGATCTGCGTCATGAACGCTGAACTTATCGCGATCGGTGAATCATTAGCGTACATTAAATCAGTTAACAGTAACCAATTTGTAATATTCACTGACTCACGCAGCTCGCTCCAACATTTGGCTCGGTGCACCTCGGCCATCCGAGGCACTCCGATTGCCTACTCTATTCTTAAACTTATTTTAGAACTTAAGCTCAATTGTAAGACGGTAATACTTCAGTGGATTCCTTCTCACTGTAACGTGGGTGAGAATGATAAAGTCGATACACTTGCAAAAGAAGCCTGTGATGACGGTGCACATTATGATATTCGCCCTTTTATTTCAGACTGTATCTTTATAATTAAAAATCAATGTTAAGACTTATGGCATGAATATTTTGACGAACGTTCCAGAGAGAAGGGAATCTGGTATAAGACGATACAGCCACTTCCCCCTAAAAGACCTTGGATAGATAATGACAAATTGAATAGGACTGATATGGTTGTTGCCTTAAGACTTCGCTCTGGTCATATACCCTCAAGAAAGTTTGCATTCCTTATGCGTAAAGTCGAATCTCCCAATTGTCTCGATTGTGGAGTCCCAGAGGAGATATATCACATCCTTACGGAGTGCAGTCGGAACGAAGCTTTTCGAACTATCTCTTTCTATTCCGGTGTTTGAAATGCTGATAACATTGTCGTTTTTTGAGATATTTTATTTTTGTTTTCACAAATGTTTATCTTTTGAGTAATATTTTTAATTTATGCAAAAAAAATTTTAGTCATCATGCCTATTGTTTATAATAAACGTTGAGTTTACACACTTGTCCAGTTTCATGCGGTTCGTGTTTACGGAAGTGCTGCGCGTGCGGCGCCGCGGTATGACGCTACAGCCGGATGGATGCTCAAAGAACAACTACTACATAGTGCCTACCGTCAAACGTAAGTCATTATACTCCACAAGGCAAAAATAAACGTACCCCATTAAAGATGCCATTCTCAACACTTGTTTCTTGCGTATTAGTTGCTTATGAACTGGCAACACTAACGTCTAAATTACCTATAAATGTCAGCTATTGACTGGCAACATAATTTAGTTTAAACATGCGTATTAAAAATGTATATTTCATTTTTTTTTTTCATTATTACCCTAGCAACACTGTGTGGGCTACTCCCACATACACACCCATTCACACATTTATATATCACACTACATATTATTTATTTATGTGTATTTATTTGTGTGTATAATATGTATATCACAGTCATCCAGTAGGAATAGTTAATATTATACGGAACACTCCACACTCCATCCACACCGAGCCACAATAAGAGCGCCCACGCCGGCCGGCCAGCCTTGCCCAGTGCGGATCTACCTCTCACGCCGATCGCACGTCGCCTTGCTATCCGCCGCTTACCATATCTTCTCGCGTTTATCATCATTGTTTTCTGTTCTATATTATTGTTTCTCTTCCTACTTGTGTCTTCATCTGTGCCACTCATTTTCGTACCTTCTATTTGTTCTGTGCCGTTATATACTTGTGTGGACTGTGAAATACATAACTGGACATATTACCATAGTGTTGGATTTCATTTACGCTTGGACTATCCATCTGTACCACCAGCTAAGTACATCATAATTATTTACCTCCGCACACGGCACATAATTTGGCCGCATACCCAGACGGTTATACCACCGACTACCACACACATACCGGCCAAAACTGTTTATTTAATAAATGCGTATTATACCCTGGCAATACTGTTTATTCTAAAAACACACATTATTACACTGGCAACACAGTTTAATTTAATAATCATTGTTTAAAAATGCAGATTATTAAGTGGCAACATAATTTAGCCTAAAAATGTGTTTAACTACCTAACTAAACCTATGGACTGGCAACACAATTTACTTTAAAAATGCATTTTATTACCCCAGCCACACTGTTTAGTACACAAATGCGTATTAATACCGTTTCCAGTTCAAAACGAAGACGGCACATTACGAACCGACATAGACTGGCAATTCCTAGAACTGATATACCAGCATACAGAAGAAAAAAAACTACTCTCAGTTATAGAAAAACCTATGGTATGGTACCAAGACGAAGTACCTGTAGACGGGGAGAGAGCGAGAGAGGGCGAGAGTGAGCAAGCAAGCGATACGCTGAAGAATCCACTGTTGAAAGATGGCGAGGTTTTCGTGTTTGATGTTGAGAAGTATAGTGAGGCGGTCGTTACTCCGTGGTACAGGAACCGGGACCAACCTCAGGTGAGTGAGGGAGAAGGGTGAGGGGCGTTGGAGAGTGAGGGAGAGGGCAGAGTTTATGTAGTAGTAATATAACCATAGAGGTGGTAGAACTATTCTGCAAACTTTGTCTAGGTAGGTCCGCGCTTTGCCAGTTATTCTGCCGCCAAGCAGTAGTGTGCAAGCACTACTGTGTTCCGGTTTGAAGGGCATTGTAGCTAGTGAAATTACTGGGTAAATGAGACTTATCACACAGTGTAGTAATCTGATTACTGGACTGTGTGATGTCTCGGGATGACGTGCGCAGTGCAGTGTCATACGAAACTTTGTTATTTTAAAGTTCCGAGTGACACTGCAACTGTTATGGGCGGCCGTGTCGCTTAACATCAGGTGAACGACTAGACCGTCACGTCATTTATTCACATTAAAAAAAAGTTGGTTGTAAAGGTGAAGGAAAAATTCGGACATGAGACCACTTGTCACGGTAGCTTAAGTAAAGCATATCCCGGCTTGAGGGATCGATGGATGCGGGTTCAATCCCCGCTCGTGATTCTAATTTTTCCTTTACAAATTAATCTGTAGATTACGCTGAGCAGGCGGTACTGCTATAAAAATCATAAATACTAAATCAAACTACTGAATATATGTTCCGTTTGGCTCCCAGTTCTTCCTAGTGGCGGAGATATGTTGGCACCTGACTCCAGACTCTGCCTTTCCATCCTCCACTCACGCGAGCTTCCGGTCCTACTACCACCGGAAGTATGGCGTCTCGCTCACACAACCGAACCAACCCTTACTGGACGTGGACCACACCAGCGCCCGCCTCAACCTGCTCACTCCCAGGTATAGTGGGGGACTAACTGCTCACTCCCAGGTATAGTGGGAGACCGGCCTGCTCACTCCCAGGTATAGTGGGGGACCGCCCTGTTCATTCCCAGGTATAGTGGGGGACTAACTGCTCACTCCCAGGTATAGTGGGAGACCGGCCTGCTCACTCCCAGGTATAGTGGGGGACCGCCCTGTTCATTCCCAGGTATAGTGGGGGACTAACTGCTCACTCCCAGGTATAGTAGGGAACCGGCCTGCTCACTCCCAGGTATAGTGGGGGACCGCCCTGTTCATTCCCAGGTATAGTGGATGACCGGCCTGCTCAGTCCCAGGTATAGTGGGGCACCGACCTACTCACTCCCAGGTATAGTGGGGGACTGACTTGCTTACGCGCAAAACTAAAACCCGAGAAAAATTCTTATTTTTTATTCCACAGTGAAAACTTTACCAAAACTGAACCAGTACCACTCAAAATAACAAATCCATTTTACATGTTGTACTATTTGAAGCTAACAGTAGCCAGTTATCTCCCTCTGTGCGACAAAGACGACGATACGAAGCTAAAACTAACCGATTATTTCTCTCTTTCGATGTGCGCTATAAATCAATATATTTTTCAGACAACTAATACTACCACACTCCATTAATACTAGTTATACCATTTTTTTCTAGATACGTGAACCGCAAAGGCGTGGCGTTACCGGTATCATCGGAGCGGACCAGACGAGCGAAGCGGGACCGACTCGACCAGAAACAGATCCTGGTACCGGAACTATGCCGCGTCCATCCCTTCGCCGCTCCGCTGTGGTTCGCTACCGTCGCGCTGCCTTGTGTACTCTACAGGTGAGCTATTTGGGCGGAACTATCGACCGGCTGCGTGGCGCAATTGGTAGTGTCTCCGACTTCTATGTCGAAGGTCCCGAGTTCGATCCTCAACTCAGAACCTAAACTTTTGCGTGATGTATTTATTAATGTATGTGAAATTGTGAAAAAGTCGTCTCATATTTATATTCACCGTCATTATATTGTTGTTCTTTCATTAGTTATTCACGCTGTCCAAAAAAGGTAGAAGTAAGTCGGAATTTGGTATGAAAAGTGAGAGAATAGGCATGATGACTACTACTAAAAAAAGAACAAGTAAATATTACTTTCATAAAGAAGATTAAAAATGAATTCAATAGTTGAAAAAATAATCAAAATCGGTAAATAAATCACGGAGTAATAAGCTTTTAAAGTTCATCTCCTGTCCCTTTCTCGCGAAACAGAGCGCCCCCATAGTTACTATGAAAAATCTACTCGTGACGTCACGTGCCAAAGAGATTGTATGAAAAGCTACCACAGCTTAGTAATGAGGTACTATGAACGACCTATCATGTCAGCACATGGGAGACAACCAGTGGAATCATCACCCATTACATCAAGACTAGCCTCCGTGGTGGTCGGCCCATAACCCGGAGGCGGCGGGTTCGATTCCCGCGACAGGACAAGTATATGTGCACGAAATAAAGCGCAAATATGTTGTCCTGTGTCTGGGTGTTGTGGGAGGGAGCATGGTCCTCGTAGTTCCCGGGTCCCTGGTTAGAGTCCAGTTCTACTTTCATTGACATCTTTTGTTTAGCAAATCCTAATTTTTTCAATAATTGCATTCATTTTTAATCTTCTGTATGAAAGTAATATTTACTTGTTAATTTTTAATAGTAGGCATCATGCCTATTTCCACACTGAAGTACTACTTCATTGAAGTGTATCCCACTTGTTCCAGGATGAACGGGCTCCTGATAGCGGATGAGATTCGCCGCGCCGTGGCCATGGAAGTGGGGCTCGGGCTGCCGCGTGTGCACCACGAGTGGCCACCACTACACTTCGGCTGGAGCTTGGCGGAGGTTGGTACATGTTGGGCTCCTGGCCATTACGCTTCGGGTGAAGATTAAATAAATATGTGTGGACATTTCACACAGCGCCATCTAGCCCCAAACTAAGCATAGCTTGTACTATGGGAACCAGATGACTGATGCAATACTTGGATACTTTTTGTTTGTAAATACATACATAGAATAGAATATAACACCCAGACGCAGAACAAACATCTATGTTCATCACACAAATGTTTGTCCTGGGTAGGAATCAAACCCACAGCCCTCAGTTCTGAAGGCAGGGATACTACAAACTGAGCTATCGGGCCCGTCCGTATTCTTTCAGGATAATATATTGTTTAAAATAATGTACGTATCCTCTAGGTTTTAAACGCGGACGCTGAAAAGAATGAAAAGAAGAAGGAAGAAGACAAAGAGAAGGATCGTGAAAAGGAGCAGAAAGAAAAAGAAATTGGGTATGAACTTGTCAAATATATATAAATTTGTAAAGGAAAAATTAGAATCACAAGCGGGACTTGAACCCGCATCCATCCATCCCTCAAGCCGGGATATGCTTTACTTAAGCTACCGTGACAAGTGGTCTCATGTCCGAATTTTTCCTTCACCTTTACAACCAACTTACGGGGTTGGTAGCGCCATCTATTAAGGTATTCTTAAGAATCATCCCAACCGGCATGGCCAAGTTACATCAACACAGATGCTGTACAGTAGCGATGGAAATTAATGCGATTTCATAAACATGCTAATTCACGAGTTTTAGCTTGCTAATTGCTATGCTATTTGCTAAAATGAAATGAAATGGAAATGAAAAATGAAATAAAAATTGATATGAAAAATTATATGAAAAATGAATGAAAAATAAAATTAAACATGAAATTAAAATGAAAATAAACTTTATATATAAAATGAACTAAATAAATTGTAATGAAATTTCATATTTCACAGAATTTCGCAACTACATTTCATTTGCGAAATGCTAATTGAGATTTCACATGCTAAAAATGAATGCGAACGCTAATTTAATCCATCACTACTGTACAGATAACGCCTCCCAAATCAAAACGCAGAGCAGGCGGTACTGCTATAAATATTGTCAAATATACTTCTTACTGGGTATTGGAATGAACTAATTCAGTTTTGTGATTCTATTAATATAAACTAGTTTTTTTTTGTTGCGGCTTTTTCAGGATTTCTGCTATTTTACATGAAAGCTTAATTTTTCCGGGACAAAAAGTTTTGTTATTTTATGTTAGGCAACGCATCGGCAATGCCCCTAGTGATGCAAGTGTCTATAGTCGACGGTAACTGCTTACCATCAGCCGGGCCGTTAGCTTGCTTGTCTGGCCGTGTTATAAAAAAAAATGTTGATCTCAGAAGTATAAAGCAATCTGTGAATAACATATGGGGGAAGCCTGTGCTCAGCAGTTGTCTGATGATGATGATGATGATGATGATGATGTTTCCAGAGATGAAGCAGCACAGAAGAGTGCAGAAGGATCGATAGAAGAGTTGGAAGAGGATCCGAACTCGACGGAAGTGAGAGAAAAGACCATAAACGATATATTAGCGGAAAAGGAAGATGCAGAGAGTGTGAGTAATCATTACTGTCTGTTTGTACCAAAGTTCGACGTCTCCTATTTTTTTTTGTATATATTTTTTATTTAGTTGATTTTATTTCGATCAGGTAATATCTTCAAAAATGTCGCATAATAAGAGCCTTAATAGAATGCTTTGTAGCAGTGGACCGACGATCTGGTTAAAAAGCGCGAGACGTGGACGCAGGAGACATGCAGCCACTCAAAGTAGTGACACGTAATACGCGAGCGTGATTATGGATCCAAAAATATAAGAGCTTTATAGAATGCTATGCAGCAGTGCATCGGCGATCTGGTTAAAACCGCGGAAGCGGATGGACGCAGGAGACATGCAGCCACTCAAAGTGGTGCTCTCTGGAGGCCTATGTTCAGCAGTGGACGTCTTCAGGCTGTCGATGATGATAATTTCCAAAATTGTCGTAATACGCAAGCGCGGTAGTGGATCCAGGAATATACAAGCATTCAGTGGACCGACCATTTTGTTAAAACCGTGGGCAGCCGCTCAAAGTGGTGCTCTCTGGAGGTTTATGCTCAAAAGTGGATGTCTTCAGGTTGTTTTTTTATAGGCAAAGCATTTGACCACTTCTTTTTCTCGGTGGTCAGCCCTGGTGTCAGAATTTTCAGGCCGCCCAAAGTGTTTGACCACTGTCAGGGGTGTTGATGTGGTGGCGTATTCCGTAGGGCTTCGAGATCGGTACGTGGAGTAACGAGATGGCCTCGTCCATCCCGGAGTCTCCGGACCACGACCTGATGGAACCGCTGCCTCATAACATTACCTTCTGCACTTCTGCATCAGGTCAGTGGGATATCAGACGGATCACTCATGTTATTATACTAGCACGATGGGGTCCCATCACATACAATAACTGGCCAAGTGCTAGTCGGACTCGTACCATTATCTAAAAAAATCGACAAAAATATCCCTTGTTTTGTATGGGAGCCCCCTTAAATATTTACTTAATTCTGTTTTTTAGTATTTGTTGTTATAGCGGCAACAGAAATACATCATCTGTGAAAATTTTATCCGTCTAACTATCGCGGTTCGTGAGATCATGGTGTCCCATCAGGTACAAACGAAAAATAGCCCGAACGTGAAAAAAATGCAGTAATCGTGTCTAGAGAGTTACTAGTTAGTGTCCAGTGTATTCATTTGGCCCAATACTTCGCCAACACGCAATAAATGCCGCTTGATAATCTTGCGTTGTGCAGAAATAATATAATTCGTAAAATAGCCCGCGTTATTCCGTTGTATGGGACGAGGCATCTGTACTGTAGGTATTATATTATCTGGGGCAATAGGGTTCGCTTTACCCTTTGGGTATGGAACCCTAAAAAGCCATGGTGCTCTAGAAAATAATCTAGCTGACAAATAAATTACAGATTCCTTGACTTTTTAATTGTTTTTTTTAAGAGATAATTTCCCATTTTCTAACCACTTGTTTACTTTTGATTGAACTTTAAATTGAATTTTTGTGTGACAGAGACACACAGATAGAGCGAGAGATAAGAGAGTCAATATTTTTTTTCAGTTTTTTTAATATAATTATACCATTCCAGGCGGAGTGAACTGGTGTGACCCGATACAGAAGGAACACAACCCGGGACCGTACTCTGTGGCCGACAGCGATTGCTCTTACACTTCTAGGTAGGTCTGTGGGCCAAGTGCGGGTGGGACACTTCCCACTGTTGGGACACGGGTCTTGTTTCACAGGGAGACTGTAGCCATAACCCACCACGCTGGACAAGTGCGGGCGGATGTCACATGTTGGGGAATGTTGTGGTCCTTGAACATGCCGGTTTACTTGCGATGATTCCTACGATCGGTAAAATTAAGAAATGTTCGCTGCGGTTACTACTCGGATGGGTGACCGCTACAAAGTGGTATTTACAAGTTAGCGCTACCGAGCTTTGGAGGGCACGTTAAGCTATTTAAGCTTAACAGCTTAAATAGCTAGCTAGTTAGCTAGTTAACAGTCGTTAACCCAAAACAGAAGCAGTCGCAAAAATCTGACACCAGGTCTGACCTACAAGAAGAAGATCCTTCATCACTTAATTATATCATCAACGGCCTTTAAGTTTATTACAAACCATTTAAGGGACGGGCCCGATAGCTCAGTTGGTAGTATCCCTGCCTTCTGAACTGAGGGTTGTGGGTTCGATTCCTACCCGAGACAAACATTTGTGTGGTGAACATAGATGTTTGTTCTGCGTCTGGGTGTTATATTGTATTCTATGTATGTATTTACAAACACAAAAGTATATAAGTATTGCATCAGTTATCTGGTTCCCATAGTACAAGCTATGCTTAGTTTGGGACTAGATGGCGCTGTGTGAAATGTACACACATATTTATTATTTATTTATTATTAAGGGTGGGTTCCAGTTGGACTGAATTCTTGTTATTGTCGATATATTAGTTATTTTCACCCTCAATAACTCTCACAGTGACCACTTACTGCTAGTGGAACAGCTTTGTGATCGAAGATAACGGTTACAGTCCAAGTGGAACACCCTAAGGGTTAATTTCACCATTCCAATCACAAAACGAGTTTCGGGTAAACGAGTTCAAATATTTGGTTTTAGTAGATTTACATCATACAGGTTACCCAAATATTTTGATCGCGTTCGTGGAAACCAAGTTTAAGGCCGCAGCTATGTGCAGAACGTGAATTATCGTCTATAACTGAGGGCAAACGTCACGTTTGTGATGTTTGACAGCGTTGAGGTGCCTATAACCAAGGAAACAATCTGTGGTGGTGGAGGCCACTTGAAAGGTGGGTGGCACGAGATCATGCACCTTGTCTGCCAGGTCTGCTAGTGCCAGGAGTGAGGATTCCGGCTGCGACGCTACGACAATCTGAATGTTACCAGGTAAGCGGCTTGTCCACACGGTCTTGATAAAATCATCAGGTATGTTCGGACCTGCCAGGTGTTGCAGGTGTCGCAGGAACGTGGATGGACGTCTATCTCCAAGCTCTTCGTGCATCAGTAGCTGGGTGATCTCTTTCTCACGTGACGCTGACAACCTCTTGATCAGCTCCGTCTTCAGCTTCTCGTATTTGCCCGACGACGGAGGGTTCACCAAAATATCCTTCACTTCCGCGGCGTAACGGTGTTCGAGTTGGGCACTGACGTAATAATATTTCGTATCATCGTCTCGAATACCCGATAGTGCAAAACTGCCCTCAATTTGTGCGAACCATACCGCTGGTTCTTCCGGCCAGAATGGTGGAAGTCGTACTCCGACGCGAGAAATATCGGGTGGTGTGAAAAAATTTTCTTGTGAACCGGCGACACCGGAATTTTCTGACTTTTTCGACATTGTTTCGCAAAGATTTTATAGGCTTACGGTATAAATTGTTCCTCCGTGCCGTGTTCTGTATTGAGCGGGTCACCAATGTGGCTGTAGTAGCCACATGGTTTTATTTAAAATAAAATTCAGTATTAATTTGCGTGTCGATGACTTTTTATTTTTCTGACAACTACTGTCTAGTATAAACAAGCCTACAGCGCCGGCGCGAGTGCGCGCGTCGCGGCGCTACAAATCTAAACGCGTTCAAGCATGAAATCGGGCGTTCAGAATTTGATGTCGCTAAGGCTCTAACTGCGTTCTGGTTATGGAAATTGTAGATTGGAACTGTTACAAGCCATGAAGCATGAATCGATCATGGTTATTTGTAACTGTGAAATCTAATCTAAGTAGTGTGTTGGGGATTTGAAAGACACTTTTGGTGGCTGTAGAACCCAATAATTTATCACATCAATCAACTAAGTATATACATAACTAATGAGTTATGTTTGTGTTGCAGTGAGTTCGACACGGACGACTCGGATTTCGATCAGGAGGGCAGCGACGATGACGACACAAGCGGCTTCTGTAGCAGCCGGACTAGTAATAGTAAGTGGGACCGGATGGGATGGGATGTGATGAGATGGGATGATGAGTTGGCTGTGATTTGGTTTTAATATAGTGTCTTAACCAGATTGATTTCCAGTGATTGTGGCTTCATACTGACATTAAAATTAATGGTCAGTTTAAGATTTGATGGCAAAAACTCATGCACGATACAAAATGTTTTAGTACTTACTGTCTGTGTACATATTGGACAGCCATGTTTTATTTCATGTATTTTACTTCGGTACATTATAATCGACAACCGATGGGGAAGAAAGGTTCTCGAGTGGCGACCACGAATCGGACACAGCGTAGGCCTCCACTAGGTGGACCGACGATCTGGTGAAAACTGAGAGCCGATCGATGCAAGAGGCAAACAGCCATTCAAAGTGGCACTCTCTACGGGAGGTTTATATTCAGCAAAGGACTTCTTCAGACTATCGAGGATGATGATGACATTATAATCTGGGATCACCAAGTGATAATCGTCCAAAGTGGCATTTTATGGGGGAGGCCTGTGTTCAGCAGGGAACATTTTTCGGCTGTTGGTGTGGTGTGTTATTTTATAGATTTAATTCGTTTTAATACGTATTTGTATTATTGTAACAGCTGCGGTAGGTGTCCGTATAGAATATAAAACCGCTCACGAAGCGGAAGCGGTCGATGTGGAGCGGAAACGGAAGTCGCATCCGGCGCCGGAACGGGACCCACAAGCGGAAGTTGAAGATAGGCGGGAACTGATGGAACTCTTGAGGAGTGGGATCCCTGATGAACAGGTTAGTTTTATGCTGTGTTCCGGTTTGAAGGGCTGTAGCTAGTGAAATTACTGGGCAATAACTAAAATATATCCGTCTCTTACATTCCCGTCTATTTGACAAGAACAGCAACAGTTTTAAGAGTTTTAGATCTGTCAACTAAAGGTTTTAAAACTGGCCTCATTATGCCATATTGCTATACTTACTAGGTGGTAGGACTTTTCTGCAAAGTTCGTCTAGGTAGGTACCACTGCTCTGCCAGTTATTCTGCCGCCAAGCAGTAGTGTGCAAGCATTACTGTGTTCCGGGGCATTGCAGCTAGTGAAATTACTGGGCAAATGAGACTTTTTAACCTGATCTTACAGTCTAGTGATCTGTGTGATGGCAGGATGGCGTGCGCAGTGCAGTGTCACGCGAAACTTTATTATTTTAAAGTTCCGAGTGACCCTGCATCTGCTATGGGCGGCCGTGTCGCTTAACATCAGGTGAACGACTAGCTCGCTCACTTTTATTACCATACTTTTTTTTGTTTTATCTTAAATAGTACGTCGAGAAATTCAAGCAATCGGTAGAAAAGCACAAATCCGACATCATCGCTAAAGGAAACCTCATCAAAAAAGACACAGCAATCGGCGATCTACTACCGGAACTACCGGAAACGAGACACGCCACCAAAACCACAACACCCATAGACAAACTCCAAGAAATCTTCCCAAGCAACAGCGAAATCAAAATTGTCGATGGTCAAATCAGTTTGGAGAGCATAGAGAGGAACAAAAGAGTTTTACTAACGAAACTTAAAATCTCTATGGAAGAAAATGAAATGAAAAAATTAAATTGCTTCTCTATGGTCGATGTGGATATAGATTCCCCAGATTATGTGAATGAAAAAGTTGTGAATGTAGGTTTCGATTCCAAAGAGAAGTATGTGGAGAAGGTGCTGAATTATAAGAAGCGGGAATTTCAACCTTATTACGATGATAATAGAGGTCAGAATGGGAAGGAGTTTGATTTCGATTACCAGCCTGATTTAGAAGGACACCCTGGACCCAGTCCTAGTGTTATATTACAGGTAAGTGTTTTTATTTACTGATTTGTCTCATCATCGTCAGCTTGAAGACGTCCCTGCTGAACATAGGCCTCCCCCAAAGAGCGCCACTTTGAGCGGCTGCTTGCATCTTTCATCCATCGGCTCCGTGCCACCGGCACTGTTTTGTTTAATTTTCGGTATATTTAACTTGCAACCAAAAGTGTTTGTTTGTATTTTCTTAACCGAATTTTTGGAAAATAATGTTTTGAAAACTTAAAAAAAGGATGGGTTTTTACTGTGCGGTTGTTTTTTTTTATTTTTAAATGGTTACCTTAGAACTCCATCATATACAAGGTGACCTTGAATATGTATGTTATCCCGAAAGAGGGTAAATCTACACCCCAAGGTAGACAATGTTTCTTCTACGACTTTTCTAAATGAATAGATTTTTATTGAAGAAATGCCATGTAAAGTTTACGTTCGACAATAGCCTTAGCGCAGCTGGGTGGTTGAACTTCCACCACTCGGTCAAGGACGAAGTACATAAATAAGTTTAACGAGCTGTGTTTACAAATGATTTGATAGTATCTTGTTAACTCTCGTAGCGATCGCACGTGCAATTTTGCGAGTGGATTTAATTTTTAACATGGAGGTTTTAAGTAAGACTCTCACAACTTGTAGGGTATCATGGTCCCAGTCCCCCCATTTTGGGATAACACACCAATTCAAGGTCACCTTGTACATATAATAACAATACCTAAAACATCAGCTACTCTGTATTTTTATTTTATTTTATTGCAACTGGTAAAAACATATAGAATAATTTGTTTGTTTAAATGACGTGAGCCTTAAAACATTAAAATTCAGTACAATAATTAAATTATATAATTAATAATAAATGGTCCAATTATATTAATTAAATTTTTTTTTTAAAACTACATATCTGTATCCGTCCTTTTCCAGGCATTAACGATGTCGAACGCGAACGACGGAATCAACTTGGAACGATTGGAAACGATCGGCGACAGTTTCCTAAAATTCGCCATTACTGCGTACCTCTACTGCGCGCATCCAACGGTACACGAGGGGAAACTGAGCCATATGCGGAGCAAGCAGGTCAGTGAGGGAGATCGGTGGATGGAGAGTGTAGCGAGAGAGAGAAGGACAGAGGTTCGCAGAAAATGGGAAAGTTAAAAGCGTTGGTATAAAAGGTGGCAATTTGCGTAGCTGTTGCAACATTTTATCCAATTTAGATGTTTTTTTTTGCATTTTGTCTCCACAGTTACATAACTATGTTAGTACGTTTTTTTTTTAAGTTTTTGTCACCTAAAGTTAAGTTTTAGCGTCAAAATTATGACGAAGAATAGTTGTAATTCAAACACGAAACATATTTTCTTATTACAATTTTATTACAATAGTGCGAGATCCCACAGTAGGAATACCTACGTCATCGAGTACCTCAATAGGCTATCTGTAGATTGTTAACTGACACATAAACATGTAAAAAAAACAGGTCTGTCAATTCCGATCCTGGAAATCCAACTTCAAATGCTTTGAACACTAAGTTCCGGCAAGTTTAGTCCTGGCAGACCTTTTAATCTATTACCAGGGACACCTTGGTTATTAATGGGCATAGGTTTCATCGGGGTACTCGTTCAGGTAGGTAAATGGTGTGAAAAGCACTTCGTAAGGGTCTGCCAGGTACTTCTGACAGAATTTGCGATGGCAGACCAATTTTATTTTACGTAATTAGTCAATTGTTAACTGTTGCCAGCATTTTCATTTCCTTATGACGTAATTATTAAAATTAAAAAAAACGTCAAATATTTTCTCGGATTTCCATGACCCCCGGCAGGATCGGAAGTGACAGACCTGATTTTTTTTTACATGAATATGTTAACGATCTACAGATAGCCTATTGAGGTACTCGATGACGTAGGTATTTGTATGTATTTGTGCTGTCGGATCTCGCACTACAAGCATAAATATTATAATCAATCCAATTATAATTTTTTTAGGGACAGTCCGTGACTAAACACACGTCAAGGTTGCTTCGTCTTTAAAAATTTCTAAAGTGATATAAAAGTGATTTGATTAGTCTGAATCATACTTCAGTGCAAAGCCCGCAATACAATTATTGTATTGACGTGAATGTTTTTTGAAATAAGTTAAATACTAGTGCGTTATTTACCGATTTACATTGTTCGGAATTCATTAAAATCAAAATGTGGGTATACTGTGTCCTTGTTCGTGCACTTGCAGTGTTGCAATCGAGTGATTGACCTACCAGCGAAATAAATAACACGCCACTTGTCAGAGACTGAACGCTAATTTCGCCAGTTGACAGTACGGCTACGTGATGTCGTGGTATCACGAGCCACTAATCTAAACTGCGGTTGTACAGCTACCGAGTTCGAACCTCGTATGAGGGATTTATTTTTGTTGATTGATATTATTATTTTTATCGACAAAATAGTTTTCTAACTATGGAGAACTTAATGAATAATGTTACGATCAGAAAATATTACAAGAGAACAAAATCAGATGACTCAGTAAACCAATCGTTCATATCTACCCATTCCGATTTACGGGCTAGGAGCTTACCTGACCTATCGTCTACGGACTTATCGGAGTTGGATGAGCTGCATAATGAGAACAATAATCTAAAAGACCAACTGTCAAGCGCGCATAGCGAAATCGAGGAGTTATCCCTTAAATTAATTTTGTCGCAGAAAGAAAATGAAGAAAATAAAAAAAGAATAAATCAATTAAAAAAGCTTTGCTCCGCAACTCCATTGACTAGCCTAAGGAGAGATAAAAAAAGTCGCCGTATTTCGCAGCAACTGTTAAATTCTAGTACCATTGATTTAGGGCTAACAGAAGATGGAACTAAGGTTGATTACTGTGACGATTCTCAGCCTCACTGTCCCGTATCCAAGGAGCTTGCAAATACAGAGAATCCAGTTGCGACCCCTCAACGGGACCAGTTGATAATAGATGGCACCACTAGTTCAAAAACGGCGGTTGAATTGGTAGAAAAACCTAAAATGCTAATTTACTCTACCCAGCAATGTACAGGATTAGCATCCTTATTGACAGGGTTTAGACAAGACTTCTGTACCAAATACGAACACTATGAAATATTCGCAAGTATTAAACCCTTCGCGACCTCAGAAGAAGTTCTAAAGGACTGTCATAATCTTGATTTTAAGGTTAAACAAGATCAAATTGTCATATGTGTGGGCGAGAATGACGAAAATCCCTATAAAATGTTGTATGAACTGTCAGGAGCAATTAAACGTTTGGAGAAACTAAATATAATTGTGATAAATGTAAATAAAAATATATATTTGGATGAAATTAAATTAAATAATATGATACAAATGCTATGTAAATATGCTCCGAACTGTGAATTTATTACTGTGGAAAAGAGACACTTCTCTAATTCCCAATACCTGTTAGAACTTTGTAAAAAGATAAGTTTTATTACTGACTGTAGATTTTATAACAGTAACTTTCTGGATGTAATTAAAATTAGAAACCGCCTACATTGTAACGGAAATGTTGTAAATAGACGACCAAGGTCAAAAACATTTGTGCAAACCACCTTACCCCGTTACTTTACAACAAAAGTTGCAAAAAAATATGATAGGGACAGCAATAGCAGCCATTTGGAAGTACAGCCAAAAAAAAGAATAATGTCGGACTATTTTCCTACCGTAACAAAGCGATTTGATGGACAAACTGAGCAAAGGAGTACTGTTCCAGGGACCTTGAATAAGCCCGATTGTACGTTTTTTCGTCCCTCCTCTCTTCCCTCCTAGTGATGAAGTTTTGACACTGTTCCATCAAAACATAGCCGGACTACTTAATAAACTGGAGACTTTAGAATTATGTGTCGATAACTTTACTCGAGAGCATAGATATATTGATATAATTTGTTTGTCGGAGACTTTCGTTAAATCTGGAAACGAGAGCAATGTTTTATTGAAAGGGTTTAAACTAGCGTCGTATTTCTCGAGATTAAACGAAAAACGTGGAGGTGTATGCATCCTTCTGCGAAATAACCTTGAGTATGTAGAAATGCCTTTGTGTAAAGATTTTGCTAATGAAAAAAACTTCGAATGTTGTGGAATTACTATCCCTATGCTTAATTTTATAATATTATGTATTTACCGGACTCCAAATAGTAATGTTAATATATTCTATGACAATTTAGAAACAATTTTGCATAAAATTACAAGAAAAACAAATAAAAAAATTATAATTACTGGTGATTTGAACATTGATACTCTTAAAAATAATAATATTTCTACTCGTTTACGTGACATTACTTTTAATAATAATCTAATATTCCATATAACAGAACCGACGCGTCAGAAATCGTGTATTGATCATTTCATAAGCAATGTTCAAGAAGCTGAAGGACAAACCCATGAACTGTGTCTTTCAGACCACAATACTGGACAAACTTTATCAATACCTGTTTTGAAAAAACCGATAAGACTCGATTATTGGTATATTGAGACCAGAAATTATAATAAAGAGAATATTGATAGGTTTAAAGAATGTTTGTCTTCTCTCTCTTTCTCTGAAGTTTTCAATAAAAATGACCTCAACGAAGCTTTCAATGATTTCCATAACACGTTTTCTTTGTTTTATGAACTGTGCTTTCCGATGGAAAGGCGGAAAATTAAAAGTTGTAATACAGCTCCGTCATGGATTACTAAGGGCATACGTAAATCTAGTAAACATAAGAGGAAACTACGATTTAAATATTACAAAAATAGCACTCCTCATGCAAAAAGGCAGTTGCAGAATTATAGTTCTTTACTTAGGAAATGTGTCTATAGTTCCCAACAGAAACACAACTTCATACATATTAAAAATGCAAAAAATAAATGTAGAGCGACGTGGCAGATTATAAAGAATAAGGCAGATTCTGTGCAGTCGTACACAGGCGTTGACTCAGTTATTGTTGACAATGTGGTTTTGCGTGATCCAACGAGTATTGCAGAAGCGTTTAATGACTTCTACATAGGCATTACAAAAAACTCAACGGAAAATTTTAATGGCTTAGTCAAAAACTACAAGATACCAATATCGAATCACAGTATGTTTTTAAAACCATGTTGTCCAGATGAAGTGATGAAGATTATCATGTCCCTCAATAATACAAGGGCTGTGGGATTTGACGGTATATGCACAAAAGTTATTAAAGAATCTGTGGAGAAGTTATCACCTATTATCCAATATCTTCTCAATCTGTCTTTTTCTAAGGGTCTGTTTCCGCAAAAGCTTAAACAATCGATTGTTCGTCCTCTCTTTAAAAAGGACGATAGATCGAATCTAAGTAATTATCGACCAATTACACTGATACCGATCTTCTCCAAAATTTTCGAAAAAGCAATGCACCGTCGTATCAATGAATATTTGGAAAAATTTAATCTTATAAAGGACGAACAAAATGGTTTCCAAAAAGGTAAGTCAACGACATTAGCGACATTCACGTTAATAAGTAAAGTAGTGGAGCAAATCGACAAACGCATACCTGTATCCGTCCTTTTTTTCGACATGAGCAAAGCCTTCGACTTTGTGAATCACCAAATCCTGATCCAAAAATGTGAAAATTATGGCTTGAGAGGTCTTGTCCGGGATTGGCTTCTTAGTTACCTGTCAGATCGCGAACAGTGCGTAGAAGTAGCGGCTCTTGATGATAAACGTGTCTCTACATCTTACAGATCCACCTATAAAGAGAATAACTGTGGTGTGCCACAAGGCAGTATTTTAGGGCCGTTGTTATTCTTACTATACATAAATGATTTACCCATGGCAATTGATCATAGATGTGTACTTTTTGCTGATGACGTTTCAGTTATAGTGACTGACGAAATCAGAACACCACTAAAGGATCATGGGCATTTAATAGAGGTAGCTGCTGACTCGGTGGTAAATTGGTTAGAATCAAATAATTTACGTGCCAATATATCAAAAACTAAATTTGTCCACTTCCGAAATTACAACTCAGAGTCAAGTAAGTTTGAGGTCACATGTAAGGGGCAGCAAATAGCGAAATCTCTAGAGTACAAATTTCTTGGCATATGCGTAGATCAGCATTGCAATTGGAAGGCTCACGTCGCGTATGTTTGTTCCAAATTAAATCGTTTTGTCTTTGCCCTGAAGCGATTAAGGCGTACAGTCAATGAAAGCGCTGCCCTTACGGCATATCATGGCTATGTAGGTTCAGTACTAAGGTATGGCCTTCTGCTCTGGGGCAATTCCACGGACATAACTAAGGCATTCTTGGTACAAAAGAAATGCATAAGAGCCCTAAGTGGTAGTGGTCCGCTAGACTCATGCAGACCACTTTTCAAAAAATACAAGATTTTGACCTTGACCGGCCTGTATATTATGCAATTAGGGGTTTTTGTGAAAGAACATCCTGATCTTTTCCAAAAGCCTAAACAACTGTTTACAAGGAGGGACCCAAGTAGGTTAAAAGTAATCCACTGTAAAACAACTCTGTACCAGCGGAACTGTAACGCTATGGCAATTAAAGTCTATAACAACATTCCTATGTCAATACGAGAGCTCCCTAGCAAATTTTTCAAGCATAAATTATACAATTGGTTAGCTGAAAATGGGTTTTATGACATGAAAGAATTCTTTAATCAGAAAAAATGTAAATGAATTTAGTGCTAAGCTAAGGTGGACGTCTCTGTTATTATTATTAATTACTGACATTAATTATGTTCTTCTGACTGTACTTTATTTTATTTATGGACAAATTGTGAATAATTCAATTTTATAACATTATAAATAATTGCTGACAAATTTCATTAATATTGTATTTAATAATTGTTGTATTTGGGTGTTCAATGCTCATTATTAGAAAGACGATTGTATTACTTATTAATTATTATAATCACAATGTATTTAATTTTTGTATGCCAGTTTCTGGTGGAATATGCAGAACTTTTGTTTTTCTCGTCTGTCATCTTATTGTACCATATTTCGTGCAAATAAACAATTTCATTTCATTTCAATCTCTGTCATCAACAAATTGATGAGCAGGTAAAGCATGGCGATATTATTTATGATCGGTCCTTCATTAAATAACGCGAGTCTGTAGTATGTTCCAATAATTTTTTTTGTTGTCGTTTTAGTTGTAGCTTAAATTTTGTTGTATATTTTATATAGGTACGTGTGTAGGTTTTGTTATTAATTTGTATACCTAATCCTGTTTGTTTGCAAACGTTTCTATCATTATATTATAAGGTTTATATTAGTGTTATGTGTATTAAGTATGAGTAGCTATCTGTTATATAAATATGATTATATATGTAATATATTATAAATCACTTAAATGTTATAAATTTAGTAATATTTTGTCTGAAAAGAATTATCCACCCGCGGGGTTTCAGCTGAAAATCAGCGTCTGGTACCGGTAGGCACTTGATATTTATGCTGAGCTGAACGCCCTTTCAGCTTCAACACGAAAATTATTTTTTAATAATTAATATGCACAGTATGATGTAAAACTTAATTAAGATCCTGGTTTGTACTTTTTGTTTTTTATTGTGTATTGTGTTACTTATTGTGAAGTTGAATAAACGCTATTCTATTCTATTCTATCTCCATCATCATTGTATGTCTCGAACATACGTATCGAAAAGAGAGCGACGGCAATAACATTTTCAAACAGTCATTATCCTCAATATTATTATATAAATTGTTTCAATATTTACACAACAGATATAAAAATCGTGTCAACATGTGTGTTATATCAATGTGTTATCTGTGGTTTAGGTGTCAAACCTGAACCTTTACCGCCTGGGCCGGGGCAGACGTCTCGGGTCCCGCATGATAGCGAGCAAGTTCGAGCCTCACGACAACTGGCTGCCCCCGTGTCACCGGCCGCCTACTGACCCGGTAACTACAACAACACGCAACACTCGCTTGTTGGACCCAATGGTACAGAGTGCCACCTTGAGTGGCTGCTCACCTGCATCCATTGGCTCCACGCGGCTTTCACCAGATCGTCGGTCCACCTAGTAGATCCCCCACTAGTACGCAGCGCATTCCTTGCCAAGTTTGTCTGCCACCAAATATGGTAGGCCGGTAATGACCAGCTCCCTGTCGTCCCCAGACGGAGTGGACGCCCGGCACGGGAGCCCCGGAAGCCGCGACCGGGTGCTACATACCTTACAACCTCATCACGCAGCACAGTATACCCGGTATGTTTATTGTACAAGGTCTCCTATTATCGGTATGTTATCCCGCAATGGGGGGAACTGGGACTATATAATACCCTACAAGTTGTGAGAGCCTTACTTGAAACTGGGTGTGTCAAAACCTCCATGGTAAAAAATAAATTCAGTCACATAATTGCACGTGCGATCGCTACGAGGGTTAACAAGATACTATAAATACATTTCTAAACACAGGTCGTTAAACTCATTGACGGTCCCGATAGTTCAATTGGTAGCATCCCTGCCTTCTGAACTGAGGGCTGTGGGTTCGATTCCTACCCAGGACAAACATTTCTGTGATGAACATAGATGTTTGTTCTGCGTCTGCGTGTTATATTGTATTCTATGTATGTATTTACAAACAAAAAGTATCTAAGTATTGTATCAGTTATCTGGTTCCCATAGTACAAGCTATGCTTAGTTTGGGGCTAGATGGCGATGTGTGAATTGTCCACACATATTTATTTATTATTTATTTTATTTATTTATGTGTATTTGGTCAAGGACGAAGTTCAACTACCCAGATGCGCTAAGGCTATCTTCGAACGTAAACTTTACATGGCATTTCTTCAATAAAAAACTATTAATTTAGTGAAGTCGTAGAAGAAACATTGTCTACTTGGGGTGTAGAGTAGATTTACCCCCTTTCGGGATATTTATTTATTCTATCTTAGTATTGTCAATTGAATTTTGTTTAAGACTAGTTGCTCACCTTTTTGTGAAGTTAAGTATACTTCATCAACACTTTTATAATTATTACTTTACTAAAAACCACCGTCCTTATTGTTGTTCTTCCTTTCGCTGTTTATGGGTTGTTGGGAAGAGATCGCTTTGAGCGATAACACCGCCCATTGTGACACTTAGTTTAAGTCTGTATTGATTGTTTTCTGTAAATGTGGTGTTTCAATAAAGTGTTTGACCTGTCTATGATACCGATTGAACCGTGCGTGTGTTGGTAGACAAGTCGATAGCGGACTGCGTGGAGGCGCTGATAGGGGCCTACCTGGTGGAGTGCGGGCCGCGCGGGGCGCTGCTGCTGCTGGCCTGGCTCGGCCTGCGCGTGCTGCCCGCGCACGCGGCCGGGGCGCAGGTGCGTGGCTCCGGGGGCTCCGGGGCTCCGGGGGCACGGGAGACTTCCGTCTTCACTATCTGTCAAAATATTTTGTAGTGTGTGTTATAGCGGCAACAGAAATATACTCCGGCAAAACTACCTCTGCAGTGACATATTTTGGAACCCCCAAAAACCTTTGATGAGGGATGTAAGAGGATCGGACACATGGTCACGTGACGTGACTTTACTAGGTGGTAGGACTTTTCTGCAAAGTTCGTCTAGGTAGGTACCACCGCTTTGCCAGTTATTCTGCCGCCAAGCAGTAGTGTGCAAGCACTACTGTGTTCCGATTTGAAGGGCATTGTAGCTAGTGAAATTACTGGGCAAATGAGACTTTATGACCTGATTACACAGTGTAGTAATCTGATTACTAGACTGTGTGATGTCTCAGGATGACGTGCGCAGTGCAGTGTCACGCGAAACTTTATTATTTTAAAGTTCCGAGTGACACTGCAACTGTTATGGGCGGCCGTATTGCTTAACATCAGGTGAACGACCAGCTCGTCACGTCATTCATTCTCATAAAAAAAAAAACGTGCGGCACTTTTTCACCGCAATATGATGCCGACTCCACCTTATTTCTTTACTGCGTTTGACAGTTGACGCTAGTTGACGACTGACGTACTAGCTCAAAATACCACCAGAACATGGCGGATTTTTGCCGCAGGGGCGGTCTCAAGTGATGTCAGCAACGGTATACTTATCTCTTTTTAGCACGTTCAAAATGGTATTTGCTAAAACGAAATGCGACTATTTTTGTTCATTCTTTAACGAAGTTGACCTCATAACTATAACATATTCTATGTAGTTAGCTTTATGCCAAGTCCTCTTACTTCTCTCGTCAAAGCCAAAAACTGTTTCATACAGAAATCAGTTTTTTATGTCATTACCTGTCAATTTCATAAAATGTCAGTGTATTAAACAATTTGAATTTTCTGATTGGTTATGTTTTTGAAAAGAAGTAGGTAATGGTTTAACCAATTAAAAGTGTTAGAAGTATTTTGAAGTATGCACTGTGCTACAACGTTGCCAGACTATACATCAACTGTCTAACTATCAGTTCATGAGATACAGCCAGGACGTTTATTCTCTATCGATTCCTTACTTCGAAACCACGCGAATTCCTCGTCTTACATAAGAAATCTACAAAAGTCTATTCTCTATGAAACGAAAACAAAACCGCGCGAAATGAATTTGGAATTGACACGATTTGAA
This sequence comes from Ennomos erosarius, assembly GCA_963580505.1. NCBI lineage: Eukaryota > Metazoa > Arthropoda > Insecta > Lepidoptera > Geometridae > Ennomos > Ennomos erosarius. Next base: position 269,766 of record OY757006.1, on the reverse strand, counting down.
CTGTCATAAATCATATATTTTACAAAGATGAGTTCCGGAACACCAACACATCAAAAGATATGACCATTTATGTCAATATATTTTATTCAAAATAAAGATAACTTTAATGTAAAGTGAAGGTATATCTAACGCTGTGACACGATTTGAACAAGACAAGATAACGACGTGGTTTCGTATCGTGTGGAATCTGTGTTTCCATAGAGAATAACCGCCCTGGTGACAGACGGACAGACAGCGGAGCCTTAGTAATAGGGTGAACCCTTTACCCCTTTGGGTACGGAACTCTAACAACACGGATACAGCGTATTTTTTTTCTGGATTCTAGGTAACATCTATATTTAGCCACACATCAGCCAAAATTTAAAAAAATTCACGATTGTAAATATTGAAGAATAAAGTACATAAAATCACTTATCACGGTGGCTCACTAAAGCATGTCCTGACTTTATAGGGATGGATGGATGCGAGGTTAACTTTATTATGGCAAAAAAATGACGTAACGAGCTATTCGTTCACCTGAATGTTAAGTGACACTCATAATTTTTACCTTACAATTTTTTTTCTAAACTGCCCCTTGATTTATTCTTACTGTATCTAATTGTTCTGGCAATAAACTTATTCTTATTCTTATGTACAAATGATCAACAGATGCCGTCTCGCTCTCCCCCGCGCCGCCGCGAGCGTTCTTCATCATCTTCATCATCATCATCCCGTGCGGAATGGTCGGATGACTCGTCGGATGGTGAAGGGGACGAGGGCCCCGCGGGGTTCGTGGGGCCCCTGGGGGCACGGGGGCCACAAAAGGGCCCCGACGGAGAGTGGACGCAGGTTCGTGCCATAAACTGTTCTCTAATGACAAAATCATCATTAACAGCCTTAAGTTCACTGCTGAACATAGGCTTCGGAGCGCCACTTTGAGCGGCTGCTCGCCTCGTGCATCCATCGGATTGTCGTTGAAACAAATATGTAGAATTTTGCCACTTTTTGACCAGTTCATTTGATGTACAATATTTTATGTAATCCAGAAAAACACAACATTCAATACATTTTCAAGCGCAGATTCAGTTTGACGTCATATTATGATCTGTAATTTTCAACGTTAAGCAGAACCTTTTAGATTATTTTTTTTTAATTTGTGCCTTTTAGAGATCCTTGAAAATATGACCTTTCTCTACTTAGCGTATTATATAGGTATTATAGTCCTCAAAATTTTAGCGACCATCGGGATTTGAACCCGCGCCCTCCAACTCAGCGGATTGGACGCTCTACCAACTAAGCTATGGTTACTTGGTGGTTAGCGTGTTATGATTCTTCACAGTAGACAGTGACACAGTCAACAGTTGACTGCTTTCACTACTAACGCTGCGTTTGGATTACTTTTGGCGTTTGCAATATTACCGTTTGTCTTGGAAATTTTACCAAATATGCCAATTTTGATATTTTTCCGAGTTTCACGAGTCAAAATTGGCAGTTCACGAATGCCATTTTGTCATTTTTTGAGCTATCCGAACAATGAACCAAAACAGTTAAAAATGCAATATGTGCTCGCACATTTCCAAAGCGAACGCAGCATGTGATCATGTTTGACATTTGCAACTGTTAATTTTGCCATCTGTGTCTACCGTATTTACGGTATTGTGATTCTTCCCGTTGTAAGAGAATTTTAATAAAAGCGCCATCTATTATCAAATAGAACGAACAAATGTTGTACGACAGGTGATGTACGGCGAGCTGAAGGCGCCGCCCTCGCCGCTGCTGCGGTACATCTCCGACCCGGACGGGGAGCTCGACCAAATGCTGTCCGGTGAGTGGTTTCTATGAGAACGAACCACGGGACGAGCTAGTCGTTCACCTGATATTAAGCGACACGGCCGCTCGTAACAGTAACAGTGTCACCCGGAACTTTAAAATGAAAGTTTCGCGTAACACTGCACTGCGATTAAATTTAACGGTTTTGCAACCACGCGCCACGTAAGTAGTACTTAGTACGTCCCGAACTCAGACCACACGGCCTTCATCTCGACAACCTCTTGACTGGTTCTGTACACCTAGTACGAGTTCTCCAATACGTGAATACGCGCGAATCCATTTAAAATTTGTACTGACATTTTTAGTTCATCAACGTGTCCGCTAGGGGCGCTGCACAGAAATGTATGGGAGGAAACCTAAACGAATCAAGTTTTAGTAAACTATCGAAACTCGTACTAGGTGTACAGATCATATTTGAAATACTTGTTTAGAATTGAACACCCAATGTTTCTGCCATATATTATCAAAATTGGCTTTAAACATCCCCCCTTTTTTGAGGAACTCCACCAATTAAAAATAGCTGATGAGAAAACAAAACCATGACTTTAAAGATCTTGTATACCAAGTTTCATTAAGATTCGTTGAAAAATGCGGCCTGTACGAACATCCGGACAGACGAAAGTTTTACGCTCAGCAGACTTTCGTTCAGTCAAAAATTTTAATGTGTTTATCCCCAGGCTACTCCGCCTTAGAAGAGACCCTGCAGTACCGGTTCCGCGACCGCGCACTACTGCTTCAGGCCCTCACGCACGCCTCACATCACAGGAACCGCCTCACTGACTGCTACCAGCGGCTTGAGTTCCTTGGGGACGCCGTGCTCGGTATGTGACTAGCGTTGGTAACATTATGTATAGAGGCTGGTAAACCTAACTCTGGCCGGTTATTCTCTATGGAAACAGATTCCACACGATACGAAACCACGTCGTTATCGTGTCTTGTTCAACAACCGATTTGAACAACCGAGGAGATATACCTTCACTTTTATTTTTTCTTATATTTTGGTTCATACATAGGGTATTTAGCCAGTGTCCAGTATTATATTTTCATCGTGTTATAAAATATTTCACGCAAAGTCATGTCCTAGTCATAGTCCAGTCTATGTCATGCTCCACCAAAGTGGTGGCAACTTTACTAGAAGCTATGTAGTTTTGAAAGCGACCCGAAAAATCACGTTTCACCACATTATATCGCTTGCCCACACTCCTGCTCGTAATTCAGCACTTAATGCGTTAAACGCCACCTATTTTAAACATTAATACTGGAAAAAGCAAAAGTTTTGAAAAATAATACAATGAAACGACGTGAATTTTTTCGCGTTCCCGCTAAAACTCCGCGTTCACTTTACATTAATGTTATTTTCATTTTGAATAAAATATATTGAATAAGTGGTCATATCTTTTGATATGTTGATGTTTCGGAACGCGTCTCGGTAAAACATGTAATTTTTGACAGTTCAAAACGCGTAAATTCCAAATTCATTAAGCGCAGTTTTGTTTTATTTTTATAGACACTTTTGCAGATTTTTTATCTAAGACAAGGAATTCGCGTGGTTTCGAAGTAAGGGATCGATAAAAAATAAGGGCCATGCAGTGACATATTTCGGAACCCCCAAAACACCCCAAAAGCTTTTTCATATAGCAATCAGTTTTTATGGCATTACCTGTCAATTTCATAACATGTCATTTTCTGATTGGTTGTGTTTTCGAAAAGAAGTAATGGTTCAACCAATTAAAAGTTTTTTGAAGTATGCACCGTGCTATGTATACTAGGTTTTATATTACATCAATTTTAAGTCACTGCAGAGTTATGTTCGCCAGACTATAACAGCGAGGACCGTTTTACAGACTATATAATTATACAATCTGATCTTGAACGGGTATATTATCCCGAAAGGGGGTAAATCTACTCCCCAAGGCAGGCAACATTTCTAAATTAATAGTTTTTCATTAAAGAAATGCCATGTAACGTAACATGGCATTTCTTCAATGAAAAATTATTAATTTAGTAAAGTCGTACAAGAAACGTTATCTACCTTGAGGTGTAGATTGTCGGGATAACATACCAATAGAGGTTGCGTACGTACAGACTACTAGTGATGGATTAATTAGCATTAGCATTAATTTTTATCATGTGAAAACTCAATTAGCATTTCGCAAATGAAATGTTGTTGCGAAATTCTGTGAAATATGAATTTTCATTTCAATTTATTTAGTGCATTTTGAATATAGTTTTCATTTTTATTTCATGTTTCATTTCATTATTCATACAATTTTTTATTTCATATTTCCTTTCATTTTTCATTTCCATTTCATTTCATTTTAGAAAATAGTATAGCAATAGCAATTAGCATGCTTGACTCGTGAATTAGCATGTTTATGAAATTTACGCAAAATGGCATTGACTGTGACCGGCCCAGACTACCTGATCACGCGGCACCTGTACGAGGACCCGCGGCGGCACTGCCCCGGGGCGCTCACCGACCTGCGCTCGGCGCTCGTCAACAATACCATCTTCGCCACGCTCGCCGTGCGGCATGGCTTCCATAAGTAAGTATGTCAACAATACCATCTTCGCCACGCTCGCCGTGCGGCATGGCTTCCATAAGTAAGTATGTCAACAATACCATCTTCGCCACGCTCGCCGTGCGGCATGGCTTCCATAAGTAAGTATGTCAACAATACCATCTTCGCCACGCTCGCCGTGCGGCATGGCTTCCATAAGTAAGTATGTCAACAATACCATCTTCGCCACGCTCGCCGTGCGGCATGGCTTCCATAAGTAAGTATGTCAACAATACCATCTTCGCCACGCTCGCCGTGCGGCATGGCTTCCATAAGTAAGTATGTCAACAATACCATCTTCGCCACGCTCGCCGTGCGGCATGGCTTCCATAAGTAAGTATGTCAACAATACCATCTTCGCCACGCTCGCCGTGCGACATGGCTTCCATAAGTAAGGCTACAGGCGATAATCGGTTCATCCTCGAGGAACTTCTTCTTAAACACAACATGAAACAAGAACATCTAGTGTGATTCCGCTAAAATAAAATAATAAAAATATCTGTATTAAGAAAGCTGTAAGGGATTGTTGCTGGTAAATGTATGTGACAAAGAATAAGAAAAATATTCGTTATGACAGTTTTATTACAACAATTGGGTTTTTTGAGAATTACACTAGATATTCTTGTTGCATTTTGCAAAAGACAATAGTAAAAACTAAGTAATATTGGTAATCGATTCTTCCCCCTACCAAATCTCACGTGAGATTTAAAAAATGTGGATTTTAATGTTACCCCTCCCTCCCTTACACCTCACGTAATTTAAGATCGCCCCCTTAACAACGAAACTACCTTTCTAATGTACCGATAGATACTTTGTTTGAAAATGTTACTGTACAATAGGCATGATGACTACTATTAAAAATGAACAAGTAAATATTACTATTAAAGAAGATTAAAAATGAATGCACTAATTGAAAAAATAAGCAAAATCGGTAAATAAATCACGGAGTAATAAGCTTTTAAAGTTTCTACAGGAGGCATCTCCTGTCCCTTTCTCGCGAAACAGAGCGCCCCCACAGTTACTATGAAACATCTACTCGTGACGTCACATGCTGAAGAGGTTGTATGAAAAGCTACCACAGCTTAGTAATGAGGTACTAAGTACGACCTTCCTCTTACTTCGCTGGCCGTTTGAGCTATCTCTTTCTATTCCGGTTCTTAAAAAGTTTGTAACTTGATCATTTTTTGAGATATTTAATTTTTGATTTCGCAAATGTTTATCTTTTGAGGAATATTTTTAATTTAATCAAAAAAAAAATTTTAGTCTATATGCCTATTATCCCACCCAACTGCAGAGTGGAATTGCCCTCACTATACATCAGACTCCTATTTCGTAAAGCGACAAATAAACCTACAACATGTCAATCGAATACGCCAAACCTGCGTTTCATACAATAAAAACGTGTCTACTGATTGTCAGTTGCAGGTATTTATTTTTATCATCAACAGCCTGGGGACGTCCACTGCTGAACATAGGTCACCCCGAAAGAGCGCCACTTTGAACAGCCGCTTGCCTCCTGCATCCAGTGGTGCTGCAATTGTATTATTGACCGACAATTGTAGTTTCATTATGATTAGTCGCTTTATGAAATAGGGGTCTAGAACTTTTGATTACCCTCACTGTACATCAGGAAGTGAGGCGGAGTTTGATTGCCCTCACTGTACATCAGGAAGTGAGGCGAAGTTTGATTGCCCTCACTGTACATCGAGCAGTTGGGCGGAGTTGTTTGTCCTCACTGTATATCAGGAAATTGGGGGTAGTTGACTGCCCTCACTGTACATCAGGGTTGTATTGAGGTGCCGTACCGAATGTTCCAGATACTTCCGCCACATGTCTCCCGGACTTAACGAAGTTTTAACCAAATACGTGAAGATACAAGAGGAGAACGGACATTCCATCAGCGAAGAGGTATGTAACTATTCGAACGAGATGTCTCTGGCAGAAACTAAATAACAAAAAAATTTAAGAAGGTTAAAATACTGATTTTTCATATCGATTATGGATCAGTGGGGGCACTAGGTGGACCGACGATCTGGTGAAAACCGTGAGGAGCCGATGGATTCGCATCGAGGCGAGCAGCCGCTTAAAGTGGCGCTCTCTGGAGGAGCCCTATGTTCAGCAGTAGACATCTTCAGGATGGTGATGATGATGATGATGAACTCTCAGCATTACCTGATGCAAGAGGACGAGTTGGACTCTTCGTGCGACCTCTTTGTCGAAGTTGGACTTACCTAATCGGACAGTCTGTCCTAGGTAGAAGTGACGTTCTGTGGGGGAGGGCTGTGTTTAGGCTGTTGATGATGATGATGATGATGATGATGTTAGTAGTGACGGTGATGTTGGTGGTGATGGTTGATGATGCTGGTGGTGATGATGGTGATGATGAAGCCGATGGTGATAATGATGATGGTGATGATGATGATGACCAGTGATGTAATCCCCCAGCACTACCTGATCCAAGAGGACGAGTTGGAGCAGGCGGAGGACGTGGAAGTACCGAAGGCGCTCGGAGACCTGTTCGAGTCCATCGCGGGCGCCATATTCCTTGACTCGGGTGAGGTAACGGAGGGGTACTGGTAGGCATGGATTTCCTGTTCCTAGTGGAGCAGGTGGAAAATCATATGATTTTATAAATCATTAATCACTCTGCTACTTTTTGGAATATACTCTGCTACTAATCACACTGTGTTTAATCACATCGTGGCTTCGGATTTCGTAATACGAGAGTAGCATCAGCGGTCATTATCAAAACATAATTTTGTTTATGCTTCAGTAAACGAAACCGAGACCTGTAAGGTATATAATAATTTTATATAAACTGCGTTAGATTTCTTAGTAACCATTAGCTGCAGCAACGTCGCTGGGTTGCTCCTAAATCGCGTTTGTGTTCATTTTCATAAAGCACCGCCAATCGCCATGGAACATAAATTCATTAGGCATATGATAAATCACAGCCTGTGAAAAGTAGCAGGTGAAATCACAGTGGCTAAAATAAATCATATGATGAAATGATTTTGATTTTAAAAATCAAAATCATTTCATCATATGATTTATCAAGCAATCATTTCCATGCCTAGTTACTGGTCCCTGGTTAACGTGACCAATGGTCAAAATGTGAGTTTTAATCATTGGTTACTTTAACCATCACCATTTTATATATACATATATAGGGCTCAGAAAACGCAGCCGAGTGTAAAATATTGTGAAGTTAAATTAATTGAATTCTATAAAAAAAAAGGTTAATTCACCTAAAACTTTTAAGGCCATATGGCCTATCATTAAAACAAGCAACTTTTATTAATAACAAGCTTTTTTTTTCAAAATTTAAGTGTTCTTTTTTTATTTTAATATTTTTATGTGAATGAACGACGTGACGAGCTAGTCGTTCACCTGATGTTAAGCGACACGGCCGCCCATAACAGTTGCAGTGTCACTCGGAACTTTAAAATAATAAAGTTTCGCGTGACACTGCACTGCGCACGTCATCCTGAGACATCACAAAGTCTAGTAATCGGAATACTACACTGTGTAATCAGGTCATAAAGTCTCATTTGCCCAGTAATTTCACTAGCTACAATGCCCTTCAAATCGGAACACAGTAGTGCTTGCACACTACTGCTTGGCGGCAGAATAACTGGCAGAGCGGTGGTACCTACCTAGACGAACTTTGCAGAAAAGTCCTACCACCTAGTAAACGGAAATCGCTAACTTTTCCGCAGCGAATGTCATTTCGATACATTCTGGAGTTAGCGTGAGACGTTAGCGTTAGTGGTTGGTATCTTTGCTAGACCCCCTGGGCCATTATTCCGTATCGATTCCTTACTTCGAAACCACGCGAATTCCTTGTCTTACATAAGAAACCTATAAAACTCTATTCTCTATGAAAAGAAAATAAAATCGTATATAAAAATGTGTTATTTGGGCTCAAACATCATGAATGGTGGGAATATGACAGGAATGTCCCTGGGCGCGGTGTGGCAGTCATACGTCCGTTTGATGGGGGCGGAGTTGGAAGCGTTCAGTGCGGCCGCGCCCAAGTCTCCCGTCCGGGAACTGCTGGAAGCTGAACCTGACACTGCCAAGTTCGGGTGAGACATACATACATCATTTACAAAAACGTGCACTGTTCAACGTACGGAGTGTCACCTTGAGCAGTTGCTTGCTGCTTCCATCGGATTCCGGTTTTCACTAGATCGTCGGTTCACCTAGTGGTCGCCACTCGATAACCTTCCCCATCGGTTGTCAGTTCTACGAGCGATGTGACCTGCCCATTGCCTGAACAACCTGCTAATCTTAAGAGCTACATCGGTCACTTTAGTCTTTCTGCAAATTTCCTCATTCCGGATCTTATCTCGCAGCGAAACACCGAGCATAGTTCTCTCCATAGCTTTATAGCACTACTGCTTGGCGGCAGAATAACTGGGTCACCAGTGGGTATTTATCTAGACGACCTTTGTAGAAAAGTTCTAACGTAACTTAAACTTTTGGTTAATGGCCTTTGTGAAGAGGTGATTACAATTTTGCCAATGTCACCTAGACTATCACCTAATTTTAGTACTTAATGATTTGAATGGTATTGATTTTTAAAGCGTAGATTACACTAATAGGCATGATGACTAAATTTTTTTTTGCATAAATTAATAATATTCCTCAAAAGATAAACATTTCTGAAAACAAAATTAAATATCTCAAAAAATGACAATGTTTCAAGCATTTTAAAAACCGGAATAGATAAAGATAGCTCAAACAGCCAGTGACGTCAGAGGAAGGTCGTTATAGTACCTCATTAATAAGCTGTGGTAGCTTTACATACAATCTCTAGCATGTGACGTCACGAGTAGATTTTTCATAGTAACTGTGGGGGCGCTCTGTTTCGCGAGAAAGGGACAGGATGTGCCTCCTCCAGAAACTTCAAAAGCTTATTACTCCGTGATTTATTTACCGATTTTACTTATTTTCTCAATTATTGCATTCATTTTTAATCTCCCTTATGAAAGTAAGATTTACTTGTTCATTTTTAATAGTCATCGTGCCTATTAAGGCTAAGACGCTCCTTCAAATGAGTGTCGTGTAGTATGTGTATATGAGCGCCCCGGTCCCGGTCCAGCAAGCCGGAGCGTCTGGCGGACGGGAGGCGCGTGCGCGTGTGCGTGGAGGTGTTCGGGCGCGGAACGTTCCGCGGGGTCGGACGGAACTACCGCATCGCCAAGGGCACCGCCGCCCGCTGCGCGCTCCGCCACCTGCGGGCCGCGCCCCCCGCGCCTCCCCCCCGCCGGCTGCACTTGTCCCATCACGCCCCATGATTCCTTACATCGTCACAGGGTCTCACTGCCCTGATACCTCAGTTACTCCTACCTACCCAGGACAAACATTTGTGTGATGAACGTAGATGTTTGTTCTGCGTCTTTGTGTTATATTGTATTCTATGTATGTATTTACAAACGAAAATGTATCTAAGTATTGTATCAGTTATCTGGTTCCCATAGTACAAGCTATGCTTAGTTTGGGACTAGATGGCGCTGTGTGAAATGTACGCACATATTTATTTATTATTTGTTTTATTAAACTACCAATAGCGTCAAAATCTGTCGCCATGAGGCCCGTTCGGATAGCCACAGTAAAATTGACAGTTAAAAATCCTAAAAATGATCAGATGCAGCGTTCGTTTTGAAAATGTTCGAGCAAGTTGCATTTTTAACTGTTTTCGTTCACCGTTCGAATAGATCAAAAACAGTCAAAAATGACACCGTGAAATGCCAAAAATATCGAAATTGACATTATTAGTAAAATTTCCAAAGCGAACGCTTCACATCAACGCTAATTGTGCAAATGCAAATGTCGATCCTAGAACAAACGCAACGATGATAGATTCTGACACGAATGTATCTAAAAACCATGGTCCCAGTCCCCCCATTTCGGGAGAACATACCAATTCAAGGTCACCTTGTATGATTCTGTAGTACGAGCCTAAACGCCTCATACTTAAATTATGGCCAAATGGGTATTCAAATACAATTTATTAAAGCCACTGTTAGGATTAAACGAAACTTCATTAATATACCCGGGGAAGTGGAGCTTAGCTAAGTTGAACTTTAATAAACGTTAGTGCAGACGAGTGTACCTACTTGAATGTAGCTTTATTATGATGTGTTTTAAATTTGAATGTGAATTTGTTGTCTTAAGGGTGGGTTGTTTCATCTGTCGTTAAAGTAACCAATTCTAACTAATGGTCTAACTTTGTTAGAATTTATAACCATTGGTTAAAAATTACCCTTAACCTACTACTAGCACCTTAACTACGGATTGGAAAACCCGCCCTTAGTTAACGTGGCTAAAAAATGTTTGGTAATGTGTCTTATATTATACTCAAAAATAGCAAATTGAAATTTACAACAAAACTAAACTAAATTAATTAATTAAGTAACATTCTAAATTAGAATAGATCCAATCGGGAAGCATTTTGCTTACAATGTTTTTTTTTTAATTTTTAGCTTAATTGCATAAAATAATTTTAATTTCTAACCAATTCTCCAATTGTTTCTTCAATATTTTTGTGACCTTTTGCCCACCAAAGCGGGGAAAGGTAAAAACGTACTGATGTCTATAGTATCGTTTACCTTTTGCTTGCTTAACATAGCTCCCGGCTTCGGTGGACGACTGGCTTTATATTATAGTTGTGATAATTATATAAATAATTATTAAATTTATGGAATACTTGATCAGTTCCTTTCATTTTATACATAGCTATAAGTATGTAATCAAATAAGGATTAAGAATAATTATTATATCCAAATATACATGCTATACTTGCCGTAGTGTCAGTAGTACCATTGATTTGTAACGTTAATGGTACATTCAATGGTGCAAATGATCCAACTGTAGTAGTACCATCGACTTGTACCATTAATGGTACAAGTGACAGACTATGTCAGTAGTACCATTAATGGTACAAGTGACCCACTTTGTCAGAAGTACCATCGACTTGTACCATTAATGGTATATGTGACCCAACTTTGCCAGTAGTACCATTGACTTGTACCATTAATGGTACAAGTTACTCAAGTTTGTTAGTAGTACTATTGACTTGTACCATTAATGGTACAAGTGATTCAACTCTGCCAGTAGTACCATTGACTTGTACCATTAATGGTACAAGTGACCCTACTTTGGCAATAGTAGCATGGGCGTGTACCATAAATGGTATAAGTGACCCAACGTTGTCGTAAGTACCATTGATTTGTACCAATAATGGTACAATTGACCCAACTTTGTTAGTAGTACTATTGACTTGTACCATTAATGGTACAAGTGACTCAACTTTGCCAGTAGTACCATTGACTTGTACCATTAACGGTACAAGTGACCCAACTTTGTCAATAGTAGCATGGGCGTGTACCATAAAAGGTACAAGTGACCCAACGTTGTCGTAAGTACCATTGATTTATACCATTAATGGTACAATTGACCCAACTTTGCCAGTAGTACCAAAAGTTGGGTCACTTGTACCATCAATGGTACAAGTCAATAGTACTACGTAGGAACTATAATTTTAATATCTGTGGTACTACTGACATGTACTTCGTAATATACTTATTTACGTGAGCGATTAAATTCATTAATAAGTATTTAATGAGTTACTGGACGATATTTGCATGGAATCCTTTGTTATAGCATGTGTATTAAATTTTTTGTTTTAAAATAAGTTTTTGTGTAATCTTCTACCTCTTCCGACAGCTTTTCTGTGTTATTGGTGTATTCTAGAGGTTGTAATGATGAAATAAAGAAATTTCTTAATTAACTGGCTTTGTTTTTAAATAAATACCATTACCTGTCAGGGATTCTAAATACACAAAAGAAATATAAAACTCAAAATAAGTGATTCCTACGCTACACATGTTTAATAGTGAGGGTTTTAATTGATAAGTGGATCTAATCACTTTAGAAATCAAATTGTTTTATTTGACGGGCCCGATAGCTCAGTGGTAGTATCCCTGCCTTCTGAACTGAGGGCTGTGGGTTCGATTCCTACCCAGGGCAAACATTTGTGTGATGAACATAGATGTTTGTTCTGCGTCTGGGTGTTATATTCTATTCTATGTATGTATTTACAAACAAAAAAGTATTGTATCAGTTATCTGATTTCCATAACAGAAGCTATGCTTAGTTTGGGGCTAGATGGCGCTGTGTGAAATGTCCACACGTATTTATTTATATACCTAATAATACCTATGTTAGGTACCTGCCTATTAGAAGGAAAAAATAGGAATACAGTATTCAAAAGAACATTTATTTCAACCAACAAAATTATTATACACCGACAGACTCGTACAGAACCTGTAGGTATAATATCTGTGAACAGAACAAACAACGGCTTGTAGGTATTTATTTATACTGTCAAAGCCCAGCGCAATAATGCACCACAGTGCAAGTACAACTTAGTTTTTAATACTAGCTTCTGCTTGTGGCTGGTCTGTATAAAAAGTAGTTTTACTCCGTACTCCTATATGTATTTACATTTACATACTAAACTTCAAAAGCTCAATCATTACGGAGTATAATGGTACCAAATACATAGTGCGAGAGCCCACTGCACAAATACCTACGTCATCGAGTACCTCAATAGGCTATCTTTAGATCGTTAACCAACACTTAAACAAGTAAAAAATTCAGGTGCAAGGCACTTCGTAAGGGTCTGCCAGGTACTTCTGGCAGGGTGTGCCATGGCAGACCAACGTTTTATTTACATAGTTAATAGTTGACTGATGCCAGCACTTTATATACCTTATGACACAATTCTGAAAATAAAAAAACGACCAAAAACTTAAAGGACCTCCATGACCCGGCAGGATGGGAAGTAGACCTGTTTTTTTACATGTTTAAGTGTTGGTTAACGATCTACATAATTATAGCCTATTGAGGTTTGAGGTACTCGATGATGTAGGTTATTTTTGCAGTGGGCTCTTGCTCCAATAACAAGGCAGCCGTAGTATCACAATAATACATAGCAAGTAGTTTTCGTATCGTTTAATCTCTGAACTAACAAATAAAATTTATTGTAACAAATAGAAATAACCAACTTAAAATTTATTCTAACAAAAAATACTTTTTAATGTTATATTAAAATTATCCTTACAAATTACTTATGTTATTATTTAATACAATTTTTATTTTATCATTATTAACATTGGTATGTACATAGACAATTAACAGATACATTCACAATTTTATCTGAGACAATAAGTATACTACGTATATGATAATTATCTCAGGGTTAACACTGCATAAAATTTCATCAAAATGCCTTCAGTAGTACGACTTTTCCAAAACGCGAATAGGCGCGAATCCAAAATTTGTACTGACATTTTTAGTTCATCAACGTGTCCGCTAGGGGCGCTGCAGAGAAATGTATGGGAGAAAAGGGAGAAAACGTAAACGTCTCAAGCTTTAGTAAACTATCGAAACTCGTACTAGGGGGGTACTGACATCATAAAAGGTGAGCAGAATCAATATAATAACGTAGTTTTTTTTTTCTTATATTTTGGCTCCACACATAGTGTGTATCTGGCTAAATACACACTATGTGTGGAGCCAAAGTGTCAAGTATTATATTTTCATCGTGTCATAAAGTATTTAACGCAAAGTCATCCCTAGGGTGACTTCATTCGGTCGCCAACCACCATCCACACGGTCAGATTTTACATCAACCCGACCAATGTGAGACAAATATGACCTTGGTTGGTGGTTGGTCCCGATCGTCTATTTGGCTTTTAACACGAGCGTAATCGCGAAAGCTATGTATCACAAAAAACATTTAAGCTAAAATATTCCCTATTACAATCGGGATTTCTATAGTGAAAGAATTATCAGGATCGGTTAAATAGTTCCGGATATTACTCTGTACAAACAATCGTAACTTTAACCCCCGGTTTCTGATATATTTTCGTACTGATGCCTCATCCCATACAACGGAATAACGCGGGCTATTTTACGAATTATTTTATTTCTGCATAACGCAAGATTATCAAGCGACATTTATTGCGTGTTGGCGAAGTATTGGGCCAAATGAATACACCGGACACTAACTAGTAACTCTCTAGACACGATTACTACATTTTTTCAAGTTCGGGCATTTTTTGTTTGTACCTGATGGGACCCCATGCCTTAACTTACCAAATACTGTACCTCATTGGTTGACGATAGCGGATGATCAACAGCCAACCAATGAGCGTTCAGAATTTTTAAGTTAACTTGAGTTTACATAATTATCAGAAACTAGGGGTTACTCTTTGTAATAATGTAGCACAAAATAGTACAGAAACTCTGCAGTCACTTAAGGCGAAGGGTGGGGCGAACAAGGTGTATGTGGCATGTTTCACACGTTGATCAAACTACGAGCATGTGGAGCTTTCATTTTTAATATTTATGTTTAAGATATTTATTTTCACTAGATTATATTATATTAATATATTTTCAGACTGAACTGATATTTAAGTCTACGACGTTAAGGTCGGTGTTGCTTTGAACTAATTTCTTCATGCTTATCTAGCCTTTCTCTTCGCCTTAATGTAGAAGCACAAAAGAGTACAGAAACTCTGCAAAATCATTTCATAAAAATCGATTGATGCTTAAAAAAAAATGCAATCAAGTGCAGCTGCAAATCTTAAATCATATTCAGGTATTTATGATTATTATAGCAGCATATCCCGGCTTGGGGGATGGATGGATGCGGGTTCAATCCCCGCTGATGATTCTCATTTTTCCTTTACAAATTAATCTGCATATTCAAGTAGTTTTTAATGGAAACCTTTTATTTCTGACACGTAACAAATCTCAAAAATAATCAGCTAATTCTAGCACAAATCTATAACAACGGTATCACTTATATTAACTGTTCCCCTCCCTTTCCCTCGTCCTCTCCCTCTCCCTCTTCCCAAGTGAACATTCTGATGGACACTCTCTCTACTCGTCACACTTGCACTTTGCTTGACCGTCACTTTAGGGGGCACATATTTTTGTACTAAAGCGTTTTTCACTACTTGATTCGCTGTCACTGTTTGATTGTTTGCCGTCACTTTAAGATTGTTCGCTGTCACGGTTTGGTTCGTTGCTGTCACGGTTAGATTGTGTCTCGTCACTGTTTGGTTGTTTGCTGTCACTGTTTGATTGTTCCGTCTCACGGTTTGATAGGTTGCCGTCACAGTTGAAGCATTTAGCCTCGGTTGTGTGTTTCCTGTGACAGTTTGATTGTTTCCCGTCACAGTTTGATTGTTCCCCGTCAAAGAGCGAGGGTTCTGTACGAAGAGGTTTAAGTTGGACAGGTCTACTTGTAGCGAGGATGTGTGGTGACCACTCGGGGTGACTGCAGGGGCGGTCACAGAAGGAGCATTCGGGTCTGTCGCATCCTGGAATTATAATTAAAGTAAGTAATGGCATGTTAAATTACTAACTGTTCACTTCTCGTATTGATTTCGTGCAAAAAGACCTGGCAACTTAGTAGTTTTTTAACTAGCAACCCCTTCTTGTCGTTGTCGCCGCCATCAAGAGCGGATCGTTTTTCGTAAACTTATTTGATTTTCGTTCTATAACAGCAGTTTGTCGAGGGCGAAGTCCTATTTGTTGTCGCTATCGCTTATTAAACTATCGCGGGTGCAAATTGCCACCAAAATACACGCTTTCAAGACTGTGTGAACACCGGCCGGCGTATGCGCCCGACTGGTCAGGTAACCCAAGCTAAGTCCGCGGTAAGTGATCGAACCAAAGTTTAGTGGAAGGTACCGAAACTCCATTCCAAATCCGCCACAGCGGATTTCCTGGTGAGTTGCACAGTCTTCTACTTAGATCCTAAGAAATTCTCGTTTTTGTTCACCCAATTTTTCATCGTCGCCTACAGTCCACAATAATCGAAGAATAAAATTGATAAAATAACAGCTTAATCATACACTAATACAATCTATTTTTTTTATAGGGTTTCATACACAAAGGGTAAAGCAAACCCTATACAAAGGCTTCACTATCTGTCTGTCTATCCATCAAGCCAGACAGACAGACAGACAGAAATACAGACAGCAAAGTCTTAGTAACAGGGTTCCCTTTACACTTTGGGTACAGAACCCTAAAACACCTTTTAAAAAAAAGGATGCAATCTTACCATAAACGATATAACATCCATAGGTATCTTGTCCTCCCAGTCCGTTCCATTCGAGCTAGGTACTGCCGTCTCACTCTGATCCTCTTTCCTCCGTTTAACACTATCGTCACTATCACTACCACGTATCTTCTGTCTCCTCTTAGCCGATACACCCGTCTCGCTCTCATCATCTATAACAATACTCTGAACTTCGTTGCTGACAGCTTTGTCCCGATGCCTTTGTTTTTGTAACATGTTGAACGGTAAAGATTCATCCTGTCCCGTATCCGTACCTCGTACAGTACTATTCACTTCACTGACAACATAATTATGTCTATTATCTTCACATATGACCGAGACGTTGCTCAAATTCATTCCGCTCAAGGATTTTAACATCGTTGCCACTTTGTTTGGGTCCGTTAACAAATTGATGTTGGTTCCGTCTTGTATGGCCAGTTTTGGTGTTTGGATGATTAAGCTTGAGCTGTCAACGGTGATCAGTTGACCGTTCACAAGTTGTGCTCCTAAAGATGGTACGGTCATGACTCCGGCAACTTCCACAATCGGATGGAGCAGGAAAGAAGTGTCGTCGGTAGCGGTCTCCATCAGCTGTTCTATCGGGACAATGTTGGTGAACGGTTGATCCCCTCCGGAGTCTCCTGGTTCTGGTTTTATCTCGATAGGATCCCGCTCTTCATCCATCACCACCGAGTCCATGTATATTTCTGGTTCAGATAACCTGAAATGGTAGATTAGTAAATAAATATGTGTGAACATTTCACAGTGTCATTTACCTCCAAACTAAGCACAGCTTGTGCTTGAACCAGTCCCCATAAGAAATCAATGTTAAATCTTGTTAAGTAGGTATGTTTAGAGACCTTTTATAAATAACTAATGCAAGTCGGACTCGCGCATAAAGGGTTCTATAGAAACGAACAAAAAAGTTACGTTTGTTGTATCGCGGCCTCCTTAAATGTTTATTTATTTATTCTATTTATTAGTATTTGTTGTTATAGCAGCAACAGAATTACAACATCTGTGAAAATTTCAACTGTCTAACTAACACCGGTTAAAAAATACAGCCTGGTGACAGACGAACAGACGGACAGCGGAGCCTTAGTAATAGGGTTAACTTTACCCTTTGGGTATGGAATCCTAAAAAAAGATTACTAGACTGTGAGATCAGCTCATAAGTCTCATTTGCCCAGTAATTCCACTAAGAACAAATAACACTCACACATCGGGCAGTTGAGTTTCATTCCTTTCCTCTTGTATCTGTACGATCAGCTCCCCGTGACCGGGGGAATCTCGGCTCTCGTGAGACATCCCGTGAGATATCTCACGAGACAAATCCGCGAGACACGAGGGCGGGGCGTCCGGTACGACGTATACATCCGCACACGAACCGGGAAGTTCGTTGTGACTTACTGGACCCTATGAAAGATGTTAAAAATGAAAATAAAAATAAAATAAAAAAACATATGTTCTAGGCAAGCATGCACCATCATAGACCGCGTCATCACTTACCATCAGTTGAGACAGTGGTCAAATACTATGCCCATTATAAAAAAAAAATTGCCAATAGACTACTTTTAGCACTTTTACAAGTAAAAGTTTGATTAAGATTAAAAAAATATTATAATTAAATAGGCATGATGAACAAGTAAATAATACTTTCATAAAGAAAATTAATGCAATAATAGAAAAAATTATATATTTTAGATATGTAAAATCGGTAAATAAATCACGGAGTAATAAGCTTTTAAAGTTTCTACAGGAGGCATCTCCTGTCCCTTTCTTGCGAAACAGAGCGCCTCCACAGTTACTATGAAAAATCCACTCGTGACGTCACATGCCAAAGAGATTGTATGAAATGCTACCACAGCTTAGTAATGAGATACTATGACGACCTTGCTCTGACGTCACTGGCCGTTTGAGCTATCTCTTTCTATTCTGATTTTTAAAATGCTTGTAACTTTGTCGTTTTTTGAGATATTTTATTTTTGTTTTCACAAATGTTTATCTTTCGAGGAATATGTTTAATTTATGCAAAAAAAATTTTAGTCATCAGCTGGGTGGCTGAACTTCGTCCTTGACCGAGTGCACATAAATGAGTTTAACGACCTGTGTTTAGAAATGAATTTATAGTATCAGTTAACTCTCGTAGCGATCGCACGTGCAATTTTGTTTTACCAAGAGGTTTGGAAACACGCAATTTCAAGTAAATCTCACAACTTGTGGGCTATTATGGCCCCAGTCCCCCCCCTTTCGGGATAACACACCAATTCAAGGTCACCTTGTATATCAAGCCAGTCAATAAAAGATCAACCAAAAACGTAGGTAATCAAATAGTGTGACACTAACCTGTCGGTGTGGTGAGAGCGTGTTGATGGAGAGTACATCGGTGTGCAGCAGCTGCGTCCGCGAGCGCACGGCGGCCAGCTGCGCGGGCCACGTGACCGCGTGCGCACCCACGCCCGTCTGGATTTTAGGAAAACCAAGTGGGTCAAATACCAAGTAAATACCAAGAAAAGATAAATTTATAGTCCTTAAAATTTTAGCAGCCAGCGGGATTTGAACCCGCGCCCTCCAACTCACCGGATTGGACGCTCTACCAACTGAGCTGTGGTTACCTGACCACTAGCTGCGAAAATCTTTACCGACTAAGCCGTCGTGGCGACACCTATAGTACCTATATTAGACAGGTACTCATTAGTAGTAATTAAATTACGATACTATTGAATGACGAGAGATGGTGCGCTTGCTAAAACTCATGGACTCATGGTCATTTTAAGGACTATATAGATATCCTTAAATGTTGTTTACAAAATAATCATTCCCATAAATACCAAGACTTCAGACATTTTTTGAAATGTGTGTTCAATATGTTACCCTCCACGGAGATAAACTGTTAGTTTTTTAAGAGTCTTTTCTCAATCTTGTCAATCATTCAATCAAAACATTTATTTGCTGAAAATATAGGTACAATGTAAAGATCTTAAGACGTCGGGTAGACCCAGATGAGCAGGTCGAAATTCGTTCAAAGAAATATCGACCTTAACGTCATAAACTTAAATATCAATTCAGTCTGAACTCCCGCGTGGCGCTTACGACAAAGGCAATTATAGTATTTTTCAAAATTATTAATTCATCACTTTATGTGAATGTTTGTTGGGGATACACTATTATTTATTTTGTAAAATTATATGTATAAAATAGGAACAACCAAATTTTTTTGAAGTATGTTTGCGATTTTTTTTCTATAAAACTGAATTTATTTATCTTGTATTTGCATACATCGCAAACAAGTTATTGAAACGAATTACATGATATATTAAATTCAAAGCTCCCCATGCTCTAGTTTCGTGCTAAAACTTGCCAAAAAACACCTTGTGTGCTCTACTCATCACCTTAAGTTCGACAGGTATAAGGTTCAACCACAGGCATCTAATACTATACAGTCAGCAGACCTAACATAGAGAAATATTGCGTGGCACTTTTTACAACATACAAATCTCACGCACACAGTGACATAAGCCAGGTCAAACTCAGGCACACAGGGGCAATGGGCATGTACTGCGCACAAGCTTGGTGGCCAGTACCTACATGAGGTAAAATGACGACAGATGAGGACAGGGTATAATAAATAATACGCACCCGTTCTGTGCCTACTCATTTATTTCTGATTTTTTAATGATGGTGTAGATATTATATTCTGAAAATAATAAATTATAAGAAAAGATAATAAAATATATTTAATGTATCTTTACATCTTTATCTCTATTTATTCTTTTTGTGGCATACACACTTACTTACCTCTTGAAATGATGTATCAAATTTAGTTGGAATCGCACCAGGAGTGAGCACTGCACGGAGGCCACTTCGGTCCACTAAGTTAGCTTCGAAATGTTTGGAACATAACACGCTTGTTGGTTGTGCCTGCCAACCTTTTATATTCATGTTATGCAACCATGCATTTATTAGCCTTTCATCTTTTGGAAAACTGAAAAATAATTTTATCACCATGTTTATTTATGGAAAATTGGACATTACTACCTACACTCACAGTGTGAGAAAAGGCCAATGTCCCAGCAGTGGGAATATATTAATCATCGCGAAGCATAGGTACCCCTGTTATAGCCCTGAATACTGTCCTCCAAAATGGAACGTCAAACGTAATCGGGGTAATAAATAATTGATAAGTATATCAAAGGAATCTGCACAATACTACCCAATCCTACATATTTACGTAATTTGCGCTATAAAACAACTATTCACAACTTTTAACATGCCGAACGATCATTATTTATCAAACACTAACAAAAAAACGTTACGAAATAAATGCACATAAAAACTTACCGGTGAAATGATAATTTGGGTATTTTCCTATTTGAAAGGTTGCCGCACAAAGGCGCACTACATTTTACCATTTTATTTTTTTGCAGTAAGCACTTTGTTATAATTACATCACGAAATTATTGTAACAAAAACAGACCGAACGCTGATTGTTTACTTCGCCATTTTTGACGTTTCAAAGTTGCCATGGTAAGATAGAAATAACAAGATCTTTTTGAGCACGCGTTCCTATTTGTCCATGTGTGCGTAAGTATTGCAACAACAAAAAGGAAATGGATACAGTTATATATTTTTAATAGGAGAGAAAAACACAGATATATTATATATACTCGTCTATGTAGTAGTAAAGATAATGTTAGGTCTGCTTACTATTAAATGTCTGTGGGTTCAACACATTTTCTCTGCTTAACAGCATGCAAATATTTATCAGTAGGTTTTACTTTGGACTTTAGTGATATAAATTAGATGTCATAGAAATAAAAATTGAAACAATTTTTTTCGGGTTTTATGGCCTGCTTATTGTTTGATCCATCAATGACTGTTTGACATGCATGGCATAGGCCATAATGAATCTTAGCAGCAACCATAAAACCTAATAACAAACTACAGACCAGTGGTTGGTTCCCCTCAACCTGGTTCCGCACAGTGTTGGCGTACTTGGCGGAGCGAGCCATCATCAGGAACAGATGGTGGATGGCCCCGGAGAGGTTCACAGCGAGCCGCACCCGGTGCGCCGCGGCCGCCTGGCTCGAGCACACGTAGCATACTCGCTGGAACTGATGGTTTACTGGATAAGTTGCAACGCCTAATTTAAATTCGGGAACAAACAAGAAAAAATAATTCCTGCCTGGCCCCGAATCGTCACCAAATTTAAAATCGGGGACAGACAGGAATTATTTTTCATTCGTATTCTTGTCTGTCCCTTCTCGGGGACAGCACGAGGGGACAAACAGGAACAACCCAACTTTGTCGCATTTTTAGGGTTCTGTACCTAAGCAAACCCTAGTACTAGGACTTGGCTGTCCATATCTCGTGAACCATGATAGTAACAGTTGAAATTTTCACAGATGATGTATTTCTGTTGCCGCTATAACAACAAATATGTACTAAACCCAGAATAAAATAAATATTAAAAAGGCCATCAGCACAAGCGTAGTGCTGCCGTACATGTCATTCATACAAACATTGTTTAGTTTTGGATGAAGGGACAGCCCCACCTCACTAAACGTGTATTAGGATTATTCCCAATTCTACAGATTTTCAGGTCTACAGATTCCCATGTCTACAGATTCCCATGCCTACAGACTCCCGTTTCTACAGATTCCCATGTCTGCAGGTTCCCATATCTACAGACTCCCATTTCTACAGATTCCCATTTCTACAGATTTTTATTTTAACAGAATCTTATGTTTACTGATTTTTAATTCAACAAAGCCAACTTTTCTAATTGAAATATAAGAAATCTGTCAAAAATGACATCTGTCAAAATTGTAATTATAGTTGTTGTATAAGATAAGTTGGGTCTTTGAAGAAAATCCGACAATGGCGGTTGTGAATTTTGAATTTATTTTTTAAAACTAGTGTATCTTGAACTTTAATGTGTAATAAGGGTGGATTATTATCCGTTGAGTGTTCGATGTGGGCGTAAGTCGGGAAGATATGGTAATTAATTATAGAACGAAAGGAAGAAAACTTTAGGCCGATCAAAAATGAAGAATATTATTGAATTTAGAATAAACTATTTAATTTAGAAACAGAATAATAAAGTAAATAACAACTCAAAATATAAATTAACCACGGAGCGAAACAATAAATCGAGCGCGTAAGGTCATCATCATCATCATCATCAACAGCCTGAAGACGTCCACTGTTGAACATAGGCCTTCCCCAGGGAACGCCACTTAGAGCGGCTGCTCGCCTCCTGCATCCATCGGCTCCCCGCGGCTTTCACCAGGTCGTCGGTCCACCTTATGGGGGGCCGGCCTACGCTGCGTCTTCCAGTTCGTGGTCGCCACTCGAGAACCTTTCTTCCCCATCGGTTGTCAGTTCCAAGAGCGATGTGACCTGCCCATTGCCATTTCAACGCGTGAGGTAGTCGCGGATAATGCAGTGTTGTCTGTATCGGCCGGCTGCCGCGCCCGCTGCGGGTATGAGTACCAGTCGTCTTGGGGGTTGGCCCAAGCGTAAATGCGGTGGCGATGTGATTTTAATATCGGTGATGGCCCAAGTCATCTGACAAATTTATTATGCGTGTGGCGCATATTACGCCACACGTGAACGTGTACGAGTGTTGGCGGAGTACGGAGTGGTTTTAAGATCATAAAACCATGCATTTTCGTTTTTGCTTCAACGGCCTTTTTAGAGCCTTCAGTAAAATATCCTCCATTTTACTGTTGGCGTTTTGACTGACAAAATATGACTTTAACTTGACATAACCGTACAAATTTTACTCACTTGACGTTGGCAGAATTATTGCAAACAAGCGATAGAAAGCCATTAAAGAAGAAGAAGATAAGTTGAAAAAGACATGTTCATTAACGGTACTCGGCATCCAACCGGTACAAAATACATATCAATGGAAAGCTTATTTAATGGGATTCTCGAATATATACATTAAATATTTTATTATACCCCCGATTTTATTATATTTGCATTTAAAAAATGTGAAAACAAAGGGTTCGCGCTAAGCCAAAACATTGTGACGACACAAAAAAAACTGTGTACTTCCGTTTTGACCACAGATTAGAGAAAAAAAATCTACGTTTTGACTGACAAAATCACATATTAGAGAAAAAAACCTAACTCTGTGGACGAAATAGAACTTTGACTTGGCATGAGACTTGACATAACCGTACAAATTATACTCACTTGAAATTGGCAGAATTATTGCTGAAAAGATGCTAAAAAGCTATAGAAGGCCATTAATGAAGAAGAAGAAGAAGAATGAGTGACAGTGACATAGTGGCAGCGCAGTGCCAGTGAGGAGGGTTAGGGATGTGCTTCATACGTTTAAGATTATATCATTTGTATGAAAATCGATTAATTGAATACGATCTATTGACTTTTTAGATCGTATTTCTTTTATTTCTTATTATTTGAGAGGCTTGTATGTTTTTATTATTATCGATTCAGGAATAAAATGCTAAGGTTAATTTATACTCAAAACAAAGCATACTTAAAACACTCGCGATTAGAAACACAGTTAGGTACTTAACATACATTTTTAAATCGATTCATAGATTTTTATTTAAATCTAGCTCTACCTTTATTTTAAATTAGCCTGATGCATCGTAGGTATTCATGAATACCATCATACCATGTTTATGCCTATGGAGCTCATTGAGTGCGATAAGAACCGTTGGAGAAAGGGTAACGTAAACTAAGTACTCGCTACAGTATATTTTTTAATTAGAAGGAGTAAAATGATAGATCGTAATGTTACTTGTCGAAATAATACTGCCAGCTTCTAAATCATAGTGATTGTTTTGCATAAGCTCTTTGCAGTTCAAAAGAGCGGTACTATATTCAAAAATATTAAATAAAAAAGATAGTAGTGCCATCTAGAACAACAAGCAGATAGTGTCACAGATAGGTTTAAAAAATGTAGCAGACAGTGATCATCATCATCATCATCATTAACAGCCTGAAGACGTCCACTGCTGAACATAGGCCTCTCCCCGGGAGCGCCACTCAGAGCGGCTGCTCGCCTCCTGCATCCATCGGCTTCCCGCGGCTTTCACCAGGTCGTCGGTCCACCTAGTGGGGGGCCGGCCTACGCTGCGTCTTTCAGTACGTGGTCGCCACTCGAGAACCTTTCTTCCCCATCGGTTGTCAGTTCTACGAGCGATGTGGAGCAGACAGTGATGACATTAAGTAATAAATAATTTACAAACTTGTTGTATTCTGTGAATCTCGCTATTTTTATTTTTGTTATAATATTTACAGGTAAACAATTTGATCACAAATTAGGCAGTAATTACTATTAAGAAGTGGTTAGAAGAATACATAACCATAAAATAGATCTTTAAACTGAAATGAGTCAAAGTCCTCCGGCACTATTTATTTTACATGAGAAAATGGCAATAGGGTTTAAGAGGCGATTAAAAATATAATTATTCAAATCGATTCACAATTTTAAAATGTATCTGATTAATCGATTTTTTGATTCTTGATTCCCATCCTTGGTGCTCGATTTCTGTAGGGCTGCCATGCATCACTTAGTGATGCCAGTAAATATAGATTTATTTTCTACTACTATTTTTAAAAAATTAAAAAAATATTTAAACGGCTGTGTTATTAAATCATTCTTTGCGCTGAACATTATCTACAATAATTACACTACAGAATAATACAAGTCACTCTGTGGTTAGTTACCAAGTACCAACTCCCAAATAAAACCATTACATGTCCTTTGAATTGGGTGACGGTAATAGATATCCGTAGCCGTACAATTGGGTTTCTGTAAAATTTGGAATTCGTACATTTAGGAATCTGTAGAATTGGGAATCTGTGAAATTAAGAATATGTAGAAAGAGGAGTCTGTAAAACTGGAAAACTGTAGAATTGGGATCTGTTGAATTCGGAATCTGTAATAACAATCTCTAGAATTGGGAATAATCTGTAATTTTGTGTATTTCATTCTTGCTTGTGTAGACAGATGGTTGCAGTTTATAAATAAATAAATATGTGTGGACATTTCGCACAGCGCCATCTAGCCCCAAACTAAGCATAGCTTGTACTATGGAACCAGGTAACGGATATAATACTTAGATACTTTTTGTTTGTAAATACATACATAGAATATAATATAACACCCAGCCACGGAACAAACATTGATGTTCATAACACAAATGTTTGTCCTAGGTAAGAATCGAACCCACAGCCCTCCGTTCAGAAGGCAGGGATACTACCAGCTGAGCTATCGGGCCCATTAGTGGATGTTTATGTATTCATTTACTATCCAACTACTAAGTGAATGAGTTTGACAGCTACACTTTAAATTCAAACTCTTAGTCTTCTTCTTCTTCTCGTGTAGGCAAGTGGTCAGCCCTGGTGTCAGAATTTTTAGGCCGCCCGAAGGCTTCTGACTTGGCTTAACGACTATTGTCTTACGACAACAGCCGGGACCGACGGCTTAACGTGCCCTCCGAAGCACGGTAGCACTCAGTTCTAAATACCAACTTTTTGCTGTAGCGGTCACCCATCATAGTAGTGACCGCAGCAAACATTGCTTAACTTTACCGATCGGTTAGGAACGGCTAGTCGTGCTTCGCTATGAGCGCTACAGTCTAGTTAAACTCTTAGTTAATGGCCTTGTGAAGAGCTAACCACTTTTGCTAATAACATTTTCAAAAGTTGAATGATATGCATACAGACTTAATTGATTACTTTTACAAGTTTCTTTAGTAATTATAGGTAGTGTAGTTGCCATTTAAACAACCATAGTAAAATATTTATAAGCCAGGCGTAGGTAGGTGTAGGTATGTATAGCTATCTGTAATCTCTGCAGCCGGACTAAACATAGGCCACCCTCATTAAGAAGGGTTTAACGTACACCACAATTGGCAGCCCTAGAATGCTGCTGCTCATCCCCTGGATAATCCGTTACCCGACTATTACGGCACCCGCGGGAAGAGGAAGAAACGGCACTCTTCTTACGCCGGGACCTAACGCTTGTTGACTACTTACGTCCTCATAGTAGCTGAACGGCAAGTTAATGCCGAGAATAAACTCCTGCAAGTTCTTCGTATTGACCATTCTTCTTTCTTTGCCAGATCTCATGCACAGAACGCAGTACTCTTCCTTAGCAGCATAGCAGTTTTTGTATAGTTCAAGGATCTCCATCATGTTGGGGTTTACTTTCGTCAAAAGATCTATCACCGTGGTAAGGTTGGGTGTGAGGTAATTGGTTTATTGTGAAGGAAGAGGAAGATAAAATTGAGAAAATAAACAAAACGACTATATCACACATGACACCACAGAGCATACCAATACAGATAACACCACAGAGTTTGCTATATACTGAAACATAACCACAGAATACTATTTACTCATTACTCCGCTAGGAGTAATAGTATTCTGTGAACATAACACCACAATGCCACAGGGTCATAATACAACACCCACCACAGAGTACAAGTACATTCAGAATTCGCCCTATTACACCAAAGAGTATAGGAGGCAAATAGTATACGTATAAGTTCCTTGTTCCTTGATTATAATATACTCTTTGATTTCACAAAATTGCAAATGGCGGCTAAGCGGCTTGTTTCTTGAAGCGATTTTGTAAATTTTTAAATTAATTCCACGTAAACTTGTGAAAATTGTGTAAGAAAACGTAGTCGAGTGCCAATATATTTTAATCTGCGAATAAAGTTAATAAATGTGTGATTTGCAGACTTCATTGTGACGATACTGTAATGTAATAATTCATAGTTCTATTTGATGCGTTTTCTACTTTCTTCAAGCGTGGTGTAGCATTTCTGTGAGCCATGACGCAATTTCTACCGCCAAATTTGTTGGCGTTATTCGCAGCGAGGGACCCCGTTCCTTACTTGCCACCTGCGGCCAAACTTCCTCATGAAAAGAAACAGAAAGGCTACGATGGAGTCGGAGCATTCCTCAACGTTTTTGAGGTTAGTGTGAAATTGGTGAAAAGTAGTGATGTCATGAAATTTTACTATAGATTGCAAATAATTCCTATTTTGACAACAATAGTATGTAATATTCATCAAATGCGTGGCTAATGACTCAATTCTTCAATAATTATTAGGTTTGATTGTATTCAAGTAGGGCTGGACCTTCACCATTATTATTATTTAACTATCATTGCTCTTGTAAAATTTCTCTTTGTCACTAAATTGTATTGCAAATTATATTTACGCACTGTTTATAATATTTCATAGTACTACAATAAGGAACCTGTATATGTTAGTTTCATGCCCTTCGGTCTGTCTATTAGAATCCATTACTGCCTTATAATTTCTGAATTATAAGGCAGTAATGCAGTTGTGCAAAGTAGTAGTACTTAGTAGCTAAACGGGAAGATGCAGGGTAGCCTGGTCATCCAGTACTAGGTGGACTGAGAAAGTGGTAAAACCCACAGGGAGCCAGTGGGTGCAGAAAGCATGCAGCAAATCAGTGTGGTACTGCACAGCAGTGGACATCTTCAGGCCCCTATTTCATAAAGCAACAATTGTAATAAACCTAATTATTGGCAGTAAATATGACTGACAAACATTAGTCACTATAGTATTTTTGTATTATGAAACAAATGAAACTGACATTTATCTGTAGGTTTATTATGATTTGCAGCTTTATGAAATAGGAGTCATGATATGATGATGATGATGTGCATGCAGCTTGTCTTGTAGATAATGAATGTCTACAGATTAATTTGTAAAGGAAAAATCAGAATCACGAGCGGGATTGAACCCGCATCCATCCAACCCCAAGTTGGTTGTAAAGGTGAAGGAAAAATTCAGACATGAGACCATTTGTCACGGTACCTTAAGTGAAGCATATCCTGGCTTGAGGGATGGATGGATGCGGGTTAAATCCCCGCTTGTGGTTCTAATTTTTCCTTTACAAATTAATCTGTAGATTACATTATGCTGAGCAAGTGATACTGCTATAAGGACCATAAATAATGAATGTCTCCAGTTAGCTAAAAAGATATCATCAACTACCCCTAGTAGCTATTCGCTTATGAAGTTTCCATTGTTGTACATTAGCACCCATCGGAGACTCCGCCCCCAACTCGCGTGGAGACTCGGGAGGAGCGAGCGGAGCGCCGGCGCCGGGAGCGAGCCGAGCAGACTGCATACAAGCTCGAGCAGGAGATAGCGCTGTGGGACCCTGCGGCAGACCCCAGCGCTACGCAGGACCCTTTCAAGACACTTTTCGTGGCTAGAGTCGTGAGTTTGATATAATTTTCAATTGATTTAGACTTGTGTAAATTATCCTAGGACCCTATAGCAAACCTGAGTGTAGTGATGCACCGAATATTTGGTTGAAATGCCAAATACTAACCGAATATTTCTTAAAATAATTTCTTATAATCTCTTTTTTTAAAGTGCTTAAATAATTTTATATTTTTTCCATTATTGTTTTGGAATTTTGCAATTTACACACTTAGGCTGAGTTGCGCCAGCTTACTTTAACTTCTGGAATCCCAGCATTGAGATGCCAATTGAATAACAATGCGTATGTGTACGATATCAGGTTGATGGGAGTTAAAGAGTTAACGGTAACTTTAACACTAACTATAACCATTCCACGCTTCGCAAGGCCCGCTAATGTCAAAATTTTACCGTAACTTTAACCTGATTATGGTGCAACTCAGCCATAGAATTCACGTAACACACAGGACACAGCCAGTTGAATTTACTGACAATTGTTGGTTTATTATGATTGGTCACAATGAAATGGTGGCCAGATTTTTCCTATAAAACCAAAATTGTGTATTTCAGAACTATGACACATCAGAGTCGAAACTGCGCAGAGAGTTTGAAGGATATGGACCTATCAAGAAGGTGAGGCAGTTATTAATATTAATTATTAATAATAAATAAATGTGTGGACATTTCCCACAGCGCCATCTATCCCCAAACTAAGCTAGATTTGTACTATGGGAACCAGATATCTGATACAATACTTACATTTTGTTTGTACATACATAGAATGCTACAAAATAACCAGACACTACTGCCACCTGAACTATAAGGGCAGTTTATAAATAAATAAATAACATTCAACGATCACATACATAGATCCTGGCCCCTAACTAGGATCCCCTGTATCTACGGGACCCAGGAACTACGAGGGCCATGCTTCCACAACACACAGACACAGAACAAGTATTTGCGCTTCGCGGAATCGAACCCGCCGCCTCCGGGTTATGAGCCGACCTGCTCAACCACCACACCACAGAGGGCATCATAAAAAACCTGCATACTACACGGTACATTTCTAACATTACGGTAACAAGTATAAAACCTCAAATACTCCAATGATAATTCACCATCATTACAATTCGTGATGATGATGATAATGATGATGATGTTGATGATAATGATTATAGTGATGATGATGATGATGATTGTGTTCCAGATCCACATGGTATTCAACAAGGAAAGCGCGAAGCCTCGCGGCTACGCGTTCATAGAGTACGAACACGAGCGCGACATGCACTGTGAGTATACTAGTGGCGCGTCACCCATCCAACATCGCGTCACTGTGGTAACAGAAAGCTTTGCCAAATATATCACTGGTTTTGCTAGGGGATTTAAAAAGATGTTCATAATTTAGTTGTATTCATTTTCATTTATGTGTTTTTTTTGTTCATTTTGTTCACGTTTTGTTATAAGAACTCTTTTAACCGAATTTAAAGAAGAATTTTGACAATATTTTTTGTAGTTTTTTTCTTTTGTTTTTTTTGTTGGGTTGTTGTTGTTAAAAAGCTGTTTTAAATAATCACATCATTATATGTAACTTTTAACATCATTTAAAACAATTTTTTTTATACATTTTATTGCTTTGGGGTTAAAGGTTAAGGTAAAGGGTATTTATTGGTCTTAGAACAAAAGTTTTATTGAAAAGACATATTTGGTTCAGAAGCTTTCTGTTATTTCACATATCAATACATTTTATAATCTAGGGTTCATCAAATTATGTAGATTCTGTTTAGGTTTTAGACTTGAATACGATTTTTTTTAGTGAAAGAAGGTTTTGATTATCTAAAATTAATATCAGTTTGAAAAGTTAAAAGTCAAATTAGATTTCAGTCGCTCAATCTTATTCATCACAGTCATATTGTATTTACTAAATCATTTTTGATAGAACTTGTTAATAAAAACATTTTTTTATTTCAATATGACTGATATGAATTGAGACCTTCTCTAGGGTGGTCTCTTTGTGTAAATATTTTTTTTACAATAAATTAAGATTTTTATTTGTGTAATTTATAATAATTAGGTTGTTTATTCCGTACATTACTTTTGGTTAGCGTTCAGTATAGTAGCCCTCTTACTAATAAATTCTGCATAAGTGGAATAGCTGTTCAGTGTTTTGTCTCGTTTTATCTTTGCCATTTTCAAACATGATGGAGAGAAACAAAACACAAAATAAGTATTCTTCCGTTATCCAATTTTGTTTAGTAAAGGGGGGGTTAGTTCAACTTGTATACAAATATATTACCCTCTATTTTTAGGTGAAGTTTTGATAATTTTGCTCTTTTAGCCTAAAAGAGACCTACACTAAAAATCATATATATAAATATGTCATTATATTTGAACAAATTTAAAGTCTAATGCATATTTTAGCATATATAAACAATACTAATAGTTAAACAAATCAATATAAAATACCTAGATAATACTAGATAGTAAATGAAAAATATCTAGACAATACCAGATAGTTAAAGTGCGAATCTCTGACCGGTGCCTGGAGAAGGTCTCATGCATGATGGCGAGCGTCGCCTGTAAGCTAGAATATACAATGTCTGCCGCCGTGACATTACAACTAGTGTGCTCAGTTCGACGAACTAGTTCGTTACAACTCAGGATCATTAACAAAACACAAAATGTGTTTGAAACAAAAAAAATTGTTATCGAAGGTTTAGTTTAAATCGTGCGAAATTATAATTTAAATTTGACGTGATAATCACACAACGCCATCTAGCCCCAAACTAAGGTACATAAACATAGCTTACACTATGGGAACCAGATAACATATATAAGGATATAATACTTAGATACTTTTTTGTTTGTAAATACATACATAGAATACAATATAACACCCAGACACAGAACAAACATCTATGTTCATCACACAAATGCTTGTCCTGGGTAGGAATCGAACCCACAGCCCTCAGTTCAGAAGGCAGGGTTACTACCAACTGAGCAATCGGGTCCGTCAAAAAAATCATTGCGATGAATCTGAGCTAGTCTGAAAACTAATACTGATAATCTGTTTATTACAAGAGAGAAACAAAAAAAATTTAGAGTGGACGTATTTTAACTTTGACTTTTATCCCTAGTATTTACCAGGGTTTTCTGCGTTATTGCGTATTTCAAGGCTTGTAACATTAGCAAGCCACGTAGGAAACAATCTATAAAAAGAAATAAAGAGCAAATAACTATTAAAATTTCATTCTAGTTGAAATTGTATCAAAAAGTAACAGCTGTTAATTAAAGAAACAAAAAATAAAACAACGTAACATTACATATTTACAACACCAATCAAGTGCTAAAAGTCAAATAGTTTCATTGCAAATAAGAACAAAACAAAATCAGCTAGATACATTTAAAAGTGGAACTTTCGCCCTTATACCAAGGGGGAAAATTCTACTTTTAACGAACGAACTAGTTCACCACCGAACCACCCGCAGCGAATGCCGCGGCGGCAGACTGGACTGTGAACTGAACACCCGCCGCGCCCGACTCGACCTGTGTACATCATTAATAAGGGTTTTTTTCTATTCCACCCAGAAACCCGCCGTTATGACCATACCACAAACGACAGTGGCCACGTATTATATAGGTTTGTATGTGGTAAGCCGCCAACATACAAGTTAAAAGTAACGAGTGTGCGGTTCGATGGTGATTCTATACGCTGTACATTGTTTGGGTGTTGTTGATGGGACAAGAACATGTTTGAACTAGGTTGAATGGGACACAAAAAATCCCGTAACTGAGTGTAGCAAGCACAGAAAAATACTTCAGGAATTAGGACGGAACTAGGGGTTAAATGAGACAGAAAATGCTTTTGAAACTAGGGGTTAATGGGACAAAAGAATATTTTATGATTAGGGGATGAAATGAGACTGAAATGCTTCTGGAACTAGGGGTGACTGGTGCTTAAATATTAAAGAAAAATTTTCTAAGTAACAGGTAAAATAGGACAAAAATAGTTCTGAAGCTAAGGGTTAAATGGGATAGAAAAGATTTTTGCTATTACGGATGATTCCAAACACGGTAAAGATCCGGTAAGTACTAAAAATGTAGTCAACAACCGTCAAAGTTTATAACTGAAATGCTTGTATTGAATACCGAATTTTATCTTTAGTGGAATAGTAAATTTGGGGCTCTAGTTACTACGGGGGTAAATGGGACTAAATATAAATATTGTGCGGGGTCAATAGTATACCTACCAAGAAAAAGTTTTAGATGGAATGGAAATGGAACAACACTATATCAGTTTAATAAAAAAAGACCTGCAGTTTACCTCCGTTTTCTACGAACAATTTTTTTCCGGGATTAAAAGTATTCTATATAGATTCACAGTTATATAATCAATCTGTGTGAAAAATCACTATTACTTTAAAAATAATAGTTTTACTCCAAGTTTCATCCTCCATTTCATTTTTTAAGTCATCACTGTCAATAAAATATAGAAAATTATTTAAACATAATTATTTTATTAATATTTTACTAATATTCACAACTATAAGTCCAAAACTAGAATTTTCACTCTAACATATTCAGTTATTCACCCTTTTTTACCCTCTGGGGGACTAAATTTCAAAAATCCTTTCCTTCTACACCGCCAAAATGGCTGGACCAATTTTGTTGAAAGTTTGCACATCAGTTGTTTATATTACAGTGTTGAAAATAGGATACTTTTTGTCCCGGAAAACTGAAACTTTCCGTGGAAAAAAGGGAAATGTCGGGTGAAACTGCAGAACGCCATCTAGTCGAAATATACAGCGTTTAGTATTACTGTTGAACTAAGACTACGGCATTGAAACATACTTCTGTTCATAATCTAAAAGGTCACCCATTGTAGGTCTATATTTTGTATATTTTCAACAATATAATTTAAAAATTAAAATTTGATTCTGGGGAAAAAATGTATGGGGTTGTACACGGTTTTCCATCTGTTAGTCTGTGACACAACTTCTTTTTGAGACTATTTCTATTTCTAAAGAGTTAAGAGCATCTTAGGCTAAATCAGCTAAAAAAATTAAGTGGCACTTAGTAATCTGCCATTACTAATAGACAAGTTAAAATGAAAACTAAGGTACGTATGAAAAATCGAGACAAAAAAATACTGCGGAACCAAATACATATCAACACGCACTTGGCCAGGGCATAATATTTTCAAGATTATCAACAACTGCATTACAAACCTTGTTCAAAATCTATTTTATTAAAAAAAAAAAAATTGAACAAAATTAGATATTTAATTATGAACAATTTGATTATGAACAAGAGGTTCCCTTCAATGTCGAGTCGCCAGCTCTTTGTATTTGAAATATTAAATTAAATGTAGTTTGTCTATTCTTTGTGTAAGTTTAATATAATCTGTAATATTGCGCGGTAATGGATAACGTAAGTAAAACGCGCACAGGTAATAAAGTTAAATTTTGTCATCGTGGTCCGGAAAAAAGATTAAATACAGTAAGTAATGTTTGACGGTAGGTATAAACGGTGGGTATATTCATATTATACAATTTTTTTGTATACTGTGCAACGTTTTTTGTGCAATATAATCAAATTGTTCAATTCGACATCTGATCGATTATTGATAAACAAAGCGGATTATTGTGCTATTCGTAGCATGTTTTTCGTCAAGTTTTACCGGAAATTGTTCAGGATTTCGTATTGTTCAGTTTTGTAGTGTTGCCATTAGATAGTTGTATAATATACCTCAATTTTTGTTGGTTTGGCGTCTCGGCTCGGTCGGTAGGTATCCCAAAGTAGGTATGATCATTTTATTATTTTGTTGATGTTTTTTCCTTACAGGTTTGTTCAAATAAAACTATGGCAATGATTTTCGGCATTTTCTCTATGGACTTGTTTATAAATTGTTCATTTTTCGAAATTGAACAATTTCATTATGCCATACTTTTCTTTGAACTGAAGGAATTTTCCTTCCGCTCCAATTTTCATCGTGATAATCGGACATGGTGGCGGTACAAAATAACATTTGTTTTAATTATTTGAGTTTGACTCTTATGTCTGCTGCCAGAGTTGAGAATCTGTCGTCGCAATCTGTTGGTCATAAATAGAAAAAGTAATTATACAATTCGAGCTAAAGAGTGAGATGACTTGCTAGTGTCGACTTCGTAGCGCTTCATCTCTGTCACTCAGTATGTTGTGACGTTTTGGTGTGACAGAAACGGCGCTACAAGTTGAAACCAGACGATTTTCTCCCTCTATCTCGATTTGTTTTATGTATAATTGCACGCGAGGGAAGAACAGCAGGTGGTAAAAGCAATGAATTCGTTTACGTGAAAAAATTAAGGTCATGTATACTAATTACATGTTCAACTAAAAAAATTGAATTTGAAACTATTTGAATTTGATCGTATAAGTTCTGTAAATAAGTAAAATTCAAAACCATTGTTGCAATACACGTGCCATTTACTCCCAATTCCTTTTTAGTTACTTAATAATTTTAAAAACCTTAATTCGTTACAATAGGTGTAAACCTCCTAAAACATCCCCTCAAATAAATAAAGGTATATTGGAAAACCATTGTACGGGAAACGAATTCAATGCACAATCATCGTAGACATAAACAAAAAAGAGGGAAGGTGACTCACTAGCTCCACAAACGTTTTTAAATCAGGCGCAACGCATTCAATAGGCCAGTTGCTATTAAAAGTTAATAAACATATTATTCCAAAGTAGGTTTTTAAATAAATGCAATAATTAAAAAAATAAGTAAATCACAGAGTAATGATCTTTTAATGTTTCTGGACCCCTTCAGAAAACATCGCATGTCCCTTTCTCGCAGAACAGCATTCCCCACAGTTATTACGAGAACACAATTTGTGACGTCACATGCCAAAGAGATTGCATGTAAAGCCACCACAGCTTAGTAATGAGGTACTATGAAGGACCAAGAACTGACGTCACTGCACATTCGAACTGTCTCTTTCTACTCCTGCATTTTAAAATGCTTGTAACTTTGTCATTTTTTGAGATATATAATTATTGTTTTTTTTTTTTTTTTATTAATATTATTAATTTATGCAATAAAAAAAACCGGTAACTAGCCTATTCTTCGTGTTAAAGAAAGCCAAAATTAAACGCGAAGCAAAGCAGTTTTTGATGAAGCTACGTGTTATATCACCTTCCCTCTATAGCATTGTATGGGCACGGTAAGTGAGGTCGCGGAGGAGCAGGCCGGTGGTGTAACGGCGTGTGCACTTACAGCGGCGTATAAGCACGCGGACGGGAAGAAAATCGACGGGAAACGGGTGCTGGTCGACGTCGAGCGGGCCAGGACCGTCAAGGGATGGCTGCCGAGGAGGCTCGGTGAGTACCAACTGTTGGGTGGCTGTAATTGAGGATCTAGTTCATCATCATCAGCCCGTAGATGTCCACTGCTGAACATAGGCCTCCCCCAGAGAGCGCCACTTTGAGCGGCTGCTCGCCTTTTGCATCCATCGGCTCCCCGCTGTTTTCACCAGGTCGTCGGTCCACCTAGTGGGGGGACCGACGACCTGGTGAAAACCGTGGAGGATCTAGTTAGACTGTTCCATTATATACAAGCTGAGATGATAGGTGGCTGTAATTGAAGATCTAGAGCTAGACTGTTCCACTTGTAGAAGATGATAGGTGGCTGTAATTGAGGATCTAGCTTCTAGACACCACTTATACGTCTTTCGTTATTCTATAGTCTAGATCTTAAATAAATAAAGCTACCTACCAGCTTCTTGGGAAATGGCTAATGGGAATTTTTTATCTTATTCAAAGTGGCTAAAAAGGTTTAAAAACATGTCATATTAAAATCGATTTTTTTTGGGGTTTGTATTTTTTGCTTTAAAATATTGAATATATCTACAAAGATGTGTTTCCCCTAATGTTATAACCTCCCCTATTGTATACCTAAGTCGCGCAACGAGCTATGGAGACAGCTATGCTCGGTATTTCCTTGTGAGATAACATCCGGAATGAAGAGATCCGCAGGAGAACTAAAGTCACCGATATAACTTAGAATAAGCAAGTTGTGCAGGCAACGGGCAGGCCACATCGCTCGTAGAACTGACAACCGATGGGGAAGAAAGGTTCTCGAGTGGCGACCACGGACCGGAAGCAGCGTAGGCCGGACCCCCACTAAGTGGACCGATGATCTGGGGAAAGCCGCGGGGAGCCGATGGATGCAAGTAAGCAGCCGCTCAGAGTGGCGCTTTGTGGAGGAGGTTTACGTTCATCAGATGATGATGATGATGATGATGATGATGAGTGATGATGAAGGCGGCGGTCTGGGCGGCACGCGTCGCGGCGGCGCGGACGTGAACATAAAGCACTCGGGCCGCGAGGACAACGAGCGCGAGCGGGAGCGGTACCGGCTCGAGCAGCGCGCCCGGCCCGACCGCCCGCGGGACCGGGACCGGGACCGCGACCGCACCAGGGACCGGGACCGGGACCGGGACCGACCCGCCAGGCGGGCCGAGCGACCCGAACGACCCGAGAGGAGGCCGGACGATGATGAGAAGGAGACGTGAGCATTATAAAGCCAATATAGAAATAATGAAATAAAATAACATATATAACTTTTTTTCTTTTTTTTTTAGCTCCATTTAAAGTGTATTTAGCCAGTGTCAAGTATTGTAATTTTTCATTGTGCTATAGAATATTTCGCGTAAAATCAAGTCTTAGTCATAATTATAGTCCAGTCTAAGTCAGACTCTAGTAAAACAGTGGCAACTTTACTAGAAGCTTCTATGTAATTTTGGAAGCAACACGAAGGTCCACGTTTCACCACATTAGATCATTTGCCCACTCATGCTCGTAATTCAGCAATTAATGCGTAAAACGCCACCAACACAACATTATTAACACTGGAAAAAAGCAAAAGTTTTGAGAAATAATACGATGCAACGACGTGAACCTTTTCGCCCAAAACTCCGGGTACTTATACAAGCTTTGGTGAATTAATTACGTAAGGATGTATAATTTTTTATAATATACAGGGCGATTGGTGAAACAACATTGATGTTAATATTTTTCTCTTGAATGTTGACAAAGAAATGGTTTGTCTCAAAAAGTTGTCTGTACTTTTTGTTTCTATAGTAAATGTTTAATTTTAATAACTTTCTAACGACAAGATACCACTAGAAGTATCCTAAGTCTTTTACCAGAGTTCAAAATATTTACACATCATATTACACAAAGATTTGTTCTACAGAGTTCGTCCCATTTATATAGGTATTCGATAAACTCAATGTTCAATTAACACCATTTTGTATAGAAATTTTACTAATTTTTACCATAATTTATGTACGTTCTATCTATCTATGTTGTCATCGCAGCCGCCGCCGCCGCCGTTCGCGGTCCCGGTCGGAGCGGCGGCGCCGGTCCCGGTCCCGGTCCAAGAAGCGGTCCCGCCGCGACAAGGACCACAAGGACCATAAGGACCGGAAGGAGCATAAAGAGCATAAGGAGCACAAACTCAAGCCCGAGATCAAGGTCAAGGAGGAGCCTACAGACGGTATGTTGGCTCACATACACACACTAACTCACATACACACACTATCTCACATACACAGCCGTTTTAACATACACACCGTTCCATATACATAATTTAGTTGGCACAATTTCGGGAGTTTTTTCATAATCAGCATATGGAACTTGCTCCCTGCGATGTTATTTCTAAACAATAGGCATGATGCCTACTATTAAAAATGAACAAGTAAATATTACTTTCGTAAAGAAGATTAAGAATTAATGCAATAATTGAAAAAATAAGAAAAATCAGTAATCATGGAGTAATAAGCTTTTAAAGTTTCTATAAGAGACATCTCCTGTCCCTTTCTCGCGAAACAGAGCGCCCCCACAGTTACTATGAAACATCTACTCGTGACGTCACATGCCAAAGAGATTGTATGAAAAGCTACCACAGCTTAGTAATGAGGTACTATAACGACCTTCCTCTGACGTCACTGGCCGTTTGAGGTATCTCTTATTCCGGTTATTAAAATGCTTGTAACTTGGTCATTTTTTGAGATATTTAATTTTTGTTTTCACAAATGTTTATCTTTTGAGGAATATAATTTATTTATCAAATAAAACAATTTCAGTCATCACGCCTATTATAATCTAGCATCTACTTAGCTATGCTCGGTGTTTCCCTGCGAGATAAGATCCGGAATGAGGAGATCCGCAGGAGAACTAAAGTGACCGATGTAGCTCTTAGGATCAGAAAGTTGTTCAAGCAATGGGCAGGCCACATCGCTCGTAGAACTGACAACCGATGGGGACGAAAGGTTCTCGAGTGGCGATGACCTGTAAAAAAGAAGGATAAAAACCATATTTAGACACCCTGTCTAACATCACAGATTTTGCCATAATCAGCACACTTGGCAGGCGGCTCGGTGATGTCTGATTGTAATGTACTTCAGAGACTGCTGCCACCCATTCCCTGGATATTCCCTTACCCGGCCCTTACGGCACCCACGGGAAGAGATGGGGTGGTCCTATTCGCAAATCGGGACCACATGATCATATCAAACTTATTTTTTATAAACTAATGATTTATACCACAAATGGAAAGTTTACGTTGTGTTACAAGGTAATGTTTTCATTTACCTATATGTCTAAGTATTGCATCAGTTATCTGGTTCCCATAGTACAAGCTATGCTTAGTTTGGAGCTAGATGGCGCTGTGTGTATGTTCACACATATTTATTTATTTATTGACATATTCCAGACTACCCGGAGTTCCGCATTCCTCCCCTCGATGTGCAGATCAAACAGGAGCCTCCCGAGGAGGACAAGTATCATCCCAACGGGGACGACTACTGAGCCACATACATACATACACAATACACACAGGACGTACTCGGTGGTACTATGTTGCAGGCGCAAAATTTTACATACACACTACTATTTACTATTTACATACACTACTGATTTTGACAGATACATACACTATATGACAGACTCGATGTTACAATGTATAAGAAGAAAATGTCTACATACACATCAGATTTATCAGATAGGACTGACTCACAATGTTACAGAAGCAATCTATTACATACACATTAGATTTTCATTCACTACTGAATACATTTGATATAAATAGATAAAAGTAAAAATATCTCCTATATGTATACAATACTGATTCTATACATATAGGACACATAAATGTTACAATGTTACGGACGCAAATTACTACCTACAGATACATACATGACTGACCCCCGTATTCCAAAACATTTCTCAGAAAATCCTTCACTTGACTTCTACTTAGCTTTGAGGGAAACTCAAAACACATCGCGACGTACCTTGAGTTGACAGTTGCTTCGCTTCTCTCGTTTGACAAAAATTGACTCAGAAATGTCAAGTTGATTATTTATTGTCTACTAAAAATACCAAAACACAAAAATAAGGTTAATTCGAGGTTTTTTTTTTATGGTACGAGCTGGTCGTTCACCTGATGTTAAGCAATACGGCCGCCCATAACAGTTGCAGTGTCACTCGGAACTTTAAAATAATAAAGTTTCGCGTGTCACTGCACTGCGCACGTCATCCTGAGACATCACCCAGTCTAGTAATCAGATTACTACACTGTGTAATCAGGTCATAAAGTCTCATTTGCCCAGTAATTTCACTAGCTACAATGCCCTTCAAACCGGAACACAGTAGTGCTTACACACTACTGCTTGGCGGCAGAATAACTGGCAAAGCGGTGGTACCTACCTAGACGAACTTTGCAGAAAAGGTTGAGTCGAGTGGAGTAATCTCGAGGTAACGTCTTAGAATATGGGGGTGATTCTGAATTTCTGACATTCTGACATTGACTAGTCACGTTGCTACTGACTGAGATGCATACATACATAAAATGTTTCAAAGATACACACATTACATTAATATGTAATTTGATGATCCACCATAAAAACTAGAAAAGATTTTTACATTAAAGAGTAAATTCAAACACAATTCAATAATAATGAGTTGGCTTAATTATTTAAGTCATAGTCAAATTGACACTTAAGCCAAGATGAAATATTTTGATAACATGTGCATAGTGTAATACATATTTACTTAGGTTTTGTGTTTTTTTACGTTATTTAAAAAATGGAAAATACTGGATTGGTATCACTGCACTTTGTAATTAAGCCACCATAAGTATTGTTTTAATTAAGCCAATATAAGTACTGATTGATTGTAAGTCAGTACTTACAATACCACATACTGTTTTAAGTCAAAATTATGTCATTGTAAGTAATCATTTACTTTTTAAGTGACAGGTTATTTAAGTCGTAAAGTCATGACTTAATTAAGTCAATACTGGCTTAAAATAAATTTAAATAGAAAAGAATGATCTATGAATTGTATGATAGGTAGATTTAATTTATAATGTATGGTAAGCTCCATGATTCGTTACAGTTGCGGTCGTAAACGTGGGAAAGGTGTCGATGGTATTCCTCTCTCGCTCGCTCTTACATGCTTTCCGGGGGACTTATAGTGATGTACCATGTACATATCGATAATGTTTTATATTGTTTTATTTAATCACGGGTAAAATGTAAAGAAAACCCCGCTATGTTTGAGAAGTATTAGATTATATTTTATATTTAAAACAAAGCGTACAGAACTAAGTACCAAATGTACTTATTATA
The DNA here is from genome assembly GCA_963580505.1 of Ennomos erosarius. Taxonomy (NCBI): domain Eukaryota; kingdom Metazoa; phylum Arthropoda; class Insecta; order Lepidoptera; family Geometridae; genus Ennomos; species Ennomos erosarius. The sequence goes on along the minus strand of OY757006.1, from coordinate 228,335 downwards.
AAAAAATACTATTTAACAATATTAAAATTTAAAAACAATTTATTTAATTTTTTAGTAGTAATTATCGTTAGTGTTGCCATCTTCTACCATAATATTTTATCGAGTTTTAAGCGAACGAATAGTCGATAACGATAGAAAAGTATCGATAATGGTCACAACCCTAGACCCCTGTATTATTGCAGCCGCGACTGCTGAAGTATTGGTGTTTACTATATTTAAGTATATAAGGGTTCGTCAGTATTGCCCGCCGCAATAACTGTACGCGGATTATAGAGTTAGACCTAAGTTCCGTGACTCGTGAAATATATTGATGAAATTTCATTTAATTGTTGTTTTATTTTTTAATTATAACTGCTGAGCGGGACTCGTTACTTCAGAATAGGTCTAGGTGGTAGGACTTTTCTGCAAACTTCGTCTAGGAAGTTACCACCGCTTTGCCAGTTATTCAGCCGCCAATAATGTGCAAGCACTATTGTGTTCCGGTTTGAAGGGCATTGTAGTTAGTGATTTTACTGCGAAAATAAGACTACGACCTATTACGCAGTGTAGTAACCTGATTACTGGACTGTGGGATGTCTCAGGATGTTTGGCGCAGTGCAGTGTCACGCAAAACTAAAAAGTTTCCAGTGACACTGCAACTGTTATGGGCAGCAGTGTCACGCAAAATTAAAAAGTTTCCTGTGACACTGCAACATCAGGTGAACGCTAACGATTAGCTCGTCACGTCAAACATTCTCATTAAAAAAAGTTCTTGTGTCGGTGTCAGTAATTGCATAGAAATTTCAAATGTGGTATGATTTTCTAAACTGTTGAAGCTCCTAGCAACAAAGGCGGCTATTATTGTCTGGCCCCTATTTCAAAAAGCAACAAATAATAAAACTAGGTACTCGTACACAATTTCATTTATTTCGTATGATTCAATCCAATTTGTATTATCATAAAATATGTAATTCCTACAGATTAATTTTGTAAGGAAAAATTTGAATCATGACTGGTATTTGAACCCGCATCCGTAGATTGAGCTGCATATCAGGCGATTCTGCTACAAAATTCGTATATGTTTAATTATGTAATAGTTTCAAATTTTTTGATATTGTTTTAATTTCTTATATATATTTTTACCTAATTGGATAATAATAATGTTTAATATGTATTATTGGTAAATATGCCGTTCATGTTACAATAAACACAATTTCGTTTAATTTAATTTAAATGAAATACACTTCAACTTCCATGGACTGATAATCATTAATTCATTAGTCATGTGTAGCTTTTAGGGTTCCGTGCCCACAAATGTTAAACAACAAACTTGATTTTCGCGATCCCAACTCGCACTTGGACGATTATTATGTTTTATGAAATCTATTGCCATTGATTTTGTCGCTTTATGGAATAGGGCACTTAGTCTTAGAACTATGACCAACCTACCCTACATAGCTTACTTTAGTAAAGTGTATGTTACTAGAGGTTACTACTAACTTTAACAATAAATAATGGTGGAAGGAGAGTCGAGTAACGCCCAAGTTACTGGGTCCAGTAGGCCTAGCACGAATATTTCCCCGCGCGTAAGTGTAACGTTAACGTAAGTAAGGCAGTTGTATGGGGCGCTGATCAAATGCCGTACAACTGACTTTTTTTTTTTCTTAAATTTTGGCTCCGCACATAGTGTATTTAGCCAGTTTATATTTTCATCGTGTTATAATATATTTCACGAAAAGTCATGTCCTAGTCATAGTCCAGTCTAAGTCAGGTAGTCATAGTCCAGTCTAAGTCATGCTCCAGCAAAGTGGTGGCAACTTTACTAGAAGCTTCTATGGAGTTTTGGAAGCAACACGAAAAATCTCGTTTCACCACATTATATCACTTGCCCTCACTCATGCTCGTAATTCAGCACTAAATGCGTAAAACGCCACCAATTTTAAACATTAAAACTGGAGAAAGCAAAACTTGAAAAATATTACAATGCAACGCCGTGAACTTTTCCGCGTTCCCGCCAAAACTCCTACAACTGCCTTACGTTAAAAAAAACCTAGCTTAAGGGAAGGTTCCAATCTTTGCATTGCCCCAATGAGGACAGGTAAAAAAAAAACAAAACCATAAATACCAAAAAAAACTTTTAATAACAAAAAATAACACCACAGACTAACAACATTGTTCACATAAATATTTACACCACACCAATCGCATTTACGTAACAATTTCCGAATCATCGATCATAATCGTAAAAGTCAAGAACTTTGAATATTAATATGATGATAACTGTTATCATTGTGAATAACAATGATCCAACAATAATCCACATAAAGTTCTGGCCGATACAGGAGTCTTCGCCCCGCAGGGGACCGCGCACTGTTACGTTCGCCATTACTGACTGCGGATAAAATCAAAACTTAGTTAAACTGTGATCTAACTTAATGGCGGGTGTGAAGTGCGCTTCAAGCCCTCCGCACGCTGCGTATGGCACTTCTTCCCGCGAACATCTAATTTTAGGGTTCCGCACCCAAAAGATAAAGCGAACCCTATTACTGAGGCTCCACTGTCCGTCTGCATTTGACGAATATCTAACTTGACCAATGTCGTTCAACCCGTTTGTCTGGCTGTATCTCATAAATCGTGATAGCTACTGAAATGACATTCGCTGCGGAAAAGTTAGCGATTTCCCAATTGTCATCCTAGTACATTTCGGAGTTAGCGTGAGGCGTTAGCTTTAGTGGTTGGTATCTTTGCTAGACCCCCTGAGTTGAAATTTTCACAGATGATGTATTTCTGTTGCCGCTATAATAACAAATACTAAAACACAGAATAAAATAATAATTTAAAGGGGGCTCCCGTACCCGTCCGTATTGGAATGACATTTAGCTGCGGAAAAGTAAGCGATTTCCGAAATGTCATTTCAATTAATTTTGGAGTTAGCGTTTGGCGTTAGCGTTAGCGGTTGGTATCATTGCTAGACCCCCTGGTTCCCCCTAACTAAACTGTTCAAAAATCAGTGACACTACCTTTGTGTTTTGTCGTTCCTTTAAATAAATAAGTGTTAATGATTTATTATTATATCCAAGCCAAGTCACACCATTCTGACGATCATAACGATGATAAAAGTGAGAAAGATGACTACCGACACGGATACGATGGCCACGGTGATCCAACGCAGGTTACGACCTAGGAAAAAACGATATCTTCCAATAATTATTATTATACAGATTTTTTTTTATAATTACACACACAAGTATTTATAGATTTATTTGTATGTAGAATCGTATAGTGCGATTCAAACTTAATGGCGGCTGTGAAATCGGCGTCCGGCGCGAAAGGCTGCGCAGTAGCAATAATCGGTCAAATACGAGTCGGACTCGCGCACGAAGGGTTCCGTACCATTATCTATAAAAACGCGCAAAAAAACCACGTTTGTTGTATGAGAGCACCCTTTTATTTTTATTTTATTCTGTTTTTAGCACTCGTTGTTATAGCGGAAAAAGAAATAGGTACCTACATCATCTGTGAAAATTTCAACTGTCTAACTGTCACGGTTCATGAGATACAGCCTGGTGACAGACGGACAGCGGAGCGTTAGTAATAGGGTACGTTTAACGAAAACCTAAAAATTAGATGCGCATGAGCAGAGGCAAGCGTTGAGGGCAGTGGGCTTACAGCGCTCTTCACAGCCGCCATTGATTTGAATCGCACTCAATTTTACATGTTATATAATTTCTCTAAAAAAATTTAAAACTTAATCGTTTTACCCAAACAAGTATTATGACTGGGCTGTCTATTCATCCGCAGTACAGATGATGTTTTGCGAGGATGCGGAGCTGACCCGCTCGGTCTCGGCAGGCCTCTCGGACTCTGCTTGTGTTGGATACTCTGGCTGGGCTTACGTTGGGGGGATGACGACGACTTGGGTTTGGTCTGATTATCGCTCATTGCTTTACAATCTGTGTATGAAATAAATTATTTATACCTATTTTAGTAGGTACTTTGTGATACCCACAATAGCCAACCTAAGGGTGTTGTTATTTTCGATCACAAAAGTCGTTCCACTAGCAATAAAAGTGGTCACTGTGGGAGTCTGAGAGTTTGACTGTGGTCGTTCTTGGCATTCTTAGCAGCTAAGTGGTGTCGAAAACTTTAGCTGTGAAGTTTGGGTAAGGATGATGGAGGCCCGTATTATAGGTACTACCTACCGAAACACACTTTGTCGCGAATCTCTGCTTAAGAGATTTAATTCACAAAATGATCAAACTGTAAATGAAATTCTACTTGAGCATCAACCGACGACTGCACATAGTATTATACTTACTACATATACGGGCTTGCATGAGTTTCCCATTTCAAGAGAGTTCACGTTTGTTTCTAGATTCGGATATCGATAGGAAAAGTCTGCGCTAAACTCAATGGCGGCTGAAGTGCGTTGCAAAGCTGGGCACACCACTACCTTTTCCCGCGCAGATAATTTGCTGTTTGCCCCAACTTCACAACCGCCATTAAGTTTGAAGCAGTCTTGGTACTATTGTGCAGCAGCACTGGTTGAGTGGCGGTTGCTGGTTGGTTTTAATTATTGAGGTAGGTGTGGTGTCCTATATATATCTAGTAGGTATATACTTACTTTATCTACAACAGTGGTGATTCAAAATCCTTATTTTTATTCTGAACCATTTCTGAAGTTACAAGTCCATTTGAATAGAACTCACGAAATATTTCGTCTCGGTAAACCAATCTTCGTTTACAGTTAAAATATCATTGTTCGTTTACCGTTTTTCCATTTATCTCTATTACTATTTTACGTTATGTTTTTCTTTATAAATTACAGTTTGGTGATTTCTGTGTTTGAATGAATTACTGTATACCTATCTACAGTACCTTATTCTAATTGAAATAGAGTTCAATTTTGAACTACCTACTTACTATATTACACAGATTAGAGAAAAATAAATCTACTAGACTGATGACAGAAGATTTTATGATTGACAGATGTGGGTCACTTCTATTCTACCACAGATTAGAAACGGGAATAAAGACGCAAATTAGAGAAAAAAAATGTACAAAGAGTTGGATTGCTAGAGATGTAAAACAACCTCCTTGCATTCTAACTTCTCGTTCCAAGGTTATTCCTTCTACCTACTATTGGAGTCTTTCTCCAAATACTTAGATAATGTACCTAGGTAGTGTAGGTGTAGGTACCGATAAGAACACGATTACATTTTTAATTTTTCACGTGCACGGTTGTTATGTTAAGCTGTTTACTGGTAGGACAAACTAGTAGGACCACGAGGATATACAATGTCCTCGTGGTCCCACTGTAAAATATGATCCAGCGAGATTTTTAAATCCTGTAGATACTTATAAAAACATTTCTGCGTGTTGACTTAATAATTTTGTGGAATTAACTAGACGAATGTTATGGCTGCCCATATAGCTGTACCTACACGAAACTTTATAAGTTTCTACCTACCTTCAAATAAAAATTTCACAGTAGATCAAAAGTTTTATTTATTAATGACAAAATATAACATAGATTACACTACAGTCTATATCTATCTCTAATCTAAAAAGACTACCTACCTATCTTAAGCGCACGCACAAATATGTACACCAAGATTAAGCATGAACTTAATGAATAGTTTAGGGATATGCATGTAATTCACCAAACACGACCTAAATTCAATCATCTTAGTACTCGATCAGTCTGAATATTAATATGACGACTACACCGATCATTGTGACTGTGAAGAATCCAAGCATTATCCAAAGTGCGTTGCTCGCCATTACACTGGATAGCAAAAACTAGTGAGTAAACAAATAACAAGTAAAATAATCAATCGTCATCAATAGCTTGAAGATATATAGGCCTCCCCACCAGAGCGCCATTTTGGGTGGCTGCTTGCCTCGTGCATCCATCGGTTCCTTTCGGGTTTAACATAGTCGGTCCACCTAGTGGGAACGATGGAAGTGCCTAACTTCTAACAACGTCCCCATTTAGGGGAATGTTGCTGAAAATACTAACTGCAACTGCTCCCCACTAATGGGCATATAGGTCAACGGTCGATGGTCAACACTTTCCCTGATGAAGGGCAGTGGGGTAATGGGAATAATTTGGTACTAACCTAACAGTCAGGACCTCTTGACGATGACGATTATGATGATAGCAAGGGCGATAACTGCCGACACGGATATGAATGCCAGGGTGATCCAACGTAGGCGACGACCTACAAAACAACATTATGATCCCTGCTTATAGGACCTGCGGCTGGCAGCATTGACATTGCACACACACGTTACATTGAAATAGGGATTTCAAAGCGACAAATCATAATAAACCTACAAATGTCAGTCGAATGCGTTTAGTATAAACAAAAATACTATACGCGACTGATGATTGTCAGTAATAATAATTGACAATTATTGTAAGTTTATTATGATTTGTCCTTTTATAAAACAGGGGTCGAAATAAAATTCATTCTATCATTATTTGTTCATACTGCTTGATTGAGTGAGCAAGCATAGCCTCGAGCTTGAACCTTTTAATTTTATAAATGAACGATCGCACACATAGATTCTGAATCCCTGTATTTAGAACCAAGGAACAACGAGAACCATGGCCCTACTACTACACACATAGAGAACAAGTACTTATTTCGAGTTACAAGCCGACCTCATCTGCTCAACCACCACTGATGCTGATGCTGATGTATTTCCCCCAAAAAGGGGGGCAATTTGCTACGACATTTACTGATGTCGGATTTTGATATTTGGCAGAAACATTCGGTAGGTACATACTCAAATCTAAACAAAGGTATTAAAGGTAACGTAGTTATTTCCAGTGAGCAAAATCAGTCAAGAAATTGTCAAACTCGTGAGACAAAGATTTGAGCTCGCGAGGTCTACCTACTGATCGCAGGACAACTATAATAAAACTGTAAACCAAAATAAAACTTAGGAGGTAGGTACTAGGTATATAACTATAGTTTACCTAAACAAGTGTTCTGCCCGCGAATAGGTCTGTTTACCCTAATGCCGCGGGGCTTCGGACCCGGTCTCGGCTGGCTGCTCGGACTGTCCTGGCGCATTACACTCGGTTCAGCCATTACTTCAAATCTGTATATTATAAAAGTATTTTTTGCAAAGTTAAGCGCTGTGGGTGCAGCACTTAACTTCGTTTATCAGATGGAGCGATGATTAAATAAATAACGTCCAACGATCACATACATAGATCCTGGCCCCTAACTAGGATTCCCTGTATCTAGGGACCCAGGAACTACGAGGACCATCACAACACACACACACACAACAAGTATTTGCGTTTTTTATGTGCATAAATACTTGTTATGTCGCGGGTATCGAACCCACCGGCTCCGGGTTATAAGCCGATCTACTCAACCGCCACACCACAAAAGCTGTCAATAATTCCATGTGGGTGTGATACAGGAAGTGTGAATCAAACTTATGGCGGCTGTGAATGAAGTGCGCTGCACACACCACTAACCTACCTACTCTTCCCGCGTAGGTACATCTAATTTTTGCTACTGCGCGGCATTTTGCGCCGACTTTACAGGCACCATTGATTTTGAATCGCACTCTAACTTTTAAAATTATTCAAGTGTTTCTCAGTATGAAATGAAATCAAATGAAAAATGTTTTTAACTAGTTTTAGTATTAAGTGTACAACGTACATTCAGCCAGTAGTGTTAAGTATCCGTCCCTCTCACTCCCGCTTGTACTCCTGTAGCACAACGAGGACAACAATAGCGCAAACAGCCCCAAGCGTGACGAGCACACAGGCGAGAGCGAGCCAGCGATAGACGCGACCGCGACTCTCCAGCGAACGGAAGCTCGTGTTGCGTAGCGGACGCAAATGTAGCACGGATGTCTTTGATAACACTTTTAAAGAAAAATACATTTAGGCAAGCATCCTCCATCGTCGACCGCGTCGTCACTTACCATCAGTACCATAATTCATAAAAAAGACAAAACATATTAAACCTACAAATGTCAGTCCAACAAAAATATAGGTAACAAACTGATAATTGTCAGTCAATAATTTTATTGTAAGTAACTTTATTCTGATTTGTCTTTTTGTGAAATAAGGTCCAGGGCATCTAGCAAAGATACTATCCATTAACTTTGACGCCAAATGATAACTAAAAATGTAATGTCATTCCCATACATTTTGGGTTATCGTTTGGTGTTAACGTTAATGGATAGGGATCTTTGCTAGACCTACTCTATTGTTTTTCATAACCGTAACCTCCTCTGTAGTTCTGGTATCCTGGTACTTCGTTATTAAGTATCTTTTAGTAGTCTGTGGTGATCTGACCATTAATGGTGGTCCCACAAGTTTTTAATGTATCTAGGCGCAGACGGCCTCATCATCAACAGCCTGAAGACGACTGCGCTGAACACAGGCCTCCCAGAGTGCCACCTCGAGCGGCTGCTCGTTTCCCGCATCCATCAGCTGCCCGCAGATGATAATGAACCGGTGGAGGCAATTTACGCGAGAATATAATCTACTATAGAAGCCGGTTGAGAATTCCTGTGTTCTGTAGGCCTAGCACGAACATTTACGCGCGCGTAAGTGTAACGTTAGCGTACGTCTGTTGTATGGCATTTGATCAGCGCCCCATACAACTGGCTTACGTTAACGTTACACTTACGCGCGCGTAAATGTTCGTGCTAGGCCTGCTGTCTGTTATAAAAAAACTCCCTGATAGTAAGTAGTTGTCTAGGTATTAGACATTAGGTACTTACTTTACCTACAACACCGGTGATTTAACTTTCGTATTTTCATTGTGAACAACACAAAATACACTAACTTTAAATTTGAACAACACAAAATACCGTAACTTTAAATTAATTACATTTAAAAATCAGTGTTATTCTTTGATGACGGATGTACTTCCATTTCGCCTTTTGACACGAAAATGTCTGACTGACATTGACAGATCAGAAACCAAACTTCAACTACCACAGACCAGCAAGAGCAAGATATATAGGTAGGTATAATTAAAGGAGTTCCACCTACACCATGAAACTTCCATATATATATACTAGTTTTAAAACCATAAAACTATGTTAGCCTGTGATATTAATTACTTTACTGGCACAGGTAATAAAACACGAATAAAACTAATTTATCAAAACTCTTTTATTAAATTGGAATAAGTTCTTACAATAATACTAAGAAACAACAGCTTCATCGGCGAGGCACATCAAGTCAAAATAAAAAACAAATTAAATAATTTAATTACTTTTTTCTTCATATACAAACAAAATCATTCATTTATTATTGCATCTAAGTTGTGTGGACTCGACCACTTTAAGCGATAAGATCACCCAAAATTGTACTTGCTCAAATTATAATATCACCCGCCCCGCGGTTTCAAATCAACGCGTAATTATTTATTTTTTAAAAAGGAGTAATGAGAGTAGGAGTATTGATTAAGATAGTTACCCCCTAGTTTCTGGTACGTTTGTTAAAGTTAAACTGTTGTCAACTTTGAAATACTGAACGCTCATTGGTTGCCTGTCTGCAATCGGCTTTTTTCAACCAATCAGCGTTAAGTATTTCAAAACTGACAAGAGTCTAACTTTAACGAACATATCAGAAACTGGGGGTTACTGGGAGTAGTAATTTAGTTTTTATTCCAGTATTTAGGTACCCACAATAGGCATGATGACTACATTTTTTTTTGATAAATTAATAATATTCCTCAAAAGATAAACATTTGTGAAAACAAAAATTGAATATCTCAAAAATGACCAAGTTGCAAGCATTTTAAAAACCGGAATAGAAAGAGATAGCTCAAACGGCCAGTGACGTCAGAGGAAGGTCGTTATAGTACCTCATTACTAAGCTGTGGTAGCTTTTCATACAATCTGTAGCACGTGACGTCACGAGTGGATTTTTCATAGTAACTGTGGGGGCGCTCTGTTTCGCGAGAAAGGGACAGGAGATGCCTCCTGTAGAAACTTTAAAAGCTTATTACTCCGTCATTTATTTACCGATTTTACTTATTTTTTCAATTATTGCATTCATTTTTAATCTTCTTTATAAAAGTAATATTTACTTGTTCATTTTTAATATTAGTCATCATGCCTTTTCTTTGGAGGTACTTACTTATAAAATGAACAGTTACCAATAATTAAAACTTAGACCACGAAAATTATTGACCCTGTTTAAAATAACTAGAATACCTATCAATAAAGATAAATATTTCTTATTTTATTATAAAATGAATTTAAAAAAAAAACAAAATATCTTTCCATATAATAAACTAATATTTCAGGACTATTCACACATCGCTTTCTAGCCCCCGGACACAGAACAAACATCGATGTTTCATCACACACATGTTTGTCCTGAGTGGGCATCGAACCCTATAAGCTCAGAAGGCAGAGCTACACCAACTGAGCTATGAGTCATTCCACGAGTTGTGCAAAGAAATGATCACATTATAATAGTTAACAACAAGCTAAAGCGCCGTCACCACAGAGCTATGATGCTCTGTGGCCGTCACGCACTTGTACGTCGGCAGTAGTGCGCGCGGATCATGTGATCTGACATGCGTTGGTCTCCTCACGCATATCTTTGTTGTTCTGGAATAATAACAAACCAATATTCAACAAACAAAATAACCGGCCAAGTGCGAGTCGGACTCGCGCACGGAGGGTTCCTTACCATTATCTTGTAGTAATTACTACCTATTTATAAGTTAATAAAAAATACACTCGTTTATTAATTATATTTTACAATATTCCTTTAAAAATATATTACGGACATATTCTTCACACATTTATTCATTATTATTAAGTTGCGGAAAAAAACATCCAAAACTGCAAAATTTTAATGAATATAAAATTATAAAATACTTACAACGGTAGAATCCGTTTTTTGTAGTTTAGGTCGCACCTTAGGGGTCGCCATTGCAGAGGTCACTCCAGCAGGGGTCACTGTGGCAGGGGTCACAGAGGTCACCGGTGCTGGGGTCACAGAAGTCACCGTTGCTGGGGTCACAGAGGTCACAGGGACATCCTGTTACACGTAAGTGCTGAATTATTTTAAAATATAAGGCGGTCATGATCATTTTATCACGGTAACGAATATAGTAAGAAGACTTAAAAGTACCACGGGGTCCCATCAGGTACAAACGAAAAATAGCCCGAACTTGAAAAAAATGTAGTAATCGTGTCTAGAGAGTTACTAGTTAGTGTCCAGTGTATTCATTCGGCCCAATACTTCGCCAACACGCAATAAATGTCGCTTGATAATCTTGCGTTATGCAGAAATAAAATAATTCGTAAAATAGCCCGCGTTATTCCGTTGTATGGGATGCGGCATCTGTACTGTAGGTGTTATATTATCTAGGGTATTATACAAGGTGACCTTGAATTGGTATGTTATCCCGATAGGGGGTAAATCTACACCCCAAGGTAGACAATGTTTCTTCTACGACTTTACTAAATCAATAGTTTATCATTGAAGAATTGCCATGTAAAGTTTACGTTCGAAAATAGCCTTAGCGCAGCTGGGTGGTTGAACTTCGTCCTTGACCGAGTGCACAAAATTGAGTTTAACGACCTGTGTTTAGAAATGAAGTTATAGTATCTTGTTGACTCTCGTAGCGATTGCACGTGCAATTTTGCGAGTGGATTTATTTTTTACCATGGAGTTTTGGAAACACCCAGTTTCAAGTAAGGCTCTCACAACTTGTAGGGTATTATGGTCCCGTATTTAATATTATTTTTTAACTTTATAGTATACAAGGTGACCTTGAATTGATATGTTAGCCCGAAAGATGGAGATTTTGAAACACCCAGTTTCAAGTAAGACTCTCACAACTTGTATCATGGTCCCAGTCCCCCCATTTCGGGATAACATACCAATTCAAGATCACCTTGTATATTGAGTAATCATGGAAGAGAAGTGATGGTGACTATTGAGTAGTATATTTTACGTTCCCACTGCTGGGCCTGGCTTTCTCTCAATGTGAGCTATCCACCGCGCTGGCTAAGTGCCTGTCGGTGGAAGATGTAAGTCTTTTAACTATGATTCTTGAACATGCCTTTGGAGGACGTTTTTAAAACTGATTTTAGTTTATAAGTTTGCAGTAAGAATCAAAAGTAACATAATATAAAATACGAATTATTTTATTTCTGCATAACGCAAGATTATCAAGCGACATTTATTGCGTGTTGGCGAAGTATTGGGCCAAATGAATACACTGGACACTAACTAGTAACTCTCTAGACACGATTACTATCAAGTTCGGGCTATTTCTCGTTTGTACCTGACGGGACCCCATGGTAATACTATGATATACCACAAACCTGGTTGACTACCGCCCGTCGCGCGGCTTCTCTCGCCTCTTCTTTCCAATACTCGCTCTCATCCGGTAACTGTTGCCCTGAGAGAAGACACAGAAGACTTCAAAATTAAAATATATCTTAATCTTAATCTTAATCTTAATCTTAATCTTAACATCTTAACAGATATATAAAGCTAAAAAACGGTGACAGATGATTTATTGACATGAATGTTTTCGTAAGAAGGAGCCATCGGACGACCTTACAATCTATGAGAGATATGTACGGAAAAATCCCGAGGCCAAAAATTAAATATGTCAGCATCAGAAAGTGGTACCAGGAAGAAGTTCCAGATGGGATCTCGGAAACGGTAAGAGATAAAGATAAACTAATTGAACAAAAATGTAGTAAACCTTGGGACGATTCTAAATAAACAATAAAAAAAGGTACCTCTTATACAAAAAAACATATTTTTCATACAAAAACCGAAAAATACTTACTCAGAAAGTCATATATTCCTGTCCTGTCATCCAGTAAGAAACTCTATAGACCCTTGAATAAGGTCGATAATCGTATGAAATAAGATGGCCGCATACGGCTAACTTCTGTTCGGTGCTGGTAAATAATAATGTGATCTATGGTCTATGGTGGATGGAGTGCGACCACTTGGGCAGATTTCTGCCATTTGGGCAGATTTCAAATTTACACTGTAATGATAAATAAAAAGTGTATACGTTTTAAAAATGTGTTGTTATGAGCATACATACATAAGATATTATGAGAAAAAATGTAGAATCCGCCATTTTGAAAATTTCATTCGTTAAACAGCTGATCTTCCTTATTACGCTGAAACTACATTAGTATTAGATATTACACACAGTATTAGATATTTTGAGCTTACGTATGTTGTGGTAGTAATAGAAATTTCAGGTTATATTGGAAAAAAAGTTTCTTCGCTCCGAATGAAAATCGATTACAACATATTTTAGTCAATTTTGACATCCACCGTTTCCCAAAATGGTTGCCATACGTTGTACTGTTGATGTGACTACCAAACGCGACGACGAGCGAAGCGAGGAGGAGCTTCAAACTATCTACCGCGACGACGAGCGAAGCGAGGAGGAGCTTCAAACTACTTACCGCGACGACGAGCGAAGCGAGGAGGAGCTTCAAACTACATACTGCGACGACGAGCGAAGCGAGGAGGAGCTTCAAACTACTTACCGCGACGACGAGCGAAGCGAGGAGGAGCTTCAAACTACCTATCGCGACGACGAGCGAAGCGAGAAGGAGCTTCAAACTATCTACCGCGACGACGAGCGAAGCGAGGAGGAGCTTCAAACTACTTACCGCGACGACGAGCGAAGCGAGGAGGAGCTTCAAACTACTTACCGCGACGACGAGCGAAGCGAGGAGGAGCTTCAAACTACCTACCGCGACGACGAGCGAAGCGAGGAGGAGCTTCAAACTACCTACCGCGACGACGAGCGAAGCGAGGAGGAGCTTCAAACTACCTCTTTGAAGAAATAAAACAAAATTGCCGCCATGCAAAATTAAAAGGCGCACACTATCGGAACTAATAGAGACAAGCATAGCGTGTTTGGGCTCATGTTAAAGAGAACAACGGAGGCTTTCTTACAGTCTTAAAATAATTAAATAAAAGACTAGACCCCACGGTGAATTGTTGTCAAATGTATATCCATTTTTACATTATTGACAGAAAAAGCGACTGGCTGATTTGGGCAGAATTTATATGCCTTTTTAAGGTTAGGGCAGAATTTGTAGTTTTTACATATGGTCACACATTTATTTTGTTTCGGGCGATTTGCTTTGTTCTCAGATTAAAGAAGTTTGTTTTGCTAAATATTGTATATTATACTGTGAATCATATTTCGGTTGTGTGGTAAGTTCTTCGGCATTAAAGTAAATCTTCTGAAGTAGGTAAGTTTTATATATATAGAAGACTATATATATTTCACGAATTGTTGAGATAACTATAAGGTGATATATAAATAAATGTTTTAAATGAGATTGCCATGGCTAGGTAAATACATCATTCCTAACCTATCAACAGAAAAGAACAGTACCTATGCAAAGGAACACTGACTGACAATTAAATAAAAAAATGACCTACTATTTGAAAATCACTAACTAGGTACTAAGACATAGGTTAACTACTTAAGTTACTAACATATTGTGAGAAACAAGAGATTAAAAAACTACCTAAAACGTTTATTTTATCACCCTATCTGCTCCTTCAGTCTACCTATGAAAATAAAGCATGTAACTCTGCCGCTGGAACTTAGGAAGTGATTCCAATAGTGGTATAGATCCTGTAAGTACTATTAAAAGGACTGAATGTTCAAGAGTCCATGAATGTACTTACTTTTATACCATAAGATGGTATTGTTATTTTAATATTATAATTTGGATTTGGACTTGGATTGGAATATTAGAATAAAACCTAATCAGACACAAACAAACCTCCTATTACTATTATAAGTGGAAAGAGTTAAAAATATATTATTTTCTTTTCAGTTTTACAACCCCATACTGGACTGACAGCTCAGTTGGTAACCATAGAATCCATGGATTGTGGTTTTGATTCCCACCCAGGACAAACATTTGTGTCTGGGTGTTATATTGTACTTTATTTGTGTATGTATTTACATTTCTATCAGTTATTTGCTTCCCATGGTAAAAAAAAAACAAACTATGCTTAGCTCACAGAATTCGCCCTATTACATAGGTTACTTGAGGCTAGATTGATTGCACTGTGTGAAATGTCCAGACATTTAGGGAAAGGATGTATGGAGGCAGGTATTCATCCTTTTTAGGGTTCAGTACCCAAACAGTAAAGCGAACCCTATAATAACTAATACATTCTCCCTTCTCTTTCCCATAGTACAGGACAGAAGCGGTTTTGGATCACATGTATTTCTGTTTCTGTTGCCACTATAACAATAAATACATACTAAAAGCAGAATAAAATAAATATTAAAGGGGCTCCCATGCAACGGATGTTGTTTTTATTTTTATAGATAATGTGGTATTTTCATTTCTTTCTAGGACAGTGGATTTGAGATCAACACCGGCAGCGGAACCAAAAAGAAACACAAAGAAACAATGGCTAACATTATCGTCAGGCGGAAGATGACTGTCTAGATGACAAATACATTTTGTAACATTATTATCTTTATCATTTTCAGGTTACAAAAGAAGAGAAAGAGTCAAAAAAACTGCCCAAAACCTAGATTTTTACCATATAAGCATGTAACTGTGCTGCTGGAACTTAGGAAATGATTCCAATAGTGGTAAAGATCCTGTAAGAACTATTAAAAATGTAAGATAAGAAGAATCTAAATGTAATATCCTGAAGGACTGAAACAGTGTTTGTGAATTAATGTGGTAGAATAATAATTAGAAAATGGTGTCTCCAAGTTTCTTTGGTCCCTTGATTTTTTTTATAACACCGATTTGCTATGTTCAAGAGTCCATGAAAGTACTATCACAATATACCTACCTAATTTCATTAAGATCATAGAATGACGATAAATAATTTCAAATGTAAGAGTATCAATATTTTATTATAATTTGGACTTGGATTGCATTATTAAATTAAAGGTAATCAATCAGACACAAACCAATTTTATTTATTTATTTATCTAAGATTCACAGCGTAGGCAGACCACCCACTAAGTGGACCGATGACCTGGTGAAAACTGTGGCAAGCCGATGGATGCAGAAGGTGAGCAGCCGCTCAAAGTGGCACTCTCTGGGGGAGGCCTATGTTCAGCAGTGGATTATGATGAACTATGATGAACCATCAGCTCCTCGCAGTAGGTACTGACCAGATCAATAATTACTATTAGGTACCAGGTTTAAACATAAATTTAGATATGCCTTGCATGAGACCAGTAGGTAAGTACAATCTATGTATGTATTTTTAGCTAACAGGCAATTTACTAATATTATTTCCCTTCACTTGAAACTACCTACATACATTGAAAAACTAAATAAAATACCATTAACTTTGCTAAGGTTGTATTTGGAACATCTGTGAATAAATGGATTCTATAATTAATTGTTCACCTGTTGCAACTGAAATCATTAAATTCATTATGTGTCCCACGGGCAGCTGTGCGCTGTCTGCCTGCATAGACATGGCAAGTTATACTATAAAAAAAATGGGAGGTAAATTCTATGGCTGTCTGTCAAACAACCTATACAATATAACCTTTTCTATTTCTGAATTAATAACACTAAAAAAAGTATATTAATAAATAATAATGTTTTGTTACAATCACCAGATCAATTCGTTTTTTAAATTTAGAGGATAAGTAGGTATCTACCTAATTAGATATGCTGTATAGGTACCTAAGTGTAAATGAATGGTATATCTAAGTAAGTAAAAGAAATGTATTGTGTCTTTTCTTTTCCTTATTCCTGGTCAGAGCGAATAGCATGAGATATTAGCTGTCCATTTTGACAGATTTACCCTAATTACTGAACCCGACTGAAAAAAACATCATGAGTTCTCATTAAGATAGATAGGTACCTACTAAGTGGATATTTTTAACAAACCCACACTAATCCAGGGTAAAGTTGTTTAAATAAATAAACTAAGTATAGTTACTTTAAGTGTGTGGACATTTCACACAGCCCCATCTAGCTCCAAACTAATAGTCTTATTACACCTGCCGCAATCAGGGTATAAGCATAGCTTGTACTATGGGAACCAGATAACTCATATAATACATAGATACATTTTTGTTTGTAACTACATATATAGAATACAATATAACACCCAGATACGGAACAAACATCTAACTTCATCACACAAATGTTTGTCTCTGGTAGGAATCGAACCCACAGCCCTCGGTTCAGAAGGCAGGGCTACTACCAGCTGAGCCATCGGGCCTATCGATAATATAGCTAAGTTTAGGACACACAGTATGTCGTTGCTTGGATGTGGTTGACATTCCATGTAGGCGCCCGCGCGTCCTAAACTGAGCTTTATTTCCATGCATTTTGAATGGAATAGGAAGCCGTCTGTGCCATGTCGGCGCCCGACGCCATTTATGTGTGGCCTGCGCTAAGGTAGCAGAGGAATAGTTATTTTGTTTTTTGTTTCTCTCTGTAGTAGAAATAGGCTAAGATAAAACACTGAGTAGCTATTTCACTGTGGCCCAACTGCCATGAAATTATGCCCAATTGTACAGCAGCTGTTACAAACTTTCATATATTGACTAAACAGGGGTATACTTACAGTATATTATACATATCAATCAAGTATATTACTATATTTTTTTAATATAAGTAACTAACTTTCTACAAACAAAGAGGTGGTGTAAAGTAAGTGCGCATCACATTGTCACCATGGGCAAGAAGAAATACCCATGGTCTACCCAGGTGAACTCTGGTGGACCATGGATTGAATCTTGCTATAGATTGACACTTGACAAGCACTTCATATATTTTATTGTAAATAAGGTATTGTGATGTATTGTAATCTGTAAAAATAACGCTGTTTCCTTATTAGTTTTCATGGACCTAATAAGAAACCTTTGATTGAGACCTAAAACCTTTTTTTATTTCATCCATGTTAGTTTCATTAAAAATGTCTGTTTCATATGGTACATAATGGGATTGATTTAATCATTGTTTCCACTGCTGAACACAGGCATCCCATTAACACCCCACTTGGATGCTTATCATAGAGGGGTTTGCCATAAGCACCCATAGAGGTTTAAATATGTACTAGAAGTCTTTGTAACCACCACACTTGGCTTGGTGATCGGCTGAACGCAGACGATTCTAATGTGCCGAGGAGAATGTTGCTGTCTATTTTCTGGATATTCCATTCCAGACCACAAAACAAAAATCAGGATTCTACAAGTTGAGTTGGAAAAACTTCTTGATTTTGAGCTCTGCGACGGAATAATGTCGCAATTTTGCCAGTGTTCTCACGTACCATGGACCACGTACTGTAAGACAAGACAAGTGACGGGAATAATCTCAAGAATACTATCAGAATAATCTGTCTGGACAACTCGCAGGTACCTACGGATTTTTATCTTCATTCTACAACAAAAATATAAAATTATAAATAAACATTCTTTTTTTTTCTAATTCAAAGCGCTGAAACTGACAAAGACAACTTATAAATGGCATTGACATTTAACAGCACTTTTTTTTGTTATATTTTGGCTCCACACATAGTGTATTTAGCCAGTGTCAAGTATTGTCATTTTTCATCATGTTTAATGTTAATAGAATATTACACGTAAAGTCAAGTCTTAGTCATAGTCATAGTCCAGTCTAAGTCAGGTAGTTATAGTCCAGTCTAAGTCATGCTCCAGTAAAGTGGTGGCAACTTTACTAGAAGCTTCTATGGCATTTTGGAAGCAACACGAAAAATCACGTTCCACCACATTATATCACTTGCCTACACTCATGCTCGTAATTCAGCACTTAATGCGTAAAACGCCACCAATTTTAAACATTGAAAACACTGGAAATAGCACAAGTTTTGAGAAATAATACAATGAATGACGTGAACATTTCCGCGTTCCCGCCAAAAACTTTGTAATATTTATTTACCTGTCTGTCTGCCGTCAAGCGTTAGCGTATAATAGTCTGCGCCCGTCTTGTACTTTTATCACAGATTACTTATACGTAGCATGACTTTTATCAAAGACTTTTTTTTATCCTATATCCACAGAGTAACTTAACCCAATTTCTTTACTTGGCAAGGTATATGTCGCTATGAATGTTGCAATGAACCTTACACACTCTTGTTCGTAAAAGTCAAACTTTGCTCCATCATATAGTGGTAGTTCATCTGAGTGTATAGTAGATTTGTTTTTCTCTAATCTGTGGCTCTGTCTTAGTTTGTGGTACTTTTTTCTTTGGGCCAACTATTTTTTTTTTTCTCTAATCTGTAGGGCAGACTTCAACTAAAGAGTATATAATTTACTAACTTCAACTCTTCCTTATAGGCAAAGAAAGAGTATCAAATCGTTTTAGAAAAAGGTGGAGTTGAGTCTTTTTATTTTTGACGCTGTTTAGCATTTTCTGCAAGTGTCAATGCCAATGTCGAGCGGAGAAAATGACAGCTGATAACGGCATATTGTGCTATCAAAGTCATTTGTTATCTGACAATTTTTTATTTTTTTATTTTTGTTATATTTTGGCTCCACACATAGTGTATTTAGCCAGCGAAATGTATTAAACAAATTATTTTGATATGACATAACTGTACAAATGTATTTTTTTTAAGTTTGACTCATCGACTAAACGCTACTTAGCCGGTAGGTATCAAGTTCGGTACTTACATAATCTAATAACCTAACTTCAACACTAACCTATTTTTACCTAACAACTGAATACTTTCGGGAACCTTGATAAAAATTGACACTCTTTGAAGAAACAAAACAAAATGGCCGCCATGCAAAATTAAAAGGCGCACACTATCGGAACTTATGGGGGCAAGCATAGCGTGTTTGGACTCATGACAAAGAGAACAACGGAGGCTTTCTTACAGTCTTAAAATAATTTAAATATGGCGGATTCAAAATGGCGCCCGATTTTTTAGTAACTCAGATTCGGCTGATATTTTATATTTGGGGGTTTTAAAGGATGCTGATTTCAAATTTTGACCTTTTACTTGACTGACAGCATTTTTCAAGAAGGCCGCCATGCAAAGTCAAGCGCATTATCATTTTCTTTGAAAAATACCCCTGTTTTGTACTAATTCTTGCAAAATTTAAAGTTTAGCACAAAGTATAAGACTTTTATAAATACAACAGCCACGAAAACGTCCTCGCGGGCCGCACGCGGCCCGCGCACGGAGCAAAATACTAGTCTTAATCTTAACAGATATATAAAGCTAAAAAACGGTGACAGATGATTTATTGACATGAATGTTTTCGTAAGAAGGAGCCATCGGACGACCTTACAATCTATGAGAGATTTGTGCGGAAAAATCCCGAGGCAAAGAATTAAATATGTCAGCATCAGAAAGTGGTACCAGGAAGAAGTTCCAGATGGGATCTCGGAAACGGTAAGAGATAAAGATAAACTAATTGAACGAAAATGTAGTAAACCTTGGGACGATTCTAAATAAACAATAAAAAAAGGTACCTCTTATACAAAAAATCATATTTTTCATACAAAAACCGAAAAATACTTACTCAGAAAGTCATATATTCCTGTCCTGTCATCCAGTAAGAAACTTTATCGGCTCTCAAATAAGGTCGTTAATCGTATGAAATAAGATGGCCGCATACGGCTAACTTCAGTTTCATGTTTTGACATTTGACGTATATAGCAAAGTTCTCTGTGCATTTGACTAGATAGATATGGCGGCCACAGAGATGGCGGCGGTTTAATTTTTGTTTGTAATAATAAAAACAACATTATTTATGTATGTGAGACAAGTAATAGGGGGAATTCTGTGATGTGAGAATAGAACCAGCCTATTTGTTCCCGTGGGTGTCATTTGCTGTGGGTTCTGACACGTATAGCAACAAGTAAGTCTTATGATAAACGAAATTTACTACTATACAAGATAAGCAAGTAAAAGCAGACTCAAAATATACTGCAGAAATGCATAGACTAGGTACTTATTCTAAGCATTAGCATAAAATGATAACAATACCAGGAACAAATTATGCTCTTCACCCAGAACACACTAAAATTCTATGCTTGTTTATTAGTACCTAAAGTATTAATATCCACCTTGTTTTTTATTAACTCAATGCTACCTTGTCTCATTTTCAGAGTTCCAACCTATAAAAGATCCAAAAAACAAGCGCTCAGTGATGGATGTTAATTATGACAGAGGAAAAACAGGAGTTTGGTTTAGCATCAGGTAAATAATTAGGTCACCTATTACTGTAAACCTTCTTGTTAGCCTATATAATATATTAATTCTGTGGCTGTGTGGTATGCTACTACCACACTATAGATACAGTTTTTATTATTTAATCTTCTAAGCTTATGGGGAAACTGTGAATAATAGCTTAATATAGATTTAGGGTGGGTATTTTCACCAATAGTTGAGGTAAACAAAGCAATTTTATGAAGTAAGTATGTATATATTTATTTGTAGTATGTATAATGGTGTAATTTATGTTATCTTATTTAGAATCAGCAAGTTGAAGTGGCAATGGGCAAGCCACATCACTCGTAGAACTGACAACAGAAGGGAAAAAAGGTGGGCCGCTAACCTGGTGACCATAACCATGGGGAGCCGATGGATGCAGAAAGCAAGCAGTCTCTTAAAGCGGCATTCTTTGGGGGAGGCCTGGTTGTCTTCATGTTGTTGATGATGATACAAATTGGTTTTTATTCAAAGAAAGCATGCAAAATCAAAATGAAACAATTCAATATAATAATAATAGTTATGTAGGTGTATAAAATTATATAATGAGGTGCTACTTATGTCATATAAAGACAGTTTCTCTTTTCTATTGTTATATAAACTATCTTATCAATGTATCAAAGTGTTTTTTTTTGGGTCTTGGTATAGAAGTACTATATATTTATTCTGTGGTATAGGTAAGGTAATTGTGTTAAGTCCAGGTAACAGATACATATATTTCTATCTCTTGGTAGTGTGGTACAAACTCAATGGCGGCTATGAAGTGCATTCCAAGCCATCCACATGCTCCACTCATACTTCTCACCGACTTCAAAGCGGACATTGAGTTTGAATCACACTTTATGTATGTAACCGGTATATTCCCAGTTGCCCGTAAATTGCCCTGAGGTGGTATTTGGGAATAATATGCAGGGTTGCAAGTTGGTAATGTTTTTTAAATAATGCTACTTTGGAT
Source organism: Ennomos erosarius (assembly GCA_963580505.1). Lineage (NCBI taxonomy): Eukaryota > Metazoa > Arthropoda > Insecta > Lepidoptera > Geometridae > Ennomos > Ennomos erosarius. The sequence continues at coordinate 206,196 of OY757006.1, read as the reverse complement.
CTAGAGTTGCAGTGGAATAGTTAGGAAACTGTGGGTTGGATTCCCACCTGGTACCAACATTTGTGTGATGAAAATAGGTATTTGTCCTCTGTCTGGGTATTATATACTGTTAGTTTATCTGAGTATATCAGTTATCTGGTTCCCATAGTACAAGCTATGCTTAATTCTGGGTTAGATGGTGCTGTGTGTAATGTCCACACATTTATTTATTTTCCTCTTCCTTTTCTTCTGTGTTTTTATTATAATCAAATCCTCCTTTCTAATGGGAATGCCTATGTTCAGCTGTGGACATCTGACTGGTGACATGCCTATTCATAACTTATTGGTAGGTCCTAAAATGAATAATACTACTACTACTATAACACAAACCTCATGAGTAAGGGAGAGAGCTTAGCTCGGTGTTTCCTGTGTGCAGAACTAAAGTTACCAATATGGCTTGTAGAATCATTCCCTACACAAGAGGAATTTAATCCAGGAAAGCATAAAAAGCATAGTAACTACAGTAATCCTTCAGTTTAATAAATTCAAAAATGTACAGTACCTATAACAAATACAACTGTGTAACATTATTATCTTTATCATTTTCAGGTTACAAAAGAAGGGAAAGAGTCAAAAAAACTGCCCAAAACCTAGATTTTTACCACCCTATCTGCCCTTTCAGTCTACCTGTGATCATAAAGCATGTAACTGTGCTGCTGGAACTTAGGAAATGATTCCAATAGTGGTAAAGATCCTAAGAAGAATGTAAATGTAATATCCTGAAGGACTGAAACAGTGTTTGTGAATTAATGTGGTAAAATAATAATTAGAAAATGGTGTCTCAAAGTTTCTTTGGTCCCTTGATTTATTTTTATAACACCGATGTACTATGTTCAAGAGTCCATGAAAGTACTATCACAATATACCAATCATAATAATAGTGTGATCTAAGATTCACAGCGTAGGCAGACCCCCCACTAAGTGGACCGACGACCTGGTGAAAATCGCGGTGAGCCGATGGATGCAGGAGGTGAGCAGCTGCTCAAAGTGGCACTTTCTGGGAGAGGCCTATGTTCAGCAGTGGACGGCTACAGACTGTTGATGATGATGATGGACTATGATGAACCATCAGCTCCTCGCAGTAGGTACTGACCAGATCAATAATTACTATTAGGTACCAGGTTTAAACATAAATTAAGATATGCCTTGCATGAGACCAGTAGGTAAGTACAATCTATGTATGTATTTTTAGCTAACAGGCAATTTACTAATATTATTTCCCTTCATTTGAAACTACCTACATACATTGAAAAAAAAGTAAATAAAACACCATTAACTTTGCTAAGGTTGTATTTGGAACATCTGTGAATAAATGGATTCTATAATTAATTGTTCACCCTGTTGCAACTGAAATCATTTGTTTCATGCAGTCATTGCAGCCTGCTGTAATATCTGGTATCCATACATCTGATCAAGTTCTTGATTACAGCAAAAATAGGGCTGCAAAAGAAAATAATTTAAGGTAAATTTACTATTAATTCCATAAAAGCATTATTATGCATCAACAACCATCAGACATTACAAAATAGCTTTTATTCACTGAATTTTTATACTAATAGTCATTACTACTAACATATTTATTGTTTTGACAGTGTTTGGGCTGTTTTTCGTTTGTACCGGATAAGACCACACTGTATTAGTATCATAAAAAATTACAGTGTCTAATGCATTTTTAGATAAAGCAAAAATCTTTTTAGGTTCCCAAAGAGTAAAATGGACACATAGCTGAGACTGTGCTGTTCGTTTGTCTGTCACCAGGCTGTATTTCATGAACCATGATAGTTAAAACACAGTTTTCACAGATGGTGTATTTCTGTTGCTGCCAATACAACAAATACAACAAACATGATTTTTTTCAACTTGCACTTGCCTGTTTATTTATATTACTTTCGTTTTTTTACATGCTACACTTTACCCACGTACAAACTTCAAATGGTTTTAGGTTGATATTTAACACATTAACATAGATTTAGAATCTAGACCTATGCAATTAAGGTACAATGGCAAATAAACAGAATTCGCCTGTGTAACAAATATGGCGTGATTTAAAGGAATTCTTCTATGGAGATAATGTTATAATTATTATACCTATATGTGCATAGATAAATGTGAAGAAAATCACCACATGAACCACAGCTTTCCATGATCTTGCTGCTGGGTGTTTATTTATGTGATTCCTTTTATTAAAATGTACATTTATTGCTTAATATTGTTTATTGTGTTGTTGTTTACAAGATTCACAACAGATATTCAGCACGGAATTTATCACAGAGTACATTGGTAAAGATTGAAAGAATTTATACGCATCACAGAGTACATTGGTAATACGCATTACATCATTTTTTTTTATATGTTGGCTCCTAACATAGTGTATTAAGCCAGTGTCAAGTATTGTATATTTTCATCGAGTTTTAGAATATTTTACGTAGTCAAATCTTAGTCATAGTCATAGTCCAGTCTAAATCATGCTCAAGTAAAGTGGTGGCAACTTTACAAGAAGCTTCTATGGAATTTTGGAAGCAACACGAAAAACCACATTATAACACTTGACCACACTCATGCACGTAATTCCGCACTTAATGCGTAAAACGCCACCAATTTTAAACATCAACACTGGAAAAAGCACAAGTTTTGAGAAATAATACAATGCAATGACGTGAACTTATTCACTTTCCCGCCAAAACTCCATTTTTCTATTTATTTTATTTTGTATTTGTAAAGTAACTTTTTTTTATTTTAATGACCAAAGAGTATGTAACTTTCAGTATTTACCAATGTACTCTGTGGTATGTAACGCTTTTAATGACAATTCTTGCCCCGTGTTCCGATTCACGCTGTAATCGATAATATCAAACTTCTTATTAAGGCCGTATTCCGTTTCATGCTGTAATAATATCGATATAATCACGCTAAATACGCGTATTGAATGGCCGTGAGTGCGACAACGATATCCTTTGACAAACGTCATGACCGACGCCATCTTGCGATATCAACGACTGTGATTGGTAGTTTCGGGTCATTGACAGCGCACAAAGTCGTGAGCGTAATATCTGAATCAGAACGAATTATCAACGTGAGCGTTGTGAGCGATTATAGCGATTACAGCGTGAATCGGAATACAGGGTACAAGTTGAGTTGAGGTAGGGATGTGACCTACAGACTATTATTCGCTAAATGTGACCTAAGGGAGGGCAAACCGATTTTTAATATTAAATTAATAAATTTTATTGGACGAAAAAAATCGATTATCCGTAAATCGTTTCATTTTGATAAAAATAATTGTTTTTCAAATTGTTCTTTTTTTGGTGTGCGTAATGGAAAAAAACAAAAACATTAAATTAACTTCATTGCTAAGTCGTCTCCAAGTTGGAGAACCCCAAGGGATCTCAGAAACGGTAACAGATAAAAATAAACTAATGGAACGAAAAAATGTATTCTAAACCAGTCATAAAAATTAGTACCTTTCATACAAAAACGTGGTTTTTATATAAAGTTGTAATGCACCTATCATTTTTTAACTGAAGCTTATAAGAAAAGAAACTAGATGGCGTTGTACGACTCTAAAACACGCAAGCGTTTTATACCCGAACTACAGTGGTAGAGAAATGAACAAAAATAATAAGCATGAAAAATTTAAACGCTTATAAATCGTAAACGGTAAAAGGTAGGTGGGGGGTGCTCGACTAAAATGTTATAGAGCACCATGGCATGGGGGCTTTCGATGGATTTTAGATGGTCGTCATGAAAATCCAAGATAGCGGCCATTTTGAAAGTTGGTCCGATCCGGCTGATTTTATGCATCGGGGGGTTTTTGGGGACCCTAATTCGATATTTGAAAAAATATTTTGGATCCCGCCATTTTTAAAGATGGCTGCCATACAAATTTTTTTTTTCATTTTTGGCTCATTGTTTCTCGAAACCTATGGGAAATTTTGAACTTTTTTTTTTAAATTTGTATGAAAGTGGACAATCGAAATTCAAAATATTTCATGAACTGGTCTTCCGACCTTCCATCATCGTGACCATCAACTGCCTGGCTAAACGGTGTGAGATGGGTCATATGCGTTCTCAGGAATGTCATAGCAAACCCTGGGACGATTTTAGAGAAAATAAAAAAAATCCAAAATGGCGGAAAAAAAAATCTTCCATACAAATTTAAACCGGAAATGACGTCGAAACCATGATACTTTAGTATAAAGAGCTCGAACTAATATTGTTTGGAGGCCAAAAGGGAAAAGACCACAAAATTTTTTTTTTCAAAATGGCGGAAATTTTGGTCATGGCGGAAAAAAAAAATTCTCCGATCCGGATCAAAATCGATATCTGACGGTCCCCAAGGATGCTGATCAACATTCTAAAATCAAATTTTGACATGCGCCATTTTTCAATAGGGTTGCCATACAAAGGTGATTTTAACGAAATATGAACTTTCCTTTTTTACGCCTCCAATATGAATGTAATAGAAAAGTTGTTTCTGGGGATCGAGTAAAGATGTATAAAGGAACAAAACAGAACACAAATGAAATTGATTTTTTCAAGATGGCGGATGGAGACGTATCGACTTATAGAAAAAGTTATCTGATCCGGATGAAAATCGATATCTAAGACTCCCCCTAGATACTTAGCAAGAATATGGGGAAAAAATTTTGATTCCGCCATTTTGAAAAATTTCATTCATTTTACCGAACTTTTTTATGGATCTCCAATCCGTATGAAAATTGATATCTGAGTGTCCCCAAGGATACTGATTAACATGCTTTAGCTTCTTTTAGACATCCACCGTTTTTCAAAATGGCTGCCATACATATTTTCAAAACCACCAATGCGACGACGAGCGAAGCGAGGAGGAGCTTCGAACTACCTATTGCGACGACGAGCGAAGCGAGGAGGAGCTTCAAACTACCTACCGCGACGACGAGCGAAGCGAGGAGGAGCTTCAAACTACCTACCGCGACGACGAGCGAAGCGAGGAGGAGCTTCAAACTACCTACCGCGACGACGAGCGAAGCGAGGAGGAGCTTCAAACTACCTACCGCGACGACGAGCGAAGCGAGGAGGAGCTTCAAACTACCTACCGCGACGACGAGCGTAGCGAGGAGGAGCTTCAAACTACCTATCGCGACGACGAGCGAAGCGAGGAGGAGCTACAAACTACCTATTGCGATGACGAGTGAAGCGAGGAGGAGCTTCAAACTACCTATCGCGACGACGATCAAACTACCCATTGCTACGTTTACAATGTTTTACTAATGCGACGTTTTTTAATTGGCTTTAGCTAATCTAACCTAACTTCAACACCACTAACCTTTTTTTACCTAACAACTGAATATTTTCGGGAACCTTGAATAAAATAGACACTCTTTGAAGAAACATAACAAAATGGCCGCCATGCAAAATTAAAAGGCGCACACTATCGAAACTAATAGAGGCAAGCATAGCGTGTTTGGACTCATGTTACAGAGAACAACGAAGGCTTTCTTACAGTCTTAAAATAATTCAAAGATGGCGGATTCAAAATGGCGCCCGATTTTATAGTAACTCGGATTCGGCTGATATTTTATATTTGGGGGTTTTAAAGGATGCTGATTTCAAATTTTGACCTTTTACTTGACTGACAGCATTTTTCAAGATGGCCGCCATGCAAAGTCAAGCGCATTATCATTTTCTTTGAAAAATACCGCTGTTTTGTACTAATACTTGCAAAATTACAAGTTTAAACTAAAGTATAACATTTTTATAAATACAAAACAGCCACGAAAACACCCACGCGGGCCGCTCGCGGCCCGCGCACAGAGCAAAATACTAGTCTTAACAGATATATAAAGCTAAAAAACGGTGACAGATGATTTATTGACATGAATGTTTTCGTAAGAAGGAGCCATCGGACGACCTTACAATCTATGAGAGATATGTACGGAAAAATCCCGAGGCCAAAAATTAAATATGTCAGCATCAGAAAGTGGTACCAGGAAGAAGTTCCAGATGGGATCTCGGAAACGGTAAGAGATAAAGATAAACTAATTGAACAAAAATGTAGTAAACCTTGGGACGATTCTAAATAAACAATAAAAAAAGGTACCTTTCATACAAAAACATATATTTTTTATACAAAAACCGAAAAATACGTACTCAGAAAGTCGTATATTCCTGTCCTGTCATCCAGTAAGAAACTCTATAGGCCCTTGAATAAGGTCGATAATCGTATGAAATAAGATGGCCGCATACGGCTAACTTCTGTTCGGTGCTGGTAAATAATAATGTGGTCTATGGTCTATGGTGGATGGAGTGCGACCACTTGGGCAGATTTCTGCCATTTGGGCAGATTTCAAATTTACACTGTAATGATAAATAGTGTAAACGTATTAGAAAATGTGTCTAAATACTTAATAAGATATTTTATGAAAAAAATGATGATCCGCCATTTTGAAAAATGTTATTCATACAACTGAACCGTTATTACGCTGAAACCATTACATAATAATAATTCCTTGATTGAATCTTAGGTCATGATGTTTTTCCTGAATCTTGAATAAATAATGTGTATGGTATTAGTATGTAGTATTATGTCATATGTATTATTTTTAGTAGATAAGAGTATAAATTTTTGTTTTATATTTACGCAATCATGCACTTTTTTATTTCATTGTTGTTCTTGGATGTAATTTGTAACTGTTGCAACACCACCCGTAATTTTTGTTTTTATTCCTGTCCATACAAAAGTAGCCTGGAAGAAATCGCTTAATGCGATAAGGCCGCCGTTCTACCATTCTTTTATAAATTTGTATCTGTGTGCATTCTTGTTTATTGGTGTTCAATAAAGTATTATTGTAGTGTATTGTATTGTAATAAAATACCTGTTCTTGAAAAACTTCATGTCATAAAAAGTTTGGCAGATTTAGGCTAATTTGTGGCCTATATTTAAGGTTAGGATTGAGGAGTTTTTGCGGGAACGTGAAAAAGTTCACGTCGTTGCATTGTATTATTTCTCAAAACTTGTGCTTTTTCCAGTGTTAATGTTTAAAATTGGTGGCGTTTTACGCATTAAGTGCTGAATTACGAGCATGAGTGTGGTCAAGTGATATAATGTGGTTTTTTGTGTTGCTTCCAAAATTCCATAGAAGCTTCTTGTAAAGTTGCCACCACTTTACTTTGACTGGACTATGACCCGACTTAGACTGGACTATGACTAAGACTTGACTACGTAAAATATTCTAAAACTCGATGAAAATATACAATACTTGACACTGGCTAAATACACTATGTGTGGAGCCAACATATAAAAAAAAAAAAAAAGGTTAGGGCAGAATCTGTAGTTTATAGATATAGTAATACAGATTTGTTTTGTTTTGTTACATTTGTGCTTTTCTTTTATTAATTTAAATTATCCATACAGTTTTTAGTATTTAATCCTCTAAGCCTGTCGGAGAAGCATTGTGAATAAAAGCTTAGTAAATTAGTAAGCGATGGAATGTACTTCCATGAAAGTACTATCATTATCAATGTGGAATTTATGACAATAAAAAGGAGCACCACAAACATTGAGATTGGGTGTGTGGTTCCGGTTGTGTGAGAATAGGCCAGCCCATCTCTTCCCATGGGTATCATTTGCATGTAACACGTAAGTCTTTTAAATGACCTACTATTTGAAAATCACCAACTAAGACATAGGTACTACTTTAACTAACATATTGTGAGAAACCGGAGTTACTATAGATACATTTTTTATTATTTAATCTTCTAAGCCTATGGGAAAACTGTGGATAATAGCTTAATAGAGATTTAGAGTGGGTATTTTCACCAATAGTTGAGGTAACCAATGGAAATGGTCAAAATTTGTCAGAGCTATTAACTGTTGGTTACCTTAGTAAGCTAAAAGTAGCCCAGCAAGCAGAACTAAAATGACCAGTTTAGTACTTAGGTTAGAATTGGCAGGTTGAAATAGCAACGGGCAGGTCATATTGCTTGTACAAATGAAAACTAACGGGGAAGATTATTTTTTATATAAACAAGTTACATACTTGTTTGGAAATAAACATCAAACTTGCAAATGGTATCATGGTATTTTACATAATATATGAATATTCAAAGGCCATTACAATGTTGTCACCAAATTATATTACACAAGAAAGAGATCAACTTAGGTGGACCGACCGCGACCTGGTCAGAACCGTGGGGAGCTGATGGATGCAAGAGGCAAGCAGCCGCTCAAAGTGGCGCTCTTTGGGGGAGACCTATATTAAGCAGTGGACGTCTTCAGGCTGATGATGATGATGACACAAGAGAAACCAATCCCAAGATTTAATCCATAAAGCATACATTCTAACAAATACTTACTTCTATTTATTTTCAGGACCTAAAAAAGAAAGATATGGCTAAGCTCAGTGTAGTGTGTGCTACATGTTGAGCTGATGGATGCAGAAAGCAAGCAGCCTCTTAAAGTGGCGCTCTCACGGGAGGCCTGGACGTCTTCAGACTTATGATGAGACATGCAGTTATTATTCGAAGAAAGCGTACAAAATCAATTTAGTTATATAGGTATAAAAAAAAAGTAGTCTGGAAGAGACCGCTTTAGTTTCCCTCAAAGTTGAGTTGAAGTCAAGTGAAGGATTATTGGTGAAATGTTTTGGAATACGGGGGTCAGTTTCAAGCTTGTGTGTATATTGATTATTTTTTTTATAAGTGTGGTGTTTCAATAAGTGTTTTATCTATCTGTAAAATTATGAGGTGCTACCTACGTCATGTAAAGATAAGTTGCTCTTTTTTGTAAACTGTATCTTACCTAAATAAAGAAATGTATCTATGAGTTTTTTTTGTGTCCCAGTATAAGGTAATGGTGGTGGATCATCAACTGTTATATTATTCAAATTTAAAATCATTAGGGCAGGATTTATATATCTAGCTACCTAGAACTTTATTCATTTTGGTGGATTTTTCATACTATTATCTGAACCTGACTGAAAAAAATAGAGGATTTTTTTTATATTATATCTTATATAGATAGGTAGGTACCTATAACTATTCCCACCATCAATGATACCTACCCAATTCATCAGTTCTGCAGCTATTTATTCTATCAGTTATCTGCTTCCCATACCACAGTGACACTTTTAAGAAATTCTTTGTTCTAATTGCTAAATATAACAATTTATTTGTCATCATAGGTGCCTACTTTACAAGCAATTCTTAAAAAAAAGGATATATAAAAGTGTTACACACAGTAATGTCAATTATTGTAATAAATCTACCTATTAACTCAATTCTATGGCCGGGGTTTACATCAGCAAGAATCTTTTGCAAGTAGTGTCTCAACTGTAGGTAGTTTACATTGATTAACACTTGCAAGCTACAGTCTGATATATTGTGTTTAGATTCTTCTTGCAGGTGGAAACTCACCCTATGTAAGTAAACTTAACAAAAAGTATTCTTGTCTTCTCATTCTCGAGGTAATGGTTGTTATTGTATGCAATTCAGTAGATAGGTAGGTATTTAAGGTATTCTTGTCTTACCTCTTACCCCTACCAAATGTATAAGAGCTAACTTTGTTTCAGAAACAGTGTAACCAGTAGCTTTTAGTACATAGTATAGTTTCTATTATTGAAGTAGTTTGAGGAATAAATATAAAAAATATAAGAGTTATATTGACATTTAATAAATAGAATACCATTTTTGCTAAGGTTGTATTTGGAACATCTGTGAATAAGTGAATTCTTCTGTGGTAGGAATAATTTTATTAATTGTTAATCCTGTTGCAGCTAAACTCTTTTGTGTTCACATCGGCGCAACAGCAAACAATGGAGGGCTGCAAATAGTCACATAAGTACACTTCACATAGTTTCAATATTGGTAGGTATATAGGATATAATTAGCTATGTTAAAAAGAATCTGTTGACTTGATGTGTATAAGTGACCTATTCAATGAGAATAAGTTTTATTAGGTCATGGCTGATTTCTGAAAGGGTAATTTTTTATTTATAGGTAGGTACTAAATATTGAATAGGTATTTGAAGTAAACCTCTTAGGAATTGGATAATAACTGTGTAATAATGGTTTGTTTGTATGAGTCCAACTTTTATTATTGTATAATATAACTTTTATCAAATCTTCACATGTATCCAACTTTTTAATGCATGGTTCTTCTGAGTCAGTAAATTTTATACCATCATATTGTTTGTCCTGGTGCTGAATTCTCCACTACAAACTCCAATCAGACTTTTACAGTCATGGCCATAACAGAAATGAACATACAGCATAAATGAAGTCTTCCTCATCTATAAAAAAATAGGTCTTAATATACTTGACACAGATGACAAGACTGAAGGGATCTAGCCATGAATCAGGACTATTTTACATCTTTCTACTTATTATATATTTTGTTGTCACATAAAATTATAGCACATCAAACCAAGACTTTTAATATAGGTATTCAAACATAATAGCAGCTACATAGGTGAGTAAATTGTGAATGCTGCGTTTTATATTATCTACTAAATCACTTAAACATCCACAGCTTCCTTATCTCACTGCTGGGTATTTAAATCTCTTGCACTTATGATAAATAAGATTGTACTCAAACATAAACAAGAAAGAAAACAAAGATAATATCATGGAGCTAATAAAAAAAGAGGAGGGAATTCCGTCTGATCCAAAACTGAAGCACCCATAGGAAGCCGGAACGCTTTGTACGTACGAGCGGGGCACGCACACACTCACATCATATGCAGCCGGTCGCCATACTTTCATCTGACACATCACCCCCGTATTACGAGTCACGCTAAAATCGCTCATAACGCTCCCAGCGCTCACGTTGATTTTTCAGCGTTCCGATTAAGATATTGCGCTCAATGACTTTGACCGCTGTTAATGACTCGGGACAACCAATCACGGACGGCGATATCGCAAGATGGCGTCGGTCATGACGTTTGCAAGAGATTTCATTGTCGCGCTCACGGCAATTCGGTACGCGTTTTTAGCGCGATAATGTCGATATTATCGATTTTAGCGTGAATCGGAATAGGGCCATGTAATATGTCCGCCATTTTGGGCTTCAGTTCGATGTCAATCAAAACTCAATCCTTTCTTTTTTTATTTCATCCATGGATAATATAATCACTTCGAAGATTTTGACATTTTTGACAATAGGTGTCTTTACTTTCAAACACAGAGGCGTTTTATTTAAAAAAAAAAGGTTCCGCCACAGATTAGAGAAAAAAAAATCTACTAGGTTCCGCTCTTTTTTTTTTCTTATATTTTGACTCCACACATAGTGTATTTAGCCAGTGTCAAGTATTGTAATTTTTCATCATGTTAATTGAATAGTCAGGTCTTAGTCATAGTCCAGTCTAAGTCAGGTAAGTGGTGGCAACTTTACTAGAAGCTTCTATGGAATTTTGGAAGCAACACGAAAAATCACGTTTCATCACTTGCCCACACTCATGCTCGTAATTCAGCGCTTAATGCGTAAAACGCCACGAATTTTAAACATTAACACTGGAAAAAGCACAAGATTTGAGAAATAATACAATGCAACGACGTGAACTTTTCCGCGTTCCCGCAAAAACTGCAATATTCATTTTCCTGTCTGTCTGCCGTAAAGCGTTAGCGTATAATAGTCTGTGGCTCCTCTATCCACAGAGTAAGTATAGTAGATTTTTTTTCTCTAATCTGTGCCTCTATCTTAGTTTGTGGTACTTTTTTCTTTAGGCCAAATTTAAGTAAAGAGTATATAGTTTACTAACTTCAACTCTTAGTTAAAGGCAAAGAGTATCACTTCGTTTTAGAAAAAGGTGGAGTGGAGTCTTTTTGTTTTCGACGCTGTTTAGCATTTTCTGCAAGTTTCAATGCCAATATCGAGCGGAGAAAATGACAGCTGATAACGGCATATTGTGCTGTCAAAGTCATTTGTTATCTGACAAATTATTTTGATATGAAATAATTGTACAAATGTATTTTTTTTAAGACTTTTGACTTTTGACTCATCGACTAAACGCTACTTAACCGGTAGGTATCAAGTTAGGTACTTTTTAGGGTTCCGTACCCAAAGGGCTTTACCCTTTGGGTACGGAACCCCGGAACGGCAAAAAGAACGATCTAATATTGTTTGGAGGCCGGAAGGGAAGATATCACAATTTTCTTTTTCAAAATCGAGGAAATTTTGGTCATGGCGGAAAAAAATCTCCGATCCGAATGAAAATTGATATCTGGGGGTCCTCAAGAATGTTGATCAACATTCTAAAATCAAATTTTGACATGCGCCATTTTTCAATAGGGTTTCCATACAAAGGTACTTTTATCAAAATATAAACTTTCCTTTATTACCCTCCTAATACGAATGTTATAGAAAAGCTGTTTCTGGGGATCGAGTAGAGATGTAGTAATGGACAAAACGAAATATTAATGACATCGATTATTTCAAGATGGCAGATATAAGCATATCGACATAGAGAAAAAGTGATTCGATCCGGATGAAAATTTATATCTGAGAATCCCCCTAGATACTCAGTAATAATATTGGAAAAAAATTTTGATCCCGCCATTTTGAAAAGATTCATACATACAACTGAACTTTTTTATGGATCTCCAATCCGTATGAAAATTGATATCTGAGTGTCCCCAAGGATACTGATTAACATGCTATAGCTTCTTTTAGACATCCACCGTTTTTCAAAATGGCTGCCCTACATACTGGCAAAGCCAACAACGCGAAGACGAGCGAAGCGGGAAGGAGCTTCAAACTACCTATCGCGACGACGAGCGGAGCAAGGAGGAGCTTCAAACTACCTACCGCGACGACGAGCGAAGCGAGGATGAGCTTCAAACTACCTACCGCGACGACGAGCGAAGCGAGGAGGAGCTTTAAACTACCCATCACGACGACGAGCGAAGCGAGGAGGAGCTTCAAACTACCTACCGCGACGACGAGCGAAGCGAGGAGGAGCTTCAAACTACCTACCGCGACGACGAGCGAAGCGAGGAGGAGCTTCAAACTACCTAGCGCGACGACGAGCGAAGCTAGGAGGAGCTTCAAACTACCTAGCGCGACGACGAGCGAAGCTAGGAGGAGCTTTAAACTACCTACCGCGACGACGAGCGAAGCGAGGAGGAGCTTCAAACTACCTACCGCGACGACGAGCGAAGCGAGGAGGAGCTTTAAACTACCCATCGCGACGACGAGCGAAGCGAGGAGGAGCTTCAAACTACCTACCGCGACGACGAGCGAAGCGAGGAGGAGCTTCAAACTACCTACCGCGACGACGAGCGAAGCGAGGAGCAGCTTCAAACTACCTAGCGCGACGACGAGCGAAGCGAGGAGGAGCTTCAAACTACCTAGCGCGACGACGCTTCAAACTACCTCTTTGGAGAAATAAAACAAAATGGCCGCCATGCAAAATTAAAAGGCGCAACGGAGGCTTTCTAACAGTCTTAACATAATTCAAAGTTGGCGGATTCAAAATGGCGCCCGATTTTATAAGTAACTCAGATTCGGCTGATATTTTATATTTGGGAGTTTTAAAGGACGCTGATTTCAAATTTTGACCTTTTACTTGACTGACAGCATTTTTCAAGATGGCCGCCATGCAAAGTCAAGCGCATTATCATTTTCTTTGAAAAATACCGCTGTTTTGTACTTTTTCTTGCAAAATTTAAAGTTTAGCACCAAGTATAGCGTTTTGAAATAATGATACGCCACGAAAAAACACCCACGCGGCCCGCATGCGGGCCGCGAACAGAGCACCCTAGTCTATTACCTATAAAGATAAACAGATAGATCACTGACATGAATGTTCCCGAAAACTGGCCCATAGGATGATTTGGAAATGTACTAGAGATATGTACGGAAAAATCCCGAGGCAAAGAATTAAATATGTCAGCATCAGAAAGTGGTACCAGGAAGAAGTTCCAGATGGGATCTCGGAAACGATAAGAGATAAAAATAAACTAATAGAACAAAAATGTAGTAAACCTTGGGACGATTCTAAATAAACAATAAAAAAAGGTACCTTTCATACAAAAAAACATATTTTTCATACAAAAACCGAAAAATACTTACTCAGAAAGTCATATATTCCTGTCCTGTCATCCAGTAAGAAACTTTATCCCCTCTCAAATAAGGTCGTTAATCGTATGAAATAAGATGGCCGCATACGGCTAACTTCAGTTTCATGTTTTGACATTTGACGTATATAGCAAAGTTCTCTGTGCATTTGACTAGATAGATATGGCGGCCACAGAGATGGCGGCGGTTTAATTTTTGTTTGTAATAAGAAAAACAACATTATTTATGTATGTGAGACAAGTAATAAGGGGAATTCTGTGATGTGAGAATAGAACCAGCCTATTTGTTCCCGTGGGTATCATTTGAACGTTCTGACACGTATAGCAACAAGTAAGTCTTATGATAAACGAAGTAAAAGCAGACTCAAAATATACTGCAGAAATGCATAGACTAGGTACTTATTCTAAGCATTAGCATAAAATAATAACAATACCAGGAACAAATTATGCTCTTCATCCAGAACACACTAAAATTCTATGCTTGTTTATTAGTACCTAAAGTATTAATATCCACCTTGTTTTTTATTAACTCAATGCTACCTTGTCTCATTTTCAGAGTTCCAACCTATAAAAGATCCAAAAAACAAGCGCTCAGTGATGGATGTTAATTATGACAGAGGAAAAACAGGAGTTTGGTTTAGCATCAGGTAAATAATTAGGTCACCTCTTCTAAGCTTATGGGGAAACTGTGAATAATAGCTTAATATAGATTTAGGGTGGGTATTTTCACCAATAGTTGAGGTAACCAATGGAAATGGTCAAAATTTGTTAGAGCTGTTGGTCACCTTAACTATTGGTGTAAACCCACCCTCAAGCTCAAGTAAGCTCAAAGTAGCCCAGCAAGCAGAACTAAAATGACCAATTTAGTTGTTTTGAAATAGCAACGGGCAGGTCCTAAAACAAAACTTTCATGGTTGTTACCCACTGGAATACTACCACTGAGATGACAGCATGCATGTTTTTGAAATTGGGTCGCTGGGAGTTAAAAAGTTAAGCTATGATCATAAAGACAGTGAAGTTAAAATGTTGATTGCATATTTCTATTTTTGCTCTTTGCATTCTATGAAGTCGATAATACCAAAAACAAAGCAATTTTATGAAGTAAGTATGTATATATTTATATGTATATGTAGTATGTATAATGGTGTAATTTATGTTATCTTATTTAGAATCAGCAAGTTGAAGTGGCAATGGGCAAGCCACATCACTCGTAGAACTGACAACAAAAGGGAAGAAAGGTGGGCCGACAACCTGGTGACCATAACCATGGGGAGCCGATGGATGCAGAAAGCAAGCAGTCTCTTAAAGTGGCATTCTTTGGGGGAGTTCTGGTTGTCTTCATGTTGTTGATGATGATACAAATTGGTTTTTATTCAAAGAAAGCATGCAAAATCAAAATGAAACAATATAATAATAGTTATGTATGTAGGTGTATAAAATTATATAATGAGGTGCTGCTTATGTCATTGTTATATAAACTATCTTATCAATGTATCTAAGTGTTTTTTTTGGGTCTTGGTATAGAAGTACTATATATTTATTCTGTGGTATAGGTAAGGTAATTGTGTTAAGTCCAGGTAACAGATACATATATTTCTATCTCTTGGTAGTGTGGTACAAACTCAATGGCGGCTATGAAGTGCACTGCAAGCCATCCACATGCTGCACTCATATTTCTCACCGACTTCAAAGCTGACATTGAGTTTGAATCACACTTTATGTATGTAACCGGTATATTCCCAGTTGCCCGTACATTGCCCTGAGGTGGTATTTGGGAATAATATGGGTTGCAAGTTGGTAATGTTTTTTAAATAATGCTACTTTGGATCTAGAGTAGCAGTGGAATAGTTAGGAAACTGTGGGTTGGATTCCCACCTGGTACCAACATTTGTGTGATGAAAATAGGTATTTGTCCTCTGTCTGGGTATTATATACTGTTAGTTTATCTGAGTATATCAGTTATCTGGTTCCCATAGTACAAGCTATGCTTAATTCTGGGTTAGATTAAAGTAAATCTTCTGAAGTAGGTAAGTTTTATATATATAGAAGACTATATATTTCACGAATTGTTGAGATAACTATATAAGGTGATATATAAATAAATGTTTTAAATGAGATTGCCATGGCTAGGTAAATACATCATTCCTAACCTATCAACAGAAAAGAACAGTACCTATGCAAAGGAACAATGACTGACAATTAAATAAAAAAATGACCTACTATTTGAAAATCACTAACTAGGTACTAAGACATAGGTTAACTACTTAAGTTACTAACATATTGTGAGAAACAAGAGATTAAAAAACTACCTAAAACGTTTATTTTATCACCCTATCTGCTCCTTCAGTCTACCTATGAAAATAAAGCATGTAACTGTGCTGCTGGAACTTAGGAAATGATTCCAATAGTGGTAAAGATCCTGTAAGAACTATTAAAAATGTAAGATAAGAAGAATCTAAATGTAATATCCTGAAGGACTGAAACAGTGTTTGTGAATTAATGTGGTAGAATAATAATTAGAAAATGGTGTCTCCAAGTTTCTTTGGTCCCTTGATTTTTTTTATAACACCGATTTGCTATGTTCAAGAGTCCATGAAAGTACTATCACAATATACCTACCTAATTTCATTAAGATCATAGAATGACGATAAATAATTTCAAATGTAAGAGTATCAATATTTTATTATAATTTGGACTTGGATTGCATTATTAAATTAAAGGTAATCAATCAGACACAAACCAATTTTATTTATTTATTTATCTAAGATTCACAGCGTAGGCAGACCACCCACTAAGTGGACCGATGACCTGGTGAAAACTGTGGCAAGCCGATGGATGCAGAAGGTGAGCAGCCGCTCAAAGTGGCACTCTCTGGGGGAGGCCTATGTTCAGCAGTGGATGATGATGAACTATGATGAACCATCAGCTCCTCGCAGTAGGTACTGACCAGATCAATAATTACTATTAGGTAACCAGGTTTAAACATAAATTTAGATATGCCTTGCATGAGACCAGTAGGTAAGTACAATCTATGATGTATTTTTAGCTAACAGGCAATTTACTAATATTATTTCCCTTCACTTGAAACTACCTACATACATTGAAAAACTAAATAAAATACCATTAACTTTGCTAAGGTTGTATTTGGAACATCTGTGAATAAATGGATTCTATAATTAATTGTTCATCCTGTTGCAACTGAAATCATTAAATTCATTATGTGTCCCACGGGCAGCTGTGCGCTGTCTGCCTGCATAGACATGGCAAGTTATACTATAAAAAAAAATGGGAGGTAAATTCTATGGCTGTCTGTCAAACAACCTATACAATATAACCTTTTCTATTTCTGAATTAATAACACTATAAAAAGTATATTAATAAATATCAGTTATCTGGTTCCCATAGTACAAGCTATGCTTAATTATGGGTTAGATGGTGCTGTGTGTAATGTCCGCACATTTATTTATTTTCCTCTTCCTTTTCTTCTGTGTTTTTATTATAATCAAATCCTCCTTTCTAATGGGAACGCCTATGTTCAGCTGTGGACATCTGACTGGTGACATGCCTATTCATAACTTATTGGTAGGTCCTAAAATGAATAATACTACTACTACTTTCTCCATGTGTACATAATTTATATATGTTTTGCACTATAAATAATAAATAAATATCTGGACATTCACACACCGGCACCACAATCTAGCCTTAAACTAAGCAAAGCTTCTACCATGAAGACAATAATAAATTTAATACAATATTTACACCCTTGTTTCTAAATTCAACATTTTTACCAGAAATCTGCCAATACAAACGGTATATTCATGTTGCCGCAAATTCAATTCAATTATACAACTATTTTTGTTAAAAAAAGCTTACAATTGTAACTGAATTTTGAATATTTTATTAACGAATATCTATCATAATTCAATTTTGAACAGTTGACTTTTTAAATAAACATTAATAGCCCTAACACGCCCACTACTGAACATGGGCCTCCAATTTAGCAAAATTCATTAGCTACTTATATTTAAATGTGCATAGGTACTTAAATGTTTAAATATAATGATCACAATAATAAATCCTTTTTGTATTTTATCCATAGCATTCTTCTGTTACATATAGCTGGTTGGCAATATACAACTCCTTACTTAAAAGATATCCATGCCCTCATGTGTGTTATACAGTTATACTGTACTATTGCAGCTACATACAGTTTTTCTAAGTACTTTCAAACAATTTTTCACCTGAAACATAAGAAACAACACAGTTAATATAAAAGAAGGTATAATCTATACAAATGGGTAATTGTATAAAAAAATTACAATGAAAGAAAATTCATCATCAACCGGAAAACATCCATAATAATCATGTTAAATAAAACGATTGTATAATAAATTTAGTATGTGCATATTGAGCTAGGTGCTAGCTTAAACCCTCGGCTCAGACTCCAGTCAGGCGGTTAAGAAAAGGATGTCCCAGCTTAGGCTTTCAGGATGGATAGATGCAGGTTAAAATTGCATCATGATTCAAAATATTTCCGTACCAATAAAATTAATCTGTCCTAGAATGATATTTAAGCAATTTGTGTAGAAGTTTGTCTGCCTCCGCTTATTGTAACCATTCCATCTGAAAACAAATCATAATAAATTCTCATGGGATATGGAAATCAGATATAATCTGTGAATGGTCTATCCATGTTGTATGGTATCATCATCATCAGCTTAGTGTGATGTCTATGCGGCCTAATTATACTTACAGGGTCAAAATATCTTTTAGATGAATAAGTGTCAGATACAAACAGTGGTACCGATGTCTATTATTTATTATTTTTCTCTATGTTTTCTCTGTTAGGTTTTGTTTTGAGGAACTTTGTTATATAGATTGATAAATCTTCCCCACAAATAACATCAGTCAAAATGACCATAGTGACTTCTCTATAGATAAGCTCTTTCCATTGTCCAGTATCGCCGAGGTTGTTGGCAGTCAGCAGATTCGGTCTGCGAGCTGAAAATGAAAAAGCTATTTATCTTTCTATTCGTAATTACCTATGTAGTACCTGTATATGATGTTTTTGTACGAGTTGGATAATAAATTATTAGTTGGATAATAAATTAGAAGATCTAACTCTGAAACATTTATTGCTCAATACAGCTAGCAAGTGGCCTATGCTGCGCTTTTCGGTTCGTAGCCTTTACGGAAGCGTAAATAAAAAGGGAAAGAAAGAAAATTATACAGTAAGCCGATCAAATCCTGTCTGTCGTTTGATGATCTTTATACGTAATGGTGATGAAATGGAATAGTATTGTTTCAAATATGTTTGGTTGCACTTTTACTGACCTCAGCTCTATTATGTACTGCAATCAGGGTGGACCGTTTCTATATATACCAATGTACTCTGTGGTGGACCGGAGCCCCGGAGCCTTCGGCTTCAAACACTTCATTGTTGGCAGAAACAAGTCACACATCAATGTTCTTCAAAACAAAACCTAACAGAGAAAACATAGAGAAAAATAATAAATATAAAGGAAATGAATCCTAGAATAGGTATTATAAACTCTTTGAATGAAACTAAATAGCTAAGTTCTCTGTGGAAACTACCAAGCATAACGTTATTATACTCTTTGCTACCAACCCCGTATTCTGATTAACGCTATAATCGCTCGCAACGCTCACGTTAATTATTCAGTGTTCCAATTCAGATAATGCGCTCACGGCTTTGAGCTCTGTCCATGACTAACAACCAATCGCGGACGGCGATATTGCAAGATGACGTCGGTCATGACGTTTACAAAAGATTTCATTGTCACAGTCACGGCCATTCGGTACACGTTCTTAGCGCGATAACATTGATATTATCGATTTTAGCGTGAATCGAAATACGGCCCAAGTACAAACTAGACATAGACAAACGTCATTGTAATACACTGACTTTTTTTTTCTTATATTTTGGCTCTACACATAGTGTATTTAGCCAGTGTCAAGTATTGTAATTTTTCATCATGTTAATAGAATATTTCAGGTAAGAGTATATAATTTACTAACTTCAACTCTTAGTTAAAGGCAAAGAGTATCAGTCCGTTTTAGAAAAAGGTGGAGTGGAGTCTTTTCGTTTTTGACGCTGTTTAGCATTTTCTGCAAGTGTCAATGCCAATGTCGAGCGGAGAAAATGACAGTTGATAACGGCATATTGTGCTGTCAAAGTCATTTGCTACCTGACAATTTTTTTTTCTTATATTTTGGCTCCACAAATAGTGTATTTAGCCAGTGTCAAGTATTGTAATTTTTCATCATGTTAATTAATAGAATATTTCACGTAAAGTCAAGTCTTAGTCATAGTCCAGTCTTAGTCATGCTCCAGTAAAGTGGTGGCAACTTTATTAGAAGCTTCTATGGAATTTTGGAAGTATCACTAAAAATCACGTTTCACCACATTATATCACTTGCCTACACTCATGCTCGTAATCCAGCACTTAATGCATAAAAAGCCACCAATTTTAAACATTAACACTGGAAAAAGCATAAGTTTTGAAAAATAATACAATGCAACGACGTGACCTTTTTCACGTTCCCGCCAAAACCCACAAATTATTTTGATATGACATAACTGTACAAATGTATTTTTTTTAAGTTCGACTCATCGACTAAACGCTACTTAGCCAGAAGGTATCAAGTTAGGTACATTTTAGGGTTCCGTACCCAATGGGTAAAGCGGCAAAAATAACGAACTAATATTGTTTGGAGAACGGAAGGGAAGACATCACAAATTTTTTTTTTTCAAAATGGCGGAATTCGGTCATTGCGGAAAAAAAATTCTCCGATCCGAATGAAAATTGATATCTGGGGGTCCCCAAAAATGTTGATCAACATTCTAAAATCAAATTTTGACATGCGCGATTTTTCAATAGGGTTGCCATACAAAGGTACTTTTATCAAAATATAATCTTTCCTTTATTACGCCCCTAATACGAATGTTATAGAAAAACTGTTTCTGGGGATCGAGTAGAGATGTAGTAAGGGACAAACGGAAATATTAATGAAATCGATTTTTTCAAGATGGCAGATATAGGCATATCGACATAGAGAAAAAGTGATTCGATCCGGATGAAAATTTATATATGGGAATCCCCCTAGATACTCAGTAATAATATAGGAAAAAAATTTTTATTCCGCAATTTTGAAAAGATTCATATATACAACTGAACTTTTTTATGGATCTCCAATCCGTATGAAAATTGATATCTGAGTGTCCCCAAGGATACTGATTAACATGCTATAGCTTCTTTTAGACATCCACCGTTTTTCAAAATGGCTGTCATACATACTGGCAAAGCCACCAACGCGACGACGAGCAAAGCGAGGAGGAGCTTCAAACTACCTACCGCGACGACGAGCGAAGCGTGTAGGAGCTTCAAACTACCTATCGCGACGACGAGCGAAGTGAGGAGGAGCTTCAAACTACCTACCGCAACGACGAGCGAAGCGAGGAGGAGCTTCAAACTACCCATCGCGACGACGAGCGAAGCGAGGAGGAGTTTCAAACTACCTACCGCGACGAAGAGCGAAGCGAGGAGGAGCTTCAAACTACCCATCCCGACGACGAGCGAAGCGAGGAGGAGCTTCAAACTACCTACCGCGACGACGAGCGAAGCGAGGAGGAGCTTCAAACTACCCATCGCGACGACGAGCGAAGCGAGGAGGAGCTTCAAACTACCTATCGCGACGACGAGCGAAGCGAGGAGGAGCTTCAAATTACCTAACGCGACGACGAGCGAAGCGAGGAGGAGCTTTAAACTACCTAACGCGACGACGAGCGAAGCGAGGAGGAGCTTCAAACTACCTAACGCGACGACGAGCGAAGCGAGGAGGAGCTTCAAACTACCTATCGCGACGACGAGCGAAGCGAGGAGGAGCTTCAAACTACCTACCGCGACGACGAGCGAAGCGAGGAGGAGCTTCCAACTACCTCTTTGGAGAAATAAAACAAAATGGCCGCCATGCAAAATTAAAAGGCGCACACTATCTGAACTAATAGAGGCAAGCATAGCGTGTTTGGACTCATGTTAAAGAGAACAACGGAGGCTTTGTTACAGTCCTAAAATAATTCAAAGATGGCGGATTCAAAATGGCGCCCGATTTTATAGTAACTCGGATTCGGCTGATATTTTATATTTGGGGGTTTTAAAGGATGCTGATTTCAAATTTTGACCTTTTACTTGACTGACAGCATTTTTCAAGATGGCCGCCATGCAAAAGTCAGATCAATTATCATTTTCTTTGAAAAATACCGCCGTTTTGTACTTGTACTTGTAAAATTTAAAGTTTAGCACCAAGTATAACATTTTTATAAATACAACAGCCACGAAAACGTCCTCGCGGGCCGCACGCGGCCCGCGCACGGAGCAAAATACTAGTTATAATATATAAAGTTCGTTACCCACTCACTCACTCACTGACTGACATTTTTGTTCCCGAGCTCCTGGAAGTGGTGGAAAAAAACCGAGTATGAGGTTGTATAGAGATCGGTCACGTGACAACCAGAAAAATCTGACATCAGCAAAAAGTCGTCTCCTTGATGGAACCGGTCAACGGCTCTCGGAAACTACAAGTCGGATGGGTGACCTGTTCTAACTAAAGTTGTAGTAAACCCTGGGACGCTTGGAGAGAAATAAAAAAAAATAGGGGTTGCCATACAAAAAAATAAAAATTCCATACAAAATTGAAACGCTTATAAATCGGAAACGGTAAGAGGTAGATGGGGTGTGTTCGACCAAATGTCATAGAGGAGGATGGGCGCTTTCGGATGGTCGTCATGAAAATCCAAGATGGCGGATCCAAGATGGCGGCCATTTTGAAAGTTGGTCCGATCGGGCTGATTTTTTGCATCGGGGGGTTTTTGGGGTCCCTGATTTGATATTTGAAAAAATATTTTGGATCCCGCCATTTTTAAAGATGGCTGCCATACAAATTTTTTTTTTCATTTTTGGCTCATTGTTTCTCGATACCTATGGGAAATTTTGATCCTTTTTTTATTGATTCGTATAAAAATAGACGTTCTTAATTCAAAACATTTGATGACCTGGTCTTCCGACCTTCCATCATAGTGACCATCAACGGCCTGGCTAAACGATGTGAGATGGGTCATATGCGTTCTCAGGAATGTCATAGAAAACCCTGGGACGATTTTAGAGAAAATAAAAAAAATCCAAAATGGCGGAAAAAAAAAACTTCCATACAAATTTAAACCGGAAATGACGTCGAAACCATGATACTTTAGTATAAAAAGCTCGAACTAATATTGTTTGGAGGCCAAAAGAGAAAAGAACACCAATTTTTTTTTTTCAAAATGGCGGAAATTTTGGTCATGGCGGAAAAAAAAAATTCTCCGATCCGGATCAAAATCGATATCTGACGGTCCCCAAGAATGCTGATCAACATTCTAAAATCAAATTTTGACATGCGCCATTTTTCAATAGGGTTGCCATACAAAGGTGATTTTAACGAAATATGAACTTTCCTTTTTTACGCCTCCAATATGAATGTAATAGAAAAGTTGTTTCTGAGGATCAAGTAAAGATGTATAAAGGAACAAAACAAAATACAAATGAAATTGATTTTTTCAAGATGGCGCATGGAGACGTATCGACTTATAGAAAAAAATATCCGATCCGGATGAAAATCGATATCTAAGACTCCCCCTAGATACTTAGCAAGAATATGGCGAAAAAATTTTGATTCCGCCATATTGAAAAATTTCATTCATTTTACCGAACTTTTTTATGGATCTCCAATCCGTATGAAAATTGATATCTGAGTGTCCCTAAGGATACTGATTAACATGCTTTAGCTTCTTTTAGACATCCACCGTTTTTCAAAATGGCTGCCATACATATTTTCAAAACCACCAATGCGACGACGAGCGAAGCGAGGAGGAGCTTCAAACTACCTATCGCGACGACGAGCGAAGCGAGGAGGAGCTTCAAACTACCTACCGCGACGACGAGCGAAGCGAGGAGGAGCTTCAAACTACCTACCGCGACGACGAGCGAAGCGAGGAGGAGCTTCAAACTACCTACCGCGACGACGAGCGAAGCGAGGAGGAGCTTTAAACTACCTACCGCGACGACGAGCGTAGCGAGGAGGAGCTTCAAACTACCTATCGCGACGACGAGCGAAGCGAGGAGGAGCTTCAAACTACCTATCGCGACGACGAGCGAAGCGAGGAGGAGCTTCAAACTACCTACCGCGACGACGAGCGTAGCGAGGAGGAGCTTCAAACTACCTATCGCGACGACGAGCGAAGCGAGGAGGAGCTTCAAACTACCTATCGCGACGACGAGCGAAGCGAGGAGGAGCTACAAACTACCTACCGCGACGACGAGCGAAGCGAGGAGGAGCTTCAAACTACCTACCGCGACGACGAGCGTAGCGAGGAGGAGCTTCAAACTACCTATCGCGACGACGAGCGAAGCGAGGAGGAGCTACAAACTACCTATTGCGATGACGAGTGAAGCGAGGAGGAGCTTCAATCTACCTATCGCGACGACGATCAAACTACCCATTGCTACGTTTACAATGTTTTACTAATGCGACGTTTTTTAATTGGCTTTAGCTAATCTAACCTA
The DNA here is from genome assembly GCA_963580505.1 of Ennomos erosarius. Classification (NCBI taxonomy): domain Eukaryota; kingdom Metazoa; phylum Arthropoda; class Insecta; order Lepidoptera; family Geometridae; genus Ennomos; species Ennomos erosarius. The sequence goes on along the minus strand of OY757006.1, from coordinate 181,483 downwards.
ACTTCAACACCACTAACCTTTTTTTACTTAACAACTGAATATTTTCGGGAACCTTGAATAAAATAGACACTCTTTGAAGAAACATAACAAAATGGCCGCCATGCAAAATTAAAAGGCGCACACTATCGAAACTAATAGAGGCAAGCATAGCGTGTTTGGACTCATGTTACAGAGAACAACGGAGGCTTTCTTACAGTCTTAAAATAATTCAAAGATGGCGGATTCAAAATGGCGCCCGATTTTATAGTAACTCGGATTCGGCTGATATTTTATATTTGGGGGTTTTAAAGGATGCTGATTTCAAATTTCGACCTTTTACTTGACTGACAGCATTTTTCAAGACGGCCGCCATGCAAAGTCAAGCGCATTATCATTTTCTTTGAAAAATACCGTCGTTTTGTACTTTTACTTGCAAAATTTAAAGTTTAGCACAAAGTATAACATTTTTATAAATACAACAGCCACGAAAACGTCCTCGCGGGCCGCACGCGGCCCGCGCACGGAGGAAAATACTAGTCTTAATCTTAACAGATATATAAAGCTAAAAAACGGTGACAGATGATTTATTGACATGAATGTTTTCGTAAGAAGGAGCCATCGGACGACCTTACAATCTATGAGAGATTTGTGCGGAAAAATCCCGAGGCAAAGAATTAAATATGTCAGCATCAGAAAGTGGTACCAGGAAGAAGTTCCAGATGGGATCTCGGAAACGGTAAGAGATAAAGATAAACTAATTGAACGAAAATGTAGTAAACCTTGGGACAATTCTAAATAAACAATAAAAAAAGGTACCTCTTATACAAAAAATCATATTTTTCATACAAAAACCGAAAAATACTTACTCAGAAAGTCATATATTCCTGTCCTGTCATCCAGTAAGAAACTTTATCGGTTCTCAAATAAGGTCGTTAATCGTATGAAATAAGATGGCCGCATACGGCTAACTTCAGTTTCATGTTTTGACATTTGACGTATATAGCAAAGTTCTCTGTGCATTTGACTAGATAGATATGGCGGCCACAGAGATGGCGGAGGTTTAATTTTTGTTTGTAATAATAAAAACAACATTATTTATGTATGTGAGACAAGTAATAGGGGGAATTCTGTGATGTGAGAATAGAACCAGCCTATTTGTTCCCGTGGGTGTCATTTGCTGTGGGTTCTGACACGTATAGCAACAAGTAAGTCTTATGATAAACGAAATTTACTACTATACAAGATAAGCAAGTAAAAGCAGACTCAAAATATACTGCAGAAATGCATAGACTAGGTACTTATTCTAAGCATTAGCATAAAATGATAACAATACCAGGAACAAATTATGCTCTTCACCCAGAACACACTAAAATTCTATGCTTGTTTATTAGTACCTAAAGTATTAATATCCACCTTGTTTTTTATTAACTCAATGCTACCTTGTCTCATTTTCAGAGTTCCAACCTATAAAAGATCCAAAAAACAAGCGCTCAGTGATGGATGTTAATTATGACAGAGGAAAAACAGGAGTTTGGTTTAGCATCAGGTAAATAATTAGGTCACCTATTACTGTAAACCTTCTTGTTAGCCTATATAATATATTAATTCTGTGGCTGTGTGGTATGCTACTACCACACTATAGATACAGTTTTTATTATTTAATCTTCTAAGCTTATGGGGAAACTGTGAATAATAGCTTAATATAGATTTAGGGTGGGTATTTTCACCAATAGTTGAGGTAAACAAAGCAATTTTATGAAGTAAGTATGTATATATTTATTTGTAGTATGTATAATGGTGTAATTTATGTTATCTTATTTAGAATCAGCAAGTTGAAGTGGCAATGGGCAAGCCACATCACTCGTAGAACTGACAACAGAAGGGAAAAAAGGTGGGCCGCTAACCTGGTGACCATAACCATGGGGAGCCGATGGATGCAGAAAGCAAGCAGTCTCTTAAAGCGGCATTCTTTGGGGGAGGCCTGGTTGTCTTCATGTTGTTGATGATGATACAAATTGGTTTTTATTCAAAGAAAGCATGCAAAATCAAAATGAAACAATTCAATATAATAATAATAGTTATGTAGGTGTATAAAATTATATAATGAGGTGCTACTTATGTCATATAAAGACAGTTTCTCTTTTCTATTGTTATATAAACTATCTTATCAATGTATCAAAGTGTTTTTTTTTGGGTCTTGGTATAGAAGTACTATATATTTATTCTGTGGTATAGGTAAGGTAATTGTGTTAAGTCCAGGTAACAGATACATATATTTCTATCTCTTGGTAGTGTGGTACAAACTCAATGGCGGCTATGAAGTGCATTCCAAGCCATCCACATGCTCCACTCATACTTCTCACCGACTTCAAAGCGGACATTGAGTTTGAATCACACTTTATGTATGTAACCGGTATATTCCCAGTTGCCCGTAAATTGCCCTGAGGTGGTATTTGGGAATAATATGCAGGGTTGCAAGTTGGTAATGTTTTTTAAATAATGCTACTTTGGATCTAGAGTTGCAGTGGAATAGTTAGGAAACTGTGGGTTGGATTCCCACCTGGTACCAACATTTGTGTGATGAAAATAGGTATTTGTCCTCTGTCTGGGTATTATATACTGTTAGTTTATCTGAGTATATCAGTTATCTGGTTCCCATAGTACAAGCTATGCTTAATTCTGGGTTAGATGGTGCTGTGTGTAATGTCCACACATTTATTTATTTTCCTCTTCCTTTTCTTCTGTGTTTTTATTATAATCAAATCCTCCTTTCTAATGGGAATGCCTATGTTCAGCTGTGGACATCTGACTGGTGACATGCCTATTCATAACTTATTGGTAGGTCCTAAAATGAATAATACTACTACTCTCTCTTTCTTGTCGTTCCCTCACTGATGAGGATCGTGACCATGCGCAAATAAGGCCCTCCAAATTGTCCGGTCTTGTGCCAAAGCAATCGTCCGCTGTAGAGTTTCTCCTGTTGCCTCCTTAATGCTATCAGACCATCGTACTGGTATGCGACCCCTGGGGCGTTTCCCCTGCATTTGACCCGCAATTAGAGATTTTTCAAGGTCGTGTCTCTGAGATCGCATAATGTGGCCGAAGAAGCTTGCCTGACGCTCCTGGCACACAGTATAGAGTCGTTTGGTGATGCTGAGCTCTTGGAGAATAGATATATTCGTTCTCATGGCAGTCCATGGTATCTTTAGCATGCGTCTCCAGCACCACATCTCGAACGCATTTACTTTGTTTTTCTCACGACTCTTAAGGCACCAGGTTTCCGCACCATACAGGAAAATAGAGAAGACCAAGGAGCGAACCAAGCGTATTTTGGTGGCACGGCGAATACTTTTGTTCTTCCATATTTTATCCAGACTAGACATCGCGCTCTTAGCCATTCCCATCCGACGAGAGAGTTCAGCAGCACATCCGCCATCATTGGTACTACTACTACTATAACACAAACCTCATGAGTAAGGGAGAGAGCTTAGCTCGGTGTTTCCTGTGTGCAGAACTAAAGTTACCAATATGGCTTGTAGAATCATTCCCTACACAAGAGGAATTTAATCCAGGAAAGCATAAAAAGCATAGTAACTACAGTAATCCTTCAGTTTAATAAATTCAAAAATGTACAGTACCTATAACAAATACAACTGTGTAACATTATTATCTTTATCATTTTCAGGTTACAAAAGAAGGGAAAGACAAAAAAACTGCCCAAAACCTAGATTTTTACCACCCTATCTGCCCTTTCAGTCTACCTGTGATCATAAAGCATGTAACTGTGCTGCTGGAACTTAGGAAATGATTCCAATAGTGGTAAAGATCCTAAGAAGAATGTAAATGTAATATCCTGAAGGACTGAAACAGTGTTTGTGAATTAATGTGGTAAAATAATAATTAGAAAATGGTGTCTCAAAGTTTCTTTGGTCCCTTGATTTATTTTTATAACACCGATGTACTATGTTCAAGAGTCCATGAAAGTACTATCACAATATACCAATCATAATAATAGTGTGATCTAAGATTCACAGCGTAGGCAGACCCCCCACTAAGTGGACCGACGACCTGGTGAAAATCGCGGTGAGCCGATGGATGCAGGAGGTGAGCAGCTGCTCAAAGTGGCACTTTCTGGGAGAGGCCTATGTTCAGCAGTGGACGGCTACAGACTGTTGATGATGATGATGGACTATGATGAACCATCAGCTCCTCGCAGTAGGTACTGACCAGATCAATAATTACTATTAGGTACCAGGTTTAAACATAAATTAAGATATGCCTTGCATGAGACCAGTAGGTAAGTACAATCTATGTATGTATTTTTAGCTAACAGGCAATTTACTAATATTATTTCCCTTCATTTGAAACTACCTACATACATTGAAAAAAAAGTAAATAAAACACCATTAACTTTGCTAAGGTTGTATTTGGAACATCTGTGAATAAATGGATTCTATAATTAATTGTTCACCCTGTTGCAACTGAAATCATTTGTTTCATGCAGTCATTGCAGCCTGCTGTAATATCTGGTATCCATACATCTGATCAAGTTCTTGATTACAGCAAAAATAGGGCTGCAAAAGAAAATAATTTAAGGTAAATTTACTATTAATTCCATAAAAGCATTATTATGCATCAACAACCATCAGACATTACAAAATAGCTTTTATTCACTGAATTTTTATACTAATAGTCATTACTACTAACATATTTATTGTTTTGACAGTGTTTGGGCTGTTTTTCGTTTGTACCGGATAAGACCACACTGTATTAGTATCATAAAAAATTACAGTGTCTAATGCATTTTTAGATAAAGCAAAAATCTTTTTAGGTTCCCAAAGAGTAAAATGGACACATAGCTGAGACTGTGCTGTTCGTTTGTCTGTCACCAGGCTGTATTTCATGAACCATGATAGTTAAAACACAGTTTTCACAGATGGTGTATTTCTGTTGCTGCCAATACAACAAATACAACAAACATGATTTTTTTCAACTTGCACTTGCCTGTTTATTTATATTACTTTCGTTTTTTTACATGCTACACTTTACCCACGTACAAACTTCAAATGGTTTTAGGTTGATATTTAACACATTAACATAGATTTAGAATCTAGACCTATGCAATTAAGGTACAAAGCTAAGCAGATGACGAGATGGCAAATAAACAGAATTCGCCTGTGTAACAAATATGGCGTGATTTAAAGGAATTCTTCTATGGAGATAATGTTATAATTATTATACCTATATGTGCATAGATAAATGTGAAGAAAATCACCACATGAACCACAGCTTTCCATGATCTTGCTGCTGGGTGTTTATTTATGTGATTCCTTTTATTAAAATGTACATTTATTGCTTAATATTGTTTATTGTGTTGTTGTTTACAAGATTCACAACAGATATTCAGCACGGAATTTATCACAGAGTACATTGGTAAAGATTGAAAGAATTTATACGCATCACAGAGTACATTGGTAATACGCATTACATCATTTTTTTTTATATGTTGGCTCCTAACATAGTGTATTAAGCCAGTGTCAAGTATTGTATATTTTCATCGAGTTTTAGAATATTTTACGTAGTCAAATCTTAGTCATAGTCATAGTCCAGTCTAAATCATGCTCAAGTAAAGTGGTGGCAACTTTACAAGAAGCTTCTATGGAATTTTGGAAGCAACACGAAAAACCACATTATAACACTTGACCACACTCATGCACGTAATTCCGCACTTAATGCGTAAAACGCCACCAATTTTAAACATCAACACTGGAAAAAGCACAAGTTTTGAGAAATAATACAATGCAATGACGTGAACTTATTCACTTTCCCGCCAAAACTCCATTTTTCTATTTATTTTATTTTGTATTTGTAAAGTAACTTTTTTTTATTTTAATGACCAAAGAGTATGTAACTTTCAGTATTTACCAATGTACTCTGTGGTATGTAACGCTTTTAATGACAATTCTTGCCCCGTGTTCCGATTCACGCTGTAATCGATAATATCAAACTTCTTATTAAGGCCGTATTCCGTTTCATGCTGTAATAATATCGATATAATCACGCTAAATACGCGTATTGAATGGCCGTGAGTGCGACAACGATATCCTTTGACAAACGTCATGACCGACACCATCTTGCGATATCAACGACTGTGATTGGTAGTTTCGGGTCATTGACAGCGCACAAAGTCGTGAGCGTAATATCTGAATCAGAATGAATTATCAACGTGAGCGTTGTGAGCGATTATAGCGATTACAGCGTGAATCGGAATACAGGGTACAAGTTGAGTTGAGGTAGGGATGTGACCTACAGACTATTATTCGCTAAATGTGACCTAAGGGAGGGCAAACCGATTTTTAATATTAAATTAATAAATTTTATTGGACGAAAAAAATCGATTATCCGTAAATCGTTTCATTTTGATAAAAATAATTGTTTTTCAAATTGTTCTTTTTTTGGTGTGCGTAATGGAAAAAAACAAAAACATTAAATTAACTTCATTGCTAAGTCGTCTCCAAGTTGGAGAACCCCAAGGGATCTCAGAAACGGTAACAGATAAAAATAAACTAATGGAACGAAAAAATGTATTCTAAAGCAGTCATAAAAATTAGTACCTTTCATACAAAAACGTGGTTTTTATATAAAGTTGTAATGCACCTATCATTTTTTAACTGAAGCTTATAAGAAAAGAAACTAGATGGCGTTGTACGACTCTAAAACACGCAAGCGTTTTATACCCGAACTACAGTGGTAGAGAAATGAACAAAAATAATAAGCATGAAAAATTTAAACGCTTATAAATCGTAAACGGTAAAAGGTAGGTGGGGGGTGCTCGACTAAAATGTTATAGAGCACCATGGCATGGGGGCTTTCGATGGATTTTAGATGGTCGTCATGAAAATCCAAGATAGCGGCCATTTTGAAAGTTGGTCCGATCCGGCTGATTTTATGCATCGGGGGGTTTTTGGGGACCCTAATTCGATATTTGAAAAAATATTTTGGATCCCGCCATTTTTAAAGATGGCTGCCATACAAATTTTTTTTTTCATTTTTGGCTCATTGTTTCTCGAAACCTATGGGAAATTTTGAACTTTTTTTTTTAAATTTGTATGAAAGTGGACAATCGAAATTCAAAATATTTCATGAACTGGTCTTCCGACCTTCCATCATCGTGACCATCAACTGCCTGGCTAAACGGTGTGAGATGGGTCATATGCGTTCTCAGGAATGTCATAGCAAACCCTGGGACGATTTTAGAGAAAATAAAAAAAATCCAAAATGGCGGAAAAAAAAATCCGCCATACAAATTTAAACCGGAAATGACGTCGAAACCATGATACTTTAGTATAAAGAGCTCGAACTAATATTGTTTGGAGGCCAAAAGGGAAAAGACCACAAATTTTTTTTTTTCAAAATGGCGGAAATTTAGTCATGGCGGAAAAAAAAAATTCTCCGATCCGGATCAAAATCGATATCTGACGGTCCCCAAGGATGCTGATCAACATTCTAAAATCAAATTTTGACATGCGCCATTTTTCAATAGGGTTGCCATACAAAGGTGATTTTAACGAAATATGAACTTTCCTTTTTTACGCCTCCAATATGAATGTAATAGAAAAGTTATTTCTGGGGATCGAGTAAAGATGTATAAAGGAACAAAACAGAATACAAATGAAATAGATTTTTTCAAGATGGCGGATGGAGACGTATCGCCTTATAGAAAAAGTTATCCGATCCGGATGAAAATCGATATCTAAGACTCCCCCTAGATACTTAGCAAGAATATGGGGAAAAAATTTTGATTCCGCCATTTTGAAAAATTTCATTCATTTTACCGAACTTTTTTATGGATCTCCAATCCGTATGAAAATTGATATCTGAGTGTCCCCAAGGATACTGATTAACATGCTTTAGCTTCTTTTAGACATCCACCGTTTTTCAAAATGGCTGCCATACATATTTTCAAAACCACCAATGCGACGACGAGCGAAGCGAGGAGGAGCTTCGAACTACCTATTGCGACGACGAGCGAAGCGAGGAGGAGCTTCAAACTACCTACCGCGACGACGAGCGAAGCGAGGAGGAGCTTCAAACTACCTACCGCGACGACGAGCGAAGCGAGGAGGAGCTTCAAACTACCTACCGCGACGACGAGCGAAGCGAGGAGGAGCTTCAAACTACCTACCGCGACGACGAGCGAAGCGAGGAGGAGCTTCAAACTACCTACCGCGACGACGAGCGTAGCGAGGAGGAGCTTCAAACTACCTATCGCGACGACGAGCGAAGCGAGGAGGAGCTACAAACTACCTATTGCGATGACGAGTGAAGCGAGGAGGAGCTTCAAACTACCTATCGCGACGACGATCAAACTACCCATTGCTACGTTTACAATGTTTTACTAATGCGACGTTTTTTAATTGGCTTTAGCTAATCTAACCTAACTTCAACACCACTAACCTTTTTTTACCTAACAACTGAATATTTTCGGGAACCTGGAATAAAATAGACACTCTTTGAAGAAACATAACAAAATGGCCGCCATGCAAAATTAAAAGGCGCACACTATCGAAACTAATAGAGGCAAGCATAGCGTGTTTGGACTCATGTTACAGAGAACAACGAAGGCTTTCTTACAGTCTTAAAATAATTCAAAGATGGCGGATTCAAAATGGCGCCCGATTTTATAGTAACTCGGATTCGGCTGATATTTTATATTTGGGGGTTTTAAAGGATGCTGATTTCAAATTTTGACCTTTTACTTGACTGACAGCATTTTTCAAGATGGCCGCCATGCAAAGTCAAGCGCATTATCATTTTCTTTGAAAAATACCGCTGTTTTGTACTAATACTTGCAAAATTACAAGTTTAAACTAAAGTATAACATTTTTATAAATACAACAGCCACGAAAACGTCCTCGCGGGCCGCACGCGGCCCGCGCACGGAGCAAAATACTAGTCTTAACAGATATATAAAGCTAAAAAACGGTGACAGATGATTTATTGACATGAATGTTTTCGTAAGAAGGAGCCATCGGACGACCTTACAATCTATGAGAGATATGTACGGAAAAATCCCGAGGCCAAAAATTAAATATGTCAGCATCAGAAAAAGGTACCAGGAAGAAGTTCCAGATGGGATCTCGGAAACGGTAAGAGATAAAGATAAACTAATTGAACAAAAATGTAGTAAACCTTGGGACGATTCTAAATAAACAATAAAAAAAGGTACCTCTTATACAAAAAAACATATTTTTCATACAAAAACCGAAAAATACTTACTCAGAAAGTCATATATTCCTGTCCTGTCATCCAGTAAGAAACTCTATAGACCCTTGAATAAGGTCGATAATCGTATGAAATAAGATGGCCGCATACGGCTAACTTCTGTTCGGTGCTGGTAAATAATAATGTGATCTATGGTCTATGGTGGATGGAGTGCGACCACTTGGGCAGATTTCTGCCATTTGGGCAGATTTCAAATTTACACTGTAATGATAAATAAAAAGTGTATACGTTTTAAAAATGTGTTGTTATGAGCATACATACATAAGATATTATGAGAAAAAATGTAGAATCCGCCATTTTGAAAATTTCATTCGTTAAACAGCTGATCTTCCTTATTACGCTGAAACTACATTAGTATTAGATATTACACACAGTATTAGATATTTTGAGCTTACGTATGTTGTGGTAGTAATAGAAATTTCAGGTTATATTGGAAAAAAAGTTTCTTCGCTCCGAATGAAAATCGATTACAACATATTTTAGTAAATTTTGACATCCACCGTTTCCCAAAATGGTTGCCATACGTTGTACTGTTGATGTGACTACCAAACGCGACGACGAGCGAAGCGAGGAGGAGCTTCAAACTACTTACCGCGACGACGAGCGAAGCGAGGAGGAGCTTCAAACTACATACTGCGACGACGAGCGAAGCGAGGAGGAGCTTCAAACTACTTACCGCGACGACGAGCGAAGCGAGGAGGAGCTTCAAACTACCTATCGCGACGACGAGCGAAGCGAGAAGGAGCTTCAAACTATCTACCGCGACGACGAGCGAAGCGAGGAGGAGCTTCAAACTACTTACCGCGACGACGAGCGAAGCGAGGAGGAGCTTCAAACTACTTACCGCGACGACGAGCGAAGCGAGGAGGAGCTTCAAACTACCTACCGCGACGACGAGCGAAGCGAGGAGGAGCTTCAAACTACCTACCGCGACGACGAGCGAAGCGAGGAGGAGCTTCAAACTACCTCTTTGAAGAAATAAAACAAAATTGCCGCCATGCAAAATTAAAAGGCGCACACTATCGGAACTAATAGAGACAAGCATAGCGTGTTTGGGCTCATGTTAAAGAGAACAACGGAGGCTTTCTTACAGTCTTAAAATAATTAAATAAAAGACTAGACCCCACGGTGAATTGTTGTCAAATGTATATCCATTTTTACATTATTGACAGAAAAAGCGACTGGCTGATTTGGGCAGAATTTATATGCCTTTTTAAGGTTAGGGCAGAATTTGTAGTTTTTACATATGGTCACACATTTATTTTGTTTCGGGCGATTTGCTTTGTTCTCAGATTAAAGAAGTTTGTTTTGCTAAATATTGTATATTATACTGTGAATCATATTTCGGTTGTGTGGTAAGTTCTTCGGCATTAAAGTAAATCTTCTGAAGTAGGTAAGTTTTATATATATAGAAGACTATATATTTCACGAATTGTTGAGATAACTATAAGGTGATATATAAATAAATGTTTTAAATGAGATTGCCATGGCTAGGTAAATACATCATTCCTAACCTATCAACAGAAAAGAACAGTACCTATGCAAAGGAACAATGACTGACAATTAAATAAAAAAATGACCTACTATTTGAAAATCACTAACTAGGTACTAAGACATAGGTTAACTACTTAAGTTACTAACATATTGTGAGAAACAAGAGATTAAAAAACTACCTAAAACGTTTATTTTATCACCCTATCTGCTCCTTCAGTCTACCTATGAAAATAAAGCATGTAACTCTGCCGCTGGAACTTAGGAAGTGATTCCAATAGTGGTATAGATCCTGTAAGTACTATTAAAAGGACTGAATGTTCAAGAGTCCATGAATGTACTTACTTTTATACCATAAGATGGTATTGTTATTTTAATATTATAATTTGGATTTGGACTTGGATTGGAATATTAGAATAAAACCTAATCAGACACAAACAAACCTCCTATTACTATTATAAGTGGAAAGAGTTAAAAATATATTATTTTCTTTTCAGTTTTACAACCCCATACTGGACTGACAGCTCAGTTGGTAACCATAGAATCCATGGATTGTGGTTTTGATTCCCACCCAGGACAAACATTTGTGTCTGGGTGTTATATTGTACTTTATTTGTGTATGTATTTACATTTCTATCAGTTATTTGCTTCCCATGGTAAAAAAAAAACAAACTATGCTTAGCTCACAGAATTCGCCCTATTACATAGGTTACTTGAGGCTAGATTGATTGCACTGTGTGAAATGTCCAGACATTTAGGGAAAGGATGTATGGAGGCAGGTATTCATCCTTTTTAGGGTTCAGTACCCAAACAGTAAAGCGAACCCTATAATAACTAATACATTCTCCCTTCTCTTTCCCATAGTACAGGACAGAAGCGGTTTTGGATCACATGTATTTCTGTTTCTGTTGCCACTATAACAATAAATACATACTAAAAGCAGAATAAAATAAATATTAAAGGGGCTCCCATGCAACGGATGTTGTTTTTATTTTTATAGATAATGTGGTATTTTCATTTCTTTCTAGGACAGTGGATTTGAGATCAACACCGGCAGCGGAACCAAAAAGAAACACAAAGAAACAATGGCTAACATTATCGTCAGGCGGAAGATGACTGTCTAGATGACAAATACATTTTGTAACATTATTATCTTTATCATTTTCAGGTTACAAAAGAAGAGAAAGAGTCAAAAAAACTGCCCAAAACCTAGATTTTTACCATATAAGCATGTAACTGTGCTGCTGGAACTTAGGAAATGATTCCAATAGTGGTAAAGATCCTGTAAGAACTATTAAAAATGTAAGATAAGAAGAATCTAAATGTAATATCCTGAAGGACTGAAACAGTGTTTGTGAATTAATGTGGTAGAATAATAATTAGAAAATGGTGTCTCCAAGTTTCTTTGGTCCCTTGATTTTTTTTATAACACCGATTTGCTATGTTCAAGAGTCCATGAAAGTACTATCACAATATACCTACCTAATTTCATTAAGATCATAGAATGACGATAAATAATTTCAAATGTAAGAGTATCAATATTTTATTATAATTTGGACTTGGATTGCATTATTAAATTAAAGGTAATCAATCAGACACAAACCAATTTTATTTATTTATTTATCTAAGATTCACAGCGTAGGCAGACCACCCACTAAGTGGACCGATGACCTGGTGAAAACTGTGGCAAGCCGATGGATGCAGAAGGTGAGCAGCCGCTCAAAGTGGCACTCTCTGGGGGAGGCCTATGTTCAGCAGTGGATTATGATGAACTATGATGAACCATCAGCTCCTCGCAGTAGGTACTGACCAGATCAATAATTACTATTAGGTACCAGGTTTAAACATAAATTTAGATATGCCTTGCATGAGACCAGTAGGTAAGTACAATCTATGTATGTATTTTTAGCTAACAGGCAATTTACTAATATTATTTCCCTTCACTTGAAACTACCTACATACATTGAAAAACTAAATAAAATACCATTAACTTTGCTAAGGTTGTATTTGGAACATCTGTGAATAAATGGATTCTATAATTAATTGTTCACCTGTTGCAACTGAAATCATTAAATTCATTATGTGTCCCACGGGCAGCTGTGCGCTGTCTGCCTGCATAGACATGGCAAGTTATACTATAAAAAAAATGGGAGGTAAATTCTATGGCTGTCTGTCAAACAACCTATACAATATAACCTTTTCTATTTCTGAATTAATAACACTAAAAAAAGTATATTAATAAATAATAATGTTTTGTTACAATCACCAGATCAATTCGTTTTTTAAATTTAGAGGATAAGTAGGTATCTACCTAATTAGATATGCTGTATAGGTACCTAAGTGTAAATGAATGGTATATCTAAGTAAGTAAAAGAAATGTATTGTGTCTTTTCTTTTCCTTATTCCTGGTCAGAGCGAATAGCATGAGATATTAGCTGTCCATTTTGAAAGATTTACCCTAATTACTGAACCCGACTGAAAAAAACATCATGAGTTCTCATTAAGATAGATAGGTACCTACTAAGTGGATATTTTTAACAAACCCACACTAATCCAGGGTAAAGTTGTTTAAATAAATAAACTAAGTATAGTTACTTTAAGTGTGTGGACATTTCACACAGCCCCATCTAGCTCCAAACTAATAGTCTTATTACACCTGCCGCAATCAGGGTATAAGCATAGCTTGTACTATGGGAACCAGATAACTCATATAATACATAGATACATTTTTGTTTGTAACTACATATATAGAATACAATATAACACCCAGATACGGAACAAACATCTAACTTCATCACACAAATGTTTGTCTCTGGTAGGAATCGAACCCACAGCCCTCGGTTCAGAAGGCAGGGCTACTACCAGCTGAGCCATCGGGCCTATCGATAATATAGCTAAGTTTAGGACACACAGTATGTCGTTGCTTGGATGTGGTTGACATTCCATGTAGGCGCCCGCGCGTCCTAAACTGAGCTTTATTTCCATGCATTTTGAATGGAATAGGAAGCCGTCTGTGCCATGTCGGCGCCCGACGCCATTTATGTGTGGCCTGCGCTAAGGTAGCAGAGGAATAGTTATTTTGTTTTTTGTTTCTCTCTGTAGTAGAAATAGGCTAAGATAAAACACTGAGTAGCTATTTCACTGTGGCCCAACTGCCATGAAATTATGCCCAATTGTACAGCAGCTGTTACAAACTTTCATATATTGACTAAACAGGGGTATACTTACAGTATATTATACATATCAATCAAGTATATTACTATATTTTTTTAATATAAGTAACTAACTTTCTACAAACAAAGAGGTGGTGTAAAGTAAGTGCGCATCACATTGTCACCATGGGCAAGAAGAAATACCCATGGTCTACCCAGGTGAACTCTGGTGGACCATGGATTGAATCTTGCTATAGATTGACACTTGACAAGCACTTCATATATTTTATTGTAAATAAGGTATTGTGATGTATTGTAATCTGTAAAAATAACGCTGTTTCCTTATTAGTTTTCATGGACCTAATAAGAAACCTTTGATTGAGACCTAAAACCTTTTTTTATTTCATCCATGTTAGTTTCATTAAAAATGTCTGTTTCATATGGTACATAATGGGATTGATTTAATCATTGTTTCCACTGCTGAACACAGGCATCCCATTAACACCCCACTTGGATGCTTATCATAGAGGGGTTTGCCATAAGCACCCATAGAGGTTTAAATATGTACTAGAAGTCTTTGTAACCACCACACTTGGCTTGGTGATCGGCTGAACGCAGACGATTCTAATGTGCCGAGGAGAATGTTGCTGTCTATTTTCTGGATATTCCATTCCAGACCACAAAACAAAAATCAGGATTCTACAAGTTGAGTTGGAAAAACTTCTTGATTTTGAGCTCTGCGACGGAATAATGTCGCAATTTTGCCAGTGTTCTCACGTACCATGGACCACGTACTGTAAGACAAGACAAGTGACGGGAATAATCTCAAGAATACTATCAGAATAATCTGTCTGGACAACTCGCAGGTACCTACGGATTTTTATCTTCATTCTACAACAAAAATATAAAATTATAAATAAACATTCTTTTTTTTTCTAATTCAAAGCGCTGAAACTGACAAAGACAACTTATAAATGGCATTGACATTTAACAGCACTTTTTTTTGTTATATTTTGGCTCCACACATAGTGTATTTAGCCAGTGTCAAGTATTGTCATTTTTCATCATGTTTAATGTTAATAGAATATTACACGTAAAGTCAAGTCTTAGTCATAGTCATAGTCCAGTCTAAGTCAGGTAGTTATAGTCCAGTCTAAGTCATGCTCCAGTAAAGTGGTGGCAACTTTACTAGAAGCTTCTATGGCATTTTGGAAGCAACACGAAAAATCACGTTCCACCACATTATATCACTTGCCTACACTCATGCTCGTAATTCAGCACTTAATGCGTAAAACGCCACCAATTTTAAACATTGAAAACACTGGAAATAGCACAAGTTTTGAGAAATAATACAATGAATGACGTGAACATTTCCGCGTTCCCGCCAAAAACTTTGTAATATTTATTTACCTGTCTGTCTGCCGTCAAGCGTTAGCGTATAATAGTCTGCGCCCGTCTTGTACTTTTATCACAGATTACTTATACGTAGCATGACTTTTATCAAAGACTTTTTTTTATCCTATATCCACAGAGTAACTTAACCCAATTTCTTTACTTGGCAAGGTATATGTCGCTATGAATGTTGCAATGAACCTTACACACTCTTGTTCGTAAAAGTCAAACTTTGCTCCATCATATAGTGGTAGTTCATCTGAGTGTATAGTAGATTTGTTTTTCTCTAATCTGTGGCTCTGTCTTAGTTTGTGGTACTTTTTTCTTTGGGCCAACTATTTTTTTTTTTCTCTAATCTGTAGGGCAGACTTCAACTAAAGAGTATATAATTTACTAACTTCAACTCTTCCTTATAGGCAAAGAAAGAGTATCAAATCGTTTTAGAAAAAGGTGGAGTTGAGTCTTTTTATTTTTGACGCTGTTTAGCATTTTCTGCAAGTGTCAATGCCAATGTCGAGCGGAGAAAATGACAGCTGATAACGGCATATTGTGCTATCAAAGTCATTTGTTATCTGACAATTTTTTATTTTTTTATTTTTGTTATATTTTGGCTCCACACATAGTGTATTTAGCCAGCGAAATGTATTAAACAAATTATTTTGATATGACATAACTGTACAAATGTATTTTTTTTAAGTTTGACTCATCGACTAAACGCTACTTAGCCGGTAGGTATCAAGTTCGGTACTTACATAATCTAATAACCTAACTTCAACACTAACCTATTTTTACCTAACAACTGAATACTTTCGGGAACCTTGATAAAAATTGACACTCTTTGAAGAAACAAAACAAAATGGCCGCCATGCAAAATTAAAAGGCGCACACTATCGGAACTTATGGGGGCAAGCATAGCGTGTTTGGACTCATGACAAAGAGAACAACGAAGGCTTTCTTACAGTCTTAAAATAATTTAAATATGGCGGATTCAAAATGGCGCCCGATTTTTTAGTAACTCAGATTCGGCTGATATTTTATATTTGGGGGTTTTAAAGGATGCTGATTTCAAATTTTGACCTTTTACTTGACTGACAGCATTTTTCAAGAAGGCCGCCATGCAAAGTCAAGCGCATTATCATTTTCTTTGAAAAATACCCCTGTTTTGTACTAATTCTTGCAAAATTTAAAGTTTAGCACAAAGTATAAGACTTTTATAAATACAACAGCCACGAAAACGTCCTCGCGGGCCGCACGCGGCCCGCGCACGGAGCAAAATACTAGTATAATAATAATAATAATAATAATAATAACAGATATATAAAGCTAAAATACGGTGACAGATGATTTATTGACATGAATGTTTTCGTAAGAAGGAGCCATCGGACGACCTTACAATCTATGAGAGATATGTACGGAAAAATCCCGAGGCCAAAAATTAAATATGTCAGCATCAGAAAGTGGTACCAGGAAGAAGTTCCAGATGGGATCTCGGAAACGGTAAGAGATAAAGATAAACTAATTGAACAAAAATGTAGTAAATCTTGGGACGATTCTAAATAAACAATAAAAAAAGGTACCTTTCATACAAAAAAACATATTTTTCATACAAAAACCGAAAAATACTTACTCAGAAAGTCATATATTCCTGTCCTGTCATCCAGTAAGAAACTTTATCGACTCTCAAATAAGGTCGTTAATCGTATGAAATAAGATGGCCGCATACGGCTAACTTCAGTTTCATGTTTTGACATTTGACGTATATAGCAAAGTTCTCTGTGCATTTGACTAGATAGATATGGCGGCCACAGAGATGGCGGCGGTTTAATTTTTGTTTGTAATAAGAAAAACAACATTATTTATGTATGTGAGACAAGTAATAAGGGGAATTCTGTGATGTAAGAATAGAACCAGCCTATTTGTTCCCGTGGGTGTCAACAAGTAAGCAACAAGTAAGTCTTATGATAAACGAAATTTACTACTATAGAAGATATATAAGCAAGTAAAAGCAGACTCGAAATATACTGCAGAAATGCATAGACTAGGTACTTATTCTAAGCATTAGCATAAAATGATAACAATACCAGGAACAAATTATGCTCTTCACCCAGAACACACTAAAATTCTATGCTTGTTTATTAGTACCTAAAGTATTAATATCCACCTTGTTTTTTATTAACTCAATGCTACCTTGTCTCATTTTCAGAGTTCCAACCTATAAAAGATCCAAAAAACAAGCGCTCAGTGATGGATGTTAATTATGACAGAGGAAAAACAGGAGTTTGGTTTAGCATCAGGTAAATAATTAGGTCACCTATTACTGTAAACCTTCTTGTTAGCCTATATAATATATTAATTCTGTGGCTGTGTGGTATGCTACTACCACACTATAGATACATTTTTTATTATTTAATCTTCTAAGCTTATGGGGAAACTGTGAATAATAGCTTAATATAGATTTAGGGTGGGTATTTTCACCAATAGTTGAGGTAAACAAAGCAATTTTATGAAGTAAGTATGTATATATTTATATGTAGTATGTATAATGGTGTAATTTATGTTATCTTATTTAGAATCAGCAAGTTGAAGTGGCAATGGGCAAGCCACATCACTCGTAGAACTGACAACAGAAGGGAAAAAAGGTGGGCCGCTAACCTGGTGACCATAACCATGGGGAGCCGATGGATGCAGAAAGCAAGCAGTCTCTTAAAGTGGCATTCTTTGGGGGAGGCCTGGTTGTCTTCATGTTGTTGATGATGATACAAATTGGTTTTTATTCAAAGATTCAATATAATAATAATAGTTATGTAGGTGTATAAAATTATATAATGAGGTGCTACTTATGTCATGTAAAGACAGTTTCTCTTTTCTATTGTTATATAAACTATCTTATCAATGTATCTAAGTGTTTTTTTTTTTGGGTCTTGGTATAGAAGTACTATATATTTATTCTGTGGTATAGGTAAGGTAATTGTGTTAAGTCCAGGTAATGAATACATATATTTCTATCTCTTGGTAGTGTGGTACAAACTCAATGGCGGCTATGAAGTGCATTCCAAGCCATCCACATGCTGCACTCATACTTCTCACCGACTTCAAAGCGGACATTGAGTTTGAATCACACTTTATGTATGTAACCGGTATATTCCCAGTTGCCCGTACATTGCCCTGAGGTGGTTTTTGGGAATAATATGCAGGGTTGCAAGTTGGTAATGTTTTTTAAATAATGCTACTTTGGATCTAGAGTTGCAGTGGAATAGTTAGGAAACTGTGGGTTGGATTCCCACCTGGTACCAACATTTGTGAGATGAAAATAGGTATTTGTTTATATACTGTTAGTTTATCTGAGTATATCAGTTATCTGGTTCCCATAGTACAAGCTATGCTTAATTCTGGGTTAGATGGTGCTGTGTGTAATGTCCACACATTTATTTATTTTCCTCTTCCTTTTTTTCTGTGTTTTTATTATAATCAAATCCTCCTTTCTAATGGGAACGCCTATGTTCAGCTGTGGACATCTGACTGGTGACATGCCTATTCATAACTTATTGGTAGGTCCTAAAATGAATAATACTAATACTACTTTAACACAAACCTCATGAGTAAGGGAGAGAGCTTAGCTCGGTGTTTCCTGTGTGCAGAACTAAAGTTACCAATATGGCTTGTAGAATCATTTCCTACACAAGAGGAATTTAATCCAGGAAAGCATAAAAAGCATAGTAACTACAGTAATCCTTCAGTTTAATAAATTCAAAAATGTACAGTACCTATAACAAATACAACTGTGTAACATTATTATCTTTATCATTTTCAGGTTACAAAAGAAGGGAAAGAGTCAAAAAAACTGCCCAAAACCTAGATTTTTACCACCCTATCTGCCCTTTCAGTCTACCTGTGATCATAAACCATGTAACTGTGCTGCTGGAACTTAGGAAATGATTCCAATAGTGGTAAAGATCCTAAGAAGAATGTAAATGTAATATCCTGAAGGACTGAAACAGTGTTTGTGAATTAATGTGGTAAAATAATAATTAGAAAATGGTGTCTCAAAGTTTCTTTGGTCCCTTGATTTATTTTTATAACACCGATGTACTATGTTCAAGAGTCCATGAAAGTACTATCACAATATACCAATCATAATAATAGTGTGATCTAAGATTCACAGCGTAGGCAGACCCCCCACTAAGTGGACCGACGACCTGGTGAAAACCGCGGTGAGCCGATGGATGCAGGAGGTGAGCAGCTGCTCAAAGTGGCACTTTCTGGGAGAGGCCTATGTTCAGCAGTGGACGGCTACAGACTGTTGATGATGATGATGGACTATGATGAACCATCAGCTCCTCGCAGTAGGTACTGACCAGATCAACTTAGGTACCAGGTTTAAACATAAATTAAGATATGCCTTGCATGAGACCAGTAGGTAAGTACAATCTATGTATGTATTTTTAGCTAACAGGCAATTTACTAATATTATTTCCCTTCATTTGAAACTGCCTACATACATTGAAAAAAAAGTAAATAAAACACCATTAACTTTGCTAAGGTTGTATTTGGAACATCTGTGAATAAATGGATTCTATAATTAATTGTTCACCCTGTTGCAACTGAAATCATTTGTTTCATGCAGTCATTGCAGTCTGCTGTAATATCTGGTATCCATACATCTGATCAAGTTCTTGGTTACAGCAAAAATAGGGCTGCAAAAGAAAATAATTTAAGGTGAATTTACTATTAATTCCATAAAAGCATTATTATGCATCAACAACCATCAGACATTACAAAATAGCTTTTATTCACTGAATTTTTATACTAATAGTCATTACTACTAACATATTTATTGTTTTGACAGTGTTTGGGCTGTTTTTCGTTTGTACCGGATAAGACCACACGGTATTAGTATCATAAAAAATTACAGTGTCAAATTAAATGTAAAAATTAAATTTAATGTAAAAATTACAGAAATGTTTTGGAATATGGGGGTCAGTTTCAAGCTTGTGTGTATATTCATTATTTTTTTGTAAGTGTGGTGTTTCAATAAAGTGTTTTATCTATCTGTAGAATTATGAGGTGCTACCTACGTCATGTAAAGATAAGTTGCTCTTTCTATGTAAACTGTATCTTACCTAAATAAAGAAATGTATCTATGAGTTTTTTTTGTGTCTCAGTATAAGGTAATGGTGGTGGATCATCAACTGTTATATTATTCAAATTTAAAATTATTAGGGCAGGATTTATATATCTAGCTACCTAGAACTTTATTAATTTTGGTGGATTTTTCATACTATTATCTGAACCCGACTGAAAAAATAGAGGATTTTTTATTTTAATCTTATATAGATAGGTAGGTAGGTACAACCGATGGGGAAAAAAGGTTTTTGAGTGGCGACCACGGACCGAAAGATGCAGCGTAGACTGGCTCCCTACTAAGTGGACCGATGATCTGGTGAAAACCGCAGGGAGCTGACGGATGCAGGAGGCGAGCAGCCGCTCAAGGTGGCGCTCTCTGGGGGAGGCCTATGTTCAGCGGGGTTCAGCAGTGGATGTCTTCAGGCTGTTGATGATACATTATTTATACAGGTGCTTGATGGTCAGGCAGCGTTCCCCTTGATCCGTAGTATACCTAATCAATCTAAAGAAAAAGAACTACATCTCTCTGAACATAAGCTTTTTTTATAGAGTGCCACTTTGACCGGCTACTTGCATCCTACATCCATCAGCTCCTTGCATGTCTGACCAGATCAATTATTACCAATTATAGTTATGCATGTTTGTCCAGCTAACAGGCACTTACCTTGCCCTTTTAGGGCTTTGTTACCTTTATAAAATGAAAAAATAAAAAAAACACCATTTACTATAAAGTTCTTATATTGTGGTATTCAAGCCGTCACCGCCGTATGTTGTGATGCTTTAGGCTTCACATCAACAACCATCAGAGATTCACTGCTGAACATGGGCATCCTCTATAATATGCCACTTTGGACACTTATCATAGGGGGCTATAAACTTTGTAAACAGGGTGAATTCTATGAGGGGCTTGCTTGGTAGGCAGCTTGGAGATGGCAAACATTTCAATACATTTGTATCCATGGATTTTCCCCTTTAGACAGCTCTTACGGGACCAACATAGGCTTATCAGTAAAACAGATAATAACGGCCCAAATATCTTGACTTAGAATTGTGTTATAAAACATTGAGAGCTGTTCAGCAGCTGCATAGTCACATAAGTACACTTCACAGTTTTAATATTTGGAGGTATATAGTATATGGGGTAATAAGATTAGCCATGTTAAATTTCTGAATGAGTAATTTATAGGTAGGTATTAAACATTGAATAGGTATTTGAAGTAAACCTCTTGGGAATTGGGTAATAACTGTGTAATAATGGTTTGTTCGCATGAGTTCAACTTTTATTAATGTATATAACTTTTATCTAATCTTCGCATGTATCTAACTTATTTATGCATGGTTCTTCTGAGTCAGTAAAATTTATAGCATCATATTGTTTGTCCTGGTGCTGAATTGTCCACTACATACACCATTCAGACTTTTACAGTCATGAACATACAGCATAAATGAAGTATTCCTCATCAGTAGGTAATCTGTAAAAAAAATAGGTCTTAATATACTTGACACAGATCTAGCTAAGAATCAGGACATCTAAATGGACTATTTTACATCTTTCTGCTTATTATACTTACCTATATTATA
Source organism: Ennomos erosarius (assembly GCA_963580505.1). NCBI lineage: Eukaryota > Metazoa > Arthropoda > Insecta > Lepidoptera > Geometridae > Ennomos > Ennomos erosarius. The sequence goes on along the minus strand of OY757006.1, from coordinate 159,479 downwards.
GCATTCAGTTCAGTTCAGCTGTGGAGAGATATTTACATAACCACTATTTTGCTGTCGCACAAAATTATAGCACAACAAACTCTTTTTTTTATTTCATCCATGCATCAAACAAAGACTTTTAATATAGGTATTCAAACATAATTGCAGCTACAGTTGAAAATAATAAGTTTAGGTAGGTACCTAACCTAACTAAACTTATTATTTTCATGTGCGAAGAACATATTCTAAGTGAATGAATGCAGCGTTTTATATTAGGTACCTACCTACTAAATCACGTAAACATCCACAGCTTCCTTATATTACTACTGGGTATTCAAGTCTCTGCTCTTGTCTTATAAGAAAACTGGAAAAAATGCATTTATTTTAATAAGTTTGTTAAAGACGATTTCTACATCTTTACCAATGTACTCTGTGATTTCTACATTTTCGACAATAGGTGCGTTCCAGTTGCACTTCTTTATTTTAGATCAAAGAGCAGGTGAAAACTCATATGATTTCATAAATCACTCGGGTCCTTTTTGGAACATACTCTGCTACAAATTATCGCAGAATGATTAATCACACTTAAGAATCGGGGCTTCGGATTTTATAATACGAGAGTAGCATCAGCGGTGAATATCGGTTCAGAAAACAAACTAAGACCTGTAAGGTCTTTTCATAAAGTACCTTCAATCGCCATGGATCATAATCTCACTAGGCATTTGAAAAATCCGTCTGTTAAAAATCACAGCCTATGTAAAATAGCAGATGAAATCACGGTCACTGAAAAAAAACATATATGATGAAATGATTATGATTTTAAAGAAGCAATCATTTCCACGCCTACGCAGAACCAGACCTTTAAAATCACTCGTGAATTCACAGAGTAAAAATTGTTTTCAGTGTTCTTAAATAGGCTTGACAATTCAGAAAATAGGTATGTATCACAAAATATAAAACGAAAGGGTTTATAGTCGTCAGCTTAGCTTGAAACACTGACAGTGACAGATAGTGATACACACCTATTTAACGCCATCTATTGGGTCATATTTAAATTACAATTTCTTTGTTTTAATAAAACAGCTCATTAATGTCATCATTGTGAGAGTTTTTGATAGTCAAAATATAAAAAATACCGAAAATGACACCAACTGGAACCCATCCAATGCATCAGCGATTTTTCTCTAATCTGTGAGCGAAACTAGGAACTAAGTGACAGCTGACAGAATGATATCGACAACATGAAAAACCGCCGATGGATGATTTGTATATACTATATCACACCCTGTGTTCGTTTTAGCCCCGGTGGCATTATTGGCATTTGCAAAATTAGCGATGATGTCAAGCGTTCGTTTTGGAAATTTTACCAATAATGCCAATTTTGATATTTTTTCCCAAGAGTGAATATTGGTAGTTCACGATGACAATTTTGAGCTATCCAAACGGTGAACGAAAACAGTTAAAAATGCCAGAAAGTTTTGGTCATGGCGGAAAAAAAAGTTACACCGATCCGGAAGAAAATCTGGGGGTCCCCAAGGATGCTGAACAAAATTTTTAAATCAAGTTTTGCATTCGCCATTTTTCAATAGGGTTGCCATATAAAGGTGCTTTTATCGAAATATGAACTTTCCTTTTTTACGCCTCTAATATGAATGTTATAGAAAAGTTGTTTTTGGGAATCGAGTAGAGTGTAATAAGGGACAAAACGGAATATTAATGAAATCGATTTTTTCAAGATGGCGGATATAGACATATCGACTTAGAGAAAAAGTGATCCTATCCGGATGAAGATCTATCTGAGAATTCCCTTAGATACTTAGTAAGAATATGGGAAACTAAATTTCATTTAAAAATCATAGGGTTGCCATACAAAAGTGATTAACCCCAAGGGATCTCAGAAACGGTAACAGATAAAAAAAAACTAATGGAACAAAAAATGTAGTAAAGCTTGGGACGATTTTAAATCAGTCATAAAAATTGGTACCTCTCATACAAAAAACATGGTTTTCATACAAAGTTGTAATGCACCTATCATTTTTTAACCGAAGCTTATCAGAAAAGAAACTAGATGGCGTTGTACGACTCTAAAACTCGCAAGCGTTTTATACCCGAACTACAGTGGTAGAGAAATGAACAAAAATAAACTGCAAGAATAATTATTGAAATGCTTATTAACGAAAACTGTAAGAGGTAGTTGGGGGGTGCTCGACTAAAATGTTATAGAGGACCATGGCTTTCGGATGGTCACCAAAATTCAAGATGGCGGCCATTTTAAAAGTTGGTCCGATTCGGCTGATTTGATGCATCGGGGAATGTTTGGGGCCCTTGATTCCATAGTTGAAAAAATATTTTGGATTCCGCCATTTATAAAGATGGCTGCCATGCATTTTTTTTTTCATTTCCGGCGCATTGTTTCTTTATACCTATGGGAAATTTTGATCCTTTTTTTTATAAATTTGTATGAAAAAGGACAATCGAAATTCAAAATAATTCATGACCTGGTCTTCCGACCTTCCATCATCGTGACCATCGAAGGCCTGGCTAAGCTATATGAGATAAGTCATATGCGTTCTCAGGAATGTCATAGTAAACCCTGGGACGATTTTAGAGAACACAAAAAAATTCAAAATGGCGGAAAAAAAAAACAGCCATACTAATTTTGACTGGAAATGACGGCGAAACCATGACACTTTAGTAAAAAGAGCTCGAACTAATATTGTTTGGAGGCCGGAAGGGAAGATATTACAATATTTTATTTTTTTCAAAATGGCGGAAATTTCGGTCTTGGCGGAAAAAAAAGTTTCTCCGATCCGGATGAAAATCGATATCTAGGAGTCCCCAAGGATGCTGATCAACATTCTAAAATCAAATTTTGACATGCGCCGTTTTTCAATAGGGTTGCCATACAAAGGTGATTTTATCGAAATATGAACTTTCCTTTTTTACGCCTCCAATATGAATGTAATAGAAAAGTTGTTTCTGGGGATCGAGTAAAGATGTTTAAAGGAACAAAACAGAACATTAACGAAGCGAGAAGGAGCTTCAAACTACCTACCGCGACGACGAGCGAAGCGAGGAGGAGCTTCAAACTACCTAACGCGACGACGAGCGAAGCGAGGAGGAGCTTCAAACTACCTCTTTGGGGAAATAAAACAATATGGCCGCGATGCAAAATTAAAAGGCGCACACTATCTGAACTAATAGAGGCAAGCATAGCGTGTTTGGACTCATGTTACAGAGAACAACGGAAGCTTTCTTACAGTTTTAACATAATTCAAAGATGGCGGATTCAAAATGGCGCCCAATTTTATAGTAACTCGGATTCGGCTGATATTTTATATTTGGGGGTTTTAAAGGATGCTGATTTCAAATTTTGACCTTTTACTTGACTGACAGCATTTTTCAAGATGGCCGCCATGCAAAAGTCAGATCAATTATCATTTTCTTTGAAAAATACCGCTGTTTTGTACTAATTCTTGCAAAATTACAAGTTTAAACACAAGTATAGCGTTTTGAAATAATGATACGCCACGAAAAAACACCCACGCGGCCCGCATGCGGGCCGCGAACAGAGCACCCTAGTTATAATATATAAAGTTCGTTACCCACTCACTCACTCACTGACTGACATTTTTGTTCCCGAGCTCCTGGAAGTGGTGGAAAAAAACCGAGTATGAGGTTGTATAGAGATCGGTCACGTGACAACCAGAAAAATCTGACATCAGCAAAAAGTCGTCTCCTTGATGGAACCGGTCAACGGCTCTCGGAAACTACAAGTCGGATGGGTGACCTGTTCTAACTAAAGTTGTAGTAAACCCTGGGACGCTTGGAGAGAAATAAAAAAAAATAGGGGTTGCCATACAAAAAAATAAAAATTCCATACAAAATTGAAACGCTTATAAATCGGAAACGGTAAGAGGTAGATGGGGTGTGTTCGACCAAATGTCATAGAGGAGGATGGGCGCTTTCGGATGGTCGTCATGAAAATCCAAGATGGCGGATCCAAGATGGCGGCCATTTTGAAAGTTGGTCCGATCGGGCTGATTTTTTGCATCGGGGGGTTTTTGGGGTCCCTGATTTGATATTTGAAAAAATATTTTGGATCCCGCCATTTTTAAAGATGGCTGCCATACAAATTTTTTTTTTCATTTTTGGCTCATTGTTTCTCGATACCTATGGGAAATTTTGATCCTTTTTTTATTGATTCGTATAAAAATAGACGTTCTTAATTCAAAACATTTGATGACCTGGTCTTCCGACCTTCCATCATAGTGACCATCAACGGCCTGGCTAAACGATGTGAGATGGGTCATATGCGTTCTCAGGAATGTCATAGAAAACCCTGGGACGATTTTAGAGAAAATAAAAAAAATCCAAAATGGCGGAAAAAAAAAACTTCCATACAAATTTAAACCGGAAATGACGTCGAAACCATGATACTTTAGTATAAAAAGCTCGAACTAATATTGTTTGGAGGCCAAAAGAGAAAAGAACACCAATTTTTTTTTTTCAAAATGGCGGAAATTTTGGTCATGGCGGAAAAAAAAAATTCTCCGATCCGGATCAAAATCGATATCTGACGGTCCCCAAGAATGCTGATCAACATTCTAAAATCAAATTTTGACATGCGCCATTTTTCAATAGGGTTGCCATACAAAGGTGATTTTAACGAAATATGAACTTTCCTTTTTTACGCCTCCAATATGAATGTAATAGAAAAGTTGTTTCTGAGGATCAAGTAAAGATGTATAAAGGAACAAAACAAAATACAAATGAAATTGATTTTTTCAAGATGGCGCATGGAGACGTATCGACTTATAGAAAAAAATATCCGATCCGGATGAAAATCGATATCTAAGACTCCCCCTAGATACTTAGCAAGAATATGGCGAAAAAATTTTGATTCCGCCATATTGAAAAATTTCATTCATTTTACCGAACTTTTTTATGGATCTCCAATCCGTATGAAAATTGATATCTGAGTGTCCCTAAGGATACTGATTAACATGCTTTAGCTTCTTTTAGACATCCACCGTTTTTCAAAATGGCTGCCATACATATTTTCAAAACCACCAATGCGACGACGAGCGAAGCGAGGAGGAGCTTCAAACTACCTATCGCGACGACGAGCGAAGCGAGGAGGAGCTTCAAACTACCTACCGCGACGACGAGCGAAGCGAGGAGGAGCTTCAAACTACCTACCGCGACGACGAGCGAAGCGAGGAGGAGCTTCAAACTACCTACCGCGACGACGAGCGAAGCGAGGAGGAGCTTTAAACTACCTACCGCGACGACGAGCGTAGCGAGGAGGAGCTTCAAACTACCTATCGCGACGACGAGCGAAGCGAGGAGGAGCTTCAAACTACCTATCGCGACGACGAGCGAAGCGAGGAGGAGCTTCAAACTACCTACCGCGACGACGAGCGTAGCGAGGAGGAGCTTCAAACTACCTATCGCGACGACGAGCGAAGCGAGGAGGAGCTTCAAACTACCTATCGCGACGACGAGCGAAGCGAGGAGGAGCTACAAACTACCTACCGCGACGACGAGCGAAGCGAGGAGGAGCTTCAAACTACCTACCGCGACGACGAGCGTAGCGAGGAGGAGCTTCAAACTACCTATCGCGACGACGAGCGAAGCGAGGAGGAGCTACAAACTACCTATTGCGATGACGAGTGAAGCGAGGAGGAGCTTCAATCTACCTATCGCGACGACGATCAAACTACCCATTGCTACGTTTACAATGTTTTACTAATGCGACGTTTTTTAATTGGCTTTAGCTAATCTAACCTAACTTCAACACCACTAACCTTTTTTTACTTAACAACTGAATATTTTCGGGAACCTTGAATAAAATAGACACTCTTTGAAGAAACATAACAAAATGGCCGCCATGCAAAATTAAAAGGCGCACACTATCGAAACTAATAGAGGCAAGCATAGCGTGTTTGGACTCATGTTACAGAGAACAACGGAGGCTTTCTTACAGTCTTAAAATAATTCAAAGATGGCGGATTCAAAATGGCGCCCGATTTTATAGTAACTCGGATTCGGCTGATATTTTATATTTGGGGGTTTTAAAGGATGCTGATTTCAAATTTCGACCTTTTACTTGACTGACAGCATTTTTCAAGACGGCCGCCATGCAAAGTCAAGCGCATTATCATTTTCTTTGAAAAATACCGTCGTTTTGTACTTTTACTTGCAAAATTTAAAGTTTAGCACAAAGTATAACATTTTTATAAATACAACAGCCACGAAAACGTCCTCGCGGGCCGCACGCGGCCCGCGCACGGAGGAAAATACTAGTTATAATATATAAAGTTCCTCACCCACTCACTGACTGACACTTTTGATCTCAGCTCCTGGAAGTGGTGGAAAAAAACCGAGTATGAGGTTGTATAGAGATGGGTCACGTGACCACCAGAAAAAGCTGACATCAGCAAAAAGTCGTCTCCTTGATGGAACTGGTCAACGGTTCTCGGAAACTACAAGTCGGATGGGTGACCTGTTTTAACTAAAGTTGTAGTAAACCTTGGGACGCTTGGAGAGAAATAAAAAAAAATGGGGGTTGCCATACAAAAAAATAAAAATTCCATACAAAATTGAAACGCTTATAAATCGGAAACGGTAAGAGGTAGGTGGGGTGTGTTCGACCAAATGTCATAGAGGAGGATGGGCGCTTTCGGATGGTCGTCATGAAAATCCAAGATGGCGGATCCAAGATGGCGGCCATTTTGAAAGTTGGTCCGATCCGGCTGATTTTTTGCATCGGGGGGTTTTTGGGGTCCCTGATTCGATATTTGAAAAAATATTTTGGATCCCGCCATTTTTAAAGATGGCTGCCATACAAATTTTTTTTTTCATTTTTGGTTCATTGTTTCTCGATACCTATGAAAAATTTTGATCCTATTTTTATAAATTTGTATGAAAGTGGACAATCAAAATTCAAAACATTTCATGACCTGGTCTTCCGACCTTCCATCATCGTGACTATCAACGGCCTGGCTTAAGGATGTGAGATGGGTCATATGCGTTCTCAGGAATGTCATAGCAAACCCTGGGACGATTTTAGAGAAAATAAAAAAAATCCAAAATGGCGGAAAAAAAAATCTTCCATACAAATTTAAACCGGAATTGACGTCGAAACCATGATACTTTAGTATAAAGAGCTCGAACTAATATTGTTTGGAGGCCAAAAGGGAAAAGAACACCAAATTTTTTTTTTCAAAATGGCGGAAATTTTGGTCATGGCGGAAAAAAAAAATTCTCCGATCCGGATCAAAATCGATATCTGACGGTCCCCAAGGATGCTGATCAACATTCTAAAATCAAATTTTGACATGCGCCATTTTTCAATAGGGTTGCCATACAAAGGTGATTTTAACGAAATATGAACTTTCCTTTTTTACGCCTCCAATATGGATTTAATAGAAAAGTTGTTTCTGGAGATCGAGTAAAGATGTATAAAGGAACAAAACAAAACACTAATAAAATAGATTTTTTTCAAGATGGCGGATGGAGACGTATCGACTTACAAAAAAAGTTATCCGATCAGGATCAAAATCGATATCTAAGACTCCCCCTAGATACTTAGTAAGAATATGGGGAAAAATTTTTGTTTCCGCCATTTTGAAAAATTTCATATTTTTTACTGATTTTTGTTATGGATCTCCAATCCGTATGAAAATTGATATCTGAGTATCCGCAAGGATACTGATTAACATGCTTTAGCTTCTTTTAGACATCCACCGTTTTTCAAAATGGCTGCCATACATACTGTCAAAATCACCAACGCGACGACGAGCGAAGCGAGGAGGAGCTTCAAACTACCTATCGCGACGACGAGCGAAGCGAGGAGGAGCTTCAAACTACCTACCGCGACGACGAGCGAAGCGAGGAGGAGCTTCAAACTACTTACCGCGACGACGAGCGAAGCGAGGAGGAGCTTCAAACTACCTATCGCGACGACGAGCGAAGCGAGGAGGAGCTTTAAACTATCTAATGCGACGACGAGCGAAGCGAGGAGGAGCTTCAAACTACCTAACGCGACGACGAGCGAAGCGAGGAGGAGCTTCAAACTACCTATCGCGACGACGAGCGAAGCGAGGAGGAGCTTTAAACTATCTAATGCGACGACGAGCGAAGCGAGGAGGAGCTTCAAACTACCTATCGCGACGACGAGCGAAGCGAGGAGGAGCTTCAAACTACCCATCACAACGACAAGCAAAGCGAGGAGGAGCTTCAAACTACCCATCACGACGACAAGCAAAGCGAGGAGGAGCTTCAAACTACCCATTGCTACATTTATAATGTTTACTTATGCGACGTTTTTTAATTGGCTTTAGCTGATCTAACCTAACTTCAAAACTAACCTATTTTTACCTAACAACTGAATATTTTCGGGACAATATTAAAATTGACAAAATTAAATGGCGCACACTATCGGAACTAATAGAGGCAAGCATAGCGTGTTTGACTCATGTTAAAGAGAACAACGGAGGCTTTCTCATAGACTTAAAATAATTCCAAGATGGCAGATTCAAAATGGCGTCCGATTTTATAGTAACTCAGATCCGGCTGATATTTTATATTTGGGGATTTTAAAAGAGGCTGATTTCAAATTTTGACGTTTTACATGACTGACAGCATTTTTCAAGATGGCCGCCATGCAAAAGTCAGATCAATTATCATTTTCTTTGAAAAATACCGCTGTTTTGTACTAATTCTTGCAAAATTACAAGTTTAAACTAAAGTATAACATTTTTATAAATACAACAGCCACGATAACGTCCTCGCGGGCCGCACGCGGCCCGCGCACGGAGCAAAATACTAGTCTTTTTATATTATTAATAAACAATGATCATGATGATTGACAGTCTGAAGCCGTCCACTGCTGAACATACGCCTCTTCCAAGGAGCGCCACTTTGAGCGACTGCTCGTGTCTTGCATCCATCGGCTCCCCGCGGCTTTCACCAGATCGTCGGTCCACCTAATGAATTAATTAAAATAAATAAATAAAAATAATGAAAAAAAAAAATGTAAAAAGAACTTACCGGTATTTTTTAAATATTGTTTTATTTGTTCCGCTCGGTCCATGTACCTGGAATATGAAATAAATAAAAAATAAATATGTGTGGACATTTCACACAGCGCCACCCGCCCCCTCGCCCCTAAAGCCCCCGCAAGTGTCGCGCACTACTCACTCGGCGAGCCGCCGCGTCAGGTGCCGGCGGCGCGCGGGGTCAGTGACCTGCGCGGCGTACGGGGTCAACAACCCGAGCCCCGCGCGGTACGCCGCCAGCGCCGCGCCCCGCCGCCCGCCGCGGGCCAGCGACCCCGCGCGGTGCAGGGCGGATACTGCCTGGTGGGGGCGTCATCATCATCATCATTAATATAATATAATATATACAAGATGACCTTGGATTGGCAAGGCTCTCACAACTTGTAGGGTATCATGGTCCCAGCCCCCCATTTCGGGATAACATACCAATTCAAGGTCACCTTGTATACTCTTTGTTGACTTCAACCGTTCATTTTTTCAATACCTTCCCATCTCTAAAATCCATAGACAATCTACGTTAATATACTGACAGCTAATTTAAAATGGTTTAGTTTCGTTTTTGAAAAAACAAGGTGTAAGAGACGTTTATTTTTTTTAATTTTAAACAAATTACAAGAAATAACTAGTACCACTCCTGTTACTAGATGGCGTAGTAACGACGTATTTCAAGGTGAGACAGTGTTCAAATGCTTTGCCTATAAAGAATTAAAAAAACCCACAGAATACAAAGAAATGTCAAATTTAGTTGAGTGGATCACAGAGTACGTTGTCGATTTGTCGATAGAAAGCTATTAGAGTATATGCCTTCCATAAAATAAGGATAGAATACTAAACTCGATACATAATTATCTTAACAATGACAGAACGTAAACCCCCCATTTTAACGCCATCTATCGGGTCCTCATAAAATTACAGTTTTTTTTAATCAAACTACTCATTAAACGAAAGCCCATTTTTAGTTGACGCAGAGACTTTGTACAATCAAATAATATCAAATACAATATTCTAATATAAAATAAATCCCCACCTTTTGATAATTCTCTTCGCTCGGCATACGTTCCAGGTCCAAGTAAGGATGGTCGAACAGCGCCTCGTGTGTGATCCTGTGAGCAGGCTCGTGCTGTAATAGCGAGCGCAGCAGCGCCCGGCATTCCGGGGAGATTGGCGGGTTTTTTGGGATCTATACATGGTAACACACAAGTTTGGTTTTTAGAGTAAATAAAATAAATAATTTAAAAAAATTGCATAAAAGTTTATTTAAAAGCCTGAAGACGTCCACTGTTAAAATAGGCCTCCCTACAGAGCGACACATTGAGCGCCAGCTTGCCTCCTGCATCCATCAGTGCCACGCGCGTTTGACCAGGACTAACAACCTGGACATTTTTTTACAACGGTAATGCACTTCAAATGCCGAAAAAAATTGAGATAACAAATTAAAATAAATAATAAATAAAGATGTAAATATATGTGAAAAAAAAAACGAAAAATACATTTATTTGGAAAATAGGCATAAGTGGGTGTCTAGATGGCGCTGTGTGGATATTTCATACAGCGCCATCTAGCCCCAAACTAAGCAAAGCTTGTACTATGCGAACCAGATAACTGATATATATGTACATAGAATACAATATAACACCCAGACGCAGAACAAACACCTATGTTCATCACACAAATGTTGGGAATCGAACCCACAACCTACAGTTTTAAGGTAGACCTACACCAACTGAGCTATGAGAGCAGTCAATATGATATACGCACCGTGATAGGATCATGGCGTTGTAACTTCAGTAGTAGTTCGTCAAGCGTTGTGGAAGCGTACGGCGCTGATCGAAACAAACACTCGTAGAATACCACGCCTGGGGATATATCATCATCATCATCTTCATCATCACCGATATTCGTCATAGAAAAACTTTCAAACAAACGAACAAAAAAAAAATAAACAGACTAGGCCAATTTACAAGTTTACTTTTCACCCCAGATATTATAATACCTACAGTACAGATACCTCATCCCATACAACGGAATAACGCGGGCTATTTTACGAATTATTTTATTTCTGCATAACGCAAGATTATCAAGCGACATTTATTGCGTGTTGGCGAAGTATTGGTCCAAATGAATACACTGGACACTAACTAGTAACTCTCTAGATACGATTACTACATTTTATTCAAGTTCGGGCTATTTTTGATCATTAATATCATCACTGTGACTTTATAGATTTGACGATAATCATTATCATGAATTATCATCATCACCATCACTATCACTATACAAGGTGACCTTAAATTTGTATTTTATACCGAAAGGGGGTAAATCTACACCCCAAGGTAGACAATGTTTCTTCTACGACTTTACTAAATTAATAGATTTTCATTGAAGAAATGCCATGTAAAGTTTACGTTCGAAAATAGCCTTAGCGCGGCTGGGTGGTTGAACTTCGTCCTTGACCGAGTGCACATAAATGAGTTTAGCGACCTGTGTTCAGAAATGAATTAGAATAGATGTTTGTTCTGCGTCTGGGTGTTATATTGTATTCTATGTATGTATTTACAAACAAAAAAGTATCTAAGTATCATATCAGTTATCTGGTTCCCATAGTACAAGCTATGCTTAGTTTGGGGCTAGATGGCGCTGTGTGAAATGTCCACACATATTTATTACTTATTATTATTATTATAGTATCTTGTTAACTCTCGTAGCGATCGCACGTGCAATTTTGCGAGTGGATTTATTTTTACCATGGAAGTTTGGAAACACCCAGCTTCAAGTAAGGCTCTCACAACTTGTAGGGTATCATGGTCCCAGGGCAATGGGGGGACATTTCGGGATAACATACCAATTCAAGGTCACCTAGTATATCGCACTCCCAATAGACCCTAACTCCCTTCCCCTCACACAAGCGAATTACCTCCGTAAGTACAAAGCCACAAGGTACAATATCCCCTGACCGAGGCTTCACAAGTCGACAACACACATAACAAGCACAAACACAAACAAAAATGCACCTTATTCCTAAGTAGCTAAAACCTAAAATCACCAAAAACCCCAGAACAAACAATATCAACAAACATCTCACTCCCAATAGATCTTAAAACACTTCACATTTACAAATTAATATGCACCTTATTCCCTAGGACTTAAAGCCAAGAAGTCCACAACATACTCCAGTATACAACGCACTCCCAACAGACCATAACTCCCACCTCCCACAGAAGCGAGTTACCACCGTAAGTATACAGCCACGATATCGACCGACCGAGGCTCCACACATCGCACTCCCAACAGATCTTAAAACACATCACAAGCACAAACCAATATGTACCTTATTCCAACGCCACTCCTAAGATATATAGTCACCGAGCAGTCTACAAGACCATAATTCCCTTCCTCCATACAAGGGAACTACCACCGTAAGTATATAGCCATAAGGTACGTAATATAATGTACCGAGACTCCACAGGTCGGCCTGCGGTCCGGCTCGGCCCAAGAGTGCCTCGGGCGCCATGTACAGCGGGGAGCCTGACAACCCATGTGCGGAGTCCACGCCCTGCAGCGCGAACCTATAGGTATACAGTATATTATAATAATAGTCATTATATCATCATCCATCAATCAATCAATCAATACATACAAGGTGACCTTGAATTGGTGTGTTATCCCGAAATGGGGGGACTGGGACCATGATACCCTACAAGTTGTGAGAGCCTTACTTGAAACTGGGTGTTTCAAAATCTCCATCTTTCAGGCTAACATATCAATTCAAGGTCACCTTGTATATAAAGTTAAAAAATAATATTAAATACGTCAAAAATATTTACTTAGTAGTTGTAGGATTAGGGACATATCATGTCGTATGATGATACGTGATGATGATGACTCACCCGAAGTCGGCGAGCTTGAGATGACATCGATCCTCTGTGCGGTGCAACAACAAGTTGTGGGGCTTCAGGTCTCGGTGGGACACGGCTGCACCAAATATGATAGGATTTTATGGCATCCACAACATATGATAATAAAACATAGCCTATATCATTCTGGGATAAAATAGCTTTCTATCAGTGAAATAATTATCAAAATCGTAGTCCTACCACCTAGTAAATGAAAATGGGTTTGCCGGCTTCGCCGATATACGTTGCTGAGCACATGACTGCTAAAACTAGAAGACTATTTTTTCTCGCCAGAGATTTTGCGAAATCCAACGGCTACAAGTTTTGTTGGTGTGCCCATGGACGAATTTTCCTACGGAGAAAGGAAGGAGCAGCTCCACTGCTTATCAAAGAAGAAAAGCGCCTGGAGGAGCTCAGTAAACAAGCTGATCGGACTCTCGGGAATGTCAATTAACAGTATGCTGATAATCCGTCGGCTACTAGGAACTTGCATAAGTATTACTAACTTAATCAACCTCGTTATTTTTGGTTATATCGTTAAACAAAACTCTCCCGCTTCCATTGTATCTAAAAAATGGCCACTCATTGTAATCAACTTTGTTCCATGTTATTACATTAATCATGCTATTATTCTAACGATAGTTTGTTTCTTAATTGTCTTGTATAAGCCTTATAGCTGTATCATAGTATTCAGTCTCCAGCACGTTATTTTAATGATACCGATTTCTCTGCGTTATAATATGGCTAAAATAGGATATGTCTTACATATTTTCTCTTATAATGGATATTAAAGCCCTAACAAATGAATTAGATTCTTATGCAATTTCGAAATCCATTCAGTGTCAAGTTGAGGAAGCACATATATTTGTCGGTTCGGGACGTAAAAAACTATCTATCTTATGTCAAAATATCCGCAGTATTGATAAAAACCTTTCTCAAATGGAGATACTGCTTAATCGCCTTAAATTTGATGTCGACATCTTAATTTTAACTGAGTGCTGGCTCAATAAGTTAGATTATGTTCCCTCACTTAACAACTTTATATCTTACTCTTCAGGATATAATAAGACACAGAACGAGGGAGTAGTTGCTTTCATAAGGAACGATATATCGGCTGTAGTTGAAGAGCCCCTGAATTTTGAGGCTAACTGTATTACGATCAAAATTGGAAGAGATACGGCAATTATTGCTATATATCGTCCACCGTCTTATCGTACGTTGGACAACTTTCTGGTCTCAATTGACAAAATAGTAAGCTCTTTAAAAAGTTACAAGAATATAATTTTGACTGGTGACATCAATATAAATATAGCAAACTCAAATATAGATACTCATAATTGTAATGACTACTTGGATCTCATGGCTCAACATGAACTCCTTCCCGCTCATTTATTCCCTACTAGAGAAACCAGTTGCCTCGATCATATATTTCTCAAAACCAATTTAAAAGCCTCAGCATTAGTAATTTCTAGCACGATCACTGACCATTATACAATTGCTCTTGTTCTTGAGAATCACCAACATTCTCAAAATACCTATAACCTGTACAAAAAAATCGACTACAAGAATATTGTTGCTAACATCAATATTGATAACCTAAATCAAATTTTTGAAACAGATGATGTCAATAAGGCTACTAATATTCTAGTTCGTGCGTTAAAAAATGCAGTTGATCAGAGTACGACGGAAAAAAGAATCTCCTGTCGTAAAGTTCTAAAAGAACCCTGGCTTACACCGGGCCTATTACGTTGCATTAGAAATCGTGATAAACTGCATCAGCAATCTAATAATGACCCCAATAACAAAACTCTTAAGTTAATATTTACTAGATATAGGAATTATTGTGGAGAAATTCTTAAAAATGTCAAAAAAGAGTATGATAGGAAGGAGATAAAAAAGGTGGTTGGTGATAGTAAAAAAACGTGGAAAGTAATTAAAAAAATTGCTAAATTTGATTCTAAGAAGATCTGCTCTGAGCAACATGATCGTGATCTACTAGCATTAAAAGATAGCCCGACTGACTCAATAAACTTTATAAACACATACTTTTCTAATATTGGTAAAAAGTTAGCTAACGAAATTTTAATATCGAATGGTAATATCAATATATCATTGTCTCCCTCTTTGAAGTCAATAGAGAATTCAGCCCACTCCTTCGGCCTCTTTGATACAGATTGCTCCGAAATTGAGTCTATTATTATTAATCTTAAGTCCTCCAGTGCAGCGGGTCATGATGGCATTCCAACTGAGGTCCTCAAATGTGCAAAAAACCTTATTGTCCCTCATATTACCCATATCTGTAACTTGAGTTTCAGAAGTGGCATTTTCCCAAGCTTATTTAAAACGGCCCTTATTAAACCAATCCACAAGGGAGGAGACAGAGACAGTGTCAACAACTATCGACCAATTTCCATCCTCTCCGCTTTGTCAAAAATTCTTGAACGCCTACTAAACAAGCGCCTCACCTCATACCTAAAAAAATTCAAAATTATTTCTGAAAAACAATTTGGCTTTGTTTCGGCTAAATCAACTGAAGATGCAGTATTGGAACTCACGGATTATGTGGTACGTAATGTTGATAAGAAGAATAAATGTATAGGTATATTCCTAGACTTGGCGAAAGCGTTTGACACCGTCTCTGTCCCGATCCTACTCAGCAAAATGGAAAAGATGGGCGTAAGAGATGTTGCATTGAAGCTGTTCTCAGACTATCTTTCAAACAGAAAACAAAGAGTCAAAATTGGAAGTATGCTTAGTGAAGAGACTACAATTAATTACGGAGTGCCACAGGGTAGCATTTTGGGTCCAACGCTCTTCTTGATTTATGTCAATGACCTCTGTGAGCTCAAACTTGTGGGCGGTACAACTGTCGTCTTTGCAGATGATACTGCCTTGTTATTTACTGCACCTACATGGGCTAAAGTTACGCAATTAGCGGAAATTGGCCTAAAAGAAGTTATGTCCTGGCTTCGTAATAACCTCCTCACCCTTAACTTAAACAAAACAAAGTATCTGACGTTTTCTAAAATCATTACCGACAGGCCTAGTGTTAATACGCATAACATAAGAGCCCATATTTGCTCTGACTCTAAATGGACAGATTCAATCTGTTCATGTTATTCTTTGGAACATACGTCAACCATAGATACCTTGGTGTAATGATCGACCAGCAGTTGAACTGGCATGAACATATAAAGATACTTACCGGCAGGGTTAGAAAATTGATTGTTATCTTCAAGCGTCTAAGACACTTAGGTGAAATTAGTCTACTGAAGAATATTTACTATGCTTTATGTCATTCCCTATTGGCCTATTGCAATTTGGCGTGGGGAGGGACATTTAAAACCATCCTTTTGCGTGTTGAAAGATCTCAAAGAGCTGTATTGAAAGTAATGCTTTCCAAGCCGTTTAGGTTTCCTACTAAACAGCTATATTCTGATACTAAAATACTGAGTGTGAGACAGATCTTTATTTATAAAGCAGTTTTAAAAACACATTCCAAGCACGACTTCGATCAAGAAAGTTATCACAATAAGCGTCGTAAAGATTTGTTAGTGTTTCCCTCTAGATTCTCTTCGGCGTATGCACAAAGACACTACTGTTTTCTAGGGCCCTTCTTATACAAAACTATTAGTCAACACGTTCATATTTACCCACTTACTACCTACAAGTGTAAGACTATACTCAAAGAATTCTTACTCGCTCTAAGTTATGAGGAAGTGGAGAAATTAATTACCGTAACAAAATAGAAATTAAAAACACTTACTTATTACCTTGCCTATAAAAATTAACAAATAAAACAGCGAAATTGTAATACTCATCTACTTAACACAATTCACACAGATAAATAATATTTTACTAAGTCTAACCGTATACCTATTACATAATACAACAAATGAATAAAACAAAAATAACGTACTAAAACCCTATTTTGTACATTTGCTACTAACACTAATTTTATTAATTAGTTTTATGCTCCTGCCCAAACATAATACTTATATTTTTATTTTTTTCCGGCAGCAATATTGTATGCTAATAATTATTATCGGCTCCACAATTCATGTGCCGTGCAACAAGTTGTCTCGTTCGTATTACTACGTTGCAGTGGTTGAGCTGTTTTGTAATCGTCCGATGTGGGTATGCCTCCCTTACGATATTGCATTGATTGATTTAGGTTAGGTATATAAATTATTATGCAAGGAGTAGGATCTTACTTTTGTAGTTGCATTCTTTTTTTTTCTGAATAATGATTAGTATCAAAGGAGATGTCGGACACAGCACTGTAGGCTATCAAAACTTGCTTCTAAATAATGTATTATTTTCTCCTTACTTTATTACTGCCTACCCACTATGGCACTTTTGTACCACTGTATGTTTTTTTTTTTTAATGAAAATATCTTAGAATCTATTGCGCCAACAGGTGTATATTAATTTAGGTCAATATTTACACGATATTCATGGGATGTTGTGCTAAAGTACTTAGATCAGGTTTATTTTTCTCTTATTATAACTTTTTTATTGCCTTGGATGTTTTTGGGTAGGGGCTAAAATGTTTGAAATTCTGTTCATTTTTTATTTTTACTGTTCTGTTACTACACAGGAGGAAGATATTGGCAGCTGTAACACAGGTACGACCTAGCACGGCTGCTAATGTCCCTTCATGATCTATACCTACTTACTTAGTTTTGATATTGTTATATTGTATTCTTATCTATGATTATATTATAATAATACGTTAATTGTAACTATGGTAGATTTTGGAGTATATTCCTAGATTAGATCATAGTAAATAGGTATAAGTATGATATGTATTTTGGTTGGTAAATAAATAAATAAATAAATAAATAAATAAATAAATAAATTTATTAAAGTAAATTAGTAAATGGTTCTGTAGTTTCCGAGATTACCCCGAACATATTTCAATAAAAGGTCTGAAAAACATTTCTGTTGCTGTCTCGCTCCCTCTGTTTTTTTGCTTTAGCCAGAATCGTTTCTTGAATGAGACGTGGCTATACATTAGTAGTTAGTAGTTTTTTTTTACATCGATAGACTAACATTTGACCACGGTCTTACCTGATGGTAAATGATAATGCGGTCGACGATGAAGAATGCTCGCCTTGAAGATACCAGATATAGACAGACAACTCTTTGTTGTGTCATCAATAAATTGGGAATTTCCTTTAAAGCGTGTATATACATCATCAACCGGTTTGAAGGGCATTGTAGCTAGTGAAATTACTGGGCAAATGAGACTACGACCTGATCACACAGTCTAGTAATCTGATTACTAGACTGTAGACTGTGTGATGTTTCAGGATGACGTGCGCAGTGCAGTGTCACGCGAAACTTTATTATTTTAATGTTCCGAGTGACACTGCAACTGTTACGGGCGGCCATGTCGCTTAACATCAGGTGAACGACTAGCTCGTCACATTCATTCTCATAAAAAGAAATAATATATTTGTAGGGATATTTTCTTCAGAGCCAATAATATGAGAACATGCTGGAAGAGGGAAGAAGTCCACTGCTGGGCCCTTATTCCGTATGACTATTTAGGCACGTAACGCGGCGCGTTACGATATCTTCGTGGAATGGTTTTGGGTTTAAAATGCTATTCTGTATGCCGTTGTCAAATTTGACAAACACGACAACACACGTTACACGCACGTCAAAAAACATAAAACACTGGGCATAAACAATCTAACGCGTGGCATACAGAATACAATTTTTTTATTCCATGTTTATTCCATGTCGTGGCGCGTTAAATCCCGCGATTACATTTGGAGCATGTTACACGTCACGCGTTATTGGCAAGGAATCTCATGTGTCATAGCGAATAAACCCCCTGAACACAGTCCTCCCCCATAAAACGACACTTTGGACGCTTATCGTAGCGTCATAATCACCTCGCTTGTCAGGCTTGGTGATCGCAGATTGTAATGTACCTCAGAGAATGCTGCTGCCCATTCCCTGGATATTCGCTTACCCGGCTCTTACGGGAAGAGATGGGGAAGACGCATTCTCAACCACAGCATAATACAAGGTGACCTTGAATTGGTATGTTATCCCGAAAGGGGGTAAATCTACACCTCAAGGTAGACAATGTTTCTTCTACGACTTTACTAAGTTAATAGTTTTTCATTGAAGAAATGCGACGTAAAGTTTACGTTCGAAAATAACCTTAGCGCAACTGGGTGGTTGAACTTCGTCCTTGACCGAGTGCACATAAGTGAGTTTAACGACCTGTGTTTAGAAATGAATTTATAGTATCTTGTTAACTCTCGTGGCAATCGCACGTGCAATTTTGCAAGTGGATTTATTTTTTATCATGGAAGTTTGGAAATACCTAGTTTCAAGTAAGGCTCTCACAACTTGTAGGGTATAATGGTCCCAGTCCCCCCATTTCACATACCAATTCAAGGTCACCTTGTATAATACATTTTTTTAATAATTATGTTTTTAGTAAACTTACCGTTTTTGTGAAGATACTTTAGCGCCGAAACTAATTGTTGTATAAAGTATCGAGCCTGCAAAGCAATAATGTTAAAATTTTAAATAAAATCATCATCATAAACCACCTGAAGAAGTTCACTGCTGAACATAGGCCTCTCCCAAAGAGCGCCACTTAGAGCGGCTGCTCGCCTCCTGCATCCATCGGCTCCCCGCGGTTTTCACCAGATCGTCGGTCTTGTGTTCGGTATAGGTTCTCGAATGGCGACCACGAACCGGAAGATGCAGCCTAAAGTCAATCAACCAAAAAATAATCTTCATACAAAAATTTTTTGCATAAAAATTACATCTTTGTTGCACCTTGCAACCCGCACTTGGCCTTTTAGAAAACAAAGTATCCTAAATTTATTCAGAAAATTTGTCATGTGAAACTTTATTATTTTAAAGTTCCGAGTGACACTGCTACTGTTATGGGCGACCGTGTCGCTTAACATAAGGTCATTCATTCTAATAATATATAAAAAATATATTATATAGATTTAGGTAATGCGTGTAATTAGTAGAATACTACTATAATATCTGTGGTAATATTTTATTACACATAATGGTAGTAGTAGTAGTATAGTAGTACCAATGTGTGCCAATATTGTATGTCAATAGGCATGATGACTACTATTAAAAATGAACAAGTAAATATTACTTATTTTTTTTTTTTTTTTTTTAATTAAATAGATCACGGAGTAATAAGCTTTTAAAGTTTCTACAGGAGGCATCTCCTGTCCCTTTCTCGCGAAACAGAGCGCCCCCACAGTTACTATGAAAAATCTAGTTGTGATGTCACATGCTAAAGAGATAGAGATTGTATGAAAAGCTACCACAGCTTAGTAATGAGATACTAAGAACGACCTTCCTCTGACGTCACTGGCCGTTTGAGTTATCTCTTTCTATTCCGGTTTATAAAATGCTTGTAAATTGATCATTTTTTGAGATATTTAAGTTTTATTTAATATTTATCTTTTGAGGAATATTATTAATTTATAAAAAAAAAATTTATTCATCATGCCTATTGTAATGTGTCCTGAATAAATGTATTTGATTTCTTTCTTTCTTTTAGTAGTAGTAGTACCTCAGCTTCGGGCAAGTGGCGTCGCCGTTTGATGTAGGCAGAGAGGTCTCCTGCGTTACATAACTCCATTATTATGTATATGTTTCTGTAATCAGTACATATAATAAAACTGTAACTGGGCTCAATCTGTACATTGAATATTTTTGAAAAATTTTGACTGCAGTGTGCTTCTTAATCGATAGAATAATTTTTTTTTTATTTATGATGACATATACAGTGCAGTGTCACATGTTTTGTCGGTGTTTGACGGGCTTGATAGCTCTGTTGGTAGTAGCCCTGCCTTCTGAACTGAGGGCTGTGGGTTCGATTCCTACCCAGGACAAACATTTGTGTGATGAACATGGATGTTTGTTCTGCGTCTAGGTGTTATATTGTATTCTATGTAAATGTACACACATATTTATTTATTTATTTTTTTACATGAAACTTTACACTTTAAAGTTCTGACTGACACTACAACTGTTATGGGCGGCTGTGTTGCTTAACATCAGGTGAACGGCTATCTCTTCACCATAATAAATCAATTAATAAGTAAGTAGTAAGTTACAAACTTCTGATCCCAAGTGAAGTCATGCATGCGAACAATGTGCGGGTGTCGCAGCTTCTTCAGCAGCCGTATCTCAGAGACAAGGTTGTCGACCGCTGCACCACATCGCACCAGCGACCGACACACACACTTTATGGCCACGTTCTGGCGACTACCCACCTTCATAATGAAAACATAGAATAAGTACATAAATAGGTTTTTGTGAACGTCTTTTCAAAGAACTAGAATATTGTGGAACAGGGACTAAAATAACTCTTTAATCCCTGGGGAGTGATCATCATTGGCCTGAGTCCACTGCTGAACATAGGCCTCCATGAAAAGCACCACTTTAAGCAGCTACTTGCCCCCTGCATCTATTGGCTCTCCACAGTTCTGACCAAATCGTTGGTCCACCTAGTGGGCGGCCTACGCAGCTTCCGGTTCGCGGTCGCCACTCGAGAACCTTTCTATCCCATTGGTTGTCAGTTCTACGAGCAATGTGGCCTGCATTTTGCCACTGGGCTGGACACTGCCTGGGGCTTAAAGAATTTGGATAAATAATAATATTAAATAGATAACACCCAACAACCACATACATAGATCCTGGACTCGTAACTAGGATCCCCTGTTTCAAGGGACCCAAGAACTATGAGGACCATGCTCCCACAACACGCACAGAACAAGTATTTGCACTTTTTTCAAATACTTGTCCTGTTGCAGGACTCAAATTGAACCCACAGTTCAGAAGGCAGAGCTACTAAAAACTGAGTTATCAGGCCTGTCAACTATAATGCACTACAATAAACTCAGTTTAGCTTTAGATCCAACATACATATCTAACACAGGAGTTCCATAGGTACAGGATATCTCAGAAGTTTATTGATTCCATAACAGCATACCATGTCCAATCTACTTAGAGTTGTATAGGGTATCTTCAAAGTTCATGAAAAGATTTCAGTAGAAACTATAATTATCGTTACCCAGGAATATGCTGTATACATGTTTGGTTTTTGTAAAATAAACACTGGAATCTTTTTTGCCTTGCCTTAGAGGTCGGCAACAGATTCTTTTTGGTCCAGCCAGCCGAAGGGTGTCAGTGGCCGCTATGATTGATCAAGGAAAACAGACAAGCATCTGTGTACAAAACAAACATTTTTTCACCTTGTTGTAAGCCTTGTAAACTGTCGAATAACTGCCGGAGCCCAGTTTTTCAGTGACTACATATCCATCTATTTTAGGAAACGCCATATTCTACGCGTAAACCGAAGTATCTCTAATCTAACTAGTTTGTGCGTAAACCCATCGTAAACCGTAAACATTTGCGTTGTACCCATTACCAGTGTACTCTGTGGTACCCATGTTGTACCAATGTACCAGTCACAGAGTACATTGGTAAATGAATGACCATCACAGAATACTATTACTTGATGACCATAATCAAAATTAAGTGATTATATCCTCTTTGACCATAGTGCTCTGTCTGTCAAACAAAGAGTATATAATTTACTACGTAGATATAATTTACTACGTAGAAGAGTTATCACTCCATAGAAAACAATTATAATAATAAAGTTGATTTAATTAGAAATGTTAAGCCAATGTTCACGAAATAAACTACTATGACAGAACCTAGGGAAGTAACATATCCTGTTGATGTTATCGATACTCGGTACTAGTGATGTAGCATGCGCAAAATTATCGATATCGATTTTCATCGGCATAGGACCTCTTTGTATTCCTGCTACCTAAAAATACTACAAATACAAAATGTTTGCTACCTATTTAGTCGTGGAGAAAAGGATAAAATAGAAACAACAATTAAAATAATTATGTTCTATTTTATTTTATCTTAGAGTAAAGGCCCAGTACCACATTTCAAAGGCATCGTCGTATTTGAGTCGTTAACCCTGAGCGAGCGTCCGCAACAGAAAATTTTGGATCACCAACAAGTCTCCTCTCTTCTGTTAGGTATATTCATACTTAGTACCGTTCCATATTCTCTTAGCCAGCACATCGGGTTTCTCCTAGCCTCGTAGGAACCAGTGTGTTGAAAGTATCAGCTTCTGTTAAATATAATTATTATGTTATCTGTGCCTGCTTTGTATCCGATAGCGTAGCATTACATACTCTTTGGTATCTGTGTGTCTGGTCTATGACAGCGCTGTCAAAGTTGTAATCTTTCTTCTTGCCCGCGCCTCCGTAATGGCCGCTGCTTATGTGAGTGCTCTCAGTAATTTATTAAACACTTTGTAACCATTGTGATAAATAAAGTTGTTCTATACGCTGTGAAGACCGCTGGCTTATTATTCGCCGACTGTGCACCTGCTGTCCCATCCTTTAGTAGGGATAGGCATAACAGCTTTTACCACCAAACACAACTTCATTTATCTGTAAACAATAGGCGTGAGGCTGTCACGTTACATCCGTTCCTTTCGTGAAAAAGGTAGAATGGAACGCTACAAGTTAATGAGCAGCTCCTCCCCTACCTAAACAGTGCCTAGGTTAACAGGATCCTAAGAGCTGAAGAGAAAAAAAAGGAATTGGTAACAGATATTTATTTTCGTAAATTTTACAAGCTTTGTAGAAAGCAAAAAAAAAAGTCTCTAGATGATGCGGAAGAACGCGAAATTTAAGTTGTTTACGGCCTACAAGTTATCACGGTAGAATTAGAATGTTATTGGATCCAAACAAAGCCCGCTTCCGGTCTTTAACGAGGCCCACTTCCGGGTCTTCAAACAAACAAGGCCCACTTCCGGGTCTTTATTCAAACAAGGCCCACTGTCGTTATAGAGACTGAGGAATTCGTTGCCTTTAGTTTGTCCGACTTCCAGAGTTCAGCGGCTAGCTCATTCAGTTATTAGCTTCTGGATCCAGAAGAAGATTCTCGTCCTTCCACCGTCGATGAAGTATTATTACGCAGCTCAGATTCAAGATGCAGGAGCAGGAGACACGCAGGTATTAGTCGTCAAAGCTTTGACGGACGACGGGCCGGAACATGGTGATGAAGTTATATTGCCACTCAATGTTTGAAAAAGGCAAGCCGGTCGTCTCACTGGTTGACGCTCGGCGATAGATTCGTCGTGGTAGATACGGCGGCCGACGGTGACAACAGATGTAGTTTCGGCGATCAGCTCTCGGCGATAGATTCGTCGTAGTTTCGCGACTGGCTGTAGCGGATGTAGCTCGGCGATCGGCGATTTGACAATGGATATGTCGTGGCGCAGCGATTGACGTAGATGGAGATTCACTTCACAATTTTGGTGTTGGATAGCCAAAGATGGTTTTTGAAGGCGTTCTTGAGTTCCCGGTCCTTGCCTGGCCCGGGAATGGCCTTATATCAATTTAGTGTTCCTCGTTCGAGGAGTAAATTGAGACTGCCATTCCATAGCGACAGCTTTTCTAAAGAAACCTCGCTAGCATTCCAAGGTTCTAGATTTTTGCAGTTTTCAAAATTTTGAATACAGAATAGTAAAAAAATAAATCTAGAGTCAAAATACATACAATCATGGCCAAACTATAAAATACCTCACTGAAATTGACAGTAGAAAAAGAAAAATATGAATTTGAAGAGAAACTAAATTCGAAACAAAAAAAACAGTTTCAAAACAACTGCCATCCGAGCAGTCGTGTCTAGAAATCGGGCCCGTGACCCGCGCGCAAAATCGATAAAGTGATGTAAAATTTTTGAGAAAAATCAAGTTTTTTTGTGCTTAAATTACTGTGAAAAGGACTGTCAAGTGCTGTGATGTGAAAGTTGTGAATGAATAATAGAAACCAGGTAATATATTATGATATATACATACATGTAGCATTACAAGGCGTATTTATCATCACAGGTAAAAGTCACTGATAAAAGAAAGTCACAGTCAGTCACAGCGACAAAATACCTCCGGGAGCAGCGACACTGTGAATTGCGCGCGAATCTATGAGAGCGTGCTAAAGTAATAGGTGCATCCTTTTCTCACGAAGGCGTCTGTAGCGTGCCAGAGAGGGACAAACCTAGTATTTTTTTCACAGGAGCTGTGACAGCGACATGTTTTGCCAGCCGTCAATTCAAAAGTAATAGGTGCATCCTTTTCTCACGAAGGCGTCTGTAGCGTGTCAGAGAGGGACAAACCTAGTATTTTTTTCACAGGAGCTGTGACAGCGACATGTTTTGCCAGGCGTCAATTCAAAAGTAATAGGTGCATCCTTTTCTCACGAAGGCGTCTGTAGCGTGCCAGAGAGGGACAAACCTAGTATTTTTTTCACAGGAGCTGTGACAGCGACATGTTTTGCCAGCCGTCAATTCAAAAGTAATAGGTGCATCCTTTTTCCACATAGGCGTCAGAGAAAGACACACCTATTATATATCTACATCCTGTAACCGTGACTTGTGCCGCGAGTAAAAAATACTCGCTAGTATTTATTCACAGGTATTTGTCACAGGTATGGCTGAGTCACAGTCACAGAGTCACCTAGTATCTCGATTTACCTAGTACGACCCACCTCTAAGTAAACAATTTTGTAAGCTGTTGGTCTAGAAATATTCACTACATAGTGATAACACTAACCATTATCACAAGAAAATATTAACTTGTTATTCCTTTGCTGCGAATGCTACGTACCGAAATAAATATGACTAATAATAGGTTTCATTTTGGGTGCAGAGTGGAGAATCTTAGAGAAGGATGTGGGCCAAGCTACATTTCATGCGATAAATCTACATGCACAAAACCACCCCAGGCACCATCTAGTGATTTATGACTGGCGAATGGACCAAGACAAACCATGTTTTCATATCATACATGATTATCAAGTTTAATTGAAAGAGCAATGTTACTGGGACAGACTAATAAAAAAGAATGACGGAATCCTGACTGATAGTGAACTGAGTCTGAGGCACCCTTAGGAAGTCGGAATGGTAATGAACTGTATGGGTAAGCACGCACACACTCACATCCTACATTGGCGGGCAATAGACTATGATAAAATGTGAGTGTGTGCGTGCTTATTCATGCAGTTTATTAACGTTCCTACTTCCTAAGGGTGCCTCAGACTCAGTTCACTATCAGTCATGATTCCGTCTTTCTTTTTTATAAGGTCCATGGTTACTAGTACATTTATTATGTCGAAACTTATTGGTAATGTACTCAGGTACATCACCAATAAGTTTCGCCTAAGCAGACAAACTTGGAGGAGTAAATCGAACTAAGTATTAAAATTAGGTTCGATACTTACCAACTTTACTGTCTTCGAAAGGAAAAGTTGAGGATGTATTTTTTTATCACTACTCATCTTCTATTCGTATACTTTGCTTGTTGTTAACAACACATTTTCAGCCTACGTTGGCTAAAATTGGTGGCATTCTCACTAAGCAAAATAAAATAGTCACATGAAAATATTAAGTATCTACGATATACGATTGGATGGCTCAATTGGACACACACACACACACACACAGATTTAACAAAATATTTCATCGGCAGTTTAAAAATTAGTATTTTTACTAACTTTTTGCATCAAACAAATTACAAAAAAAAACACATATTTTTCAAATCTTTATTTATTTTTTTATATTTTGGCTCCACACATAGTGTATTTAGCCGGTGTCAAGTATTATATTTTCATCGTGTTATAAAATATTTCACGCAAAGTCATGTCCTAGTCATAGTCATAGTCCAGTCTAAGTCATGCTCCAGCAAAGTGGTGGCAACTTTACTAGAAGCTTCTATGGAGTTTTGGAAGCAACACGAAAAGTCACGTTTCACCACATTATATCACTTGCCCTCACTCATGCTCGTAATTCAGCCCTTAATGCGTAAATTGCCACCAATTTTAAATATTAACACTGGAAAAAGCAAAAGTTTTGAAAAATAATACGTTGCAACGACGTGAACTCTTCCGCGTTCCCGCTAAAACTCCTTTCAAATTTTTACGCAAATATAAAATAATTATGATACCATTTGACAATTACAGTCAGATTCATAGATTCTGTCAACGCAAAGGCCAAGCCAGCCAGCCATGTTAGCTGTCCAAGAAGAAGGTTGCACTAGCAGTCAGCCGTCAGGGCAACCCACAGATTAAAGGAAAAATAGTTGCGGGTCGAACATTTTCATGGGAGTTTTGGCGGGAACGCGGAAAAGTTCACGTCGTTGCATTGTATTATTTTTCAAAACTTGTGCTTTTTCCAGTGTTAATGTTTAATATTGGTGGCGTTTTATGCATTAAGTGCTGAATTACGAGCATGAGTGAGGGCAAGTGATATAATGTGGTGAAACGTGACTTTTCGTGTTGCTTTCAAAACTCCATAGAAGCTTCTAGTAAAGTTGCCACCACTTTGCTGGAGCATGACTTAGACTGGACTATGACTACCTGACTTAGACTGGACTTATGACTATGACTAGGACATGACTTTGCGTGAAATATTTTATAACACGATGAAAATATAATACTTGACACTGGCTAAATACACTATGTGTGGAACCAAAATATAAGAAAAAAAAAAAAACATTTTCATAATGTTGCGTCACTGGATATAATGCTGTCCTCTGTTATATCACAAAATCCCTACTAAGGTGACCAATAGGCTAGTTGACTGCTGTCTGTGCAAGTATGTAATTTATTTACTACGTAGAAAAGGTAATAAGGGAGTTTTGGCGGGAACGTGAAAAAGTTCACGTCGTTGCATTGTATTATTTCTCAAAACTTGCTTTTTTTCAGTGTTAATGTTTAAAATTGGTGGCGTTTTACGCATTAAGTGCTGAATTACGAGCATGAGTGTGGTCAAGTGATATGATGTGGTGAAACGTGATTTTTCGTGTTGCTTCTAAAATTCCATAGAAGCTTCTTGTAAAGTTGCCACCACTTTACTTGAGCATGACTTAGACTGGACTATGACCCGACTTAGACTCGACTATGACTATGACTAAGACTTGACTACGTAAAATATTCTAAAACTCGATGAAAATATACAATACTTGACACTGGCTAAATACACTATGTGTGGAGCCAACATATAAAAAAAAAAAAAAAAAAGAAAGGTAATAAAGATAATATCATCACTTAAGTAAGGTATGTAATCAGTATATAGCAAAGTTCTCTGTGGTATGTAATATAAGTAAAAAAACAAAGAAATGTCAAAGTAGTAGGGACGTAAAAATAACCGATTATAAAAAATCGATTGTTTTTTTTACAAATCAATGTTTATTGATCTATTTTTATATCAATAAATCGATTATTTAAAAACTATTATTTGTGTCTTGTGTTGCAGCGGCGTTCATTTTTTCATGTTATTATAGTCCAATAATGTAAAAGTCCGATGTCGAGTGCCGATTGATGCAGGAGGCGAGCAGCTGCTTAATGTGGCGCTCTCTGGGAGAGGCCTGCGGGTCTAGCAAAGATACCTACCAACCACTAACG
The DNA here is from genome assembly GCA_963580505.1 of Ennomos erosarius. Lineage (NCBI taxonomy): Eukaryota > Metazoa > Arthropoda > Insecta > Lepidoptera > Geometridae > Ennomos > Ennomos erosarius. The sequence continues at coordinate 131,039 of OY757006.1, read as the reverse complement.
CTAACGCCAAACGCTAACTCTAAAACTGAGAGTTTTGGCGGGAACGCGGAAAAGTTCACGTCGTTGCATCGTATTATTTTTCAAAACTTGCTTTTTCCAGTGTTAATGTTTAAAATTGGTGGCGTTTTACGCATAAAGTGCTGAATTACGAGCATGAGTGAGGGCAAGTGATATAATGTGGTGAAACGTGATTTTTCATGTTGCTTCCAAAACTCCATAGAAGCTTCTAGTAAAGTTGCCACCACTTTGCTGGAGCATGACTTAGACTGGACTATGACTACCTGACTTAGACTGCACTATGACTATGACTAGGACATGAATTTGCGTGAAATATTTTATAACACGATGAAAATATAATACTTGACACTGGCTAAATACACTATCTGTGGAGCCAAAATATAAGGAGAAAAAAATAAGGAGAAACTAAAACTGTATTTAAATGACATTCGCTGCGGAAAAGTAAGCGATTTCCAAACTGTCATTTCAGTACATTATGGAGTTAGCATTTGTGGTTGGTATCGTTGCTAGACCCTTTGTGTACAGCAGTGGATGTCTACGGGCTATTTATGATGATGATGATGATGATGATGATGATGAATGTAAAAGTGCCATGAATAGCATTATTTGCAACAAAACACTCTGATTTGATTTGAATAGCACCAATTATGTGAATATTCGTGCTCGCGCAATGTTCAAAGAATCATAGATTTCACCGCCATCAATTGTTATGTTCCTCATTTGTCTTGTTTGATCCTCTTCCAAACTTGCTCACTAGTCCTCTTATCTCATTCAATTCCTAAGTTATCCACTTTCTTCTCTAACTTATCTTGTGGGTTCCAGTTGGACTGAATTACCGTTATTGTCGACCACATCGTTCCACTTGCAATAAAAGTGATTACCTGTAAGAGTTTTGCCAGTCAAAATATATCGAAAATAATGAAAATTCAGTCCAACTGGAACGCACCTTAATGCGCCTTCTATTTCCAACATTTAAGTGTGGGTAGACTGGGTAGAGTTTTGGCGGGAACGCGGAAATGTTCACGTCGTGTCATTGTATTATTTCTCAAAACTTGTGCTTTTTCCAGTATTAATGTTTAAAATTGGTAGCGTTTTACGCATTAAGTGCTGAATTACGAGCATGAGTGTGGACAAGTGATATAATGTGGTGAAACGTGAGTTTTCGTGTTGCTTCCAAAATTCCATAGAAGCTTCTAGTAAAGTTGCCACCACTTTACTGGAGCATGACTTAGACTAGAGTACGACTACCTGACTTAGACTGGTCTATGACTATGACTAAGACTTGGCTCTACGCGATATATTCTTTAACGATGAAAAATTACAATACTTGACACTGGCTAAATACACTATGTGTGGAGCCAAAATATAAGAAAAAAAAAAAGTGTGGGTAGTTTAGTTTTGCATAAACTACTGGCTTCAGATATGTCACGGATACCCCATACTATGTTGATGCCCCATAGAGTAACTTTTTTGGAATACCCGCAGTCTTCTTTTGACCACGGCCAATGCAACACAATGCAACTTGGTCGAAATGTCGAGGTGACGTTGACGGGGCTGGTAGCTCAGTTGGTAGCAGCTCTGCCTTCTGAATTGAGAGATGTGGGTTCGATTCTCTCCCAAGACAAACATTTATTATTTGTCTGATGAACATAGGTGTTTGTTCTGTGTCTGAGAGTTATAATTATTGTATTCTATGTATTTATTTACAAACAAAAAAGTATACTTATAAGTAATATCAGTTATTTGGTTCCCATAGTACAAGCTTTCCTTAGTTTGGAGCCAGATGGCGTTGTGTGAAATGTCAACAAAAAAAGTGTTTAGCTCAGTGTGAAGTGTGAAACGTAAAACCGAGAATCTAAGAAATACTATTACGAAAAAGGAAGTAAAATTAATTAATTTATTTTGTACGAAGTACGAACCTCTAGTTGTATCTATGTTTCGTCTAGGCACCTACGTTTGTTTGGATGTTGGCAAATATTTACCAAACATACGAGTCATCTAGCCATTAGTGCCGGCAGCTGTAGATATAATATAGGTACCAGAGTGCCATCCACCTTTCACGATCTTCGCAAGCGACAACCGCTACTCTGCACTTAGGTACCTAAATACTATGTACCTAATAGGTACTACATATGTAGGTAGATAATTTAATACCAAACGTGTAACAAAGTTATCACAGTGCATCAAACGGTTCTCCGGTGTTACGCGTCATCATCTCTCGTCGTCTTCGTGATTCCGTTATCTGCGAAAACTATTATGGTCAAAGGTGAGCATGTTGGCTTTTTCACTTTTATAAAAACAATTGACTACAGGCGCTAGCTCTGTTCTTGCATGGATATTTTATCTCTTTATAATTATCAATCACAGACACACAGGCTCTTCGAGATAAATCAGATTTGCTGTACTGGCCAAATATATGCGAGCAGCAGCGGTTTTATTTGAAAATCCATAAAATACTGTGCACACAGGTTTTAGTTTGGGACAAAAAATGCGTCGGGACACATACAGAACACTATACTGCTAGGCCTGTGCCGGTGAGGTGTGCACAAACCCTTATTTGTCGTGTTTTGTTCATATACTGTGTCACACGTTTGCGTGTTTTAAAGGCATTTTATAGGTGTACAGCCATGGGGTCCCATCAGGTACAAAAGAAAAATAGCCCGAATTTGAAAAAAATTTAGTAATCGTGTCTAGAGAGTTACTAATTAGTGTCCAGTGTATTCATTTGGCCCAATACTTCGCCAACACGCAATAAATGTCGCTTGATAATCTTGCGTTATGCAGAAATAATATAATTCGTAAAATAGCCCGCGTTATTCCGTTGTATGGGATGAGGCATCTGTACTGTAGGTATTATAATTATTATCTGGGGTGTACAATGACATCTAGTTCATTTTGAAGGGACTATTATTGTTCCATCCCAGGTTCCATAATTATTTCTGTTGATAATTGTAAGCTTTATTGTGAAGTAAGATTTTTTTATATTACTCGCATTATTTGAGTAAAGCACTATACAAGCCTCGGTCCGCAAAAACTGCCCTGCTGACTACTCTATGATGGCCTCGAGCTCATCGTAGCACCGCCCCAGCCGTCAAGCTTGGCCGTCCTTGCAAGGCTTGCTGGCCGCGCTATAAGGGCCTCGACCTTCAGTCTCGGCCTTTATTCCAACTCGTCCATCAAGGGCCGCAATGCTGACCGCACTGTGATGGCCTGGAGCTGCGCTTCGCCTCGCTCTCAGCCATCATTCATAGCGGCCAGCAACGCACCCATTGCAGGCCGCGGCAGTAATGTACTATAATAAATATTATAATGTTGTTAAGTTGCAGTTTGCAGTGCGCCCGGCTCAGTGTTCCTGAGACTGGCTTTGCTCTTGGCCGCCTGCACCAGCGCGCCTGGATACCGTGGCACAGGAGCCGTAGTGTCCACAAATTACGGACATCTAATTAAATCGCAATACTATCCTCTCGGCACAGGCCAAACCGACCCCAGACGCCAAAAATATCAAAACGAAGAATGGGAGATGTGCGAAGAAACCACTATAGAGGAAACCATCAGATGTTTCCCGACTAGAAACATTATGCAGCATCGATTCTGCTACACTAGAGACGTGTACCATGACATGGATAACATAGATGACATGAACGGGATGAATTCAGTGTGCATGTTTATTACTCGAAATGAAGAAGACATTCGTATACAACAAGCATCTATGATTTTTTACCCGTCCACGTCTGGCCCAGATGAATTCATTAAGGCGGTAAACAATAAATGCGGAATAGATTACTTTGTGGCAACACTGCCGACTTATTCATTTCAAGATAAGATTAGGTATAACGAAATACTTGTTATTGTTCACGTAGTTCCTGGGTCTAAGCGCGTGTACCACACGGCGATATTTGTGAAGAGAAGCTTTACCAGTAATCATGATGAAGTCTACAAACTTATAGAGAATTTAAATGAACTGTACTTCCGTAAGGGCAACTTTCCTATAGCTGAACCACTCCAGCAATGCATTGACAGACGTTTCCCTAAAGTATATGCTCGTGCTAATATAACAGCGCTGAACCAATCTGAAACCAGTGAAACCAGCATCGATAATGATTATGATGACGAAACTGTAAGCAAGAGTGATAACCTCAAGTCAACCAACACGCAGCCTACTATTGTAGCTTCAGAAACTATGCTTGCGCTCGCTCAAGATTTAAAGTCTACTACTACGCGTACATTTAAAGATAAGCTGCTATGGTGGTATCACGGACTGAAAAGCCGGCGTCCGTAGGCTTTTGTTAATACATATGTTAAATCCTTTAGGTCTACGGCCCGTATTACAGAACGATACTCAGTCTTGGATCGGTGCTCAAGTCAAGATTTCATCCACAAATTGATACGGACGAACAAAGAAACTTACTAGGTGGTAGGACTTTTCTGCAAAGTTCGTCTAGGTAGGTACCACCGCTTTGCCAGTTAATTCTGCCGCCAAGCAGTAGTGTGCAAGCACTACTGTGTTCCGGTTTGAAGGGCATTGTAGCTAGTGAAATTACTGGGCAAATGAGACTTTATGATTGCTAGACTGGGTGATGTCTCGGGATGGCGTGCGCAGTGCAGTGTCACGCGAAACTTTATTATTTTAAAGTTTCGAGTGATACTGCAATTGTTATGGGCGGCCGTGTTGCTTAACATCAGGTGAACGACCAGCTCGTCACGTCACACATTCCCATAAAAAAAAAAGTTCAGTCTAGTTTATTTTAGGATCTATGTGTTACGTAGATGACTATTATACACCTATAATATTATAATTAACTAGCTTTTGCCCGCGGCTTCGCACGCTTGTGTTATGTTATTTTTACGTTATAGTCTAATAATAGATCATGCATTTCATACCAAACAACAAAATCCACTAAATCTTTTCGAAGCTGAGCACAGTAACCTGTATTAGCATAGGTATAGGTATAACGCAAGCATAGCCGTGAGTGGAAGCTATTTAAGCCATTACCTAAAATTAAATGTTTTGAGTCTAATATAGATTTATAACAGTAAAAAGAAGTTTCAAACAAAAAACTACAACCTCTTCATATTACAACAAAAAGAAATCATCATCACTTCACTCAGGTCTTTAACAGAAGTTTCAGTAAGTTTTGTTTAGGTAGTAGATAGGTACCTAAGCAGGCAGGTACAGTTTAGAAAAATATGGAAGAATCACACACGATGATCCTGTTTTGCTCAGTTTTACATAATTATTATCCGCGCGCTTTTTGTTCCATTTACCACATTTTTTTACCTTCTTAAGTTTGGTTCCATACGAATTGAGTACCTAACTACCTACACATAGCCAGTGTCAATAATAAGTTTATAAATTGCTGGAGATATGCATTTACCTGTACTACGCGTACATAATTAATTTTCTTAATACTAATTAAGAATTACTAATACTAAACCACCACTCCTTAAAGAATCGACAGTTATAATTATTATTATGTCCACTATTTTCCACGCTGTCTCATTCCCAACATACCTACCTAGTGATGAAAGTGAGGAAGTAGGTTAAATCGTCATTACATAATTGTACATCGTGCATTCGTTCGAAGACATAGAACTTTTAACATGCAGCAGTCCCATTTGCTGGCAACGTAAACGCAACTTTAGAGCCTCCATAGAGCCCTAAAACAAAAAACTAAACACACCCTAGTCTATATCACGCGTCCTGTCAAAGTCACTTGTCTTATTTTGCGGTGCAAAACACGCAACGTTTTTAACTTTAATTTTCTTTAACTTTGTATTTTTCTACTAAAATTATTAAGAAAACGAGTTCAGGGATATTATTTTTCAGCCAAAGCGTCCTAAGGGACGGAATATGTGAAATATTACCTAAAGAAAATAATAACTTAACACCAAAGACTTAACACCAAACAATACTACAATGGTAAGACTACGATATTTTATATCCGTAGGAAGCCAGTATCCCAGGTAAAGAATGATCAGGAACTGAAATCAGATTCGGAGATGCAAATAAAAAGAGGAAGACAGCCGGTTTCTTCATAACCTCAAAATGGGTGGCACACGTCGAGGTTATGCTTGGTGTAAAAACCGACACGGGTGGCACACGAGATGTGTCGACGTGGTTGTGACTCTTGGGTTTCATACGCGATATGAAGACAAGAGATCTATGACGTAAAGATAGTTTTTCAAAGCCTTACCTACCACTGTCTGCTCATACCTGGTGAAAAAACCGAAGACACGGGTGGCACACGAGATGTGTCGACGTGGTTGTGACTCTTGGGTTTCATACGCGATATGAGGACAAGAGATCTATGACGTAAAGGTAGTTATTCAAAGCTTTACCTACCACTGTCTGCTCATACCTGGTGAAAAAACTGAAGACACGGGCGGCACACGAGATGTGTCGACGTGGTTGAGACTCTTGGGTTTCATACGCGACATGAAGACAAGAAATCTATGATGTAAAGGTAGCTTTCAAAGCTCTACCACTATCTGCCTATATCTAGTTTAAAAACCGAAGACACGGGTGGCACGCCAGATGTGTCAACGTAGGTATGACTGTTGGATTTCATATGCGACATGAAGACAAGAGATCTATTATGTAAAAGTAGCTTTCAAAGCTTTACCACTGTCGGCTTGTACCTGGTCTAAGTTTCAATGGCTCATGTTACCTAATTGGCTGCAGTCACACAATGTGGCAATGAGTCTTTCACTTTGGGCCTAGTATTAATAGCTCATTATTACCATCATGATCTTATGGCCCCACAGGGTACTGTATTGTAAATGATCTAGAGTTCCAGAGTTTCAGGCAGTAGCGCAGAAGGAATAATGTAAAATTAATAATTCCCCTGAATTAATATATAAAGAACGAAAAGAGAAATAAAACAACAAATCACCGCAGCGACAACCGACAGCCTTGAGCATTGAAATTGAGGTGGAAGTTTACCATCTACCAGTCAAGACATACTATTGGCATTAGGAGACCTAACGCCTAAAGCAGCCTAAATATGGACCACCAACAAAATAAAAGAAAAACCACATCTGGACTGACCGCAGTTCTTAAGTCTTTATTACAAAAGAAAAATAAACAAAAATTAATGAATCAACTGATACCACAAAACTGTACCCTAATGCAGGCAATAAAGGTGAATCTTGAAATAAACAGTTCTCTAACTGATTCTGTAACTAATTGAGACAACAAATTCGAATCGGAATCAACACAGCCGGCTATTGGCCTATCTATATTAGGAAATACCACATTACTCTTAATTAAAAAAGAGGATAAATAATCTAATTGGAAAAATTAAAACCTCAAAGGCACACTGCTTATATTATAAAAAAGGCCACAAAGAAAACACAAATGGTGGGCCTGGCTACCACCAAAGGTTGACGCAGGTATAGACATAAGAAAACCTAGCCTTCAATTTCTTGAAAAACATTACAACTCCAGCCAAAAAGTGCTATTACCAGCTATTACAAGCCACCCTACCAGTGGAGTGAAAGCGACTGAAACCAACTCGGGCCAAGACAACTGCTTGTCCATAGAGGTGAGTCATACCAATGATTGTCCCAATATCTGAACTGTTGGAGAAAAGTGCAAAGACTGTACATTTTATTTTAACCCGTATGGTATGGGTATGTGATTTCAGATAATTTCTTTCTTAATTCAACTTCAAAAGTTATGCAATGCCAATAAAATACTTATGATTTTTATGGCAGTATTGCCTACTCACCATAATTCACAGACTAATTAGTATAAGAAAAAGTTGAATCACAAACGGGGCTTGACCTCAATTTATACTAATATGTCTAACATATTAGTATATTTTGTATAATACGCTAAAATATGGGTGCAATCTTAGGATGCAATCTATCTATCTTGTTAATCAAAATATCCGACCACAGCTCATATTAAAATGGATATATTCATTTAATGCTCTGCTATAATTTATATAGCACCCATTACCCAATGTATAATTACAAAAGTAATGATAATGGTGTGGACTAGTACATATAAGTTATAGACTAGTATACAAATCAGTCCAAATTATGAAACAAGTAATGGTTGTTATACTTGCCTTGGGTTAGTTATAAAACTTTTATGAAAACATTATTTAACCCATAGAAAGTTGTCAATTTTGAAGTTTAATATTTGACACCAGAGAACTATGCCAGTACAGTTACCTAGGCACAAAAGAATATCAAAAATAACTCAATACAAAGACACCTTCACTAAATGGATGTTGCACATGAGATCTTGCCAAGATTATAGGTACTTTGATTACAGTGTGCTCTGCACTCCTAGAGCACCACAAAGCTAAGTCAAGGGAGGGACCTATGCTATGATATTCCCTAAGGGGTAAACTTGATCTGTCTTGGTGGGCCAACAGTATTAAAAATATAATAAATAAATTGATAAATAATATATGATGATGAAATCATTATTGATGCAAATAGAACAGGATGTACACGTGACTATAGTCGAAAAATAAATGGAATGTGGAAACAAGAAGCACACACAAAACACACATTTTGCGAAGCTTATCACATAATTTTAATTTTTGGAATTATTAACAATATTTCTCAGTTTAAAATTCTTTATGAAACATTAAATATATCCACATTTTAGTATGAGTAAATAATAAATAAATAAATATGTGTGGATATTTCACACAGTGCCATCTAGCCCCATACTAAGCATAGCTTGTACTATGGGAATCAGATAACTGATACAATATTTATATACTTTTTTGTTTGTAAATACATACATAGAATACAATATAACACCCAGACACAGAACAAACATCTATGTTCATCACACAAATGTTTGTCCTGGGTAGGAATCGATCCCACAGCCCTCAGTTCAGAAAGCAGGGATACTACCAACTGAGCTATCAGGCCCGTCGAAATCATCAGATAACAGATGCCGATAAATAGTCACAGAAAACTATTAACCCAACACAAATTTGTTTGCATCTAGGGTTGAAGCTAAATGTCACTTATATACCTTGGCGACCCAGATCCAGATACCAAGTAAATGTGATGCCTTTACTGTAAACCAGTTCCAATATTTCTTTTATGCTTTTACCCCACTTAAGTTTAATATTAAAATATATACAAAAATTAGAAACTTACAACTACAAAAATAATTATAGTTCCATATTGGTCGTCTCAGCCAGGTTGGCTAGTTATACAAACCATGCCATATTCAGACTTAATGATGTTTTCAAACTGAAAAAGATTGATTGCACTCTTCTTTCAGAGACATCCCTCCCCTGCACAAATAGCTTACACTGATTGCAGGAGTTCTATCAAGCAAGCATGGTTGAGATTGAGACAGACCATTCTACCAACATGCTATGCTTTCTTACATGGAACATGTTAAAACAATATGATGTAGGATCTGGGGCAGATATTTAGCCAAGAGAAAAATATAGATCCATTTATACCTTCAGTACCGAATGTTATTTAATTTCTACAAAATTATTTAAATCCGGAGAGGCTTATGGCTCTGTAAATCAGCAATATCACAAATTAACAACTCTAAAATTGGGGATGATGACCATTTAAAAGAGATTATGAAGGATCCTATAAATTTAAAAATCCACTTTTGGCAAAATACCAAACCACGGGGTTCTATAATAGTTCTGTGTCTTACAGACCTGGACACACAATCAGTCACCAAGTTTAACCTGTAATACTACTAGCATTGAGTAGGTACAGCATAGGGAGCACAAACCTTGTCATTAATAAAACTAACACTTCATTTCATAATGAAGGGCTTCATGTCATAAATCTTAGTCTGCTCCAGGGTAAGTCAAGCCTATCTTATACTTGCAATTATCTGAATAATAAAATCTGCCCAGCAAAAAAGTACCTTGAATATTATGCCTCATAAAATATTTCAAACAATATAAATAAATAAATCATTTGATATTGTCATTGAACAACAATTAATAGATGCGTTAAAGAAACTGACATCTTGTCACAGACTAGGTAGGGGATACTACCGGTCGTACTCAAAAACACGTTAAAAAAAAAAAAAAAAAAAAAAATTATTATTTTTGTCAACTTTAAATTAAAAGATGTGTTTCTTGGAGATAATAAGACGAACAGCGGGTTGGACTAATAGCTCGTCAACATTTACAAAATTTTATAGCAGACCCATAGCTAATGCTCCGGGACAATTTTCCAATGCTATGATCAATGACAAAACATATTTATAATACTACAAAATTTAAGCTTGTAGCCCTAGGTACAAGAATTACACTACATAATTATAATAAGTAGTGTAATTTATATTACGTTGTTGCCAATTTTATGTGTGTGCCAAACTACACTCCACTGATTATTAATAATTTTTACTTAGGCGATTCATTCATTATCAATAATTGATTAGACTGATTTTATTGTTTAAAGTAAAAATACCAGTTTAGAAATCCTTGATAACTTGAGTGTGACTGGCCACGCAGCCAATATATACTGGAGTGAATGGATTTTATGGAAATCACTACCTACAGAATTAAGAAATAATTATTTAATGGTAACTAATTACGAAGGTACCAACCTATCACTACTGGATTACAATAATTACATTTATTAAGGCGATTAAAATGAAACAACTGTTTTTATTACAACAAACATTTTAATACTTAATTCTTATCTCAACTTTACCATTAATTGTCTCTGAACATCTGCATGTTAAAAGTTCTATGTCTTCGAACGAATGCACGATGTACAATAAGTGATCAAACTGCTTACCTGACGTTCGATCATTATTGTACGAAGTGCTTCGTTCGAAGACATACACACCCTTCCCACCCTACCCATGGGTAAAGTTGAGTACAAGCTCTGAAGAAAGTGACTTTGACAGGACGCGTGATATAGACTAGGGTGTGTTTAGTTTTTTGTTTTAGGGCTCTATGGAGGCTCTAAAGTTGCGTTTACGTTGCCAGCAAATGGGACTGCTGCATGTTAAAAGTTCTATGTCTTCGAACGAAGCACTTCGTACAATAATGATCGAACGTCAGGTAAGTAGTTTGATCACTTATTATTACTAACACCCAAAGTTACTTACCTACTATAACTATAACCTTCTTGAAGTAACCGAGTAATCAATCATTTTCTGCTCCCGTGGTTTATTTAAAAGCCCACAGATCTAAAATATTTTAATTATTAAAAACTTATTTCAACATGCAAGAAGAAGAAGAAGAACAAATCAAAAACGAATGAACGTTACGCGCCATGTTGTTGATTCGAGGATACAATTTTATTGCCATAATGAATACCTACATAATAATTATTATATCTAAGTACCCTTTTTAAACATTTTTCATCAAATATTTCGTATCATTGGCTAAATACAAATAATAGCACCTCCGGCTTACTTTAATGCCAAAATAAAAAAGGTTTAAAATGCGTAGCAATGATAAGGGTATATAACTTAAGTAGCTATAAGTACTACAGGGGGTCTAGCAAAGATACCAACCACTAACGCTAACGCCAAACGCTAACTCCAAAACTGTATTGAAATGACATTACCTGTGGAAAAGTAAGCGATTTCCGAAATGTCATCCTAGTACATTTTGGAGTTAGCGTTTGGCGTTAGCGTTAGTGGTTGGTTTCTTTGCTAGACCCCCAGGTACCTTAAAACTTCCTTGGGGTTGATCAAGAATGTAGCAGTAGCGCAAAAATAATTTTATCCACCTAATTAGAATGGTAACGTGTAGTAAGTTCATGTAAATAATACATTTTACCAGATCGCCAATAAAGAACATTGCTCCCGCCAAAACCGAAAACTTGAATAAAAATGTAAGCTTCAATATTGGCTAAGTATGATAATCGCGTGAAGCCTTATGAATAATTATAAAAAGTCTAAGTACCTACCCTTTTAAACAGTTTTCATGAAATACTTCCTATCATTGGCTAAATACAAATTTTGTCTAATGCCAAAATAAAAACGGGATTACAATGCGTAGCAAAAGCAAGGGTCAATTGGCACAGATTACTGAATATGTTACTACTAAAGGTTAAGCTATAGGTACTATAAATACAATTTTAAATACTTATTTCGAATGGTAACGCGTAGTAGATTTTTGAAAACTAATACGTAATACCAGATCGCCAATAAAGAATTTTGCCCTCTCCAGAACCCAATAAATCGAAAACATGAATAATAATGTAGTTATGTTTCAATATTGGCTAAATATGATATCGCGTGAAGCCTTAAAACTTATAAAAAAAAGTCTAAGAAGTTTTTAGTTTTCTTAATTCCTTGTTCTCTGTGTCGCGCTCATATTCAAGAAGGTTCTCATACCTATCCTCTTTTTTTAGTTTAGACCACAGATTAAAGAAAAAACTTATCTATATGTAAATACATATGATTTTTTTGGGTATAGGTACTTACATAATGAACACATGTATTGATAACTTCTTGCACAATGTTCGAGGCTCTTCTTGCGAAGTTATTGAATTGGCTTTGTCTGACCATACAGCTCAATTGTTAAAATGCCCAGTTAAGGAATACTACTCCATTAAAGTTTGGTATACATTTGTAAGAGACTACTCAGCAGAAAACATGATTAAATTCAAGGATTGTTTGAACAAGTTAAGTTTTAGTGACATCCTTGAAAGCAGAGACCCAAATGAGGCGTTCGACAGTTTTTATGACTTGTTTAAGTTGTTTTATGATCTTTGTTTCCCTTTAAAACGAGTTAAAAACTCAACAAACAAACAACCAAAGTGGATTACAAAGGGCATAAAACTCTGCAGTAGGCGGAAACGACATATGTTGTGGAAATTCCGGCGATGTCCAAGCTTAGATAACCATAGGGCCTTTAAAGCCTACACGAAGAGGCTGAAAAGTATCGTTAAATTGACTCAAAAAGCTCGAAATAACAACGCTATAAAAATCTCGGGGAATAAATCAAAGACGACCTGGAATATTATAAATAACTACAAAAGCAAACTACCCCTTAAAGAAATTACACAAATAAAATTAAACAACAAAGATGTATTAACAAACCCTAGGGATATTGCCCAGGCATTTAATAACTTTTTTATTCAGCAAGTACCTTCCCATAGCAATGTCCACATGAATGCGAATACTGTCAGATGGGATAAACCGAACTCTTTATTCATGAATCCATCAATACCTGATACAATTTTACGAATAATTAAATCTTTAAAAAATACTAACAGTACAGGATTTGACGAGATTAACACGAAAGTTATTAAAAATGTTGCTACTATTATATCACCCATATTAAGCCATATAAATAATTTATGTGTTGAGTTTGGAGCTTTTCCAGATAAATTGAAAACGACAATAATTAAGCCCGTTTTTAAAAAACAAGACAGTGAAATTATGGGCAATTACAGACCAATTGCTCTAGTACCGATTTTTTCAAAAATTTTTGAGAAATATATACATGACTGTCTTTATGCATACTTCGAGAAATATTGTGTCTTAGTTGATGAGCAAATAGGTTTTCGGAAAAATAAGTCTATAAACTTGGCAATCTACAACTTTCTCAATATAGTAATAACAAACCGCGATAAGAGGCGATCTGTTTGTGCTCTTTGCATGGATTTGACAAAGGCTTTTGATTATGTGGAACATAGCACTCTTATCAATAAACTTGAGGCTTATGGGATTAGGGGCAATGCTCTTAATTTGTTCAAATCGTATCTGAATAACAGGCGTCAAATAACTCAAATCACTAAGATCTGTCCTAATTCCAAAACACAAACTAAATACTCTTCTGACGTTAGCTTGGTAAGGCATGGCGTTCCGCAGGGAAGTGTTCACGGGCCTTTGTTATTCATAGCATACATCAATGATCTACCCCGATCTCTTAATCACCCGATGGTATTGTTTGCGGATGATAGCACAGCGATCTTTACAGGGGAAAGTCATAAGTCACTTGAACCGCAAATAAACTTAGCCCTTAGTAATATAATAAATTGGTTGACGGACAATAATCTAATAATAAATCTTGATAAAACGAATCTTATCACCTTCCATACGAATAAAACTTTGACATTTAATATTAATTACTTAGGTAAGCAGGTAAAAGAAGTTCACATGGCCAAATTTTTAGGATTGCATATAGATTCGGATCTGAACTGGAAAGTGCATGCTGTGCTAAGCTTTATAGTTACTCTTATGCATTATATATGCTTTCGAAGTATGTAGACCAGTCTGCTGTGTTGACGTCATACCATGCCTATGTTACTTCTGTACTTCGTTATGGGCTTATTTTCTGGGGTAACTGCACTGAGAGAGAAGCTATTTTCAAAGCTCAAAAAAAATGTTTACGGTCAGTCTGTCATTTGCGGTCTACGGATTCTTGTAAACAACATTTTCAGCGGCTCAAAATACTAACTTACCCATGTTTATATATATACGAGGTGGCATTATTTGTAAAGAAAAACTTAAAATTGTTTAACATCCCAAAAAGTAAACGGCTTCGAAACCAAATTTGTATGCCTTCTCATCAAACTGCTTTACATGACAAGAGTGTTTTAAGTATGGCCCCAAGACTTTACAACAATTTACCAAAATACATTTTGGAGATTTTAGATGTCGAACTGTTTAAAAGAAAGCTGTTTGAATTTTTGAGCAATAAGGGCTATTATACTATTAAGGAGTATTTAAATGATAAGTTCTTGTGATTAATTTCAGTACTCTATTGCTATTGTATCGGTTGGTGAAGGGGTATTTTAATGTGTGTGTTCCCAACTGACATTTTAATATTTTTGAATTTATTGTATAGTTATTATGTGTTGAATTTAATGAATTATTGTTGATTATTTCTCCTATTAATTTAAATTCTTGATGTAGTTAAATTCTAATTGTGTTTTACTAGTTTTGCATGCCAATACGGTGGAATATTAGAGAGCTAAACGTTTTTATTTAACATCTTATTATGTACTCATATTCTTGCAAATAAATACATTGATTGATTGATTGATTGACATTGTTTTTCTCTAATCTGCATTGCATCGAGCGCAGACGAAGTTATCGCGCGTTGTATTTCGCCGTAGCCCGAAATGTGTGATACACTGCCGGTAATGCAGGCGCACCAATTGTTATTTACTGTTGTAAAACATGCATTAAATTACTTCCTTATTGCTTAGTGCAGTGGGGATTGTTCAGAATGAAATACAAAAATATAGGAGTTCCGTACTCAAAGAGTAAATCCTTATTACTAAACCTCCGCTGTCCGTCTGTCTGTCGGTCTGTCCACCAGGATGTACTCATGAATCGTGATAGTTAGACTGTTGAATTTTTCACAGATGATATATTTCTGTTGCCACTATAATAACCGTGGTCCGTATTCAAAGGGACAGATAAACAGACAGATAAAAAAAGAATTGGTTTTATTTCATATTGATAAAGAATTATAAATTAAAACTATTACAATTTATTTTTGTAATCACAAATAATACTCTCACAGTTTGTAAAACATATTTATTCGCCGACATGCAATATAACGCTACTGCTTCCTCCATTTTATTTAGCCCACGTCAGTCGCGCAGCAGGCAAACAAATTGACTGTGTCCAGGTTGGGGCGCTACAAAAACATCGAGGATAGTCAACAGAGATGTTTTTGCGCGCCAACTCAACAGCGAAGGTTCGGGCGTATATGAAGCCGTGCCATAATAGTAACAGAGTTTTTTTCTTTAATCTGTGCATCCGGATAAACCCGAGATAAAATTACCTAGATTAGGATAAATCCGAGATAAATATACCTAGATTAGATAAATTAAGAAAAAAAATTTACTCTGCTACACTGCTACGTCAGTTTCATCTATGGTTAGTAGCCAAAATATAACTTACCTTTTGACACTGGCTAAATACCTACACTATGTGTGAAGCCAAAATATAAGACAAAAAACTTACCTTGAGGCCTTGAAGCGGCCATCTTGTTAAAACCCCGTTCCGTTTCATAATGAAATCTTAATCATTTTCACCAAAAAAAATTAACGATATATAAAATTTTATACATCCTATGTTTTGCGCCGGGTTTTTCTAAGCTTATTAGTGAAAACCGCATGAAAATCCGTTCAGTATTTTCGGACTTGTGCCGTAACAAACAAACAAACAAACAAACAAACAGACAAAATGTCTAAAAAGTAGCTTAACGTGATCAGCGAAAAATTTCTAGCCAACCGGTGTCATTTTTTTTTTCGATATCTTGCATTTACAGATTTTTTTATCTCTACAGTTTTATTATATGTATAGATTGTACATTGCATTATTTACAAAAATGAATACTTATTTATTTGTATTTTTAGCCTCTAGAGTCTCTAGTTTTTTTTTTTTTTGAGAATGATTGACGTGACGAGCTGGTCGTTCACCTGATGTTAAGCAATACGCCCGCCCATAACAGTTGTAGTGTCACTCGGAACTTTAAAATAATGAAGTTTTGCGTGACACTGCACTGCGCACGTCGTCCTGAGACATCACACTGTCTAGTAATCAGATTACTACACTGTGTAATCAGGTCATAAAGTCTCATTTGCCCAGTAATTTCACTAGCTACAATGCCCTTCAAACCGGAACACAGTAGTGCTTGCACACTACTGCTTGGCGGCAGAATAACTGGCAAAGCGGTGGTACCTACCCAGACGAACTTTGCAGAAAAGTCCTACCACCTAGTAAAAAGTCTCTAGATACAAGGAATCCTAGTGAGAGGCCTTATTTTTAAACTAATGCATAGTAAATTAGTTTTATTAAATCAGCAGTTTTTGAATGTACTGACCCGCCCCGGCTTCACACGGGTTTATTAGTTTTTCACCTTATCACAGGATAAAGATAAGGGAAAAGCATGATGGTACAGGATGGGAGTGACTTTGGACCTAATACTGAAGGTTGGATGGGCCTGTTATTTCTGAAACACAAAACCGACCTTGAAATATTTATTTCTACGAGAGTGGAGCTAAGCTCGAGGATAGCGTGGCCAGCAGGGCAGTCATTGCGGACCAAGGCTTGTAGTGCTTGACTCAAATAATGCGAGTAATTTATAAAAAAATGTTACGTCTCAATGTACAATCATCAACAATAATGATAGGGAACAATATAATGATACTGGTTTCTTCAAAATGAACTAGATGGCGTTGTACACTTAAAACACGCAAAAACGTTTGACGCAGTGTATAAACAAAACACGACAATAATGAATTTTTAAAGGAAATGACGCATAAATTAAGAAGTTGGAGTTTTGGCGGGAACGCGGAAAAGTTCACGTCGTTGCATTGTAATATTTCTCAAAACTTGTGCTTTTTCCAGTGTTAATGTTTAAAATTGGTGGCGTTTTACGCATTTATTGCTGAATTACGAGCATCACTCATGGGCAAGTGATGTGGTGAAACGTGATTTTCCGTGTTGCTTCCAAAATTCTATACAGCTTCTAGTAAAGTTGCCGCCATTTTACTGGAGCATGACTTAGACTGGAATATGACTACCTGACTTAGACGAGTGTGGGAAGTTAGCCCCCAACTTTTTGAAATCAGGATTTTTTTTTGTTGTGCTGAATTGTTCTCGGTTTGTTCTATATTGTTCCAAAATAAAAAAAATCTAGGGTGAAAATTGTAGAAGAAAAACAAAAAAAACAATTTTTCACCGTAGCCCCCATATTTTGAAAAATCCAATTTTTCTTTTTTGTTCTGGATTGTTCTAGGTTTGTTCTCAATTGTTCCAAAATATAACGATCCTAGCATAAAAACTGAAGCCAGAAAATAAAAAAAACTTTTTAGTCGTAGCCCCCCTTTTTTGGAAAATCCAAAATTTTAATTTTGTTCTAGATTGTTCTAGATTTGTTCTACATTGTTCCAAAATAAAAAACTTCTAGAGCCATAATTGAGGCCAAAAATTAATAAAAACCTTTTCATGGTAGCCCCTCATTCTTGGATATTCATTATTTTTTTTATTGTGCTGGGTTGTTCTAGGTCTATTCTACATTGTTCCAGAACATGGTTCGTCTAGAACGAAAGCTGCGGCCAGAAAATGAGAATAAGTAAATTGAGGACCAGCATGACGTCGTCTAGATAAACAAAGCAAAAAGTTAGCCCCCAATTTTTTAAATTTCTTAAATTTCTCTTTTGTGCTGGACTATGATAGGCCCATGTTACATTGTTCCAGAATATGAGACTTCTAAAGCAAGTATTGGTGTCAGAACACAAACAATTAATTTCCATAATAATTTGACGGTAGGCATAATTTTATGGCGTAGGTAGATAATCTTTATTTTTTTTTATTGTGCTGGATTGTTCTAGGTCTATTCTACATTGTTCCAGAACATGGGTCGTCTAGAACGAAAGCTGCGGCCAGAAAATGATAATAAGTAAATTGAGAACCAGCATGACGTCGTCTAGATAAACAAAGCAAAAAGTTAGCCCCCAATTTTTTTAATTTCTTAAATTTCTCTTTTGTGCTGGACTATGATAGGCTCATGTTACATTGTTCCAGAGTATAAGACTTCTAAAGCAAGTATTGGTGTCAGAACACAAACAATAAATTTCTATAATAATTTGACGGTAGGCATAATTTTATGGCGTAGGTAGATAATCTTTATTTTTTTTATTGTGCTGGATTGTTCTAGGTCTATTCTACATTGTTCCAGAACATGGGTCGTCTAGAACGAAAGCTGCGGCCAGAAAATGAGAATAAGTAAATTAATAACCAGCATGACGTCGTCTAGATAAACAAAGCAAAAAGTTAGCCCCCACTTTATTAAATTTCTTAAATTTCTCTTTTGTGCTGGACTATGATAGGCCCATGTTACATTGTTCCAGAATATGAGACTTCTAAAGCCAATATTGGTGACAGAACACAAAAAAACAAATTTCCATAATAATTTGACGAAAGGCATAATTTTATGGCGTAGGTAGATAATCTTTATTTTTTTTATTGTGCTGGATTGTTCTAGGTCTATTCTACATTGTTCCAGAACATGGGTCGTCTAGAACGAAAGCTGCGGCCAGAAAATGAGAATAAGTAAATTGAGAACCAGCATGACGTCGTCTAGATAAACCAAGCAAAAAGTAAGCCCCCAATTTTTTTAATTTCTTAAATTTCTCTTTTGTGCTGGACTATGATAGGCCCATGTTACATTGTTCCAGAATATGAGACTTCTAAAGCCAATATTGGTGACAGAACACAAAAACAAATTTCCATAATAATTTGACGGTAGGCATAATTTTATGGCGTAGGTAGATAATCTTTATTTTTTTTATTGTGCTGGATTGTTCTAGGTCTATTCTACATTATTCCAGAACATGGGTCGTCTAGAACGAAAGCTGCGGCCAGAAAATGAGAATTAGTAAATTGAGAACCAGCATGACGTCGTCTAGATAAACAAAGCAAAAAGTTAGCCCCACTTTTTTAAATTTCTTAAATTTCTCTTTTGTGCTGGACTATGATAGGCCCATGTTACATTGTTCCAGAATATGAGACTTCTAAAGCCAATATTTGTGACAGAACACAAAAACAAATTTCCATAATAATTTGACGGTAGGCATAATATTATGGCGTAGGTAGATAATCTTTATTTTTTTTATTGTGCTGGATTGTTCTAGGTCTATTCTACATTGTTCCAGAACATGGGTCGTCTAGAACGAAAGCTGCGGCCAGAAAATGAGAATTAGTAAATTGAGAACCAGCATGACGTCGTCTAGATAAACAAAGCAAAAAGTTAACCCCCAATTTTTGAAATTCCTTAAATTTCTCTATTGTGCTGGACTATGATAGGCTCATTTTACATTGTTCCAGAATATGAAACTTCTAAAGCAAATATTGGTGTCAGAACACAAAAAATAAATTTCCATAAGAATTTGGTGGTAGGCATAATTTTAAGGCGTAGGTAGATAATCTTTAATTTTTTTTTATTGTGCTTGGTTGTTCTAGGTCTATTCTACATTGTTCCAGAACATGGTTCACGATAATTATTGGACAAGATTTTAACAACATGATTAAAAATAAACAACAACTTATAATGAATTTTTTAACAAAACTAGATAAAACTAATCAATTACCACAATAACAACATAATATTTTATCACCTACCCTACCGCCTAGACGTTAGCACTTTGACGATATTATCATCATTAATCTTACACATAGGTACGCAATATTATCTATTATAATATAATAATATAGAGTTCAAATACAAAATTATTTGCGATTTCTTATAATAAGTATAGAAATCTTTCAACCTTATAGACCTTACTGAACCCATTATTTTTAATGACCGCAATTTTTAGGCTCTTTAACTATACAAAAAAAAAAAACAATTATAATCTTCTTCATTGTCAGTGCAACAATTAAGCAGTAAGACAATAGTGTTTCTCAAACACCGCCGGTCGCGTGCCGACAAAGGTTTCGCGGCACTTTGCGGTGAAATACAAAGAGCCGCGAATCCCAGAGCCGGCCTTAGCTCTGGTTTGGGTGGAGCGAGATTACCATTCGACGCCCTTTGCTTGGCGACGACGACACCCGCACATCAAATAATTTGTACTTCAGTTTATGTTAAAAAATAGCCTTTCAAATGCGAGTCGGACTCACGCACGGACTCCATACCATTATCTAATACATAATATTATAAAACTGTAGAATTAAAAAAATATGTAAATGCAACATATAAAAAAAACAGGTTGTATAATAGACAATATTGCATACCTATGTGTAAGATTAATGATGATAATATCGTCAAAGTGCTAACGTCTAGGCGGTAGGGTAGGTGATAAAATATTATGTTGTTATTGTGGTAATTGATTAGTTTTATCTAGTTTTGTTAGAAAATTCATTATAAGTTGTTGTTTATTTTTAATCATGTTGTTAAAATCTTGTCCAATAATTATCGTGAACCATGTTCTGGAACAATGTAGAATAGACCTAGAACAACCCAGCACAATAAAAAAAAATAAAGATTATCTACCTACGCCTTAAAATTATGCCTACCACCAAATTCTTATGGAAATTTATTTTTTGTGTTCTGACACCAATATTTGCTTTAGAAGTTTCATATTCTGGAACAATGTAACATGGGCCTATCATAGTCCAGCACAAAAGAGATATTTAAGAAATTTAAAAAAGTGGGGGCTAACTTTTTGCTTTGTTTATCTAGACGACGTCATGCTGGTTCTCAATTTACTTATTCTCATTTTCTGGCCGCAGCTTTCGTTCTAGACGACCCATGTTCTGGAACAATGTAGAATAGACCTAGAACAATCCAGCACAATAAAAAAAATAAAGATTATCTACCTACGCCATAAAATTATGCCTACCGTCAAATTATTATGGAAATTTGTTTTTTTGTGTTCTGTCACCAATATTGGCTTTAGAAGTCTCATATTCTGGAACAATGTAACATGGGCCTATCATAGTCCAGCACAAAAGAGAAATTTAAGAAATTAAAAAAATTGAGGGCTAACTTTTTGCTTGGTTTATCTAGACGACGTCATGCTGGTTCTCAATTTACTTATTCTCATTTTCTGGCCGCAGCTTTCGTTCTAGACGACCCATGTTCTGGAACAATGTAGAATAGAACTAGAACAATCCAGCACAATAAAAAAAATAAAGATTATCTACCTACGCCATAATATTATGCCTACCGTCAAATTATTATGGAAATTTGTTTTTTTGTGTTCTGTCACCAATATTGGCTTTAGAAGTCTCATATTCTGGAACAATGTAACATGGGCCTATCATAGTCCAGCACAAAAGAGAAATTTAAGAAATTAAAAAAATTGGGGGCTAACGTTTTGCTTGGTTTATCTAGACGACGTCATGCTGGTTCTCAATTTACTTATTCTCATTTTCTGGCCGCAGCTTTCGTTCTAGACGACCCATGTTCTGGAACAATGTAGAATAGAACTAGAACAATCCAGCACAATAAAAAAAATAAAAATTATCTACCTACGCCATAAAATTATGCCTACCGTCAAATTATTATGGAAATTTGTTTTTTTGTGTTCTGTCACCAATATTGGCTTTAGAAGTCTCATATTCTGGAACAATGTAACATGGGCCTATCATAGTCCAGCACAAAAGAGAAATTTAAGAAATTAAAAAAATTGGGGGCTAACGTTTTGCTTGGTTTATCTAGACGACGTCATGCTGGTTCTCAATTTACTTATTCTCATTTTCTGGCCGCAGCTTTCGTTCTAGACGACCCATGTTCTGGAACAATGTAGAATAGAACTAGAACAATCCAGCACAATAAAAAAAATAAAGATTATCTACCTACGCCATAAAATTATGCCTACCGTCAAATTATTATGGAAATTTGTTTTTTTGTGTTCTGTCACCAATATTGGCTTTAGAAGTCTCATATTCTGGAACAATGTAACATGGGACTATCATAGTCCAACACAAAAGAGAAATTTAAGAAATTTAAAAAAGTGGGGGCTAACTTTTTGCTTTGTTTATCTAGACGACGTCATGCTGGTTATTAATTTACTTATTCTCATTTTCTGGCCGCAGCTTTCGTTCTAGACGACCCATGTTCTGGAACAATGTAGAATAGACCTAGAACAATCCAGCACAATAAAAAAAATAAAGATTATCTACCTACGCCATAAAATTATGCCTACCGTCAAATTATTATAGAAATTTATTGTTTGTGTTCTGACACCAATACTTGCTTTAGAAGTCTTATACTCTGGAACAATGTAACATGAGCCTATCATAGTCCAGCACAAAAGAGAAATTTAAGAAATTAATAAAATTGGGGGCTAACTTTTTGCTTTGTTTATCTAGACGACGTCATGCTGGTTCTCAATTTACTTATTATCATTTTCTGGCCGCAGCTTTCGTTCTAGACGACCCATGTTCTGGAACAATGTAGAATAGACCTAGAACAATCCAGCACAATAAAAAAAATAAAGATTATCTACCTACGCCATAAAGTTATGCCTACCGTCAAATTATTATGGAAATTTATTGTTTGTGTTCTGACACCAATACTTGCTTTAGAAGTCTCATATTCTGGAACAATGTAACATGGGCCTATCATAGTCCAGCACAAAAGAGAAATTTAAGAAATTTAAAAAAGTGGGGGCTAACTTTTTGCTTTGTTTATCTAGACGACGTCATGCTGGTCCTCAATTTACTTATTCTCATTTTCTGGCCGCAGCTTTCGTTCTAGACGAACCATGTTCTGGAACAATGTAGAATAGACCTAGAACAATCCAGCACAATAAAAAAAATAAAGATTATCTACCTACGCCATAAAATTATGCCTACCGTCAAATTATTATAGAAAATTTATTGTTTGTGTTCTGACACCAATACTTGCTTTAGAAGTCTTATACTCTGGAACAATGTAACATGAGCCTATCATAGTCCAGCACAAAAGAGAAATTTAAGAAATTAATAAAATTGGGGGCTAACTTTTTGCTTTGTTTATCTAGACGACGTCATGCTGGTTCTCAATTTACTTATTATCATTTTCTGGCCGCAGCTTTCGTTCTAGACGACCCATGTTCTGGAACAATGTAGAATAGACCTAGAACAATCCAGCACAATAAAAAAAATAAAGATTATCTACCTACGCCATAAAGTTATGCCTACCGTCAAATTATTATGGAAATTTATTGTTTGTGTTCTGACACCAATACTTGCTTTAGAAGTCTCATATTCTGGAACAATGTAACATGGGCCTATCATAGTCCAGCACAAAAGAGAAATTTAAGAAATTTAAAAAAGTGGGGGCTAACTTTTTGCTTTGTTTATCTAGACGACGTCATGCTGGTCCTCAATTTACTTATTCTCATTTTCTGGCCGCAGCTTTCGTTCTAGACGAACCATGTTCTGGAACAATGTAGAATAGACCTAGAACAACCCAGCACAATAAAAAAAATAATGAATATCCAAGAATGAGGGGCTACCATGAAAAGGTTTTTATTAATTTTTGGCCTCAATTATGGCTCTAGAAGTTTTTTATTTTGGAACAATGTAGAACAAATCTAGAACAATCTAGAACAAAATTAAAATTTTGGATTTTCCAAAAAAGGGGGGCTACGACAAAAAAGTTTTTTTTATTTTCTGGCTTCAGTTTTTATGCTAGGATCGTTATATTTTGGAACAATTGAGAACAAACCTAGAACAATCCAGAACAAAAAAGAAAAATTGGATTTTTCAAAATATGGGGGCTACGGTGAAAAATTGTTTTTTTTGTTTTTCTTCTACAATTTTCACCCTAGATTTTTTTTATTTTAGAACAATATAGAACAAACCGAGAACAATTCAGCACAACAAAAAAAAATCCTGATTTCAAAAAGTTGGGGGCTAACTTCCCACACTCGACTTAGACTGGACTATGACTATGACTTACGTGAAATATTCTTCTAACATGATGAAAAATTACAATACTTGACACTGGCTAAATACACTATGTGTGGTGCCAAAATAAATGAAAAAAAATAATTATGAAGTTCTATAAAACTTTCCTGGCGCAAGAAAGCTAGTTAGTTAGAGTAGAGCCAAAGAGTTTTAGAGCAACGCCAACTTAGCTCAAAGAAGGTTGTCAAAATAATGACGTCAAAATAAGCATGATGAATTAATTTTTTTTTTGGATTAATTAATTATATTACTTAAAAGATAAACATTTGTGAAAACAAAATTAAATATCTCAAAAAAAATGACCAAGTTACAAGCGCTTTATAAACTGGAATAGAAAGAGATACCTCAAACGGCCAGTGACGTCAGAGGAAGGTCGTTCATAGTACCTCATTACTAAGCTTTGGTAGCTTTTCATACAATCTCTTTGGCATGTGACGTCACGAGTAGATTTTTCATAGTAAAAAAAAAAAAACTGGGGGCGCGAGAAAGGGACAGGAGATGCCTCCTGTAGAAACTTTAAAAGCTTATTACTCCGTGATTTAATTACCGATTTTGCTTATGTTTTCAATGATTGCATTCATTTTTAATCTTCTTTATGAAAGTAATATTTACTTGTTCATTTTTAATAGTAGTCATCATGCCTATTGACCATATTACGAGCATTTTTGAGTAAAATTATTATACCTTGGTTGCAGTTCCCAGCGGGTCCACCATGGATACTATGTTTATGGGGTCCACAGTATTCCTGAAACTGATGTTGCTATTAATCGCCATTACCCTCACATCCGGCAAAAGAAAAAAGTTGTCGGGAACTACGAATATAAAATTTTAACAAAATATTATCCCCTCGCTACAAGCCCACCCGACACCGCGAGACGTCGGAAAGCACAGAACGAAGAATGGGAATGGTGCGAAGTAACTACTCTCGAGACCGGTGCTTGTACTCCCAGTGATGCGTATAAATGGTGCCCTAAATCAGGGTCCAAAGTAGAAAGTATTCTAAAAGTCTGTTTTTCCGTCCATCGAGATGAAAAGAGATACGAAGTACAACCACAGTCCATCTTGTTTTACCCTCGAGAGGACGCTAATGATGCAGAAACATTTGGTAGATTCTCAAATAAGGCCTTCTGCCAAAATGCCACTGAATTCTTTGTAGTAACACAACCGTCGTATGAATTTGAAGGTAAAACTAGGTATTACGAAATACTTGTCGTAGCTCAGGTGATAAAAACGGACACCACTCATTATTACGAAAACTTTTTCTATTGGCCTCGGCGCTTCCGTTCGGCGATATTTGTAACCGAAGAGTTTACTAGTAATCATGATGAAGTCTACAAAATCATTGAGAACATAAACGAACTGTACTTCCGGAAGGGGAACTTACCGGTTCCCAAACGATATATGAATGCATTGATAGACGCTTTCCGAAAACAACTTATGCTCGCGCTAACATAACAGCTTCGGATCAAAGTGAAACCAATAAAAATACCATCGATAATGATGATGATGATGATGATGATGACGAAACTGTAAGCAAGAGTGATGATCTAGAGTCGAGCACGCCAGCTCCTGTAGCTTCAGAAACGACACTCGCGCACTTTCAGGACGAAAAGTCTACTTAAAGATAAGCTGCTATGGTGGTACCAGGGAGTGAAAAGCAGGCGTCCGCAGACTTCTGTTAATATCCATTAAGTCTACGTTTGACGTTTACCCTGTATCGAAAACAAGGCAGGACAATTCCACGATTCCACAGTGGCGGTGTTGGATGATTTCCGAGACAGCGTGACCTTTGGGCCTTAGATTTTTAAAGCAGAGATGTGAGACGCAAACTACAGCTGTGTTAATACAAAAAAGGCACTACTAGCGCCCTCTGCGCGCGCTTTCTCTCTCTTAGCATCGTATAAGTAAATAGTCTCTGCGTGGAATACTTTTTTAAATAAAACTACTTGATCTATCATTTTATTAAATCCTACAAAAGATCAATAAAATTTCTTTAAAAAATTAGAGTTTAATGATTCGCCCAAAACATTTCTAGGGTGAGGACGATGCGGAGGCGAGTCTGTTGTGTCTGTAGAGCTTTATGCTTGTACTACAAGACAATTGAGGGGTCGCATCAAAACTGTCGTGATGCATCCTTCAGAAACTGGCAAATAGACGGGGGTTTTGACACCCGTGAGCTCCAACTGCCTTTTCTTTTTTTTGAACGGGCTAATGCTGTTGGTCTCTACCGACCTTTACAGCGTCACCGGGCGGGAGGGCAGGCGCTTTAGGCACCCAGCCGACAAAAGTGAGGGGCAACTAGCTCAAGGGCACCCCGAGGGCGAGGGCGAGCCTCGGCTTGGGCTGTTGCCGGGATAAGAGGATCGAGAAGGCTACGTCCGCTGGAGGAGTGGACCCTATGGAATTCAGGATAAAAGTGTTCTGTGCTATGGAAAGTCGCGACCATTCTAGCTAACCTACGCGGGTATCGTCGACCTCGCCGGCGGGCGAGGTGTCTGATTGTGTTACGCTGGTATCCTATACCGGTGCCGAAATCGGTACCTGAGCCAGAAGGGCTAGACTGGTCCGGCGATCCTAGCGCAGCCGACACAACGGCTGCTATAGTATCTTCCGAGTTGCTCAAGACGTTTCTTGGACGGCGACGACGGGGTAAAAGATAACGATCCGATTGCCTTGCGGATAAAGCGGTTCTAGATCACTCTAAGTGAACAAATGGTAAATTAGACAGCAGACGTATCGCTTAAATAATTTAATCTCTACGAGTCGGGTGTCAAGGGTCACCCTCAGGTACTTCGCAAACAGAACCGAAAGGATGTGGCTTATCAAAAAGGGACAGTGGAAAGAGACAGTGGCGGATTTATAGATTTGCCGCCCGTAGGCTATTCAATTTTTGCCGCCTCTTAATTTTGATATCTTAGTCCACAATCATATCAATTTTCCATCAATAAAATTCCAACTTTATAATTTGTGCTCCATCATCCTCGTTACATCAACTTTTCCCATGTAGTTATTATTATTGAGAACTATGGTACCGTGTTAGATCCTTGATTATTTTTACAGCAAAGAATTATCAAAAAACATTATTTTAAGGAAAAAATATCTCAATCGTATACCACTTTTAAAGTAAGGTAAGGTATGTCTTAAAACTATACAATACTTAGGCTGAGTTGCTTAAAGTTAGCGTTAAAGTAAGCTGGTGCAACTCAGCCTTACAAAATATGAATTAAGCTTACGTAAAAAACTTTCAACTTTCAAAGAGAACTTCTAGGCTTGACACGAAGCACCTATAACTATGCTAATAATTTAATTATAATGCTAATATTAATCTTGACTTGTAAAAGCCTATTTGCAATAAAATATTTGCCTTTTGACTTTTGACTTTTGTTGGGTACCGAACGGCCGATGCTGGGAGCTTAATGCGTATCTCGACGGTCACATTAACAGCAGCGACACGCACGCGCGTTCTCGCGCGCTTTGTCCTGCCAACCGGCTAGGGATGGGAAACGAGGGAGCGAACGGTTCTCCTGTGTAGTGAACTGTGAACCATAGCTCGCCGTTAGCACAGTAGTTTCTACTGCTAGGCCAAGAGCCTTCTCTCACAGGGAGAGTATCATCGTCATTACCATCAGCCTGCTCAACATAAGCCTCCCCCACAGAGTACCACCTTAAGCGGCTGCTCGCCTTCGGCATCCATCGGCTCCCCGCGGCTTTCACCAGATTGTAGGTCCACCTAGTGTAGGGTTGGCCTACGCTGCATCTTCAGGTTCGTGGTCGCCACTCGAGAACCTTTCTTCCCCATCGGTTGTCAGATTCTACGGGCTATGTGGCTCGCTCACCGCCACTTCTACTTGTTAATTCTAAGAGCTATATTAGTCACTATAGTTCTCCTACGGATCTCTTTATTGCGGATCTTATCTCGCAGGGAAACACCGAGCATAGCTCTCTCCATAGCTAGTTGCGTGACAGGGAGAGTGTAGGTCATAAATTGTATTATTATTCATGTACACCTTTGCGCAAAACCATTAGATAAATAAATGAATGACGTAACGAGCTAGTCGTTCACCTGATGTTAAACCCATAACAGACTGCAGTACAGCTCGGAGCCTAAATTAATAAAGTTTCGCGTGACACTGCACTGCGCACGTAACCCACGTTATCTTTGTTAAATATGTGATCTAGTTCTCGCAGATCACTTAGAACTAACGTTTTTGTGAACTAGTTCGTTCGTGAACTATACATGGCAGCATTACAGCCAGCACTTTTAATTTACCGTTTGTATTCTTTTCGTCAGTACTAGTCGGTCCACCGGTAGAGACGGCCGTGCCGCTCGCGAGCCCACAACCACCTGTTTCTTTGAGCTTCGCAAGTTTTGTTTTGTCTCCGCTGTAGTAAAGCGGTCGCAAGGTTGGTCTTTGAAGTTAGAAAAACAATTGAAAACAAAAACAAATGAATTAATACAAACTCATTGCTCTCAGCGACTATTAGAGAAAGGTTTCTCTATTGTTGAAGGATATCGATTGGTTTTGGGACCTTTTGTTAACCATTCCTCATATTATTTACTATTTATGCCTCCCGGTTTCGTCTGCGAATTATCAGTTTTAGTATAACTTAATTTTCTCCATAGATCAGTATATTTAAATCACTTTAATATATGTTAATGGCTCATGTTTTTTAACCTACTTCAAAAATAGAGCAAGTAACCAATTTCGTAAATTCTTTTAACGTTTGCTATCAGTGTAATTTCAAGAGGGGGATGATAAGCAGAGTGTGCCAAAAGGTACCAAAATTATTTATCTACGTTTAGGATTCTACTGTAGAATCCTTCGCTTTGGATTCAAACGATCTGCTGTTACCCTTTTCTTATTTATTTATTTTTTTTACAGAAAGCATCTTTATAGATTACAACATTCTGCCAAACTGCTGAGCAGTTTGTCGTCACTGTCGACAGACACAAACTAAATACATTGTTTTGATTCCTTGTGACATAGTCTACTATACCCACAGAGCAAAAAAATAACCGTCATTTATTTTATAGCTCTGTGACTATACCTATTAACCAAGGAACTTATACTTACGTATTACGTATACTATACTAACTTTTATACAAAGTGATTATATTATCTTTGTTATATACCACCACTGTCCATGCTCATGGGTCTATCTCTATCCATCCAAAGGTTGTCTGGAAGAGATCGCTATTTAGCAATAAGACCGCCCATTGTAACCTACTTATAAGTTATTTCCTGTTGTTGTTTTTGTTACCTTGGTATCAATAAAGAGTTCATCTATCTATTTACAATTTTCGTTAGTTTTATTTTAAGATAGTATCATTTTCATCCCGCATTATAAATTGTGAGTAAAACCAATACTGCGCCATCTTGCAATACTTCAAACAATTTCAACAATCCAAGAGGGTCAATATTACAAAATGAAACAATACAATCCGAGTCGGGGGAGCTCTAAATTGTTTTATTTACGTTGCGACATAGTTTAGTGGATTGGTCGCAATTTCCCCCGGGGTCCAAGTTTTGGGGTAAATGCGACGTTACGCGCCGGACGGAGGACAAATGACTTTATATTTGGTTTCTCGATGATCCTGTATTCAAAGACTAACTTTTTTTTATCACGATGGTAAGTGACGACGCTGTCGACTATGGAGTAGCTGGAGAAGATACACTACTGTTCACTCTAGCCTTAAAACCTCCCAGATTATATTTGTCAGGAAACAATGACGCTGGTAAGGTATTCCATTCCTTCGCTGTCCGAATTATAAACTAGGAATCAAAATTCATCATTATCAGCCTCAGGATACACTACTGGACATAGGCCTCCCCACAGAGCGCCACTTTGAGCGGCT
The DNA here is from genome assembly GCA_963580505.1 of Ennomos erosarius. NCBI lineage: Eukaryota > Metazoa > Arthropoda > Insecta > Lepidoptera > Geometridae > Ennomos > Ennomos erosarius. Next base: position 100,818 of record OY757006.1, on the reverse strand, counting down.
GCTTACCTCCTGCATTCATCTGCTCACCCCGGTTTCACATCATCGGTCCACCTAGTGGGCCTACGCTGTTTCCGGTCGCCGCTCGAGAACCTTTCTTCCCCATCGGTTGTCAGTTCTACGAGCGATGTGGCCTGCCCATTGCCTGAACTGGCTAATCCTAAGAGTTATATCAGTCACTTTAGTTCTCCAGTGGATCTCATTTACCTACCGATCAAAAACTATACAGAATGTAATTTAATTCTTTAGCATAAATTGAGCCCATGGTAGTACATCATTTATAGATGATTATTAAAGAGTAAAGAGTGTAAATAAATATATTTTTATTGAAAATTATGAAGATTGCCGCGGCGTCTAACGCGGTTGGCTCGGATGATTTTGATACATTTAAACGTTTTTATACCTTGTATGTACTAATTAAAAACAGTACTCCATTATTCCAATTAAGTTTTGTATTGTAGCATTGAATTAAGTAAGTTATTCCATTTTTTGGAGTTATTATTATTACCAAACCAATGTGTTAGAATTCAAAAATGTTGGTCCACACGTGACCGGTATCAGGAATAGGTATCTAGTTTCAAAGGATGCCAATGAATTCAATTACACCCAGTATAAGTATGTTCTTACAACGGTGAAGGCAATCATCGCAAGTAAACCGGCATGTTCAAGGCCCACAGCATTCCCCAACATGTGCCATCCACCCGCACTTGACCGAGGTGGGTTATGGCTACAGTCTCCCTGTGGGAGGCCCGTGTCCCACCTGTGGGAACGTAGCGGATGACGTGGCGTTAGTCACCCATCCAAATGCCGACTTCAGTGAACGTTTTTAGTTTTATCGATCGTTTAGCGTTTGCTATGAGCGGTAGAAAGTCTAACTTATTGTGATACATATTTTATAATGGTGGCACCTCTCTCAGTGAATTCATAATCATATTTATGGAGTTATTTGTCCCCAGCGACAGATTCCAACTCTCGGCTTCACCCACCAACACGCACTTTGCCAGAATTAAATAAAAACCATTAAAGAGATAGGTATATTTGTTTTTTGGCTAAACTCCAAAGCCTTAAACACTGGCTGGATTTTTACAAGCTGCACTTCGGAGTGTGCTATGGAATTGCGCAACTTAATTCCTCCACCACCATTTTACCATCGTACTGTAAGAACCCCCCCTTTCTAACCCCCTTATTCCCTTATTTTCCTATAATTATAGTTGTATCTTTAATTTACCGAACTTAAATATCTAAGTTTAAATAAACTATAAATTGAATTTAAATAATCGCTAGCAAATCTAATACCGTTGGAAAGAACCTAAAATTAACCTAAGTTTGTTGATAAAAAGAACCTAGAAATAATCTAAGTTTAACCTAAGTTTGTTGTATGTTTTAGATTTGATATGGCCAAGTGATCGTCTCCTAATAGTGGTAGAACCCGTACGTTGTGATAATGTAGTAATCCAAATCCTTTTAAAGTAATGAGACAATTCCTAACTAACACCGACTCAATACGCGATCAATGTAGTAAATTGGAATATCCATTATCCTACTATTCACTGCAATCTAAACGTAAATCCCCACAAAACAACTCATATTAACCTAATTTAGAAAACCTGAAGTACTTCCTATAATTGAACTTCTGAAACATAATTCAAGTGTATATTATCAGAATCTTTAAACGAATACAACCTAAAAAAAATATAAAATTCCCGTTTGTTACACTTCCACTATTCGACCCAATAATTCCCACTAGTTACAAAAATGTTATCATTTCTACCGGAAGTGCTTACAACCCATTCTACCATTTCCTTACGCCTATTTTAACCATATTAGCGAAGTCATGATAAACCACTTCTGCTTATCATGACGCTGTCTACTGAGCCCCATTTCCTAACTATAAATTAATGCAAAACCTAAAGTTCCTGGTTTATTAAAGTCCATCTTCGATGATCGTCTAAAATTCATTGCCCTTACTTTCCTACGTTATGCTCTATATTATGGATTAATAAATAAAACATAAATAAAACTCAAATTATTTATTAAGAAAGTTATTTCAAACGATTATGAATTTAGAATTTACTTTACCAAAATACTTTTATTGAATTTTAGTACTCAGAATATATAATTAAATGTTAGAATTATTTTGTCGCTCATAACTATCTTTGAGTTTTAAAAATATATCCGGAAACTTCGATTACTCCTGATTGAGAAGAAGCCCAAAGAAACTCCTCAGGGTTTATTTTTTTATTCTTTCTTTTTTTTTTAATTCTTTTTGGTTTAACAATATTTGATTTTACAATAATTATAAGGTCGAGTTACGAAGCGATATAATATTTTTGGGAAACCGTAAATTTAGAGTTAATACATCTACCGTCGAGATTAAATATTATTATCTATAAGAAAACACATGACCTTTTAAATAAGTTTCGAAGAATGACAATCAGACATGTCTTGATGAATCGTCCTACAAAGAAGAGCCCGTAGGTTATGCATTATGCGCAACCTCGCCGTGTGGAACCTCTGCTTCTCTCTCGAAGATTCGGCCGACATGAAATGGAGATTAATAATGTTGAATAAAAACTCAGGACATTTATTTCGGAGTAATTACACAATGATAATAAGTTGTATGCTGAGCTGAGCCGGGATCTGTTTCTGACATCGTGCAATATCGCTTCAGAGTATAATTAGTATATTTATATAAGTTTCTTATTTTGTGTTCCGTGTTATATTGTTCCTTTCGCGATATTGTGTGTCGGAAATAAAGATCATTTCGTTTCATTTCATTTATTCCTAATCGTTTCCATACCCGTATATATTGATATTATAATAATATTATGCATTTATTTTGTATACTATAGACATTGAACCGTTTATGAATTCTCAGGCTGACTTTGCTTCTCCTGAACTTTCATAGAAATCATCCATATATCTAAGACGTATTTCAGTATAATGAAATATGCTAAAGTTATGTTTGATCCGTAGAACAAAGTGTATGTATTGTAAGTTGTAAATATATTATTGATATCAATTATCAACAAGACGTTATTCTCATTCGAATTTATACAATTAGCTATCCTATCCGTGTGGTAAGGAGTCACTAACAAGGTACTGCTTTTGCTTGACCTATATAAATACGAAGGACAATAATTACTTTTTGAAAAATTTTATAAATTTGTTGTAAAATAAAAGTTAAATTTTATTGAAAATTCATTAAAACAATGTCAAATCTAAACTTCACCAAACTGAACTATGCCCATAGATTTGAGATAAATAAATATATTGCATCTTATCTTATAAAATCTTTGCCTATCTCGTCCCTCAACATCATCATCAGCTTCATCATCCTGAAGACGTCATCATCATCATCATCGCCATCATCATCATCATCGTCAGCTTTATCATCCTGAAGGTGTCCTAAACATTACCATCATCATCACCATCATCATCTTGCACCATCATCATCATAAACCCATGTCACACTGTGCAGCCGTTAGTCTTCCGCTTCCATCGGCTTCCCACGACTCGGATCAGATCATCAGTCCATCCAATGGGACCAGCCTACACAGTTCGTGGTCACACTAACTTGATTGAGATAAATACCTTTTACCTATTACGGAAGACCTTAATCTAATTTCCCAGTTTTTACGTTATAGGCGCATGAAAACATTACCTATTTTGAATTTACTAGAATGATATTCAAATACGCTCGTGATACTTACAGTAAATAAATAGGGAAAAGATTTCCTCTCCACCTTTGTGTTTCCTTCATGTTCCGACGAAAGAAAACTCTACCTGCTTTTGCTGAATCCAAGACAACATTGTATGCTATTGTTTGATAAAATTAGTGTGATAAATATAAATCAAAGTATGCTTCAATCCTCGTGCGGGAATAAGATCTTTCGATCATCACCTGCTAAGAAAATAATTATTAACTTATACTAAAACGAACTTCAACAATATTCTCAATAATTATCCAGTTAGAATTAAGTCAATAAATCATTATAACAAAGTATTCAGTTCAGTATTCAAATACATTCACGATATTTTTAATCATCGCGTAGAATAAAACTTTCATCTCATCCGTGAATATCGCTAAACTTCCACCGGCTAAGGAAATGTGCAGTGAATAACACTAGCTTCCTTTCTACATTAAAATCCCCTACCATCATCAGACCTTCCGCCTAGAGTGATGTCCACGATGATCTTGTGCTACAATAAGCATCTACACTCATCATCATCTAAGCTCCTGCCGACTAGGAAATATGCAAAGAATAGCATTGGATTTCCCTTCTGTACATTAAAACCATCTGCCATCATCAGATCATCCGCTCAGCGTGATGTCCACAACGATATTGTCCTACAATAAGCATTTTCACTCAACATCAACCTACCAGGAAAGCGCTTCGCTCAGCAGCAAACATTTTCCGTCCGTGTATATCTTCAAATACTAAAGAACTACACCTACTAAACAATGAATTAGAAGATTTCACCTTTCAATTTCCACAGACTAAATATAGCGAAGTACTTCCCTTTGAACCTGATGGTCTTAAGTAATATTAATTCATTATTCCTGTTTTAAATAGAACTGCTCCGTTCCTTCTTGCTGATTGATTTTCTTCACTCCATGGATTTCTTTTCATCTTTTAGTAATACAATAAACCTGGAAAAAACTATATTTTTTCATCTTTTCTTTTTCATTTCCTAATCACCACTCACATCTCCCAGTCTGCAATTATTTGAAAAGTCTTTTTGACACATTCTTGACTGCTAGCTCGCGATTTTAGTATGAAATATAATTAAAGAGGTTTTATGCTTTCTAATATTACCTCATTTTACGTTTAAATAACTACTTTTACACCTATCTCCATGTCCTATACCAGTTAGTGCAGTATAAAACGAATATTTGCTTTATTTTTGGATTATTATATGCTTGTTAAATGATTTGATTGAATAATATTGTTTTTCTTTTTAAACTGAAAAATATTTCTAATTTTGTGACGTCACGAGACACCCTGGATCGTTACAATCGCCCCTAAAATATTTGCGCAGGCGTTTTAAATTTAAAGCCGAAGTAAAATTTTATTCATTAGATAAAACATTTTCACAAATATTAGCAAAACTTCAATAAAATTAATTATGTTTATAATTAAACCCCATTAAGCAACTATAATTTGTAGACGTTTGGCTCTGAACTTAAAATGTAATTATAGTTCTGTAGTGTAACTAACCGTTATGTTTAATTTAAGAGAGCATCTAAAATATTTAAACCGATGGCTAATTTTCAAATAATATGCAGCGTACTGCGTATTAGTTCGAAAAGTATTAATTGTTACTTATGTTTTTTTTATAATTTTATATGTTGTTTCACCTTAAAAATATTCTCGAAAGAATAACGTAGTTAACTATACTAAATATTATACTGAATTGACAATCATTTGTCTTTTGTAACAAACCAAAATTATTCTATTTTAAACGCCCTCTTAAGCCGTAACAACAGTGAATTACATTGCGAGTCAATATCCAAAATTTCATCACATCAATCATAACCAAAAGTAACTTATCCCAAGGATAACCTGGCCACCAAAAGAAACCAGGTTGTGAGGCTGGTCAGTCCTAATAACTCAAAGTAGAAGGTACCCCTAAGAATCATTTTTTCATTCCGAGCTGCCTCCCACAAAACCCTTCGATAACCAGATTAACTTTAATAGTTCAAAGTATCTTCATTGCCTATGACTTCAGCAATATTTCACATATATTTCCCACTCTGTAATTCGCTATCACTTCGGATGTATAGTGTAGTAGATCTGATCTTTCCTTCTTGTGGAGTATGGGGTTGTTATAACAGTTTTCTATAAACTTAGGCTTTATTTTTAACCTAACACCTGCCTTAAATTATAAACAACCCATTTGTAGAGTCGTGTAAAATTCAAAGCCACCGTCAACAAACCTGTCTGCAACCTAAGTCTTTGTTATTCCATAAAACCTACTCCCTCTATCTATCACACTATTATTTAATTTTGTTTTTTTTTTTATCTTAAACACCTCAAATCTCTCATGAACCCCGACCCCTCTTCCATTCAAATAACATACTCTAGTTTATAAACATTTCATAAATACAAACAAAACCCTTTTAACACACTAACACGCTTTTTATTGAATTAACAAGGACCTCCTTGATTGCAGACTAATAAAATGTTTGCTTGTCTTTTAACCCCAAATTATTTTCTAAGCATTACGGCCAAAATATGTTTATTTACTTTTATCATTTTAATTTAGATGATATCTATAATAGCATTTTTAGAAACCTCCATTTCACAAAATTAAATTAATGAAATTTACTTAGTTAATATTTTTAGAGAAATGAATGTATCAATATTTTGTTGTATTTTTAACAAAATCATTGAACGCTCTAACAAAATTATTTTTATTACTTTCATTTCAAAACTGTAAAGATTGATTTAAAATAACGCAATGTAGTTTAAATTATTAAGCATCTAACAATCATCATCAAAAAGAAACTTTTTCACCGTTTTATTTAACGTGGCTTAAATTATTAAATTTTAGTATACTGATTTTATTTCCTATTTTTAAATGTCTTGAAGTTTAATTTAAACGCCCCTTAAAGTTTTATAGTCTTTACCAAATTCTAATATTTCCTAATGTCAACCGCAAAAGATAATTGTGTAAATTATTTACAATAACATAATCCGTATAATTATGAAAATTAAATTCTACGTTTTTCCTAAATTAAATTATGAATCATTCTAGTCATGAACTCATGCTATTAATGCACTTTCCTAAATAACCGTAACAATATTCATAATTAAAATAAATAAATGTTTACTAAGACGATTTGAATCCCGTTTGTCTTCTACTCATAGTCTTCTACATTATAACCTATTGAAATGAAATGAAATGAAATGAAATGAAATGAAATGAAATGAAATGAAATGAAATGAAATGAAATGAAATGAAATGAAATGAAATGAAATGAAATGAAATGAAATGAAATGAAATGAAATGAAATGAAATTAATTTATTTGCACGAAATATGGTAAATGTAGGTGTTATAATATAAAATGTTCAGCATATTCCACCAGAACTGGCATACAAAAATTATTACAATTGATAAATGTTAGGTGTACAAAATAATTCAATGTTAATCCATTTGACAAAATAGTCATGCAGTGTAAGTACGTAAATAACATAATAAAAATTGTTTAAATAACAAATAACAATAACAATGATAATAAACTCAATTAATAAAATAATATTTGGATAAAACATGTCTAAAAATAAAATAATGTTTTCAATTAATTATTAATAATGTCTGAAATTCTAGCCTAAAACCACCAATTATTATAATTTACATTCGAAAAATTCTTTTAAATTGTAGAAACATTTCTCAGACAACCATTTAAACAACTTAATTTTAAAATATTTAAATGGCAGTTCCCTGATTGTCCTTGGTATCTTATTAAACACCTTTATGGCCATTAGCCTGCAGTTTCTTTGATAAAGAGTAGTTCTACAACTGACTGCCCTTAAGCTAGTGGGGTCTCTACTAGTAAACTGAAAACGTTTGTAGTTCTCTGCTTTATCAAACAAGTCAGGGTGTTCTTTTACGAAAACTCCAATCTGCATGATGTATAAGCCGGCCAAAGTCAAAATCTTATGCTTTTTAAAAAGAGGCCTACATGAATCCAGCGGACCAACACCACTTACGGCTCTAACACACCTTTTTTGAACCAAAAAGGCTTTAGTAATGTCGGTAGAGTTTCCCCAGAGCAAAAGACCATACCTAAGAACGGAAGCCACGTAACCATGATAGGCAGTAAGGGCAGCACTTTCATTTACCGTGCGCCTTAACCGTTTTAATGCGAAAACAAAACGATTAAGTTTCGAACAGATATGTTCAATGTGTGATTTCCAATTACAAAACTGATCTACACATATTCCTAGAAATTTGTATTCCTCGGTCGGTTCTATTTTCTGACCTCTACATCTTACATCAAGATTACTTTTAACAGAGTTATAGTTCCTGAATTTTAAATACTTTGTCTTTAAGAGATTGACACGCAAATTGTTCAGTTCTAGCCATTTAACGATACAATCTGCCGCTAAATTGATTAAGTGTTCATGATTGTTTAATGTCATTCTATCTGTGTCGGTCACAACTACCGACACGTCATCTGCAAAAAGAACACACTCATGATTAACGGATGAAGGAAGATCGTTAATATATAGTAGAAATAATAATGGCCCCAAAATACTGCCTTGCGGCACACCATATCTGTTTACTAGATAGCTTGATCTAAAAAATGTGGCAACTTTGTCTTTATTCAGGGCAGCTATTTCTACACATTGTTCCCGATCATATAGGTAATCACGGAGCCAATTGAGAACTGGTCCTCTGATACCATAGTTTTCACATTTGTTGATGAGCATTTTATGGTTGACAAAATCAAATGCTTTGCTCATATCAAAGAAAAGCACTGATACATGAGCCCGTTTGTCAATGCGTTCCACCACTTTACTAACGAGCTTGTATGCTGCAAGAGTCGTTGACTTTCCTTTTTGGAAACCATTTTGTTCCGCTTTAATAATATTAAACTTTTCAAGGTAATCACTGATGCGGTGATGCATAGCTTTTTCAAATATTTTCGAAAATATTGGAATTAGGGAAATTGGACGATAATTGTTTAGATCTAATTTATTGTCTTTTTTATGAAGTGGTCGAACGATGGACTGTTTAAGTTTTTGTGGGAATAACCCCTTCGAAAAAGATAAGTTTATAAGATGTTGCAAGATTGGAGATATTATCGTCACACATTCTTTAATAACGTGTGTACTGATTCCATCACATCCTACAGCTCTTGTGTTATTAAGGGACAAAATAATTTTTGCTACTTCATTTGTACCACACGGCTTTAAAAACATACTGTGGTTGGATATTGGTATATTATTGTGCCCACTCAAGCAGCTAGTATTGGCATTTGCCGTAGGTTTGTTTGCAATCTCAATGTAAAAATTGTTGAAAGCTTCAGCAATTTCAATCGGATCACTTAAAGTGACACTATTGACCCTAACCGAGTCGATTCCCGCATATGACTGCACTGAATCAGCTTTATTTTTAATAATTTGCCAAGTGGCCCTGCATTTATTTTTTGCTGTTTTAATGTATGTATGGTTGAGCTTCTGTTGAGAGCTATTAATACACTTTCTTAGTAGAGAACTGTACTTTTGTAATTGTAACTTCTTTTGAGGTGTACTATTTTTATAACAATTATATCTCAGTTTCCTTTTATGTTTACTGGATTTTCGTATACCTTTAGTAATCCATGATGGTGCTAAACAGCTACTATTAACTTTCCGTCTTTCTATTGGAAAGCAAAGTTCATAAAATAATCGAAAAGTATCATGGAATATGTTAAAATCTTTGTTTAATTCATTACTATTTAACCTGTCAGACCAATTAAGAGAAGAAAGACATTTCTTAAATTTATTCATGTTTTCAACACTATAATTCCTCGTCTCAACGTACCAGTGACTCAATTTTGTCGGTTTTTCTGAGACAGGGATGGTCAAAGTCTGTCCTGTATTATGGTCTGACAGACACAACTCATGAACTTGTCCACTGGCGTTCTGAACATTGCTTAGAAAATGATCAATGCATGATTTTTGTCGAGTGGGTACATTAATATGAATGATAAGATTATAGTTCAAAGTTATGTCACGTAAACGAGTGGTAATAGCATTAATTTTTAAAGTATCAATATTCAAGTCACCTGTGATTATTATTTTTTTCTTGTTTTTAATTGTAATTTTATTCAAAATGGTCTCTAACGTGTCGAAGAATATGTTTACATTGCTGTTTGGAGTTCGATAGATGCATAGTACAATAAAATTTAGTTTAGGTATTGAGATTCCACAACATTCGAAAGTTTTCTCAGCTGAAAATTGTTTAAATAATGGCATTTCTAAATATTCGAAATTATTTCGTAGAAGTATACAAACACCTCCTCGTTTTTCATTTGTTCTTGAGTAAAACGATACTAATTTAAAACCTTTCATTAATACATTGCTTTCATTTCCAGCTTTAACAAAAGTCTCGGACAGGCAGATCATATCAAGATAAATACCCTTGCGAACAAAATCATCAACACAAATTTCTAATGTTTCAAGTTTATTTAATAGCCCGGCAATATTTTGATGAAATATTGTCAGAACTCCATCACTGTGGGGGACGAAAAAACGTCTTATTTTCTGTAGCATTGCTGTCTATTTCAGTTGCCTTTAAGTCTGGTTGTGGACTTGTTTGGGTAATTTTAGTAGAAAAATAATCTAATATAGTTCTTTTCTTTGGCTGTGCCCTTGTCTGGGTACTGCAAGTATCATTATATTGGTCGCCGGATTTTTTAAAATATTTTGGCAGTGTAGTTTGCACCATCAGTTTTGACTTTGAAGACCTATTTAGTTTTATTACAGTTTTATTATTGTTGTTACTACGCAGACGGGCCTTCATTTTATTTACATTCAAAAAGTTATTGTTATAAAATCTACAGTCAACAATAAAACTTATTTTTCTACAAAGTTCTAATAAATAATGATAATTTGTCAAACATTCTTTTTCTATAGTCACAAAATCACAGTTAGGGACATATTTACAAAGGGTCTTCATCATGTTGTTTAGTTTTAATTCATTCAAATATTTATTATTATTTACATTTATTACAATAACATTACATTTTTCTAAACGCTTAAAAGTCCCCGATAGCTCATATAATAATTTATAGGGGTCTTTGTCATTTTCTCCTACACATATGACAACTTGATCTCGTTCTACATCTAAGTTTAATTTAAGACAGTTTTTTAAAACTTCTTCCGAAGTCGCAAAAGGCTTAATGAATCCAAAAATGTCATAAGCTTCATATTTACAACCAATATCCTGCCTAAACCTGGTTAATAGAGATGCTAACCCTGCACATTGTTGAGTGGAGTAGATAAGTAGTTTGGGCTTCGTCAGTGGGTTCTCTAGAGTGTTGAGACTAGTGGCCCCCTCTAGTGATGAATTGTCTAACTGGTTGGGTTGAGCAACACTGTCTGGTTTTTCCATTAAATGACTGCCTCCCGTTTCAAAGAGCACGGATGGCTCACGGTATTTTTGTACTGGAGCATCGTTGACCTTGTTTATTCCCGTGCTAGCTCCCTCTTCAGATAAACCCAGGTCCATGGCACTAGAGTTCATCAATAGGTGAGAAGTTCTACGCAGTGTCTTGTCTCTTTTCATGCTACTCATTGGAGCTGTACACAATTTTTTTAAATGATTTATTTTATTTTGTTTATCTTCATTTTCTTTCTGTAATAATCTTAATTTAAGCGATAATTCTTCAATTTCATTATTTGCGCTTGACAACTGAATTTTTAGGTTACTATTCTCAATGTGAAGTTCATCAAACTCTGCAGACGACAAGTCTGGCAAGCTTTTAGCACGTAGATCAGATGCAGTTGATATAAATGACTGGTTTACGGAGTCATCAGATATCATTTTGTGAATGCCTCTTGACCTCACAGTAACATTATTTATTTGTATTTGTATTTGTATTTATTTATTATAATAAGAACGGCAATATGCCAATTACACTTATTATTAAATTCATTACAGTCAAGCCAAGTCAAGCATGCATGATAAAAACATTTTAATTTTTTAAAAAATAATAATAATAATATTAATTTAAGTAATCATGATAAAATAAACAGATAGTATACGTATAAGTTCCTTGAAACAGTCTAACAAATAAATAACCAAGCAATCAATAATCAATTAAAAAATAATTAAATAGGAAATAGTCAATTGTGTAAATATAAAAAATAATTCAAGTTATCATAACAATAAAATAAAAATAAAATTACAGATTATAAAAGTTCACAAAATGATAATAATAGTTTAAAAATACTCTGCCTTTTATCACAAAAAATATCACATTCAGGATTGGCGCTCAAGAATGCATTGAGACCGCTTATACAACGGCATAAAGGGGTTTCGGCTCTAGCCACTGTGCGGGAACCAGGAACGGAAAAAAGCTTGTATCTTCGACATGATCTCACCTGGATGTAGTTATTAGGGACAAACAGCCTACACAGAACATTGTGCAGTTCTGAAGAGTCAATGGCACCTCTTAGTATTTTACAGGAAGTATTAAGCTGATCAAAAGACCTCCTTACCTCTAACGAGTTGAAGCCAAGATGCCCAAGTAAAAACTTAGTGGGGTATAGATAAGGGTAGTAACCATAAAGCCTTTTGTACAAGTACCGCAAAAACTTCTTCTGCACCTTCTCCAGCATCAAAGTATATGTGATGTGATGGGGGTTCCAGACAGAGACGGCCGACTCCAGCTTGCTTCTGACGAGAGTTGTAAACAGAAGCCTGATGACGAAAGGATCACGGAAATCACGGGCATTTCTTAAAACAAACCCAAGACGCCGAAACGATTCCTTGGTGGTAATCCTGATGTGATCGTGGAAAGTTAGGGCACGGTCAAAAGTTACCCCGAGGTCTTTCATAGAGAACACTCTTTTAATAACGTCGCCATCAAGTTGGTAGGTATGTTGTATTGGGTTTCGCTTCCGATCAAAGGTCATAACGAAGCATTTGCCTGAGTTAAAAAACATTCTGTTAGCTACACTCCAGCGATGTATAGAGTCTATATCATCCTGAAGCAAGATACAATCGCCATCAGACTTCACTTCAAGAGCAAGTTTAAGATCGTCTGCATAAAGAAGACATTTTGCAAAGTTGATCACGCTTGCCAGGTCATTAATCATAATCGAAAACAGTAAGGGACCGAGCACTGATCCTTGACTTACTCCGGAAGGGGTCAGGTACGGTTCAGATACGTAGGTGCCATGTCTGACGAACTGTTTTCGATCACGCATGTAATCGGAAAAGAAACGGAGGAGAAGGGGAGTGAAACCGATGTTATGCAACTTTTGCAGCAGGATGTCATTGTCCACCTTGTCAAAGGCCTTACGAAAATCAAAGTACAAAACATCAACCTGTGATCCACGGTCCATACAAGCCGACACGTAATCTACAAGACTTAAGAGATTTGTACCTACCGATCTACCAGGCCTAAAACCATGTTGTTCGTCGCACAAATACAGTCGGATTTGTTGATATATTTCATGGTGCAGAATATATTCAAAAACTTTAGCTGGTGAGCAGAGAATTGCTATAGGGCGGTATTCATCCACCGCCGTCTTGTTACTGGTTTTAGGAATAGGAGTAACCCTTGATAATTTCCATTGCGGGGGATAAACACCACTCCTAAGAGAAACATTAAATATATGGCAAAGAGGAAGCGTCACGAATTTCCTACATGATTTTAAAATAAACGCCGGTAAGCTATCAGGCCCCGACGATCCACTCCCCTTTAACCTACACAGACCTCGCTCAACATCTTGCGGCGACAGACTAGGTATACTGACATATCCTCCGCCCGGCGGGTGTTCTAAGTACTGGCAGTTCAGTGTAGGTGGCTGTTTAAGAAAGACACTAGAAAAATAATCGGCAAAGGTCTCAGCTGCATCAACTCCAACGTGGGTTAGCCCATTGTAAGTAACCTCAGGTTCAAACCCACCTTTAGACCTTAGACCGGATATGTGACGCCAAAAATCTTGAGGACGACTTTTTAACTGTCGTTCAATACTAGCCGTGTGCGCGTTGTAAGCTGCTAGTACACGCAGCTTTAAACTGGCCCGAAGGTCAGAAAAAATCTTATAAGACTCGGCAGACTTCAAGCGCTTCCAATCATTATGCAGTTTTGTTTTTCGATTTATATCTGCTATTATATCAAACGTAAACCAAACCGGATATCTATTTGAAATGTTACTATCTCGCTTCCTCTTTGGCACACACTCATCGAAAGCGGTGTAAAAAATGTTATAAAACAAATCAGTGGCTGCACTAACGTCATCACATTCATAAACACAGGCCCACGAAGTTTCACTTAGTAAAAACTTCAAATAAGACATGTTCAAGTTTTTAAAGTTCCAGTCGCGAGATAAATCAACATTACCAGGATGCAGCCGTAAGTTGGCGCTGTTACATAACTTGAGACTCACCGTTATCTCGAGCGGGGGGTGATACGCGTCGGGAGGGACGAGGCCCTCGGCGACGACCACACAAACCTGCGGCGCCTGCGACTCAATGCACTCGTGGGCCAAAACCACGTCAAGTTTACTTCCGTATGAGTTCACAATATTATTATAATCAATAAAATTACAGTATGTCAAAAAATAGCAATAGTAAGTATTTATATTTAGAGACGCACTTTTCATATTTAAGTCACCTAGTATAATCACTTTACATTTTAAAGTTGTAACAAAAGATTCAATTTTACAAAACCAGTCCATGTATATGTCGTCTGTAGCACTCGGCTTTATGTACACAACGCAGATATATAAAGTTACGCCGCGATAAGAGAAAGATGCCCACAGATCTTCTCCACGCTCAGTCTCTAGCTCAAGCCGACGTCGCAGGGTGATCCCAGGTCTTGCAGCTAACAAAACTCCCCCACAGGGAGTACCTCGGTCCCGCCGCAGCACGGACCAATTAACGGGAACAAGTTCCGCGTCCTCGACCGAACTGTCGAGGAAAGTTTCCGTAGCAGCAAACAGCAGGTGATCGGACACCAGCATGTTGACATTCCATTTTCGAAGCTTAGTTTTAATACCTCGAACATTTTGATAACTAATGTTAACTGCTTTAGGTACTCTGACGCACGGCTTGTTGCTCGCCGAGTTCGTAACGAAAAGAACGGTTATCCGGCCCCCGTTTTTTATAGTTAATCCATTTCTTGACCCTCGCATTTTCTGGCCAAACATTGATCGAAATACACCTATCGAAACATTCCTCAGGAACTCCTATCTTAAAGGACTTATAATTATTTGCAGTTTTTAGCTCCTCGACAGTACAAGCCTTTTGGGGGCAAAGCTCATTAAGATATTGCTTGATGTCTTCAGCTCCCGACAGCATATTCCACAAGTGGATATATTTACGCATCTCAGCTGCTTTAAGTGACGTCACAGACGGGCCAGCGAGACAGCGCATCGATACGGACGGGCGCGGTTTTTTGCGTCGTACCTCCATCCATTTTTCGCCAGATTGATCAGAAACAGCGGCTGCGGTATGCGGAGGGTATGACTTTGAGTCATCACGCACTGGCCCATCCTTTGTTTTAGAGGGGAACTTTTGGTTCTTGGGGGGTTCCTCGGTTGGCGCTGTGTTATTAGGTGAGAAAATAAGAATTTTATTTCTCTCCCTGCGGCGCTGTCCTCGGGGCGTCAGTTGAGCGACTTCATCAGTACCGTTATCAATCACGGCAGTTGGTGGTTGCACTATGCTCACGGGTTTCACTGCCCTCTTAGACCGCGGAGTCAAGCCATATGATCTGTCACACTCTGGCAGCAACTTACGAATCGGCTCCGAAAAACCATTCCTGCTCGATTCAACTGACCCAGGATTAAAGACCGGAATGCACGACTTTGATTGATTTGCTATAATAGACTTCAAATCAATAATCTGGATGGTTTGGGCCTCGATCAGGGCGGTCTGCTTCGACGACATTTCCCTGAGGGTCTTTAGCTCACTTTCCATGTTACCTAAGCGCGTAACTATATCCGGCAAAATATCCGGAGAAAGTTGTATCAACGACATTGTGACAAAATATGCAACAACGGTTCCCGAATATACAAATAATAAATATCGAGCAACGGTTTTGCACAGAGCGTAACAACAGTGCGTACGCGGCGAGCGCTAACGGCTAACTGACATTTATGACAATATCCTCCATTGTAAGCTTCAAAAGTAGCAATTATGTAGTGTATCGTTTCAATATTTTAAGAGTCTTGAAGCAAAGTAATAGTTATGATGCATCGGGCACAAACAATTAGCATTCAAAAACCTAAAAATAATCTAACGATGATATCCCAAACTTCATTGCCCCAATAAACTACAACCAGCTAATGATTCCCGTTGTAAATCCTTATAACATTTTACTGCTTCCGTCTATTTTGCCAAACTTATAATTCAACCGCTTAATTTTATTTTTTCGAACTGAAAAAGACTGAAACGTTCCTATAGCTAATAGATACAAATTACAAATTGATTATTAAAGCTAAATTGAAATATTTATCTCATTAACATTAGGGAAATCTAAAACCGCCCCTACATATATCGCCCCTACATATATCGCCCCTACATATATCGCCCCTACATAAATTGTCTCAAAACCTTTCCTATTTCCACGGACAGCAAATTGTGCGATAATAAATTATCGCCTCTAAGTCAAATCCAAAACAAACAACAAACTTTCCGATATTATTTAAATAACCTAAATGTCTAAGAAAAGTGTAAGACGCAAAATCCCAATTAAACGACTCTCGTCACGCAGATAAGAAAAAGATAGTCGCATAAGCCCAATTAATAATCCTGGTCACGGCACCAAATTGTAAGAACCCCCCCTTTCTAACCCCCTTATTCCCTTATTTTCCTATAATTATAGTTGTATCTTTAATTTACCGAACTTAAATATCTAAGTTTAAATAAACTATAAATTGAATTTAAATAACCGCTAGCAAATCTAATACCGTTGGAAAGAACCTAAAATTAACCTAAGTTTGTTGATAAAAAGAACCTAGAAATAATCTAAGTATAACCTAAGTTTGTTGTATGTTTTAGATTTGATATGGCCAAGTGATCGTCTCCTAATAGTGGTAGAACCCGTACGTTGTGATAATGTAGTAATCCAAATCCTTTTAAAGTAATGAGACAATTCCTAACTAACACCGACTCAATACGCGATCAATGTAGTAAATTGGAATATCCATTATCCTACTATTCACTGCAATGTAAACGTAAATCCCCACAAAACAACTCATATTAACCTAATTTAGAAAACCTGAAGTACTTCCTATAATTGAACTTCTGAAACATAATTCAAGTGTATATTATCAGAATCTTTAAACGAATACAACCTAAAAAAAATATAAAATTCCCGTTTGTTACACTTCCACTATTCGACCCAATAATTCCCACTAGTTACAAAAATGTTATCATTTCTACCGGAAGTGCTTACAACCCATTCTACCATTTCCTTACGCCTATTTTAACCATATTAGCGAAGTCATGATAAACCACTTCTGCTTATCATGACGCTGTCTACTGAGCCCCATTTCCTAACTATAAATTAATGCAAAACCTAAAGTTCCTGGTTTATTAAAGTCCATCTTCGATGATCGTCTAAAATTCATTGCCCTTACTTTCCTACGTTATGCTCTATATTATGGATTAATAAATAAAACATAAATAAAACTCAAATTATTTATTAAGAAAGTTATTTCAAACGATTATGAATTTAGAATTTACTTTACCAAAATACTTTTATTGAATTTTAGTACTCAGAATATATAATTAAATGTTAGAATTATTTTGTCGCTCATAACTATCTTTGAGTTTTAAAAATATATCCGGAAACTTCGATTACTCCTGATTGAGAAGAAGCCCAAAGAAACTCCTCAGGGTTTATTTTTTTATTCTTTCTTTTTTTTTTAATTCTTTTTGGTTTAACAATATTTGATTTTACAATAATTATAAGGTCGAGTTACGAAGCGATATAATATTTTTGGGAAACCGTAAATTTAGAGTTAATACATCTACCGTCGAGATTAAATATTATTATCTATAAGAAAACACATGACCTTTTAAATAAGTTTCGAAGAATGACAATCAGACATGTCTTGATGAATCGTCCTACAAAGAAGAGCCCGTAGGTTATGCATTATGCGCAACCTCGCCGTGTGGAACCTCTGCTTCTCTCTCGAAGATTCGGCCGACATGAAATGGAGATTAATAATGTTGAATAAAAACTCAGGACATTTATTTCGGAGTAATTACACAATGATAATAAGTTGTATGCTGAGCTGAGCCGGGATCTGTTTCTGACATCGTGCAATATCGCTTCAGAGTATAATTAGTATATTTATATAAGTTTCTTATTTTGTGTTCCGTGTTATATTGTTCCTTTCGCGATATTGTGTGTCGGAAATAAAGATCATTTCGTTTCATTTCATTTATTCCTAATCGTTTCCATACCCGTATATATTGATATTATAATAATATTATGCATTTATTTTGTATACTATAGACATTGAACCGTTTATGAATTCTCAGGCTGACTTTGCTTCTCCTGAACTTTCATAGAAATCATCCATATATCTAAGACGTATTTCAGTATAATGAAATATGCTAAAGTTATGTTTGATCCGTAGAACAAAGTGTATGTATTGTAAGTTGTAAATATATTATTGATATCAATTATCAACAAGACGTTATTCTCATTCGAATTTATACAATTAGCTATCCTATCCGTGTGGTAAGGAGTCACTAACAAGGTACTGCTTTTGCTTGACCTATATAAATACGAAGGACAATAATTACTTTTTGAAAAATTTTATAAATTTGTTGTAAAATAAAAGTTAAATTTTATTGAAAATTCATTAAAACAATGTCAAATCTAAACTTCACCAAACTGAACTATGCCCATAGATTTGAGATAAATAAATATATTGCATCTTATCTTATAAAATCTTTGCCTATCTCGTCCCTCAACATCATCATCAGCTTCATCATCCTGAAGACGTCATCATCATCATCATCGCCATCATCATCATCATCGTCAGCTTTATCATCCTGAAGGTGTCCTAAACATTACCATCATCATCACCATCATCATCTTGCACCATCATCATCATAAACCCATGTCACACTGTGCAGCCGTTAGTCTTCCGCTTCCATCGGCTTCCCACGACTCGGATCAGATCATCAGTCCATCCAATGGGACCAGCCTACACAGTTCGTGGTCACACTAACTTGATTGAGATAAATACCTTTTACCTATTACGGAAGACCTTAATCTAATTTCCCAGTTTTTACGTTATAGGCGCATGAAAACATTACCTATTTTGAATTTACTAGAATGATATTCAAATACGCTCGTGATACTTACAGTAAATAAATAGGGAAAAGATTTCCTCTCCACCTTTGTGTTTCCTTCATGTTCCGACGAAAGAAAACTCTACCTGCTTTTGCTGAATCCAAGACAACATTGTATGCTATTGTTTGATAAAATTAGTGTGATAAATATAAATCAAAGTATGCTTCAATCCTCGTGCGGGAATAAGATCTTTCGATCATCACCTGCTAAGAAAATAATTATTAACTTATACTAAAACGAACTTCAACAATATTCTCAATAATTATCCAGTTAGAATTAAGTCAATAAATCATTATAACAAAGTATTCAGTTCAGTATTCAAATACATTCACGATATTTTTAATCATCGCGTAGAATAAAACTTTCATCTCATCCGTGAATATCGCTAAACTTCCACCGGCTAAGGAAATGTGCAGTGAATAACACTAGCTTCCTTTCTACATTAAAATCCCCTACCATCATCAGACCTTCCGCCTAGAGTGATGTCCACGATGATCTTGTGCTACAATAAGCATCTACACTCATCATCATCTAAGCTCCTGCCGACTAGGAAATATGCAAAGAATAGCATTGGATTTCCCTTCTGTACATTAAAACCATCTGCCATCATCAGATCATCCGCTCAGCGTGATGTCCACAACGATATTGTCCTACAATAAGCATTTTCACTCAACATCAACCTACCAGGAAAGCGCTTCGCTCAGCAGCAAACATTTTCCGTCCGTGTATATCTTCAAATACTAAAGAACTACACCTACTAAACAATGAATTAGAAGATTTCACCTTTCAATTTCCACAGACTAAATATAGCGAAGTACTTCCCTTTGAACCTGATGGTCTTAAGTAATATTAATTCATTATTCCTGTTTTAAATAGAACTGCTCCGTTCCTTCTTGCTGATTGATTTTCTTCACTCCATGGATTTCTTTTCATCTTTTAGTAATACAATAAACCTGGAAAAAACTATATTTTTTCATCTTTTCTTTTTCATTTCCTAATCACCACTCACATCTCCCAGTCTGCAATTATTTGAAAAGTCTTTTTGACACATTCTTGACTGCTAGCTCGCGATTTTAGTATGAAATATAATTAAAGAGGTTTTATGCTTTCTAATATTACCTCATTTTACGTTTAAATAACTACTTTTACACCTATCTCCATGTCCTATACCAGTTAGTGCAGTATAAAACGAATATTTGCTTTATTTTTGGATTATTATATGCTTGTTAAATGATTTGATTGAATAATATTGTTTTTCTTTTTAAACTGAAAAATATTTCTAATTTTGTGACGTCACGAGACACCCTGGATCGTTACAGTACCACTAAATTTTTTTATGAGATTGAATAACGTGACGAGCTTGCCGTTCACCTGATGTTAAGCGACGGCCGCTCATAACAGTTGCAGTGTCACTCGGAACTTTACGAAGTTTAAATAAATAAATAAATAAATATGTGTGGACATTACACACAGCGCCATCTAGCCCCAAACTAAGCATAGCTTGTACGTTTTCGTTTCACGTCATCCTGAGAAATCACACCGTCTAGGTACAGATTACTAGACTGCGAGATAAGATTATAAAGTCTCATTTGCCCAGCGATTTCTCTAGCTACAATACCCTTCAAACCAGAACACAGTAGTGCTTGCACACTACTGCTTGCTGCCGGCAAAATAACTGGCAACACGATGGTACCTACCTAAAGACGAACTTTGCAGAAAAGTCCTACCACCTAGTGAAACTTCGGAGTGTGTGCATAACTTAATTCTCCCATCTCCATCGTACAACTAGACGCACGGAACACGGCATCCGTATATGGTAGAGATTCCTAGAATACGTACAAAGCGTTTTGATTCCACGTTTATAATTCGGACAGCGAAGGAATGGAACACCTTACCAACGTCATTGTTTCCTGACAAATATAATCTGGGGGTTTTTAAGGCTAGAGTGAACCGATATCTTCTAAGCAAGCATGCTGCATCGTTGTGTTAGCCTATCTTTGATAAAAAAAACTCCGTGAGAAGCCCGTCTCCCAGCAGTGGGAAGGACAACGATCCGCAAAGCTTCAAAAGAGAGTCAAATAAACGAATTCGGACGGATATGTAGGTACCTATACATATTATATTAGTTAGCTCTGTCGCTCGCTTGATATTTATATCCAGGATCGATACCCGGATGAACTTCACCTGAACGCCGGCTTTC
Source organism: Ennomos erosarius (assembly GCA_963580505.1). NCBI lineage: Eukaryota > Metazoa > Arthropoda > Insecta > Lepidoptera > Geometridae > Ennomos > Ennomos erosarius. The sequence goes on along the minus strand of OY757006.1, from coordinate 79,572 downwards.
ATATTGAACCGGATAATTAATATCACTATTCCGGATTAAAATGATTCCGGATATTGCTTCGACTGGGGTTACTTTTAAATGTTTTAATTCGGTTCATTCTCAGTAGATCCAATGGGCCAGATCAGTTTATTTATGAGGATAAATGATGTGACGAAGCCGCCCATAACAGTATGATGTATCTAGTGAGAATTTATTTTCTCATTGGATCTATTTTCAAAGTTTTAAGACGACATTATATCTAATGAATTTCTTTTAATCTCAATAGATCCATTATTATAGTATTATAAATTAAAATAGATCTAGTTAGAAACGTCTTTCTCAGACTATGGACCTATTGAGAACATTTTTTTTCAGTAGATCCATTCTACAGATCCATGATGGATATAATGAGAAATCTTTTTGGTCTCTTACTGTTGGCCTGACGCTTGCGATCTCCTTGCTAGCCTATCGTTTACAAGCGGAAATAGTGCACAATTTTTATATTGTATTACGAATAGGCTTGTGTCTTGCTATTAAAAATTAACAAATTAATATTGTTTTAATAAATTAGGTTAAAGATTAATGCAATCATTGAAAGAGTTAGTAGTAAAATTGGTAAATAAATCACGGAGTAATGAGCTTTTAAAGTTTCTGAGGGGGCATCACCTGTCCCTTTCTAGCAGAACAGTGCATCCCCACAGCTACTATGTAACTTTGGGATATGACGTCACATGCTAAAGAGATTCTATGTAAATCTACCGCAGCTTAGTATGGAGGTACTATGAAGGTGGAAGAAGTGACGTCACTGCGTATTTGAACTGTCTAGAAAGAGTCTATTCTATTTTATAATGCTTGTACCTTTGTCATTTTTTGAAATATTTAATTTTTGTTTTTTGAGGAATGTTATTAGTTTATGCAATAAAAAAATAGCACGACATAAGCCTATTGTTATTAACTGTCTGTGAGTGATTCGTAACTGCGAGATACTGGTCCCACGTCGGCGTAGATCCTGACACAGTGCTATGGGTGAGTCCTTGTTTATAACATTTTTAATTACATACAATATTAGGGTTATTTTTAATGTACCAAAACCCTTTTAGGTCATAATCTCACGTCACTGACACAACTTTCGTAACACCGCAGACACGTAACCGACGGGCCCGATAGCTCAGTTGGTAGTATCCCTGCCTTCTGAACTGAGGGCTGTGGGTTCGATTCCTACCCAGGACAAACATTTGTGTGATGAACATAGATGTTTGTTCTGCGTCTGGGTGTTATATTGTATTCTATGTATGTATTTACAAACAAAAAAGTATTATATCAGTTATCCGGTTCCCATAGTCCAAGCTATGTTTAGTTTGGGGCTAGATGGCGCTGTGTGAAATGTACGCACATATTTATATTTATTTATTTACCACTTTCAAAACATTAATATATCTCTCACAAAAAATTTTTAGTTACGCTTTAGGGTGTAGTGTATGAACACGCCCGACCTCATAGTTTAGCCGACGTGGCATTAAGTTAGTAATAAGTTAGAGTATCGTAGAGTAGTCATCATGTAGAAGCCGGAGAATACACTCGTGCAAGCAACATCATCAACAACAACCATCTTTCATTGCCATCATGGCCTACCATCAACCATAGGGGTTCCCATAAGCGCACCAGATGTGTATGTGTATGTATTATATTTTAGTGATTGTTGGTACATATAAACAGTTTTTCTTTCTTCCTTTCATAACCTGCCCCTTCACATAGCGAACCTAATATATTACTTGGCAATCTGCCAGAAGACCACACCTTCACAAGGGTTCCGTACCCAATGGTTAAAGCGAACCCTATTACTAAGGCTGCGCTGTCCGTCTGTAACCAGGTTGTATCTCATGAACCGTGATAGTTAGACAGCTCAAATTTTCACAGATGATGTGTTTCTGTTGCCGCTATAACTAAAAATACTAAATCAAATAGTTTATTTGCATAAAAACATGGTTAAATATTACTACTAACAGCAGGTTTTCGGTATGTCATAAAAAATAGATCATGCATGTTTTTTGCTATAAATAGCAAACAAATATTTAGAGAGAATGTCACAAGCATGGAGCTAATAAAAAAAGGAGGGAATCCCTTCTGATCCGACACTGAAGCACCCTTAGGAAGCCGGAACGCTTCGTACGTACGAGCGGGGCACGCACACATTCACATCATATGCAGCCGGTCGCCATACTTTCATCTGACACACATATGTAATATGTCCGCCATTTTGGGCTTCAGTTCGATGTCAATCAAAACTCAATCCTTCTTTTTTTTATTTCATCCATGGTCACATGGTTCACATTACAATTAGGCAATGTAAGGTGTTCTATTTAAATTAATATAATAAAATGTACAAGGGTAGTTCTCATCGATGCTCAAATTTGATGGTCACGAGGTTATATTTCCTAAACGGCTTAAGATACAAACAGAATTTGTGAATTAAATGATGAAACATCTATTAGGCTACAACAAAAATAAAGCTTATCATAATAAAAGCAAAAATAATACCTTAAATTAACACGAAATGGTCAAAAACGGGGTAATTTTTTGTGTTCTCCTCATGTCACACTCTCCGATGCAGTAAAACATTTGCTTACCACTTCACCAAATTTCACTCTATTTGTATGTAACATATACTAAAATTATCGTAATTAAATAAACTTTACACTAAATAGTCTAAAATAATTTTTTTCATCAATATTTTTAATTTAAAACAACATACGCGTCGGTCACGCGGATATGGGTTCTTTAAATTCGCGTGATATAACGGCTGCCTGTTAAACAAAACATCAGCAATCAAACACTGAGTGTGGTCCGGTCGAACGTCAGTCGTGTACTGTCATCGCAGACGTAAGACGTGTGGCTCAACGTGCCGGAAAAAAATAATATCGGTAAGCTTGTATTTGTTCACAGGTTTACCAATCACACGTGCACTACATTTTTTGGGCATTGTATTTCAGCAATTGAAATCAAAGTTAGCTCATCGAAACCCTAAAATGTGCGAGATATTTATGTAGTATTTGATTTAAATCGATACACTTAACTTTGCAGCAATTTTACAAAAAAGGGATAATTTCGTCAGTTTCGTGTCATAAACTTCGTGGCATTTTAGTCATGAAACTGATTTTGGTCTATGAAACTGATTTTATGCATTCTTTTATTTAGAAATGTAGCGACTGGTGTGAGTTTATTGAAACAATTCTAGTTATTGTAGTATGACAGATGTAAGATAGTGTTTTGAATAATTATGTAAACGTGTTTTTATCGAGAAAAGATGGGTCAATTCGAACTCACTCATCATTCATTGTGATTAATAATCATAGCCTAAAAATGGATGAGTTCGAATTGGTAGGTATGTCATGTTATCGCGAAAAGGGTGATCTGGACCGTGATAGCCTAGTAACTCTCAAGTTGGGAGAACCTTCCTTCGAAACTAGCATTGTATTATGTTTAATAATAGGTACATGAAGGGGAAGAGCTAGTAACAGTACCTACGTTTGGTAGGTAGTAGATTAAAAGATTATGGTTACATACCATTTTTCTGGTTTCCGGGAGAAGCAGCCTATTGCGAAGATTCCGGTAGGTAGCTAGGTAAAAGGTACCTATAGCCCAAGTTCACATTCTATGAACACTTTTCTCCACACACGTTTACCGTCGGATATTATGTATAGTTAGTTCCTAATACCTAAAGTATGTAGGTATTAGGAACTATCACCAAAAGGTTCTGAAATTATTAATAACGTCACGTCATATCACAATACTACCTATTCTTGACGTAAGTACGTATATAGGTACAAGTAGGGAGGTAGGTACCTACTAGGTACATTTTGGTCCCCCCCTGCCAACATTTCAATCATACTTTAATTATTTTGCTCGTAGGCCCGACTCCGAACACGTAAAGCTCATATTTAAAAGTTTATGGAAAAATCACGAAATCAGGAGTTTCTAATCCAAAAGAGTACCTAAAGATGTGCCAGATATTGTCTTTTGTAGTGAGGTTTGTTTTTATATATAAATCGTTATAATATAAGTATAGATTATTTCTATTGTAGTGAAGGTTGTTGTTCTATTGAAAAAATAACGCAACTCATAAATAAATACACTTTTTAAATACTCATGATGCTTCTTAATTAATAAAGCTATTAATACGATAACTATCTGTTTTTTGTCAGCAGAGGCTTATTACCTATAATATGTAGTTATGTGGATTAGTATTCGTATTTCGTAGGATGAACAAACTCAGGACCGAACTGATAATAATAGTATACATAGTTTTGGTTATTAATACCATTTGTTTGCCAGTTTAATTGTGAAAACAAGATTACGTTGTTATTTTATGAACATTTAGTCTTATAAACAGTAGCAAAACGTGAGAAAATGATAGCTGTAAAGTTACTGAGTCATTTTCGTGATCCGATGCGTCACTTTCGTGGCCTCTAAAACTTCAAAACCATTTATCACCCAAACAAGGCTTTCTATTTGATTAACTTATATATTAATTTACTCGTCTTATAAAGCGCTATAATTTACTGTACAAAAATATTTGAAATAAGCACAATATAAAATTGTACATGAAACTGACGATGAGAATCGTAAAAATGAGAACGAGCCACAAATAAAATAAACTATTCCGTCATCAAAGGCAAAATAAATTAGTCAAAATAGGTAAAATTATACTTAATTCATTAATAATTCCAAACGTCAAATTCCACTACACAAATAAAACAAATCATTTCGACACAATATTTCGTTTCTAATTTAAAAATTCATTGACCGAGTAAAAGCAATTTTCAACCAACCACTTGTGTAATTTATATTTAAAAATATTGCAACTAAATTAGCAGTTATCATAGTTATCGTTCAGTTGGTAGCTCTGTGGGCTGGCTGGTTGAGTGACACAGCATGTGAGACTCCGCGAGGTGACCCTAAGTAACTTTGCAACGATGTAGAGCGACCACGCTTACACAGGTTTTTTTAATTTTTTTTTTTATTTCCTAGAATACTTATCATTAAATTAAGCACTCTACTCTTAAGTAAATTAACCTATAAGCTGGTAGAAACCTAATTATCAAACACTGGAATTAGTCAAGGCGGGGGTTCCTCTAGAGGATGATTCAGGCGCTGAGCGGCAAATTCTAGCTTTATGCATTTCATAAATAAAAGCAGCCCCCAATCTGGTATGATCAGACGCTGGACGCTGATCGTCCGAATTTCGTCAACCAAACGGTCTCGTTGCTTTCGAATCGTGTTATTTTATTATTTTATGAGGTGTCGTTATATTTAAAATACGAATAAGGTATATCGGTACCGTTTTTTCAACATTCACCAGTTAAAATAATATATTTAACACAAAATAGGCACACAAAATATACAAAAACAATATTTGTTTTAACTTTTTGTGAGTGAGTGACGAGTGACATTTTGGCGCGACTTTTGATAGTTCAAAAGTCGTGTCAAAATGACACTCGACAGAATTTTCAAACTTGATTGAAATCGTAGAGTATTTAATTAAAATACCAGGGTTTCTCCAGCGTTTGTTTATGAAAGTGAAAGAATGCTTCAGCATTTCACCTCTAGGTAATAGTGGAATGTTAGATTTTGGGGGTTTGTTCAACCTTTGTTTATGAATACGACTGTAAGAGTGTGTCCAATAACGTTTTTCTTATTGTCTATCGGATTACATTGTTTTTGTGTCCTAAAAAATTTAAATATGTACATGGTCATTTTTCGGGATTTTTTCAGAATCAGTATGCAAATACTGAAATGTTATGCAAATGAAAATAATAATTTTTAAAATTTTTATTAAGTAAACTGTTTCCATTTGGTCTTTACTGCTGCACAGTTTCTTGCATCACGTACGCTTTGTCTTGCGCCAGATTTCTATATTAGTGAGTTGATCTTGTGGTTTGATGCCGATGGCTTGCCTCTCTGGTCTCTGATCTCTCTCCGCAACTTTGTTTTACTACCATACAGCCTCATGGGATGAGTATAGCGCCATATGAACGACAGAGTACACCTTGCCTTGCGACCTCCATTAATAAATGATCTATGTTGACATCACACGAAAAGACATTGAACTCAAATTAATTATTTTTTATTGTACACACAAAAAATTGACGCATTTATTCACTGGCAAGAACGATAACAATTACTTAATGAATAGTAAGTAAGTAATAGGCTATTGTTAAGTTTTTGTAAAAGTCAAAATTAGATTAGATTAGGTAAGTACTACCCCCCACTAGGTGGACCGACGACCTGGTGAAAGCCGCGGGGAGCCGATGGATGCAGGAGGCGAGCAGCCGCTCTAAGTGGCGCTCCCTGGGGGAGGCCTATGTTCAGCAGTGGACGTCTTCAGGCTGTTAATGAGTCTTCGGTTATAATATATCCAAATGCAATTAGTCTTCTATTTCCCGTTAACACAGTAACTGTATGGCCACACGAGTTTACCCTCATTAGACGCGGGTCGGCTTCTCGTTAATTATACAGAATAATTTATCAAACGGTACCGCCATTGGAGGCGGGGCTACGCGCCATCGACTTATAAAGTACTAGACGCAGCGTTTGGTCACAACTGCAAATCGCTTTGAAGCCACAATTTCTAACAGTTTGTAGGTGTAAAAAAGAGAGAAGATAGGGTGCTAATTTCTCGAGCCGCTTCAACTAGGTGCAAAGCACACAATAGGCATGATGACTACTATTAAAAATGAACACGTAAATATTACTTTCATAAAGAAGATTAAAAATGAATGCAATAATTGAAAAAATAAGCAAAATCGGTAAATAAATCACGGAGTAATAAGCTTTTAAAGCTTTTAAAGGCATCTCCTGTCCCTTTCTCGCGAAACAGAGCGCCCCCACAGTTACTATGAAAAATCTACTCGTGACGTCACATGCTTCCACAGCTTAGTAATGAGGTACGACTGGACGTTTGAGCTATCTCTTTCTATTCCGGTTTTTAAAATGCTTGTAACTTGGTAATTTTTTTGAGATATTTAATTTTTGTTTTCACAAATGTTTATCTTTTGAGGAATATAATTAATTTATCAAAAAAAATATATTATAGTCATCATGCCTATTTGCTGTGAGTAGACAGATAAGTAGCGCATTTTAAGCAACCAAGTAAGAGTACTTTTTACTTCATGATCATCAGCCTGAAGACGTTCACTGCTAAACATAAACCTCGTCCTAAAGAGCGGCACTCTGAGCGGCTGCTTGCCTCTTGCATCCATCAAGAGTAACATACTAAGATAATAACGAAAGCCTGGTTGACAGTTTAGAGAACCGAATAAATGTAAGCAGTAACAGTACCAGCTAAGTAGTAGTGTGCAAGCACTACTGTGTTCCAGTTTGAAGGGCATTGTAGCTAGTGAAATTACTGGGCAAATGAGACTTTATGATCTGAGTACACGGTATAGTAATCTGATTACTAGACAGTGTGATGTCTCAGGATGACGTGCGCAGTGCAGTGTCACGCGAAACTTTGTTTTTTAAAAGTTTCGAGTGACACTGCAACTGTTATGGGCGGCCGTGACTCTTAACATCAGGGGAACGACCAGCTCGTCACGTCATTCATTCTCATAAAAAAAATGTTTCTTAATTACTTACTTGCACTATGTATGTAGTTTACGTTGCTTCACCCAGTTCACCGTTAACGTCATCTAGCCGGTACTATTCTACGGTACGCGCCGGTGTTTATAAACGAGCCGCCAAAGTTCCGCGAGTCGTTTCAAGTTGTGCCGCCTTGTGAGAGTACGAGTCGCTCTCCCACTTGACGGTACGCGCCCCACTTCCTTAATTAATGACTGGAACTCGTGTGCTAATTACTTTTTCAAGCCTTATTTATAAACTAGGGTCAAAAACCAATTTCCTGACAGATACAAGGCGATTGGTTCGTAAACCGTATCCTTTCAGGATAAGTCTAAGTCTTGGTGTTGTGGATGTCCATAGGCGGCGGTGACCACTTACCATCAGGTGGGCTGCATGCTTGTTTGCCACACATTACATAATAAAATTCTAAGGCTATCTCTTAAGCGTTACATTAGATCGGCGATTTTTTTTAGGATTCCGTACCCAAAGGGTAACGCAAACTCTATTACTAACGCTCCACTGTCGGTTTGTCTTTCTATTCGACTACAGTCGAACAGGACATATCTCATGAACCGTGATAGTTAGACAATTGAAATTTTCACAGATGATGTATTTCTGTTACCGCTATAACAACAAATACTGAAAGCAGAATAAAATAAATATTTAAAGGGGCTCCTATACAACAAACGTAATTTACGTAATTTTTTTTGCTCGTTTCTATAGATAATGGTGCGGAACCCTCCGGGCGCAGTCCGATTCGCACTTAGCTGGTTATATTATTCAACATTTTTGTGAAAATTGAAAAAAAAAAACACGCGAAAGCTTGTCAGTATAGTAAAGCTAAGGTAGGTGAGGCTCTAGGCTAGTGCCTTGTGTCCCAGAGGGGTTAATCGAAACCTGCGTGTCTGTTTCCAATATATATACCTTAGGGGACAATTATCGAGGGTCAATCGAGGACTTATCGAGGTTCTGGTAAAGCTTCAGCAAGGCCGGGTCTCTAACTTATAGCTCACCGCAATCGTGATAAGTATTCAGTTTAGATATAAACTTATCGGAATAGGGAGGAGCGTAGGCCATAATTTAAAGACAAAACCTCTCACCCCTTGGTTGCTCTACATACAAATAGACTGACTTTTTTTTAATCGCGAGGGGTCTGTGTGTTCTGGGAGCATGGTCCTCGTAGTTCCCGAGTTCCTAGATACAGGAAATCCTAGATAGGGTCCAGGATGTGTGTTTGAGAGTTGGGCGTTCTTTCTTTCTAAAGAGTATGTCGTGGTCGGTATAGCAGTATAGCAAGAAAAAAAAAAACGGTCTACTGTAGGTTACTGTAAAGTTTCTTGTAGCTTCTTCTTTACAGGTGTAATCGAAGCTACAGATCGGAGTTGTCTATTCTGCATTGTGCCGGATTGCTTGCACCTGTAGTGGAAGAGACAACGTCTCTTTTTTCAAACACCTATTGTAATAGGCTTGCTATAAATCGTCTTCATATTTGACATTGTGCACTTTGTGAATTTTATCTGCTCAGTAATTATAATAATTTAATTTAAGTACCTAACGACATTTGACTTGTAAAAGTGCTATTAATAGCCTATTTGCAGTAAAGCACTTTGAGTTTGGGTTGTGGGTTCTATTCCCACCCTCAACAAACATTTGTGTGATGAACGTAACATAGATTTTTGTTCTGCGTCTGGGTGTATGTATTTACAAACATAAAGTATATAAGTATTATATCAGTTATCTGGTTCCCATAGTACATGCTATGTTTAGTTTGGGGCTGGATAGCGCTGTGTGAAACAAATGATAATTATAAATCTATCTTTCTTTAACGATTTTATAATTTCAAATTCTAAAACCGCGCTCTCGTTTCATATTTTGATTCTCATTAATGAAATATGAGTATGTTATACAATAAATGTTATTAAAACAAAAGCTTGGGTTTTGTTTGCTCCCGCCGTCGTCGTTTGATCTTTGCTAATTATTCACTGATTAATATTCAAGTAAAGAGAAATTTCCCGAAGATTTTCAAATTATTCTCTGTACGGTCCCTACTCTGTATTTCTTATAAAGAGGATTAATAATTATTCTCTGTTTTATTCCTACTCTTTATCTTTACAATTGTTTTGGGGCTCACCACAAGGTCTCATAGCATACTTACTTCAATATTACTTCATTGTCAAATGACATAAAAGTAAGAATACTTTAATGTTGAGTCAGAGCAGTTTTGATGACGTCACGTTAAATAGTTCACTCAAATACAACTGTCATGTCATACCTTTACATCATGTTGACACTGACGTGCGACTGTGATAACGCCATATAAAAATATAGACGTCTCGTTCACACGCAGGACTACTTTATAAGTTCATGGTACGAATTCGAACAATATTATTGTAACCTTGAAATAATAATGCCATGAAACATGATGGTTTTGTATTAGCTTGTGGTAGCCCCGCTGATTTTCTTTCTGACATCGCTGTAATATATTAACAAACATGGAGTTTTGGCGAGAACGCGGACAAGTTCACGTCGTTGCATTGTATTATTTTTCAAAACTTTTGCTTTTTCCAGTGTTATTGTTTAAAATTGGTGGCGTTTTACGCATTAAGTGCTGAATTACGAGCATGAGTGTGGGCAAGTGATATAATGTGGTGAAACGTGAGTTTTCATGTTGCTTCCAAAACTCCATAGAAGCTTCTAGTAAAGTTGCCACCACTTTGCTGGAGCATGACTTAGACTGGACTATGACTATGACTAGGACATGACTGCGTGAAATATTTTATAACACGATGAAAATATAATACTTGACACTGGCTAAATACACTATGTGTGGAGCCAAATTATAAGAATAAAAAAACCAAAGAAAATTAATTTCATACAAAATTTGATATGCTCGCTTCGCTATATTTTGACATGCGATCATCCGATGGATGCAAGAGGCGAGCAGCCGCTCAAGGTGGCGCTTTATGGAGGAGGCCTATGTTCAGCAGTGGACGTCTTCTGGCTGTTAATGATGATGATGATGATGATGATTAATTTACTTATGTTATTTTCACTTTGACTTTTAAAAGTGCTGAAAATAAGCTCTCCACCATCAGCCGGAAGACATTTACTGTTGAACACAAAAGCAACTTGGGGCGCTTGTCTTACGAACGGATGCCTTTATTCCCACGTTTGGCAGGTGGCTTGGTGATCGTGATAGTACCGAAGGGACTGATGCCACCCATTCCCTAGACATTCCCTTATAAATAATAATATATAAAGTTGATAAAAGTCTCTTAACCACGATTAAAAATGAAAGTTATGCTTTAGTTTAGCTGCATTAAGGTGCTACGCCGTAGTCTCGTAGCACGTAGCCTCGTAGTCCGTAGTATATTGTAGCACGTAGCCGCTACGTGAGCGAAGCTCGGTTACAATTTCAAAATGATCAATGTTTAACCAACTTAATAAAATAGAAAGGTTCTCTCTGATGACACTTGAATTTTTAACTGAAATTCAAGGGAGAGAGGAGAGAGGTTCTTTTAGAAGACTTTTTTTTATAATAGTTATAGGTAGTATAGGTACCTATCTGGAACGGTATCTTTAGTTCCTTTTCAAACCACAGATAAACAATAAAAAAAAACTAGTTTCCAAATAATCTACTTGATGTCATCATCAACAGCCTGAAGACGACTACTGTTGAATATAGGCCCCCACTTTGAGCGGCTGCTCGCCTCCTGCATCCATCGGCTCCACGCAGCTTTCACCTAGTGGGGAGCCAGCCTACGCTGCTTCCGGTTCGTGGTCGCCACTCGAGAACCTTTCTTCCCCATCGGTTGTCAGTTCTACGAGCGATGTGGCCTGCCCATTGCTTGAACAACTTGCTATTTAAGAGCTATATCGGTCACCCTAGTTCTCCTCATTTCGAGACTCAAACACCTAAAAGTGTAAAAATGACACGGCCGCCCATAACAGTTACAGTGTCACTCGGAACTTTAAAATAATATTAGCGTGTCACTGCACTGCACACGACATCCTGAGACATCACACAGTCTAGTAATCAGATTACTGTGTGATCAGTTCATAAAGTTTCATTTGCCCAGTAATGTCACTAGTAACAGCCGTTCAAACCGGAACACAGTAGTGCTTGCACACCACTGCTTGGCGGCAGAATAACTGGCAAAGCGGTGGTACCTACCTAGACGAACTTTGCAGAAAAGTCCTACCACCTAGTAAATTCGGCTAAGATCACGACAACAGCCACTGAACTGTCGTAACTCCGCAAAGCCGCGGTGGTTAGATCAAAGAGACCGCAGCTTGTTAAACACGGCCTCGGTTGGACAAGTCTCCTGCAGTGACTCCTTGGTTTGACTCACCTTCAAACTACAGTAAGTTACGAACTACTCGCCTTTACTAAGACTTGGTATGGTTATTTGTTTCCGGGTAGCAAGAACCTTAAAACTGTCCCGTAGATGGATAGATAAACTCTTGATTGTACACCAAATAAACTGACATATACAAAGACAACTTAATTAACTTATTATGCTAGTATAATGGGCGGTCTCATCGCTTAAAGCGATCTCTTCCTGACAATGGAGATGAAATTGACCCCGACCCGATAGCTCAGTTGGTAGTATGCCTGCCTTCAGAACTGAGGGCTGTGGGTTCGATTCCTACCCAGGACAAACATTTGTGTGATGAAAATAGATGTTTTTTCTGCGTCTGGGTGTTATATTCTATTCTATGTATGTATGTATGTATACAAACAAAAAGTATCTAAGTATTGTATCAGTTATCCGGTTCCCATAGTACAAGCTATGCTTAGTTTGGGGCTAGATGGCGCTGTGTGAAATGTCCATACATATTTATTTTATTTGTTTATTGAAAATTAATATTAGTTCACATAATTCACATATTAAAATCCGAACCGGAAGACGCAGCGTAGGCCGGCCCCCCACTAGGTGGACCGACGACCTGGTGAAGGCCGCGGGGAGCCGATGGATGCAGGAGGCGAGCAGCCGCTCTAAGTGGCGCTCCCTGGGGGAGGCCTATGTACAGCAGTGGACGTCTTCTTAATGATCAAAATGATGATGACTTATTAAAAAAAATATTATGCAACCGTAACAAAATTCATGTGTTTCAAAGTTATTTGAAGCTATAGTTGATCCTCCCCGGCTTCGAATGGCTTAATTAGTTTTAAGCCCTAACCCTGTTTATGGGAAGAGAGAAGTGAGAAGGGAAAGGATGGCAGGATGGGATGGTGAGGCCTCCTTTCTATTATTGCCTACTTTTCGCGAGTTGAACCAAATACAATACTCATTCCATCATTTTAAAACATTGCTTTTAAGAGAAGAATTAATGGATGAAACGGCAAATAGAGGCCTGCCTTCTCCGTCCTCCATTCATCTTTTTTGATTTCCTTTTCTAATTGTTTGTTCTGCAGCCCTACCACAAACTAATACAAAATAATCATGGTTCGTGATAGTAATGCTTCAAGGTTACAATAATATTGTTCGAATCCGTACCATGAACTTATAAAGTATTCTTGCGCGAGAACGAGACGTCTACATTTTTATATAGCGTTATCACTGTCGCACGTCGGTGTCAACATGATTAACGGTATGACATGACAGTTGTGTTTGAGTGAAAGATTTAACGTGACGTCATCAAAACTGCTCTGCGTTAACAACATTACATTATTCTTACTTTTATGTCATTTTTCAAAGTATCATTGAAGTAATAACGCTATAAGACGTTGTGGTGACCCCCCTGGATATAATAGGAATCGAAGTAATCAAACCTTTCACTAGGTGGTAGGACATTTCTGCAAAGTTCGTCTAGGTAGGTACCACCGCTTTGCCAGTAGGCCTAGCACGAATATTTACGCGCGCGTAAGTGTAACGTTAACGTAAGCCAGTAGTATGGCGTTTGATCTGCCCCCTATTACGATTGAGCTAACAGCGCTGCTGACGCGCGTCTGCCGCTCAACTGCTGTCAAAATTGTATTAACTTTGACAGCAGTTGAGTGGCAGACGCAATCGTAATAGGGGGGTTTTACGTTAACGTTACACTTACGCGCACGTAAATATTCGTGCTAGGCCGTAACTGTTATTCTGCCGCCAAGCAGTAGTGTGCAAGCACTACTGTGTTCCGGTTTGAAGGGCATTGTAGCCAGTGAAATTACTGGGCAAATGAGACTTTATGACCTGATCTCACAGTCTAGTAATCTGATTACTAGGCTGTGTGATGTCTCAGGATGTCGTGTGCAGTGCAGTGTCACGCGAAATTACTATTTAAAAGTTCCGATTGACACTGCAACTGTTATGGGCAGCCGTATCACTTAACACCAGGCGAACGACAAGCTCGTCACGTCATTCATTCTCATAAAAAAACCCTCAAACCATCGTTTAGAATTTACTAGGTACTGACTGAGCTATGCAGGCAGTTTTATTTTTTAAAATCTAGAAATAGGTATCAATAATGTAAGGTATTTTCATACAAATAGAAATTACTTAGATACACATCTAGAATTTAACTTCTAAAAAACGTACATATAAAACACTATTTCTCACTACTTCCGTAACGTTTAAAAAGTAAACCCCGGTCGTGGTTCATCGCGAATGCGCCAACAGAGTGGAGCTCCATTCATGGCGCGCTTTCGTTATAACCGTCCAAACAGGTTCTATAAAGGCTTGGCGTATTATATGCGCCCCTTTCATCTATAGAATGTTTAGAAATAACATAATGTGAGGCTCTACAATAATTTTAAGATGAAAAAGAAATTACAGATGTAGCTATCTCTTTTCTTTTCCGTAATCTCTATCGATATGTACTATTATATAACTTATAATGAATAAATATGTGTGTAATTTCACACAGCGCCATCTAGCCCCAAACTAAGCAAAGCTTGTACTATGGGAACCAGATAACTGATGCAATACTTAGATATTTTTTTGTTTGTAAATACATAAATAGAATACAATATAACACCCAGACACAGACTTAACATCTATGTTCATCACACAAATGTTTGTCCTTTGTAGGAATCGAACCCACAGCCTGTCCTTCTTATCAGTTCAGAAGGCAGGGCTACTACCAACTAAGCTATCGGGCCCGTCTATTAAATTCAAACTCAAGTATTAAGTAAAGTGGTTCTTCTTTACAGGTGTAATCGAAGCTACGCATTGAAGTTGTCTATTCAGCATTGTGCCAGATCGCTTGCACCTGTAGTGGAAGAGAAAACTTCTTTTTTTTCAAACACTTACAGTGGTATTCATAAACAAACGTTGAACAAACCGCCAAAATCTATCATTCCACTTTTACCTAGAGGTGAAATGCTGAATCATCCTTCTTTCACTTTCATAAACAAACGCTGGAGAAACCCCTAACTGAAAAGCATTTTAATTAAATACTCTACGATTTCAATCAAGTTTTTTTTTTTTTTTTTTTTTTTCATATATTTTGGCTCCACACATAGTGTATTTAGCCAGTGTCAAGTATTCTAATTTTTCATCATGTTAGAAGAATATTTCACGTAAAGTCAAGTCATAGTCCAGTCTAAGTCAGGTAGTCGTATTCCAGTCTAAGTCATGCTCCAGTAAAGTGGTGGCAACTTATATAGAAGCTTTATGGAATTTTGGAAGCAACACGGAAAATCACGTTTCACCACATTATATCACTTGCCCATGAGTGAAGCTCGTAATTCAGCAGTTAATGCGTAAAACGCCACCAATTTTAAACATTAACACTGGAAAAAGCACAAGTTTTGAGAAATAATACAATGCAACGACGCGACGTCAAATTTTCCACGTTCCCGCCAAAACTCAATTCAATCAAGTTGTCTTTGAAAATTCTGTCGAGTGTCATTTTGACACGACTTTTGAACTATCAAAAGTCGCGCCAAAATGTCACTCGTCTCTCACTCACAAAAAAGTTAAGAGAAATATTATTTATGTATATTTTGTGTGTTAAATATCACGACACTTCATTAAATAATAAAATAACACGATTTGAAAGCAAGGAGACCGTTTGGTTGACGAAATTTGGACGATCAGCAGCCAGCCTCTGATCATGCCAGATTGGGGGCTGCTTTTGTTTATGAAATGCATAAAGCTAGAATTTGCCGCACAGCGCCTGTATCATCCCCTAGAGGAGCCCCCGCCTTGACTATGAATTCTAGTGTTATTGTAATAGGCTTGTCATTATATAGTAATAATAATTGACATTGTGCTCTTTGTGATTTTATCTGCTTAGTAAACCCAGTGCTATGAATAGCCTATTTGCATTAAAACACTTTGTCTTGTCATTGTCTTTGGATCGATGTCAGTTGTCATCTCTTCCCGCGGGCGCCGTAAGAGTCGGCTAAGGGAATATCCAGGGAATAAGCAGCAGCAGTCTCTGAAGTACATTACAATCTGTGATCACCAAGCCGCCTGTCAAGTATGGTTATTATGAGAACCTCCATAATGATAAACGTCCAAAGTGGAGTTTTAGGTGGGAGGTCTATGTTCAGCAGTGGACGTCTAACAGTGGTATTCATAAACAAAGGTTGAAAAACCCCCCAAAATCTATTATTCCACTTTTACCTAGAGGTGAAATGCTGAATCATTCTTCTTTCACTTTCATAAACAATCGCTGGAGAAACCCCTAACTGAAAAGCATTTTAAATTAATACTCTACGGTTTCAATCAAGTTGTCTTTGAAAATTCTGTCGAGTGTTATTTTGACGCGACTTTTGAACTATCAAAAGTCGCGCCGAAACGTCACCCACCATGCCAGATTGGGGGCTGCTTTTGTTTATGATATGCATAAAGCTAGAATTTGCCGCACAGCGCCTGGTTCATCCTCTGGAGGAGCCCCCGCCTTGACTATGAATTCCAGTGTTAATCATGATGCCACAGTTTCAAGCGGAGATACAGTCTGACATCAAATATTATTAAATATAGGAAGCCCCTAGAGACTCTAAAGTTTAAAGACTCTAAGGGCTATCCGGATCTAAAACATAAAAGTTGTGCTCTGACGCAGCAAAGTCAAAGTCAAAGTATTTGCAGAGCCACATCAATTTTATTTGTTTAGGTTTTATTTTTTTGTTTTTTTTTGTACTAACTAACTATAAGTACTTTAATGTTCAAATTTCTTTTATGTTGGTATGTGCAATAAAGAGTTATTCTATTCTATTCTATTCTATTTTACGTAATATTAGTGGGATGATTTTAGGATTTGTTCTCAATATCCGGACGCACAAGTAACGCCGCGAACAAAAGCTAACAATATATTTATAGAAATGTGCTAAATAGCCCGATCACATCCAAACCGGCATCATTAAAAATTTTTTAGTTCATGACTTTATTTCCTTTGGATAGCGCCATATTCAATTGAGTGTGACGTCACAATACACAGCCTATATATAAATAGAACGATCCATCGATACCTTATGTTGTATGTGTAAGTGACGACACGGTCGACGATGGATCATGCTTTTTTTTTTAAATAAATATTTGTTGACATTTCACACAGCGACTTCTAGCCTCAAACTAAGCAAAGCTTGTACTATGGGAAGCAGATAACTGATATAATACCTAGATACATTTTTTGTTTGTAAATACATACATACGAATACAATATAACACCCAGACACGGAACAAACATCCATGTTCATCACACAAATGTTTGTCCCGGGTAGGAATCGAACCCACAGCCCTCGGTTCAGAAGGCAGGGCTCCTACCAACTGAGCCATCGGGCCCGTCTTGCTTAGAAGATACGACTCTAGCCTTGAAAACTTACAGATTATATTCAGAAGTTATGATGGAACATATGAACAAATACACAGGATTAGAAAATGAGTGGGGACCACCATAGCCAGCCGCTGTGAAGAAATGCATTGTGCTTGCTTCTCGTTTTCTGCTTCTTTTTCACCTTCTTAACAACCTGCAATAAACATTTTTATTATTATTATTAATCTTCTTCAACTTCTTCAACTTCTTCACCTTTATACTACAATGAATGTTTAGTGGGTAGGTACCTAAATTCTTAAGCAATAGTGAGTGCCTACGATGTTCGAGTAGGTAGGCCTTTCATATCCGAAATAAATTTCATTTCATTTTATCAACTTCATCAACTTTTCATCCTTTCCATACTTAAAGGCATCAAAACTGTCAACTTTAAGATGATTCCTGAGCTCTGAAACGCTTCTTGGTGATCCTTTTGAGAAGGTCATTGAGACATTCGGTAATTAACTTCGGTTTCGGAAGGCGCCAGGATCGAAAATACTGCTCGTTAACAAGTTTAATCAGTTTGTGATAGTATGATGGTAGGTTCAGTTGGCGGTACTTTTTTGTACGTTCGGGGTTCAACAAAGATTGCCGTGCGATTGTATTGTTGACGTGCGTCACTATCGCTGTCGTGATGTTGGTAAAATCCTTAATATGGGCAGAGGTGAGCACAATATATTCCTCAGCTTTGCACCTGCCTGCCTCCAGTCACGACATGAGCATACTGCTTGGGTTCATACAAAGTGAACACAAACGTGTATACTGGAGTTACGATGGTCTCTCCAGTCTCAGCTCGCGTTGTGACAAATGTTATATTAATAGATGGTGTTACATGATATTTGAAATCTATCTTTTCGCAATATTTTTGTCCCTGTTCAAAAGGTGGGTCGTATATAGCGTGCATTGTATCCAAGTACCGATAAGAAAATTTTGTTTTTTCACACTGGACCCATTCCTCGTTTTGTAAACGAGGTCGTCTCGGGTGGGTGTCATGGTTTTCAGCAATGAGATACATGCGCGGACCAAGAAGTTCAAGCTGCATGTTGTATATGCGCCCATGGTCGTAATGATTCCAACCTTCCGTGACATATTCGGAGTCAGAGTCTTCCCCAGGGCGACTCAGGTCAGGGCGTCCGGTGACGTCACCAGCAGCAGCGCCGAATGCATGGTGCATCCACTGCAAACTATAATGTGCGTGGAGTATCCAGAGGAAGGCATTCATTACCAAATAACAGAAAAATGTAATTCTCAGTTTTAAAGGTGATATCTGCGATCTCTACCACACTTTTCACTAGGTAGTAGGACTTTTCTGCAAAGTTCGTCTAGGTAGGTACCACCGCATTGCTAGTTATTCCGCCGTCAAGCAGTAATGTGTAAGCACTACTGTGTTCCGGTTTGAAGAGCATTGTGGCTTGTGACATTACTGGGCAAATGAGACTTTATGACCTGATCTCACAGTTTAGTAATCTGATAGGCAGTGTGATGTCTCAGGATGACGTGCGCAGTGCAGTGTCATGCTAAACTTTACTGTTTTGAAGTTCCGAGTGACACTGCAACTATTATGGGCGGCCGTGTCGCTTAACATCAGGTGAAGGAACAGATCGTCACGCCATTCATTCACATAAAAAAAACACACGTAACTGCACAGATGGATGTCCTTCTTATCAGTTTTCAATCCTTTCAATTGTTTCCTGGCATGTGGTTTCTCACACCAAATATACGGGTTCTTGAGAAAACCCAAACAAAGTAAATTTCCCCTCATTTTTGGGGAATGAAACTTCGCAAAGCCAAAAAATTTTTCATCAAGATGTGTTACAAATGCAACCTATACGCGAGTACGTACATGTGGACAGACAAAAGCAAATTTTGACAAGTTGCAGCAGAGACTTTCACTCACTTCGTTCGCTCGGTCAATAAATGGAAACCATTTTGGACCTTCCCGAGAATAAGATATAAGGTAATGCAAGCATTACCAACTGGTACTTGACCTTGTATCTAGGAACTTTGCCTTAAATGCTTGCATTTAAGGCAAAGTTCTGGCTTATTCTTCGTGCGGGCCCGATAGCTCAGTTGGTAGTAGCCCTACCTTCTGAACTGAGGGTTGTGGGTTCGATTCCTACCCAGGACAAACATTTGTGTGATGAACATAGATGTTTATTCTGCGTCTGGGTGTTATATTATATTCTATGTATGTATTTACAATCAAAAAAGTCCAAGTATTATATCAGTTATCTGTTTCCCATAGTACAAGCTTTGCTTAGTTTGGGGCTAGATGGCGCTGTGTGAAATGTCCACACATATTTATTTATTTATTATTTTATTTATTCTATTATCATTGACAGCTTTAACTATACTCCTAAAATTTAGTTTATGCCAGTAGAGTCAACAGGAACTCGGGTAAAGCGCAGTTGAAAACGCAAAGTGCTAACCGAGGTTAGTTTATTGGAAACATTTGACATGTACCTTATTCCGATCACAGAAATGATAAAGTTGTGGTGAATGAAGTATCTAGAGATGATGATGGTGATGTTGTTTCCATCCGTGATGTCGGAAACCCTTTGTATAATATGTATACAGTAGATACAAGAGTAGCGACCGTCGCTTGCGAAGGACGCGGATCTAGTGTTGACACGGATGTAGCATCACCCTGATACTTATATATAATCGTACAGAACGAGTCGCGAGCCTATTGTTAATTTGTCCTATATCATGTTGGACAAACAAACAACAATAACCGTTGTTTCTGCAATAGAAAACACAGTTCTCGTTGCATCATCGTGTGGCGTCACTCTAAGGCTGACATTCACAGACGAGTTCGAGTACGAACTCAAACTCCGTTATGTCAAACTTGGAGTCTAGACTCTGACTTCGGTCGAATTGGTATTCACAGTCGAGTTTAGCATAATGGAGTACGAGTATATGCACATCTGAGAATGAGACGGGCTGAGCCACGAAATCGGTGACTCGAGCCGTGCTCAGACACACATATGCATTTCATAAACAAAAGTAGCCCCCAATCTGACAATTGAAACATAAATGTCATGAAACGTGATGATTTTGTATTAGCTTGTGGTAGGCCTCTTGGCAGTGCACCGCCGCAGCAAGTAGAGATATCGGTTCTTGTTACTTGAAAATTAAAGCTCATTCATCAAAGAAATTTTGTCTTGTTAATTGACCGGGCGGACGGAGTGAGCAGTGACCATCGAGGATGGCAGTGACTCATTTGGTCAAAAATGATTTGGTTTGCCCGGCGGTTCTCCTTTACACACCACATTTCTTAACCAATCCTAGTGAAAGTGAGCAGGTTTGATAAACTGGGGCTAAGTATAGATTTATTTTACGAATTCAGCTTTTAGATTTTCAAATGGCGGTATTATGGTGGTTCGAAACTTTAAACATATTTAGACTAACCTCGACGTTTCAACCAAATTTTAGTTTAGCGTATACTAGCCTAGCTCCCGCTTTGCACGGGTTAATTTGTTTCACGGCCTAACCTTGTCCAAAGGAAGAAGTAAGCAAAATTAACTTACAGTTTTTGTTTTTAAAATTAAACTCATTAAATTAAACACAAAATGCCGCATGGAAAGAAAAACGGAATTGCTTCAATATCATTATAAGTTTTTGGCATCAGCTGCACTCGACGACTTTGAAACGTACGCAGTTACAAGTTCTGAGAACACTTAGAGAGGGCTTAATCTTGACGGTTTTAGAATATTCTCAATTATTATTTCTTGGTAAATAAAATGTGGCTTTAAATGGACGGATTTTTTAATGAGCCGCGAAAATAATTTATTTTGAAGAGTGTAGTTGTGCTCCGCGGTTTTTACACACGCGAGATATAGTAAATAAAAAAATATGAGTATAGAGTATAATTATGATTGCACACAGCGCCATCTAGCCCCAAACTAAGCAAAGCTTGTACTATAGGAACCAGATAACGGATACAATACTTAGATACTTTTTTGTTTGTAAATAAGTACATAGAATACAATATAACACCCAGACACAGAACAAACATCCATGTTCATCACACAAGTTTTAAGGTTTGTCCTGGATGGGAATCGAATCCACAACCTACAGTTCAGAAGGCTACTACCAACTGAGTTACCAGGCCAGATAGAAATAAGTATTAGGTACGAGTAGCACGCATCATGTTAGGTCCTGTAGCCCAGAATAGATATATAGATAGTTTGGTAATTATCAGCTGGAAGTCGCCCACTCGTCGTGTCAGTGGAAGATTTCCGCTGGTTAACATAACTCGCAATAAGTTTGCAACAGCCGTAAATTCCGCAATCATTACTGTCAAACGTTACTTTGATAGAGTAGAACGAGATCGAGCGCTAGATCACCGACTGTCGGACAACCGATGAACTAAAACGTGCCTACTCTTAGAGAATATAAGAAGCTAAGATTACCTTCAAAGAGAGATCAACAAAATGATAATATATTTGTACTGCTCATACGTATTGCCAGGTCAGTGGCGAAGGAAAGAAACAAACATTTAGTAATCAGCTATGCATGCGATAAGCACCGTACCATATTTCGACTCGTTTCGTCTCTGTCTTTTCTATACAAATCTGTCAGTCTAACATTGAAACATATCACTACCTAATCTGTGCACTGAAATTCATAGTCAAGGCGGGGGGGGGGGCTCCTCTAGAAGATGAATCCGGTGATGTGTGGCCAATTCTAGCTTCACACAAAACAGGCACACACAATAACACAAAGACCCTGAACATTAAAATTGGAGAAGATAAGCTGAAGCCGGTTGATAAATTCCGTTACCTGGGGAGCACGTTAACATCTAAGTGTGACCTTGATGCAGAAGTAAATACCAGGATCGGTGCTGCGGCTGCAGCCTTTGGCAGGCTCGACACTAAGGTCTTCTGCTCACATGACTTGAAACTGGCCACTAAGATATCAATATACATGGCAATCGTGTTGCCAAATATCTTATATTCTGCCGAAACATGGACCGTGTATCGCTGACATATCCGAATGCTAGATCGTTTCCACCTTCGGTGTACGAAAGATCCTTAACATCCGATGGTCAGACCGCGTGCGGAACACTGAAGTGCTGCGAAGAGCCAACGTGGGTGGTATTGAGGCCTACCTAATGCGACGACAACTTCGTTGGTGCGGCCATGTTTCACGCATGGCAGATCAGCGAGTAGCAAAGCGCATCTTTTATGCGGAGCTTGAGGAGGGTAAGCGTAAGCATGGTGGCCAACTCCTTAGGTATATAGATGTGCTTAATCGACACATGAAGAAATGCTCCATAGAGCCCTCGCAGTGGGAGCGACATGCGGGTAAACGGACAGAGTGGAGAAATCTCGTTAAAACCAGAGTCCATGATTATGAAACTCTACGTCGCGCTGAGCTGGACGCTAAGCGCGATGAATTGAAAGCCCGACCACCTGTGGCTATCGATTATCATTATGTGAACGGTGTGCTCACGTGCCCTGAATGTGCAAGCGTCTTCTCAAGAAAGATTGGCTATATCAGCCACATGAGAGCACACGACAGAAAAGAAAAAAGTCAAGTCATCATCATACAAAAATAATATTTCTTCTAACTTTTTTGTGAGTGAGTGACGGGTGACATTTTGGCGCGACTATTAATAGTTAAAAAGTCGCGTCAAAATGGCACTCGACAGAATTTTTAAAGACAACTTGATTGAAATCGTAGAGTGTTTAATTAAAATGCTTTTCAGTTAGGGGTTTCTCCAGTGATTGTTTATGAAAGTGAATGAAGAATGATTCAGCATTTCACCTCTAGGTAAAAGTGGAATGATAGATTTTGGGGGTTTGTTCATCCTTTGTTTATGAACACCACTGTTGTTCACTCACCTCCATACAAAAAGTGTTCAAATGGTTTAAGAAAAGTGGTACGCTTGACACATAATAAAGTTCTCTCTTTGAAGGTTATATTAGGTACTTTAGCAATCGGTCGCAAGATGGCCGCCAGTTGCTCAAATACACTTTGGCCTTAGACACTGGCGCCACTAGGAACAGAACGGCAATAGATGGAAACAAAAGAATGAACTTTTTACACTTTTTAGTTCATCGATTGCTGTCAAACGTCACTTCGCTGCCAAAATCATGTTTGACAGCAATGATTGCGAAATTTAATGCAGTAGTAAATGGTTATGTGACGAGGTCTTCGAAGAAAATCCGACAGTAGCGGTTGTGAATTTTGAATTTATTTTTCAAATCTTGTGCATCTTGAGCTTTAATGTGTAATAAGGGTGGATTATTATCCGTTAAGTGTTCGTGACCGTGCACGAGTGTTGGCAAATGGTTTCAAGATAATAAAACCATGCATTTTCGTTTTTGCTTCAACGGCCTTTTAGAGCCTTCAGTAAAATTTCCACCATTTTATTGTTGGCGTCTTGATTTTGACTGACAAAATATGACTTTGACTTGACATAACCGTACAAATTTTACTCACTTGACATTGGCAGAATTATTGCACAAAAGCAGTAGAACGCCATTAAAGAAGAAGAATGGTTATGTCACAGAGGAGGAGAGCTCGCCGCGGGCGCGGTGGTCGGGTGGCGGCGTCGGGCGGCACCGGCCGGGCGGGCTCGCCGCGCTCGCGAGCGGGTCGCCCTTCTCTCCGCACGAGATCAAACTCATGTACCGCGGGTTCAAGCAGGTAACGCATACGCGGGGGCACTCGTTGGACTAATCTACAGATTAATCTAAAAAGGAAAAATATGAATCATCCATTTCCAAGTTAAGCAACGTTCGCTGCGGTCACTACTATGATGGGTGACAACTACACCAAACAGTTGGTATTTAGAACTGAGCGCTACCGTGCTTCGGAGCGAACGTGTCGGTCCCGGCTGTTGTCGTAAGACAATAGTAGTTAAGCCAAGCCAGAAGCTTTCGCCCAGCCTAAAAATTCTGACACCAGGGCTGACCACTGGCGTACACGAGAAGAAGAAGATCTTTATAGTCACTTGTCACGGTAGCTCCAGCAAAGCTTGTTCTGGCTAAAGGGACGGATCGATGCAGGTCCAAACTAAGTTCCAGATTCATTATTATTCATTTTTAAGTAATTAATTAATCAAATTGATTCTTAATGTAGAAGAACACTTATGAATCTACGGGAAATAATTTTAAGTACCTTTTAAAAAGGGTTTAAACCGACCTCAATCACCTCAATGTCATACTGTGAAGCACTTTGATAATATCATAGGTACAAATTTTTTTAGTTATTTTGATATGAAAACCAAATTGCTGAACCGATTTTGATAAAATTTCTGAGATGAAACCAATATGAAGTACCTATAACTCTTCAAATAAAAAAAGAATTTTCCTAAACGGTTAATAAACGACGGAGTGCGAGATCACTAACTTTAACAAAAAAACATGCACATAACACTTCCTCCTTTATTAAAGCCAGTTTAAAAGGACTCTTCCGAAAAGAAAATTCTCAATAAAATGAACCCCTTTTTTTAAACCTTTTTTTTATGTGTTATTATCATTATTTCCAGGAGTGTCCCTCCGGCGTGGTGGACGAAGACGCCTTCAAGCAGATCTTCTCGCAGTTCTTCCCGCTAGGAGGTCAGCACTACTCCTTATTTTCTTTAACTAATCTCCCGGCGAATATCCTACTTATCCAGTGTCAAAATGATGAAAATTTAAACTAGGGAGTGAATGTACCATAGGTTAAACTTAAATCGAGTCTCGTCAAAGTTAAATCATAGTCATAGTCTATAGATGTCGCCACAACTGCGTAGCAGGTACGAAAGTTTTATGATCTAAGGAATTTTGCAGCTGCTCTAGGCATGCGGCCATAGCTCAGTTGGGATAGCGTCTAATCATGCGTGTAGGTGCGAGTTTAATTCAGGCTGGCTGCTAATATTTTTAAGAACTAAAATGATCTTTAGGAACTATTATTATATTTGTTTCAAGCTATGCCAATGTTCCCAGATGCCTCTCAGTACGCGCATTTCGTGTTCAACGCGGTAAAACACAAGCAGAGCGGGCAACTTAACTTCGAAGTGAGTTCTTCATTTTCTTATTCGCTCCTTCACTCATTCACCTATTCATTCTTTCCTCATTCACACAATATTATTCCTTCCTCATTAAACCTATCCGTTCATTCAACCCTTCGCTGTTACACTCCTTCATTCTTTTACTTCTTCAGTTTAGTTTTTCATTGATTCAGTCATAACAACCCTGTGAACTAGTTCCCTCCTTAACTCATTAAGCCACTTCTTTTAAAGGCAAACTCACTGTTTTATATAATTGTGTGATGGCGCGGGCTAAAATGGTGCTGCAAAGAAGTAACTTGTTCATTATTAACTTATTATAGTTAACGAGAAACAATAAAGAAGCCTCTCTCACTGCTTCACTTTACCTCCCGTTCTTTTACTCCTTCACCAGTACACTTCTGTGCACAACGTCAACTGTTCATTTCGTTCGTTCAATAGTCACCCTGACTGCTGTCAGTGACGCCATTTTGGGTTTGTTTTTCATTTTTTTTTGACATTTTTATGTGCCACCTATATGCTGGCACATAAAAACGGTGCGGTGCGGTAGGTGCCCTTCAAAGAGTATTTATTCCCTACCTAAAAACAGTAAGTAGGTAAGGATTTAGCTTTACAAAATAGGGTATTAACTAATTAAATTAATGTAATGAGGAATGTAATACGAATTTAGATTACATACCTATAGGTACCTGAAATATGGTTTTATCTTGACGCAATAACAAAAATTAAAACAACACAAAACAAAAATATCATAATATTATATAAGTATTAAAAACATATTATAATTGAACAAAAACTTTTTTTGTAGTCATCATCATCATAATCATCAGCCTGAAGACGTCTACTGCTGAACATAGGCCTCCTCCAAAGAGCACTACTTTGAGCGGCTGCTAGCTTCCAGTATCCATCGGCTTCCCACGGTTCTGAGCGGCCTGTTTTAGTAATTAAATACAATGATTTCTATATTCATAAGTATCTGAACTAGAAATAGAAACGAATAGTCGATGTTTTTATAGCAGTAGCGTAATCAACAGGGTTGGTACTTTTTAGTTCCGTAGATCTCAGTATTTGTGGCATGCAAACTATAATAATAAATTACAAACACATGCGAGCTTGTGACAAGTTTTGCTATAGCCGTCGGTTAACCGTACTAATCGGCAGCTGATGTGTCCTGTAAGTAGCAGCCTGGTTTACGAGTCGGCTAGCGCTACTCGGACATTCTGAAATTCGTTACTGCAGTTAAAAGTGACATTACGTGTGGCTAGCCAACTCGGAACTTTACTCGAATATAGAGAACGAAGGCCTAAGAAGATTAAAAATGAAAGCTATAATTAAAAAAAAAGATAAGAAAAATAAGTAAAATCGTTAAATAAATCACGTAGTAATAAGCTTTTAAATTTCTACAGGAGGCATCTTCTGTCCCTTTCTCGTGAAGCAGAGCACCCCCACAGTTACTATGAAAAATCCACTCGTGACGTCACATGCCAAAGAGATTGTTTGAACTATCTCTTTCTATTCCGTTTTTAAAATGCTTGTAACTTGGTCATTTTTTGAGATATTTTATTTTTGTTTTCACAGATGTTTATCTTTTGAGGAATATTATTAATTTATCCAAAAAAAATTTTAGTCATCTTGCCTATTATGCTAGTACGCATAGCATACTAGTATAATAGAAATCAGTGTTTACTCCTTCACTCCTTCAAACTTTCACTTTTTCACTCCTTCACTCTCTTACTTTTTCACTCCTTCGCTCTTTCACTGTTTCACTCTAGCACTCGTCCACCCTCCCACTTCCCTCCACTGAACAGTTTCCTCCCATGTTGTCAGGAGTTCCTGGAGATCCTATCCCGCGTGGGTCGCGGCTCGCGGCAGGACAAGCTCGCCTGGGTGTTCTCACTGTACGACGTCGACGGGGACGGACGTATCTCGCGAGCTGAGATGGAGCAGGTACATATGTGTTGTCACCATGTTGTCAGGAGGATGGAGATGGAGATTTAAATACCTTCAAAAAAGTCGCAATGCGCGAGCGAGATAGCGGATCCAGCAACCATCATCAACAGTCTAAAGACGTCCACTATTGAACATAGACCTCTCCCACAGAAAACCACTTTGAGTGGCTGCTTGCCTCCTGCGTCTATCGACTCCCCGCAGTCTAGGAATATCGAAGCTTTCAGGCGACTGAACTCGCTTAAAGCCCGTTTATAAAATGAATAATATTATTTCCCAGTATATTTTTCCTGCTCCTTTTATTCGTAACAAGTCGTCTTACATCCGCTCAGTTAAACTCACCGTAAATCAGAAACCAGCGACGGTCTGCGAATGGCAAACGAATCCATCCTTCATTTCTGCATCATCGGCTCCACCAGCCAGCGTGTGCAACTAACGACTTTATTTCGATACGGTTTAGGTCTTTATTAGCTTTTTGGTGACGTTCCTGCTGCAACATTAAGCAAAGACATGATTTAGAGCTAAAATAAATGGAGAAGGAATGAGGTTTTACTTGGAGCTTCAGACGTGAACAATACATGGCGCTGGTTATAAATTTATGTACCTTTTACAAGGATGTTGAACAGTATATTCGATACACGTGGAACTGCTTGCCCTGCTTTAATAAGGATAACTACCTATAATTGCATATAGACAGAGTACAGATTTACGTGCGAAGTTTTTATTACCCGTATGGAGACTTTTTTACCCATGGTAGGTAGCCGATTGCGATCAGTTACATTGTGGGTAATTTTTTATCCGTTATAATATGTATGATGTGTCGTGGTACAACTTTGTCATCGATAATTTTATCTTATCTTACCTTGTGTAATAATAATGAATTCTCTGTATTCCCACATATATTCAGATCTCTATTTTTATTAAAGACCTAGAATAATTTCCTTAATTTTTACTAAGTTGATACTTAGATTTTTTCGTCGACGAGTTTGTATTGATTGGACAATTATTTCCCCCAAAAAAGGAAGAAATATTGCTGTGGTACCTTTTCCCGAAGCAAACTTACAGAAAGCATGACTACTGTTCGTTTCTTACCCCTCTGGTGCTTCTCCGTTCGCGTTGCTGGCCAGCAACGGTGACATTAGTTGGATGGCGGTCGGTTACAGAAGAAACTTCAATGTGAACGTCTCTCTACCTATACAACCTGACCTTGAATTGATATGCTATCCCGGAAGCGGGTGAATCTACTCCCCAATGTTGAGTACGTTGGTTCTACGATCTTTCTATAGTTTTGTCATTGAAGAAATGCCATGCAAAGTTTACGTTATAAAAATTACCCAAACGCATCGAATACAGCCCTAGCGCAGGTGCACGCAGCTGGGTGTAAATCAACTTTGCCCTTGATAGAATTCCTTAAACGAGTTCGTCGTCCTGTGTTTAGAAATGAGTTCGTTTATTTATTTTCGTATTTTATTAGCTCTCGAAGTGATTGCACGTGCATTTTTATGTCTCTAGCTCTTTCGTGGATTAGGTTGGGACGTTATAGGGTTACTATGAGTAGCACTAGGTCAGTGGATTCATTTTTTACCATGGAGGTTCGGAAACACGCAGTTTCAAGTAAGGCTCTCACAACTTGTGGGGTATCATGGTCCCAGTCCCACCCCTTCGGGATAACATATGAATTCAAGTTCAGGTTGTATAATGTGTGTGTATCAGGTAGTGGGCGCTATATACGAGCTGGTGGGGCGCAGCGCGGCGCCGCCGGTCGGGCAGGCGGCCGCCAAGGATCACGTCGACAAGATCTTCCATGTGAGTCGACACACTACACTACACAATACGACACAACACAGCACAACACAGCACAATACAATACAACACAACACAACACGCGACTCGACGAGACTATGTCGTTCTCGAGTTAGGCTTGAACAAGACAATGATTGTGTTTGATATTTCCAGTTGAAGGATGTGAGCTCTCTCCATCCTCTCCATAAATGCATGGTGTAATATATCTTATCCCGCAACTGTATTACGTAAAAATAGCAACAGCAGTTTGCAAAGCAACAGCAGTTAGCAATGCGACAGCGAACACTTAGCAATCGGTCGCAAGATGGCCGCCGGTTGCTCGAATACACTTTGGCCTTAGACACTAGCGCCACTAGCCACAGAACGGCAATAGATGGAAACAACGTAATGAACTTTTTTTTCTTATATTTTGGCTCCACGCATAGTGTATTTAGCCAGTGTCAAGTATTATATTTTCATCGTGTTATAAAATATTTCACGCAAAGTCATGTCCTAGTCATAGTCATAGTCTAGTCTAAGTCAGGTAGTCATAGTCCAGTTTAAGTCATGCTCCAGCAAAGTGGTGGCAAGTTTACTAGAAGCTTCTATGGAGTTTTGGAAGCAGCACGAAAAATCACGTTTCACCACATTATATCACTTGCCCTCACTCATGCTCATAATTCAGCACTTAATGCGTAAAACGCCACCAATTTTAAACATTAACACTGGAAAAAGCAAAAGTTTTGAAAAATAATACAATGCAACGACGTGAACTTTTCCGCGTTTCCGCCAAAACTCCATAATGAACTTTTTAGTTCATCGATTGCTGTCAAACGTCACTTTTCTGCCAAAGTCATGTTTGACAGCATTGATTGCGAAATTTATGCCGGTTGCAGACTAGTTGAGGGGAGATCTTTGAAGAAAATCCGACAATGGCGGTTGTGAATTTTAAATTTATTTTTCAAAACTAGTGTATCTTGAACTTTAATGTGTAATAAGGGTGGATTATTATCCGTTAAGTGTTCGTGAACGTGCACGAGTGTTGGCAAATGGTTTCAAGATCATAAAACCATGCATTTTCGTTTTTGCTTCAACGGCCTTTTTTAGAGCCTTCAGTAAAATATCCACCATTTTACTGAAGGCGTTTTGACTGACAAAAAATGACTTCGACTTGACATAATCGCATAAATTGTACTCACTTGACATTGGCAGAATTATTGCAAATGAAGCGATAGAAACCCATTAAAGAAGAAGAAGAAAAAGCCATTAAAGAAGAAGAAGAAACTAATTGCGAGCTACGTAATAATAACCCAGCCGCTCTATGTTCCGCAGTTGATGGATGTGAACGCTGATGGAGCAGTGACGCCGGACGAGCTGGCGCGGTGGTGCGCTCGCTCGCCCGCGCTGCTCCGCTCGCTTGACACTCTCGACACCGTGCTGTGACGGGTGACGTCACGTTACCCGTCACACGTCACCTGTCACGTGACGCCGGATGATTGTCCCTTTGTAGCGGCTCCGGCGTGGTGGTGCAGAATCCAAAAATTACCGCTTTAGAAATACGGTCCAAATTTAAATGTACAATAATAAAATCGTCGTTGTAAGGACGTCAGCAAAGAATTATTCTTTATGCTTACGTCCATTTTAACAAGCATTATTAACATTAATTTTAAATCTATCTATTTTTAAACTTATGACTTTGTATTTTTAAACTAACAGTATTTTATACTAGAAATCTTATTAAAAGTCTTAATACATTTCTTGGAGGTTAAGGTATGTTTTAACGTCAGTTTTATCACAGTCATGGCCATTACTGACAGATAATCTACCATCTAACGCGTCTATTAAGAATGGTCTTGCACCATTTGGACTAATATCAGTCGGAACATCAGTCATTCATCAATCACTGTAAATCATGACTGATAGAATGGATTGTCGGTGAATAAGCGTGTAATGAACAAAGACTTCTATCTATACTAGACAGGGCATCTCGAAACGTTACTGTTGGCCGCAGCGAGTATGCCAGTCAACATACTTTCGCTCATACGCTGGGCACTCAAAGCTGCACGTAGGTACCTATTTCGCAATAGAAATGACGGTCCAATAATGCTATCGTGCGTGTTCAGATAAAAAATTTAAAAATAGTACCGTCACCCTGTGTGACCAGAACATATTTAGTAATCTGTGGCCCAGCTTCGTATGAGCGAAAGTATGCCGGCACACTCGCTGTGGTCGACAGTGCCAGTTAGAGATGTTCTGTCTAGTACCTATTCATAGAAGTGTTTGGTAATAAACGCATGACTCTCGTAATAAATATTATTTTGACGCATAGCGGTTACCGTCACAAACTCAATTACGGTCCACGGGGAAAAGTACCCTATGGCCGGGCGTTAAGGTATATATTGTTCCCGAGGACTCACATTACCCTAATGACCGTAATGAATTTTCCCGTCGGGTGCTTGTTCAATCTATTTTTTTGCCAATAAAATATTCTACAATACATTTTTCTAGTTATTTACAGTTTTTTTTGTGTAGATAAGTATTCTTTTAAATAAAATAATAATATTCCAAATATATTTATAAATGATAGAAATGTGACGTAATCACAACATAAAAGAAAAGAAAACAGACACCCGAATATAAATATGATAACCCCTCATTTTTGGAAGTCGTTTGAAAAAGTATACCCCACTTATGTGCAAATAATAGTCCAAGGCTTTGCAGTTCATAAAGCTCCCATAATTAACCTGACGACTAGACTGTGTGATGTCTCAGGATGACGTGCGCAGTGCAGTGTCACGCGAAACTTTTTTATTTTAAAGTCCCGATTGTCACTACAACTGTTATGGGCAGCCGTGTCGCTTAACATCAGGTGAACGGCTAGCTCGTCACTCATTCTCATAAAAAAATATTGTGATGGGCATAGCTATGCGTAAGTTTGACGTCAAAAACTAGATGGCGTTACTATCGGCTTAGATTGTAAGTCGAACCTCTTTCATTGTTTACTAGAGTCTGGCAAAGCTAACTCTGCAGTGACATTAACCCCAAAAACATTTTCATATAGCAATCAGTTTTTTATGTCATTACCTGTCAATTTCATAACATTTCAGAAGCATGTCAGTGTAGAATTCTCTGATTTATTGTGTTTTTCAATAGACGTAATGGTTAGCCGATGAGGCGTTTTATTAAAAAATAAGCTGTAATTTTATAAAAACCCGATAGATGGCGGTAAAGGGGTTTTAAGTTCTGTCATTGTTAAGATAAATTAAGTATCGAGTTTAATATCCTATCCTTATTTTATGGAAGACTTATACTCTAATGACTTTCTATCGACAAATCGACAACGTACTCTGTGATTCACTCAACTGAATTCGTACTCTGTGATTCACTCAACTGAATTTGACATTTCCTTGTACTCTGTGTATTGAAACTACAACCATGTTTGAAATATGTCGTTAGTACGCCATCTAGTGACAGAAACCGAAACAGGTTGTTTTTTTAAATAAATCTCCCCATTAAACGTGATAAAAGTTTTTTGAAGTATGCACTGTGCTACCATATACATGATTTTATATTACACCAATTTTAAACCACTGCAGAGTTAGGTTTGCCGGAGTATACATCTTTGACTTTGATATTTAAAATAGCATTTATTATAACTCTTATGACAAGGATAAGTGAGAAAATGTAATAATTAACAATAATAATTAATAGCACGTAATCCGGCTTACTTTACGTAGCGGGCGGCGCGGGCCTTGGTCCGCAGTCATCGCAGAGCTGCCATTGGCGCCGCGCATACTCCGTGAGGATGGGCATCTTTATTGCCCGAACACCGGTCGAGTTAATCGACGTAATTTTTACGTAAAGTAAGCCGGATTACGTGCTATTATGAGTTCTACTTACGTTACCTTCTATAATATTAATAATAATTAATGTAATAATGTATTTTAATATTTTTTTTGTGAATATATATTAAGTCCTACCCAAAACCTTGCACTTAGGTAACTACAAATGCAAAATCTAGATTAGAAAAATATTAAAATCACCACTGGGACGCTACCTTCTTTCACATGGAGATCTTTATCAGGCATGATGACTACTATCAAAAATGAACGAGTAAATATTACTTTCATAAAGAAGATTAAAAATGAATGCAATAATTGAAAAAATAAGTAAAATCGGTAAATAAATTACGAAGTAATAAGCTTTTAAAGTTTCTGTAGGGGGCATCACCTTTCCCTTTCTCGCGGTTATTACGTAACTAGCAATCAGTTTGCAATTTCGCAATCATTGCTGTCAAACGTCACTTTGACAGAGCAGAAAGAGATCGAGCGCTAGATTTCCGACTGTCGGACAATCGATGAACTAAAACTTACATTATTTTGTTCCCATCTACTGCTGTTCTGTTGCTAGTGGCGCTAGTGTCTAAGGCCAAAGTACATTCAGCGACAGGTGTGCAAACGGCGGACATCTTGCGACCGATCGCTAGGCGTTTGGTGTCGCATTGCTGCTGCTGTTGCAATTTTTACGTCATACAGTTGCGGCGGCTCCACAGTTACTATGAAAAATCCACTTGTGACGTCACATGCCAAAGAGATTTTATGTAAAGCTACCACAGCTTAGTTATGAGGTGCTATGAACGACCTTGCTCTGACGTCCCTGGCCGTTTGAACTATCTCTTTACAGGAATAGTCCTGTATTTGAAAATGCTTGTAAATTTGTCATTTTTTGAGATAATATTTAATTTAAGTTTCCCTAATACTGCTTATCTTGACTGCTGGCTTAGACGGGCCCGATAGCTCAGTTGGTGGTATCCCTGCCTTCTGAACTGAAGGCTGTGGGTTCGATTCCTACCGGGGACAAACATTCGTGTGATGAACATAGATGTTGGTTCTGCGTCTGCGTGTTATATTGTATTCTATGTCTGTATTTACAAACAAAAAAAAAAGTATCTAAGTATTGTATCAGTTATCTGGTTCCCATGGTACAAGCTATTTTTTTTTTGTGCTATAGGTAGCAAAGAAGCATACGGCCCTCCTGATGGGAAAAGGTCACCGTAGCGTATGGACATATTCTGTAACACTAGACGTGCCACCGATGCGTTGCTTACCCTATGCTTAGTTTGGGGCTAGATGGTGCTGGTGATGGTGAAATGTCCACACATTATTATTTATTTATTTATCTTTTGAGGAATATTATTAATTTATGCAAAAAAATAGTAGTCATCATGCCTATTAAAGTGAGAACTTGCCCATGAAACTTATGATATTATAAAAAATATAAGCAATAAATATTTAAATTATCAAATAAATGATATTTACAAACATTTCTATTCGTATTAATTATTTCTTTTTTAATTCTAGTCATTAATACTCAATACTCAATCATTTAATACTCGAATTATTAATTAAACTTAAAAAATTTTGATTAGTTTTAAGGAAAAAATTATATATTTCTAATCTTCTTAAATGCTTTAGATATTTAAGTATCGTTAGCTTATAAACTACTAATTCAATTATCTTCAAATTATGTATTTTGAATAAGATTTTACTGTTATTAAAAGTAAAAAATAAACTAAAAAACCGCTATAAGTATATGTTATAGGTTTTATCATGCAGCTTCAATTGAACTTTTCTCAATTTCCCGGAAAACTATTCGATTTTCCGGGAGATAATTTGTTAGTTAGTTTTGGTACCTACAAGCGTATCCTCTATAACTACAAATATTTTATGCAATTGTTCCTTAGCAATACTGCTTGTTTATTAAAACCGAGAGCTGCCCATCCCTGTCTCCGAATGCTGTTGAACGTTAACGCAATAAGCACTTTGCTGCGGGATGTTGATGTAAAATCGTCATCATATTATTATTAAAATTAATTTGAGATAAATAAATAATATTAAAAATTAACAAGTTGTTTCATTAACATTTCTTAGTTATTTAATAAATAATAATAGTATTAGCATGGGGTCCCATCCGGTACAAATAAAAAATGTAGTGATCGTGTCTAGAGAGTTACTAGTTAGTGTCCAGTGTATTCATTTGGCCCAATACTTCGCCAACACGCAATAAATGTCGCTTGATAATCTTGCGTTATGCCGAAATAAAATAATTCGTAAAATAGCCCGCGTTATTTCGTTGTATGGGACGAGGCATCTGTACTGTAGGTGTTATATTATCTGGGGTATTACATAAACAATAAACAAAGACGACAGTCTTGTGGAATTTCGTCTCCATCTATCTGGGGACAAAGCGTATATGTTTTGGTGCTCTGTTAGTCCAATAATCTAGTTCACATGTGAAGGCAAGCTGTGTTAATTGGAGAGAGCCGCATTTCCTCGTTGAATTGCAATGCTGATGCGTTGAGCCAAATAAGTGCCAACACTTTGCACACGTCGCATGGACCAGGCGCTCTGTAGGCCTAGCACGAATATTTACGCGCGCGTAAATGCAACGTTAGCGTAAAACCTATTACGATCGCGTCTGCCGCTCAACTGCTGTCAAAGTTCATACAATTTTGACAGCAGTTGAGCGGCAGACGCGCGTCAGCAGCGCTGCTAGCTCAATCCTAATAGGGGGCAGATCAAACGCCATACAACTGCCTTACGTTAACGTTACACTTACGCGCGCGTAAATATGCGTGCTAGGCCCACTGATAGACTGGAAAACGCGGTGAGCTCCCGGTCCCCACGGACCCAGGGTCTCAACACCAAACGGCTCAAATACCTATAGAATACTGCAATAAATTATTTATATTTACTACTGAACTTTTCTGCATACCACCGCTTTGCCAGTGTTCCGGCTAGTCACATTACTGGGCAAATGAGACTACGACCTGATCACACAGTCTAGTAATCTGATTACTAGCAGTCTTCTTCTTCTTCTTCTTCTTTAATGGCTTTCTATCGCTTTTTTGCAATAATTCTGCCAATGTCAAGTGAGTAAAATTTGTACGGTTATGTCAAGTCAAAGTCATATTTTGTCAGTCAAAACGCCAACAATAAAATGGTGGATATTTTTTTTTTTTTTTTTCTTATATTTTGGCTCCACACATAGTGTATTTAGCCAGTGTCAAGTATTGTAAATTATTCATCGTTAAAGAATATATCACGTAAAGTCAAGTCTTAGTCATAGTCATAGTCCAGTCTAAGTCAGGTAGTCGTAGTCCAGTCTAAGTCATGCTCCAGTAAAGTGGTGGCAACTTTACTAGAAGCTTCTATGGAATTTTGGAAGCAACACGAAAACTCACGTTTCACCACATTATATCACTTGCCCACACTCATGCTCGTAATTCAGCACTTAATGCGTAAAACGCCACCGATTTTAAACATTAATACTGGAAAAAGCGCAAGTTTTGAGAAATAATACAATGCAACGACGTGAACATTTCCGCGTTCCCGCCAAAAAACAAATGGTGGATATTCTACTGAAGGCTCTAAAACGGCCGTTGAAGCAAAAACGAAAATGCATGTTTCTATATCTTGAAACCATTTGCCAACACTCGTGCACATTCACGAACACTTAACGGATAATAATCCACCCTTATTACACATTAAAATTCAGAATACACAGGTTTTAAGAAATAAATTCAAAATTCGCAACCGCCATTGTCGGAGTTTCTTCAAAGACCCACGCGAAACTTTACTATTATAAAGTTCCGAGTGACACTGCAACTGTTATGAGCGGCCGTGTCACTTAACATCCTGGTCACGTCATTCATTCTTATAAAAAAAACAGCCGTTTCACTACTCAACCTTTTTAAATAAAGTTTAATGTGAAATCGAAGCACTTTACTCAGGCGACACTCCGGCTGCTCAACCAAATAATGAACCATGAAGACTTTAACATGTGTATACAATAACGTGTTAATCAAGCAGCATCTCCCATTAACTAGCCGTTAATGAATAGCTAATGAACGATAGCGTAATGCACCGGGACGCTAGCGATTGGCTACACACTACACTACTCTACCGGATTGTATAAAGCCGGGCTTGTTACTGGTGGAACAGGCAGCGCCATGGACTGCTTTCTCGGTGAGTATACCTGGATGTAGGAATATGTAGAAGTATTTTTATTCTGAATATTGTTTAATGTTAATGACGTGGCGAGCTAGGCGCTCATCTGATGTTAAGCGGCATGGCTGCCTGTACTGAAAGTTGCAGCACCTTCACCGAAAGCTCAATAATAATTGATTTATAACATTTTCATCCCCACTTTTTATTACATTCATTAAAAGTTAGTTAAAAAACTACGGACACAATTTTTTTTTGTTTTAGATAGATAGATGAATTCTTTGTTGACACCAAGGTAACAATAACAGGAAACAAATTATAAGTAGGTTACACTGGGCGGTCTTATCGCTAAATAGCGATCTCTTCCAGACCACCTTGGGATGGATAGAGATATATCAATGAGCATGGACGGTGGTGCTATAAAAGTTACTATGGTATATACATACATACTAAGATATTTACTAAGATAAGTTTTAGGTTGATTTTGTAGGTTTTTTTTTTAATTTTGGTTAATTATTAAGTGAGGTTGAATAAAATTTTAGCCATAAGCTGGAGAAAAACCATCCAACGCCTTTGTTTCAGGAAGCAAAATTACTAATTAATTGAAATAAATTAAGATTCAAACGTCGGTTTTCATTATTCTCTGTTTAGGAATTAAAAAAACAAATATTTGCTGTAAGTATGAGCTTTTTATTTAGAAGCTAATCTCGAATTCGTTTTCGGATTTCGGTACATTCCAAAAATATGAAATCTTGTCAATTCTGTCTTGTCGCTATTACAATATTTACAATACTAGATACCCTGTCTATCTGTCTGTGTTTATTTAATACTTATTTTTCTGTACAGCTGTGACGGTCGCCGTGCTGGCGCTAGCTGCTCCCCTCTACTGCCGGCACACTCCCTCTCTCTCACTCCTCACCACCGGGCACCTTCCTTCTCTCTCACCCCTCTCCACCGAGGCCTCCACCTCCCACCCTCCCCTCACTCCCTCAGTGATCCCTCTCAAGCCGGAGGAGTCAGAAACCTCTCACAAGCTTCACACCAAGCACCTCTACAAAGACGAGGGAAAACTCTGGACCAAATTCCCCAACACGAAGCATATCGTCGAGATACTCCCTCTTAGGCACAACACCAAGCTAAAGAACGGCAAAGCTCTGGCTTACATCCTTCCCAAGTCAAAGAACCGGAAGCAAGTCGGATTCGGAACTATTCAAGATTTGAGTAACATTGTTTTTGATAGCGACGAATCCAGCGATGATTTTAAAGGATCCAGTGAGTCCGACTCAACCAGTTCTGAACTTAACGGATCCAGTGCTGTATACACAAATCTAGAAAACATATTAGATCCTCATAAACAAACCGGTTTCAATTCTGAAAACATAATTGATAGCAAGCTGAGCGATCTTGTTGCGTTTCTCAAAGATAACTCGGACAATGGCGACCTAACGTATGAGACGGTGGACGGTGACCACCCAGATTACCATGTACACTACATCACACACCGCAACCATCACAACAAATTGAAACACAATGATAATATCCCTTCACTTATTCAAGAAGAGCTTCACAATGTTCTAAAGAATAAAGACCAACATCACATAAAACTAAATCAGATACAACATTTACTTCCTGGTGAGTCTCCTGTTCCAATAGCAGTCCCTCTTGGTAACCATGAACACAGCGATATCTTGACCTCCAGCAATAACCATGGAAACAGTGATTTCATTGTCCCCAAAATCAGCGATCTCATTCTCTCTAGTAATAACCAAGAGAATAATAATCCATTTCTCCCTGAAAATATTCATGAAATTAATAATGATTTCGTTGTCTCCGGAATCAGTGATCTCATTCGCCCTGTTGATCAACTGATCAGCAATGAAATAGTCCCCGGTAATATACATGGAAACACCAATATTATACCCCACGCTGTAGCCGTAAGCATCAGATACAACAATGAAAACCCTGAATTGCATCAAATCGGCGTTCTAAAAGACACCGATAAAGGCCAAACACATCCATCCCATAGAGTTATAGATGATTTTAACCCAGTTGATAACGTTCACGGTCACCATTCCACACACTCAATTCTAAATATTAACGAAGGCCATGTTAAAGGGAAAGAAACTACTCTGGGACATACCCATGGTTCAATTAGTCACAATTCTCAAGTACACGATGTCGCCCATAACTCTACTCTAGAGCTTGAAGAGATACTTGACATATTGAGTGAAACAGATCCCGCAGATCAGCACTCACATGCTCCTATCAAAGCTAGTTACGAAACAAACAGTCTTGTAGACCCTACTGACCAATCAGAAAGCAATGATGGTTCCAACAACATGAGTGACAATTCCAGTTTAAATAGTGACAGTGACAGTATAGAGCTATTTCCAGAATTAAACGATGTGCAGGTTCAAGAAGAACCTACTGATAATAGCAACTCAAGAGAGAGTGAAAGTGATTCTAGCTCATATTCTGATGAAGATAGCGCTGCTGTTAATATTGAAGACAACGCGAAAATTATCAGTAGTTTAAAGCCAGTTGTTATACCAGTTGTTAGTGGTGACACGATAGAATACAGCTCTTTCAGTGAAGAGGATTTAGGAGACGTCGACGGGGCTGAAATCACGGTAGATGGTCTAGAACAGCACTCGCTGCCAGATTGCTTGAAAATTAAAAAGAAGATGAAAAAGGACTGCCACGGTCACAAATCTTACCAATTGACGTTTTTGTTTAACAGATAATTAATAATGACAACCAGATAAAAGGCGCAACCGATAGTTTTTAAGAATCTTAGCTTAAGAAGCATGAAAAATCATAAAAAAATATTCTCAATAAGGATTTTGATTGAGAATTACAACAATATTTAAAAGTGGGCTTAAATAAGTTTATAGGTTTCAGAAAACTGGGTAAAGATGTAAAACTTACGACATTTTTGAACACAACAATTTAGAAACGTTTGATCACATGACAGGGAACGGGTTTAAGGAAACCATCTTGAAAAATAAAGTAGAGATAGAGGTGAGAAGAGAAAGGCTAAGAAAAGTGAGGAAATATTTTACAAATCAAGGAATAGATATGAAAGAGATAGCAGGAATGGCAGGGAACAACGGTGAAGATAAGGACGGAACAACTTATTGACAAGTTCTAATGTAAATCGTGTATCTTGATTATCATTTCGTTTGTTGTAATAAATAACGTTATGCAATATTATGATTTTATGTATTTTATTTGGTTTTCTAAGGAAGGAAGATTTAGATTTATAATGTTTTCTTGGTTTCTTTGAAAACGTTATTGTCCTGCTCCAGGTACAAACAAACAATACTATTAATAAAGTAAATTTAAAGGAGCACAACCGTGGGAAACTGTTAGGTGCAAGCAAAGATTATAAAGCCCGTCGAAAGCTCGTGAACATAATGTCTCCTACAAACGCGACTCACCTACGGGGGCAGGGGGCGAGGTAACAAAACGAGACAAAGTCATACGAAATTATAAAGGACAGAGCAGGATGGAACAAACGACACACCAGGTGTCCCGCTTCCTCTCGTAGGACTAACTGTTGAAATAAAGTAATAAACTACTAATTTTCGTACGAGGGGAAGTTGTACTGTTGGTCAACTGGATTTATAGTCAATGGATGCAAGAGACAAATAGCCGATCAAAGTGGTGCTCTTTGGGGAGGCCTATCTTCAGCAGTGGTTAATGATGATTATATGGAACTTAGGGGAAGTTATTTCCCTTCGCTCCTTGTTTGCACCTCTCCTGTTCGAAATCCAACAACTCTCGACATAGTTTTGAAAGACTAGCTGGGATCGGAGTGCTGGATATATCAGTATTATGGATAGAGTATATCATACATAAATATTTGTACAAACTGATCTTATG
Source organism: Ennomos erosarius (assembly GCA_963580505.1). Taxonomy (NCBI): domain Eukaryota; kingdom Metazoa; phylum Arthropoda; class Insecta; order Lepidoptera; family Geometridae; genus Ennomos; species Ennomos erosarius. The sequence continues at coordinate 38,607 of OY757006.1, read as the reverse complement.
GTGCTAAATAAAATAAATAAATAAAATAACATGACTAGGTGCGATTATCAGATTAATGTTATTAGAAAAGCCGATTTATAATGTACCTGCGCCATCATGGCTTCCCAAGCTACAGTCCTGTTAAACTAAATAGGTACTAATCTAGTATGATTCTTTATTTTATTTTTTTTATGATTATTTATTTTTCTTTTTGATAAAGTCTTTGTCTAAATAACATTTTAAATAAGTATTATATAAATTCAGGGAAGGTTAATCCTCTGACACTGATTACCGATATCTAATTTAACGTACGTAATGCAGAGATTAAAGTTGTAACGTCACATGAAACTATGCTGTAGGAGACAGACAGATTGGTAAAAGATTATGGACCGACGGTATTTTTAGTACCTAATTATATTGAATCGGTTCTCAGTACATTAACAGACAATGAGACAGACAGACCGACTGCAGATGGATGGACAGACAGACGGCAGATAGACAGAGACAGACAGACAACACCACGACACCACAATGAACAGATGACATATAGACAGGCTGATGACTGACATACGACAGACAGACAAACAGATGTAAATTAGGTCGTTTTTTAAGTGAGTGTGACTTGAAAAAGCAATTCTTAAATCCTGGCAATAATTTTGCTACTAAAAGTATATAGTGTTGTCATACTACCGATAGTTTCACTATCGATATTCTGGGTATCGGTAACGATACTCTCTCGATACCCGATCGATAGAGTATCGATAACTAGCTAGGCAAAATCAGGCAACACTAGTATGAACTTTGCGGTACTTAGGGATAGTAGAGGAAACGCTGAAATATGCATCTATAATCTCAGAGAAACGTCAATGGCTTTTTGTGGAGGAAGAGCAGCGTCCTAAGTGGGAATTGAACCTGCGGCAGATATAGAAAGACAATAGAAAGAAAAGGAAGAAATAGGTACAATAACGGATATGACGTCAGCCACCGTACCAAAGCCAAGGCGCCATGTTGGTGTTGGTGGCGGCCGCAACTGCCAGCCACGGACTTATTATACTTACCCAATAGAAATACGTAGCACTTTCTTGCTAATACCCAAGCCATCCAAGTTGTCAGCCATACCATGCCATTGAGACTGACAGTCATGACACTTCGTTCGTCATTATATTAATAAGCTGTTTAATAGTTCTTAGGGCTTTTGAGGAAAATCGGACAATGACGGTTGTGAATTTTAATTTTTTTACCAAAACCTGAGTAAATCTGAATTTTAATGTGTAATAAGGGTGGATTATTATCCGTCAAGTGTTCGTGAATGTGCACGAGTGTTGGCAAATAGATTCAAATTCATAAAACTATGCATTTTCGTTTTCCCTACAACGGCTTTTTTGAGCCTTCAGTAACATATCCACCATTTTACTGTTGGCGTTTTGACTGACAAAATATGACTTTGACTTGACATAACCGTACAAATTATACTCACTTGACATTGGCAGAATTATTGCTAAAAAACGATAGTAGGTCATTAATGAAGAAGAAGAAGAAGAATAATTCTTAGGAAACCTAGAGACTAAAGCATAGAGAGAACTTGTTTATGTGTCAAGCGTAGCTAATTAGTATGTATTTGTTTCTTTCCGTCGCCTCTGACGTAGCGATACGTGTGAGCAGTACAGTTATAATATCAGTTTGATGATCTCTCTATGTTTTAGTCTATACTCTAGCTAAGATAAATCGACGAGTAGCAACGAATGAGAGCGCTAGTCGTATGTAGGTACTACCTTTTTGGTAATAGGCCCAAACGATAGATCTATGTAAGTAGTTCTGATTTCTGATATCTTAATAGTCCGCCGGTGCGTGCATCGTATTTAGGATAAGATAATACAATTATTATTAAATACAGATAATCTGTGGATTACAAGTCATTATTTACAACACAATTACCAATTATTTGTGGATAATATACAAAGTTGTCTGTCTGTTCTGGGAGTCGATGGATGCAGGATGCAAGCAGCTACTCAAAGTGACGCTCTGTGGGGGAGGCCTATGTTCAACAGTGGATGTCTTGATCGTTGACAGACTGTTCGGTTAATTGAAATCTAAAATAATAATTTTGAATTAATTTTTATAGTAACCCTGCCTTCTGAACTGTAGGTGGTTGGTTCGGTTCCCACCCGGTACAAACATTTGTGTGATGAACATAGATGTTTGTTCTGTGTATGGGTGTTATATTGTATTCTATGGATTCATTAACAAACATAAAGTATCTAAGTATTGTATCAGTTATCTGGTTCCCATAGTACTTAGATTGGGGCTAGATGGCGCTGTGTGAAATTTCCACACTTAATATCAACTTATAGATAAACTTGCATTTGACCACATTTCTCCGTGATTCAATGTTTTTTGTTACTTTAGGTTACTACAAGCTTGAAATTGGTAGCCCGACCGATGATCCGACCCCACAACTAACAAGTCTCTTGCAAATATCACAGATATTTCACGAGTAAACCCAGGCATGGCGTCTAGTAGTCCATTAATTAATTATTAATCTATAAAATGAATTGATAAATTAGATTGCAGCCGATTACCAAATATTATATTAATTATAACAAACGATAATCATCGGCATTGTGCCTCGGTGTGTGCGTCGTTCCCTCGCCATGAAGTCTGCCTTCTTGATCCTTGCTCTGGTGAGTGTCACGGGTGGGCGTGCGGTTGCCCAACTGTGGGCTATCCATAGCTGGGTTAGTTTAAACCATAATCATCAGCCTGAAGACGTCCACTGCTGAACATCGGCTTCCCCCAAAGAGTGCCACTTTGAGTGGTTGCTTGCCTCTTGCATCCATCAGCTCCCCACGACCAAACTAACGACGAACCACGACATTACGAAGACGAACGAGTTTAAACCAGTTTTGGTTAAATATTTTTTTTATACGTATTGTTACCCGATTTCGATTAGGAGATGGGGTAATTTTGTATGGAAAGTGGTCTTCGCCGATTTAGCTTGGGATATGGTTTCACAGTCTAGTAATCTGATGATTAGACTGTGTGATGCCTCAGGATGACATGAGCAGTGCAGTATCACGGGAACTTTATTATTTTAAAATCCTTATGTCACTGTAACTGTTACGTCACTTAACATCAGGTGAACGACTAGCTTATCAAAGTCTCGTTGCGCATTTTCGTAAAAAATTTAAGCACTTGTACTAATGCTACCACTAACGCCATCTACTTTGTACTGACGTAACTTCCACCCACCAAAGGTGTGTTCTCCGGCGCTGGGAGCTCCTCAGTCCCCGGCGGCGGAGATCAGCGTGTTCTACCACGAGCGCGAGGGGATCCCGGCTGCGAGGAGGATACAAGCCGCAGAGCAGGCGGCGAGCAGGGTCGCCGGTGGACAGCTAGCGCCGGCTGGCAGGCATCCCTACCTGGTGAGATATCATGCTTTAAGTCAAAGACACGTGCCATGACTGGGCCGTGCTCCGTTACACAAAGGAGCTGGGATGGCTGAGTATACCATGCGAAGATATGGAGACCCTCGGATTTTGAGTGAGTATCTTTTTAGATTCAATCAATGTGTGTTGCCAGTGATGACTTATGGAACTGAGACGTGGTCTCTAACTGTTGGCCTCATTAGTAAGCTTAAAGTCGCGCAACGAGCTATGGAGAGAGAGAAATTCAAAAAAGAGCTCAATCTTCTCGGTTTCATAGCTTCGGAAATGCATATATTGAAGCGAAATAAAAACTAATATACTTGATCTACGCACCGATTTAAAATGTATTTGATAGTGATATTTTGATCCATTTGTGTTCTTCATAAAAACTTGCCCTGAAATTTTATTATTTTACAGATACCCATCAGTGTAAAACATGCCGCATTGAGATGGGTGATGTAACAGTTGGTACCCAATAGTGAAACTTCGCCCGTGTGTCGCCAGGTGGGTCTGCTGGTGTCGCTGACAGTGGGCGCCACTTCCGTGTGCGGTGCGTCCATCCTCTCCAACACCAAGCTCGTCACCGCCGCGCATTGCTGGTTCGATGGACGGTACCAGGTAACAATACCATGGGCTATTTGACTGCAGTAAAAATTAACACATCAATATTATTATTTGAAAGATTAAACAACACCTTGATTATTAAAAAAATGCATTTTCATCATGAGCCCAATAACGTTCACCTGAACATAGGCCTCCTCCATAAAGCACCACTTTGACCAGCTGATTTTCGACAGCCCATGTTTCTAGAAATAAAATTTATGAGTATCAATTACTGGTAAAAATAAATCAGTCTGATAGTGGGGTCATGGGATCCCGTAATGTTTTAGCTACTTTTTGTGTCTAATGTGTGTGTTTTTTTGTTAAGGAATGACATGATGAGCTAGACGTTCACCTGATATTAAACCCTAATATTAAATGCCCTATGCCCTATATAGTGTGCATTATGTATGTGTGTGCAGGGCTTCGAGCTTGAGGCAGTGTTTGGAAGCACGACGTTGTTCAGCGGCGGCACGCGCGTGACGTCACGCGCCGTCGACTCGCACGCCTCATACAACCCCGCCAACCTCAACAACGATATCGCCATCATAACCGTGCCCTTCGTCTCCTACACAAGTATACTAACATTATAATGAATCTATTGCTTTCTCACTCTCACTAATACGTTTGACATGCTCGGTCGGAATGGAAAAACAAATGTTTTGTAGCTATATTTGTTACCCGACTGAAAACTGGTATCAATAAAGGGAAAAGATACTTGCCAGAAAGCCATGTCTAAGTCAAAGCAGGTCTTTAAAATCTCAGATAAATTTTGAAGGGCTTTTCTTAATGATTTGATAAGTTTTAATGGCTGTAATTATTGTCTTACTCAACTTGGATTGTAATCTATCAAGTCTGAGATTAATAACGATTACCGGTTTTATTGTATACATTAGTTTTCACTACCTTCTGATTCTGATAATATAATAAGCTAGCTTTCAGTAAATCCCAGCACTATTCTATTGAGCAAATTCCATGCAATTGTTATGTGGCTTGCAGTCGGTATCTGTCAATGACACATTCAAATTCTTGCCTATTAAACAATAACAAGCCATATTAACAGATATCAGCCGCTCGTAAGCACTAAGGAAGTATAAAATTTGTACGATCCATATTACCATCCAGTAGTCTTCCATTATTGCATCGTTTCCTAACCTAATTAAGATTAAGAGATAATTAATATTACAATATAGTTGTATGTCGACAGACGTGATCCAGCCGATCTTGCTGCCGACCGGGATCCTCTCGTGGCTCACCTTCGAGTGGAACTGGGCGGTGGTCGCCGGGTACGGCGTCACCACGGACGGTTGGTTACACGCAGGCTGACTGTGGAAATGTACACATTGGGACACTACAGCTCAGTTACCTCCTAGCTTAATATGGATATTTGTTCCGTATGCTGACTGTGGAAGTGTGGAAGTATTGGGTCCAGTCTAACTAGTTACCTCCTAGTTTAATATGGATATATTGTTCTCTACCTGCTGGATTAGCACGGATGCTAGAGAAAATTGTCTTTCCCCTGTGTCCACTTGAGACGTAAGCAAGTATGAAGAAAGTGACATAAAATGGGGAAAGACAATTTTGTCTACCGTCCGTGCTAAGCCATCTGGGCTCGCTCGTAGAACTGACAACCGATGGGGAAGAAAGACCATGGACCAGAAGACGCAACGCAGGCCCCCCTACTAGGTGGACAGACGATTTGGTGAAAACCGGGAGCCGATGGATGCAGGAGGCGAACAGCTGCTCAAATTAGTGCGAGCGTAGGAGGCCCACTTTCAGCAGTGGATGTCTTCAGGCTGTTGATGATGACAACGATGGGTGATACAAAGTCAAGTTCTAGGAACATCACCCATCCAACTATTATTTATTAATTTTATTGTTATTCAAAAAGGGTAGATCCAAACGGATCCCACAAAACCGATACCTCATAATTTTATTTTGAGCTCCCAATTGAGTGCAATCAAAAAGTTAAACGAATAAAACCGGTATCATATAAAGGGTAGAAGTAGAAACAGGCTTTACTTAGTTTGTAAGAAGACATCGCTGCCCACACACCAACATACATTGCTTCCCTTCCAGCTGAGAGCATCACATCCTCGCAGTCGGTGCGCGACGTGAGTGTGATGGTGGTGAACAATCTGGACTGTGCCACGGTGTACGGATGGAATGTGGTCACCAGCACGCTGTGTACCAGCGGACAGGGGGGCACCGGGCCTTGCGGGGGGGACTCCGGGGGTCCGCTCGCTCTCACCCTCAGCGGGGAGACTTACCTGGTGAGGACTAGTACTTAGTGGGGAGATGCACCTGGTGAGGGCATGCTATATATAGTGGGGAGACTTACCTGGTGAGGACATGCTATACTAAGCGCTTCGTTCTCTATGTTCGATTAAAGTTACGATTACCTTAGCCAGTGAGTAATACTGATCGGGACGTAAAGGCGGCGAGTAGTTCTTCCCAGTTTCACGAACGAAAACAGAGTTTCGATCAGCTACTCAGTGGGTAAAAATTTAGGGTGTTCTGTAGCAACGTCAACTGTTCATTTCGTTCGTTCAATAGTCACCGTGACTGCTGTCAGTGACGCCATTTTGGGTTTGTTTATTATTTTTTTTTGACATTTTTATGTGCCAGCTATATGCTGCGGTGCGGTAGGTGCCCTTTAAAGAGTATTTATTCCCTACCTGAAAACAGTAAGTAGGTAAGGATTTACCTTTACAAAATAGGGTATCAACTAAATAAATTAATGTAATGAGGAATGTAATACGAATTTAGATTACATACCTACAGGTACCTGAAATATGGTTTTATCACAACGAATAAGTACTAAAAAACAGTATAATGTTAGTATTTTCGGATGGTTCCCATATAACAATCGTGTTTTTTTTTTCTCATTTTATAGTCGTGCGTAAGTCCTACTCGCGTTTGCCCGGTTTTTCTTGCTCTATCATGATATAAGCAATGTGAACGTGTGTGTTGAAAGATCGGTGTGACGTCATTCCACGCGGCGGGCGGGTGTGACATCGGGTTCCCGGGAGGGTACGCGCGCGTCACTTCCTTCCTCGCGTGGATACAGGCGCGGCTGTGAGCGCCTCACCTCACTGTACGCGTCTCACTGCAGTGAGCGAGCGTGACGTCACTGTACATGTCTCGCCACTACTGCTGCGAATTACAATAAAACTGTTCTTAAAATGTTACATTGTGTTTCATTTATCATTCATTTTCACTCTGATGTTGGACTAAAGGCTATTTAAATACTGTTGTAATCCACACACAACACAACACAACAAGCTAAACAACACTTTCGTCAACTACCTTTGCCTAAGTTTAGTTTTCGCATTAGTTGGTGTGATGGCCGGACAAGAGTTTGACTAACTTACAATAAACAAGGGGCGAGATAAGTGCGAACTTAGGAGCTGTTACATTTTGGTGCGAATGGGCATCACACTCAGTCCCTACATGAAAACCCAATGCACGCCCTTGAAGAACACTTTGCCTAATAATTAGTAACTCTAATCCAGTCTAGTAGCGGGGTATAGTCACGTCTACTTATTTTTGAAGGAACGTACTACTTGCCTACCACCATCTTTTTACCGCGGACCTGAAGAAAAGTGACGCCGCGGATACATGCCTGCCTAGAAGATACCTATTCACTAAACTTGAACGAGCTCCAGATTATACTCATCGGGTAACAAAGACGCTGGTAATTAAGTGTTCCATTCCTTCGCTATTCGTATAATTACTAACCTCCAATATGAGTAAGGTTCTTAGAGGAGACGGGGCGAGATGTTTACCTTTTCAAGTTTTTGAAATGCCGTCGTCATCGTTGGAACCCCTTAAAATGAATATTAATGATGAAAGGTGCTGTGTTGCGGTAATAGACTCGCATCTCACCAGATTTCCCACCTGAATTCTCACTGGCGTTATACGCCTCCCTTTGCTTAATCAACAAAATTTTACGTCACGCTCTATTTTGCCGCTCAAAATGCATATTGCGATCTCTTTCTGTCACATGGCAATTTCTGAGCGAGGCTTATATAAAAAAAGAATAAAACAATAATAAATGTATTTGAATATATTTTTCTACTACTTTTATTGCTTGCTTGTAAGAGATATTAATATTATGTGAAGATTTAAAGTAACCAAACTATAAATATATATCAAAGATAAACAATGTTTCATGATATAATTTACTCGTTCATCTACATGTAGTCGGCTGGTGGGCACCCGTCCGCCTCGCGCGTCCGCTACGAGTGTATCGTGCGTAAAGTCAAAACAAATACAATGGATCTCGCTGTCACACAAATAACAGAGAGAGTGCTAGCTAGACGATACCATTGTAGAATATGATTATATTGTATGTGGTTTGGGTTAGGTTAGGTTAGGTTAGGTTAGGTTAGGTTAGGTTAGGTTAGGTTAGGTTGGGGTGCGGGCCAGGATACCTCCACGTTTGCCCTGAGTGTTGCCAGTCCCTTATGGATGCTTGCATCCGGGGGGAAGGGCAGCACTTGGACCGGTGCACCCTGGGCAACGGCTAATAACTTCCCTTCGGGGTTCTTATTAGTTGTTGGCTAAATTCCTGGCAGGGCCTCTCTGCGATCCTTGTGTCTCGGCACAAGGCGCAGCAGAGAGGCGGGACTCGCAACGGCGCCCTGGATAGTCTGGGAAGTGGCGGTGCGAGCCGAGGGCTTCTCCAAGTATCTCTCTGGCTAGCAGAGTGAACAGTGGATGAGCCCTGGTGGCAACCCAGCAATGGGGAGCCACTGGAGGGAGTTTGGACGATAGAGACATCGTCCAGAGGGCCTTCGGGCCGTGGGATGGTGAGCCTGCAAGGCTCGCGGCGCGGCAGGGAGGGTCAAATCGGCCACCCTGCCGGGCAAGAGATGGAGCGGCGTTTTTTTGTTTGTCTGCGTTTTGTGTTGTCCCTTGTGTTTGTTATTGTCTTTGTTTTGTTGTGTTGTCCATTGCCGCGTTTTTGGTGAGACTTGGTCGGCGTCTCGGCCTTATTCCGAGTAGCGGCGACGCGAGTCAGCAGGGTGATTGGTTTCATGGGGTTACATGGTACCTCTCACACTGCAACCGATGAGAGCGTGCATCACGGATGCTGGTCAGTGGCGTCTGTGACTTCATTGATTGGGGTCCGGGATGTACGTAGTAGCGAGATGGGGACCCCTGGAAAAGCCGTTTGTTTTTGCAGGGGGCGTCAACTCGCTGGGAGTACCCAATTCCCAAGGTTCGGGGCTTGCTTAGGAGGACCGGCCATTTATGGTCGGGGTCGGGGGTTCATCCGGCCGTTAGAGCCCCAAAAAAAAGGGGGACCGACCCCCTTTTTAAAAAAAAAAGGAATCATGAATATGGCGAATTGTGAAAATAAACTACCCCAGAGTGGTACCAGCAAGCCTGGACAATCCACTGGTGTCGGCAGTGATATGCCCACGAGCATAATACTGCCGACACGCCGCCCATCGTATTCTGGGGGGGCCAGCAACCGCCATGAGGGAATAGGCCCTCGGAAGAAGGAGGAAGGAGGAAGGCTCGCGTCGGATTCCGACGCTAGCGAGCGATCGACGAGGTCGATGAGGTCGACGAGGTCGACGAGGTCGATAGAGACCATAGCCATGGAGGAAAGCCATGGAGTAAGGAGTGCGAAGCGCAAGCGCCATGATGAGTCCTGCTCGTCAAGCGACGCGGAGAGCTTGACGCGCGAGGGGTTCAGGGTGCCTACCCCGGTAGTCGTACTGGACCCTTCGAGCGTTGAGCGAGCGACTAAGCGCAGGGAATTCCTCGCACAAAAGCGGGAAGAATCCCAGGCGAACGCGGAAAGTGAGATAGAAGAACTGTCCAATATAGCCAGTGCGAGCCGGGCTGCATTGGAACTGAACATTACTGGCGGAGACGATGACCGTACTGCTAAGGCGCTAAACAGCCAGGTCTTAAATGACCTGGCAGTTGTCCGCAAGGTGGCCCAGAGGTCGCGAAACCTGAAGGGGACCTTCCAAAAGGCCCTCCACAAATCAGCGACCTCCATTCAGGCCGCAGTGGAAGCATTGCATGGCAGGACGGCCTCAGAAGAGGTAAACAAACTGCGGGCGGACAACGACCGCCTGCAGAAAGAAGTGGAGGAACTCCGCAAGGCGATGGCGGAGCTCAGGAGGGAGGTTATGCAGGGGCAGAAAGTTCCTGCAAGGCCAACTTCCCGGGCATCCCGTTCACCGCCGAACCGGATGGAGACTGCGGAAATCAGTTCCGCCCCTGGAAGGGTACAGATGGAGGTCCGCCGCCGCGAGATGGCATCAACGCGGGATGCAAGGGTGCAGCAGGCTCCGGCCCCAGCCCCAGATCTTGGGTCTGCTTCAGACCTGGAGAAAATTGTGCAGACAATCATGGTACAGGTGGGCACTATGATTGATGCCCGTTTCGCGGGGCTGGAGGAGCGGCTGCTTCCTGAGAAGCGCCTCAGGCCCCCACTAGCCGCGGATAAGCGCAGAGAGGAGAGGGCAGTGGCGGACGCCAAGCAGGCGGAGGAGGTCTCACTCCCCCTGCCGTCACCTCCCCAGGTGTCGGGTCCTAAGTCGAAGGCTCAAAAAGTGCCAAAAGCCGCAGCACCTAAGAAGACGAAAGTTGCAACGGCTCCGGTCGCCACCGCGCGCCCGGCCAACCGTGCGGCCACCGCCCGCTCAGCCGAGTCTCCGGTGGCCCAGCTAGAGGAACCATGGTCGCTTGTGGTCAAACGCGGCTCACGTCCAAATCAGCGTGAGGCCCCAGCGAAGAACAAGAAACCGAGGATGGCTCCGGTGTCAGCGCGGTCTGGGCTGCCAAAGGCAACCCCGCCAAACCGACCCAAGACCGAAAAGCCGAAGGCGGTCAAACTCCGCCCCCCCCGGCGTGCAGCCGTGGTAATCACGCTGCTGCCGGGGGCGGAGGAGAAGGGCTTGACCTACGCGAAGGTGCTGGCCGAGGGCAAGAGGTGCGTAGACCTCGATGCCCTAAAGATGCCACCCCTCAAGGTACGGACTGCGGCCACTGGGGCCCGAATACTAGAGGTCCCAGGTGCCGACAAAGAGGAGAAAGCGAACTCCCTAGCTGAAAAGCTTAGGGAGGTCTTCCGCGGAGTGGAGGAGATAAGAGTCGCGAGGCCGTTTATGATCGCAGACCTGCGAGTGAGTGACCTCGATGACTCAGTCACCCCGTCGGAGCTGGCGGAGGCAATCGCCAAGACTGGCGGCTGTAACCCGACGGATGTCAAAGTCGGTGAGGTCCACAACGGAGCAGCAGGCACGGGTGTTGCCTTCGCAAAATGCCCGCTGGCGGCCGCCAAGAGAATTGTTGCCAACCGTGGTGAGATCCTCGTAGGATGGGTGGCAGCTAAGGCCCGGGTCTTAGAAGCCCGCCCCCGCCGCTGCTACCGCTGTCGCGAAATGGGCCACGTTGGTGCCATGTGCACATCGGAGGTAGATCGCAGCGATGAATGTCATCGTTGCGGTAAGAAGGGCCACAAGGCCCGCGACTGCTCCGCCCCCCCGCACTGTACCTTGTGTGCAACAGCGGGAAAGCCGGCGGATCACCTCTCCGAACAGGGGCGAGAAGAAGTAAAGCTGCGACTGAGGCCAAGGTCAAGTCCCAGCAGGCTCGCCCGGCAACGGAGCAGACGGTTCGCATGGAGGAAAGTTAATTAGTATGGCGTTAACTTTCCTCCAGGCGAATATCAATCACTCCGCCAGAGCTCAGGACGTTCTTCTCCAGAGTTTGGCAGAGCGGTCGATTCAGGTAGGCGTGGTTGCCGAGCCGTACCGGATCCCACCCAGATTTGACTGGGTGGGAGACTTGGATGGCTTAGTGGCAATTACCACGCAATCGACGGCTCAGTCTCCCTCCCTTGACGGAGTAGTGAAGAGCAGAGGCCTAGTTGCGGCTAAGATCGGTGAGGCGATGGTTGTGGCAGTGTATTTCTCCCCCAACAGAGTACTCGCCGAGTTTGAGACGTTTCTTGATGAGGTGGGGACCCTGGTCAACCGAAGTCGACCCAGTCCAGTTATCGTCCTCGGAGACCTTAACGCCAAGTCTACGGCGTGGGGGTCTCCGAGGACGGATGCAAGAGGAGAAGTCGTCGAGGACTGGCTGGTTCACATGGGACTATGCACCCTGAACCGAGGGTCGACGAACACGTGCGTGCGGCGAGATGGTGGGTCGATTGTCGACGTCGCGTTTGCCACGCCCGAGATTGCGGCACGTGTCCATGACTGGGCGGTGTTGGTGGATGAGGAGACGCTCTCCGATCACCGTTATATTCGGTTCAGCGTCTCCGCGTCCGCGGAACACACGAGTGCACAAGTGGTGCCCACGGTTGGCCCAAGGTGGGTGCTCAGCCGTCTGGATGCGGAACTCCTGAGGGAAGCAGCTTTGGTCCAAGCGTGGAACGCCTCACCCCCTGAGCCGCTGGACCTGGAAGCGGAGGCTGGTGCACTGTGCGAGGCAATGGCGCATGTGTGTGATGGCGCCATGCCTCGCGCTAGGGCCCCGCAATCAAAGCGACAGGTCTACTGGTGGTCGGAGGAGATTGCTGGACTCCGCCGTCAGTGCGTGGCGAGGCGCCGCCGATATCAGAGATATCGAAGACGAAGACAACGGGAAACAGCCGTGTCGGATGCCCTCTATGCAACTTATAGAGAGGCGTCCAAGGCTCTCCGAGTGGCCATCAGTGAGGCCAAGGCTGAAGCATGGCGGCAGCTGTTGGAATCCCTGGAACGGGATCCGTGGGGAAGGCCGTACAGGTTGGCGAGACAAAAGCTCCGCCCCTGGGCTCCTCCCACTACTAGCACGCTGCAGCCGGAAGTCCTCAGCCGGGTGGTTGAGGGACTGTTTCCCGGTCGTCCGGGAACCGACTTTGTCCCTCCCACAATGGTGGTTGCCGAAAGGACTGATGAGGAGGAAGAGGAAGTCGTGCCGGATATCTCCGAGGGAGAGCTAGCTGCGGCCGTCATTAGGATGAAGGCCAAAAACACGGCACCGGGCCCTGATGGGATCCCTGGCCGCGCGTGGGCCCTTGCCCTGGAGGATTTAGAGCCCCGTATGAGGACCCTCTTCGACCGCTGCATGCGAGAGGGGAAGTTCCCCCGGCGGTGGAAGGTGGGTCGGCTCGTCCTCCTTCGGAAGGAAGGACGCCCGGTTGACGAGCCCTCTGGGTATCGCCCGATCGTCTTACTTGACGAGGCCGGTAAGCTACTGGAGCGTATCGTGGCTGCCCGTCTCGTCAAGCACATGGTGGATGTCGGCCCTGATTTGGCTGACACCCAGTTCGGCTTCCGGGGAGGTCGCTCGACGCTGGACGCAATATCCCGCGTTCGTGATCTCTCCGAAGAAGCGTGCTCCAACGGCGGGGTTCTGCTGGCGGTGTCGTTGGACATCGCGAACGCGTTCAATACCCTGCCCTGGAGCACAATTTTGGTGGGACTGAGGTACCACGGAACACCGTGGTACCTCCAACGGCTCGTTGAAGACTACCTCTCAGAGAGAGAGGTAGTATACCCAACGAAGGAGGGTGATGGGCGGAACCCCATGTCACGCGGCGTTCCACAGGGGTCCGTTCTGGGCCCTCTGCTGTGGAATGTCGGGTATGACTGGGTTCTGCGGGGCGCCAACCTGGGCGGCGTGAACGTCGTCTGTTACGCCGACGACACTCTCGTTACTGCCCGGGGGCAAACGTATAGGGAGGCGTCCATATTGGCCACTGCCGGAGTCGCTGCGGTCGTCAACAGGATCAGGCGGCTTGGCCTGGAGGTGGCGCTCAGTAAATCGGAGGCCATTTGTTTCCATGGCCCCCGGATGGCACCGCCTCTTGGAGCTAGCATAGTGGTGAGCGGGACTTCCATCGCTATCGGCAAGACGTTGAAGTATCTCGGCGTCGTGCTCGATAGCAGATGGAGATTCGGAGCGCATCTCACGCAGCTGTCCCCGAAGCTCATGGGGACAGCTACCGCGCTGGGACGCCTACTCCCGAACCTTGGAGGAGGAGATGGGAGCTGCCGCCGCCTCTACATGGCGGTCGTGCGCTCGATGGCGTTATATGGGGCGCCCATATGGGCGGGCTCCCTCAATGGCCGAGAGGTAGCCCTGCTTCACAGGGCCCAGCGGGCCATGGCGATTAGAGTGTGCAGGGGCTACCGCACACTATCCCATGAAGTCGCATGCGTGCTAGCGGGGTCCCTCCCGTGGGACTTAGAAGCAGAGGTCCTATCCTCTGTTTTCTGGCGCAGAGCGCGGGCGCGTGTGGAAGACCTTCGCCCCGTTCCACGGGAGGTGAGACAGTGGTGCACGGATGCCAGGGAAGAGGCCCTGGAGTCCTGGAGCAGGCGGTTAGCCGTGGACGCACGGAGGGGGGCCGGAGCTCAACGTTTCCTTGAGGCGGTCCGGCCCGTACTCGAAGAGTGGGTCCATCGGAGGCATGGGTCGCTGACTTTCCGGCTCACGCAGGTCCTCTCGGCGCACGGATGCTTCGGGAGGTACCTCTATAACGTGGCTCGAAGGGAAGTGACCCCGGAGTGCCACCAGTGCGGCTGCCCAGAGGAAACGGCGCAGCACGTGCTTGAGGCATGCCCGGGAGCGGCGGAACCGCGATCCGCTCTAGTCGCAGTCGTGGGAGCAGACCTCTCCCTAACGACCGTCCTAGCCAAGATGGCGGACGATGAGAGGTCATGGGACGCAGTCGTCTCCTTCTGTGAGGAAGTGATGACACAGAGGGAGACAGAGGAGCGGGATAGAGAGAGAGACCCTCGTGCTCACCCGCTCCGGAGGGCGCGGACACGGAGGCGTGCAAGTCGTGCACGCTCCCCAAGTCTGCTAGGAGGGCCTGGGGTACCTGACGCGGGGGCGTCTGGCACCTCTTCATAAGGTCCTAGAGGTGTACGGAGGGAGTATTTCCTTCCCGAGGTGGATCTGCCCCGGTGCAATGGGGCGGACGTCGGCATGAATGGGGCTGCGGAGCTAATGCGAAAGCGGACCCGTGGCCCCTTTCACAGTCGTTGCTGACGTAAGCCGTGGGTTTTTTAGTCGGTAGGGGCGCCAGTGGTGCCGAGCCCGACATACCCCGCCATGCCCCCCGAGCTGGCGGGCATGCGTAAAATGCATTTTACCCACGTAAAAAAAAAAAAAAAAAAAAAAAAAAGGTTAGGTTAGGTTAGGTTAGGTTAGGTTGGGGAACCCCCCACAGTGCTTACGTCCTCGTCGTGTTCCCTGGAAACGACCCAGTTCTGACCACCGTAACGGAGTGGCAGACTGGGCTCGGCTAAAGTGCACTGTGCCGTCGATGTCTACGCCGTCATCTGACCAAGTTGTGATGCCTAAACAGGCTCGAGACTCCTTCGGGAAGTTTATAAAAGGCCCTTCTCAGGGCCAACCAAAAGGCCCTTCTCAGGGCCAACCAAAAGGCCCTTCTCAGGGCCAACTAAAAGGCCCTTCTCAGGGCCAACCAAAAGGCCCTTCTCAGGGCCAACCAAAAGGCCCTTCTCAGGGCCAACCAAAAGGCCCTTCTCAGGGCCATTCCCGAGCTTCCTCTTTGGAAGGGTCGAGGGAGTCAGACGACTCCTTCTCCGAGATGGAGATGTCGGGCGGTGTAGACACCGCAGACGAAAGTGTTGGCCGGAAGCGGCCGCACTCTTCATTCTTCGTGCCTGGGTATTTAGACTCAGACACGGAGACTGAAGAGACGGCGGCTGCCAAAGTCAGCACGGCGAGGAGAGGCTGGAGGAAGGCCACCCAGGCGAGCTCCTCCAGGGAAACCTTCCTCAAGCCTGCTCCGGTTGACGGAGAGTTGGAGGTAGTCCTGCAAGGCAGGAAGTACAGGAAGTCTCCAGCCGCTCTGGTTTGCGACGTCGGGTTGAGCACAGGAACCGATTCCGATGCTCGCCCGTTGATCGACGACCTAAACGACCTGAATGCTCAGGAGCTGAGGGCGCGTGCGGGGGAGGAACTTGCCGGTGTTTTGGAGGTCGCCAGGAAGTCTGGCAACCTCAAAGGCGAGTTTGTTGGTCGCCTCAAGAAAGCCGCGTCGGTCCTAGGAGAGGTGGTCGACACCTTAACTGGGAGGACCGAAGTCGAGGAGACGCAACGGCTCAGGGCGGTGAGTAACCGCCAGCGCCTGGAAATAGCGTCGCTGAAGGCGGAGGTGAAAGCGTTACGTATTGGCTTCACCGAAGCCAAGACGGAAACCGCCGCCACCATCGCTGCTGCCGCCGCTGCCTCTGCCACCGCCTCTGCTGCGGCTGAGAGACCGGCTGCCCCCACCACCACGCTGGGGGCAGATGTGATTGAGGAGCTGAAGGGGTCCTTGACTGCCACGCTCGGGCAAATGATTAATGCCCGACTCGCGGTGATCGAGGACCGCCTCTTGCCAGCCCAGACGGTACGCCCGCCACTTAGAGCGGATGCCAAGCGGGCAGCGGCTGAGGCAAAAAGGGCTGAGCCGGCTCGCCAGCAGGCCGTGACTGCGGGTCCCTCCACCTCAAAGGGGACTCCAAGTGCCCAGGTTCCCCAAAAGGAAACCTGGGCGCAAGTGGTGGGAAAGGGCAAGGGGAAAGGGAAAGGGAAGTCCTCCGTTCCCTCCTCTGTCCCAGCCCCTGGTACCCCTGTGGCCCAAGCCCCCGCGGCTCGTGCCTCCACGGCCCGTGCCCCCACGGTTCGTGCCCCCGTGGCCCGAGCCCGTGCGGCCCAGCCCCCAGTGGCCCGTGCTCCTGCGGCTCGTGCCCCTGCAGTCGGAGCTCCAGCAGCTCGTTTGCCTGCAGCTAAACCGGCAGCCTCCCCTGCCGGTAAAGCTAAGACGGTGCTGAAGAGTCCCCCGAAGTCCGCGGTCGTGGTGCTATCGTTGCGCCCCGAAGCCGTGGAAAAGGGGGTCACCTACGGCACCGTCCTCCAGACGGCGCAGGACAAGATTGACCTGCTGGAGCTGGGGATCGAGCGGATCCGCTGCCGCTCGACTGCGACAGGAGCCAGGAAGCTGGAGATTCCTGGCTCCCAAAACGCGGAAAAGGCGGATCGCCTCGCAGAAGTGCTCCGCGGGATAGTGACGGAGGTGGCCACCGTCACCAGGCCCGTCAAAACCGCTGATCTGAGGATCACGGACCTGGACGACGCGACCACAAGAGAGAAGGTGGTGGCGGCGGTCGCTCGGGCGGGGGCATGTGACCCGCAGGTGGTCAAGGTCGGAGAGATCCGCACTGGCGTGGCTGGGACTGGCTCCACCCTCGTAACCCTCCCGGTTGCAGCAGCCAAAGTGTTGCTGCAAAAGGGTAAGTTACTGATAGGGTGGAGCTCGGTGAAGGTGGTGGCACTGGGGGAACGCCCCATGCGCTGCTACAAGTGCTTGGGGCTGGGGCACACTCGCCCCCAGTGTCCCGCTGCGGCGGACAGGGGTGACCTGTGTTTCCGATGTGGAGACGCAGGTCACCGGGCGGCCAGCTGCGGGAAGACCACCCCGCGCTGTGCAATATGCGCCGAATCGGGGAGGCCCTCCGGGCACATAATGGGGGGACGCAGCTGCGTTCCCCCTAGGACGAAGGGGAAGGCCACTCGGACCCAGGCTGCCCCGGCCGCCACAAACCGGGCCGCCCCGGAAGGAGCACGCCAAGCGGCGTGTGAGGAGGTTGTGATGTCTGATTGATGGATCAAGTCGGACATCACAACCTTCTTCAGACGAATCTGAACCACTGCGCCCGGGCCCAAGATCTGTTCATGCAGTCCCTGGCGCAGTGGCAGATAGACGTGGCGGTAGCCGCGGAGCCGTACTACGTCCCCCCCCAACATTCTTGCTGGGCTGGGGATTTGGACGACTCCGTGGCTGTTGTGGGGCGGCCCGGAAGTGCCTCCCCCCTCTCGGTTGAGGAGAGGGGCTCGGGGTACGTGGTGGCCAGGTGGGGAGAGTATGCGATTGTCGGCGCATACTTCTCCCCCAACAGAACCGCTGCAGAGCTGGAGGTCTTTGTGGACCTCCTGGCTGCGGCGGTGAGACGTCAGGCGCCACGTCAGGTCCTCCTTATGGGGGACCTGAACGCTAAGGCCCGGGATTGGGGCAACCCCTCCACTAACTCCCGTGGCGAGATCGTCAGGGAGTGGGCGGTTGCCTCAGGACTGACCCTGCTCAACAGAGGGTCGGTCCACACCTGCGTGCGACAGCGTGGGGGGTCCGTGGTGGACGTATCGTTCGCCACCCCAGCTGTCGCAGCACGTGTCCGGGCCTGGAGGGTGTTGTCGGAGGTGGAGACTCTCTCGGACCACAAATATATACGGTTTGAGATCTTCACCTCCGACAGCCAAGGGGGGCCCCAGCGGGTGGCGCGGGCGGCCTTCCCGCGCTGGGCCATTAGTCGCCTCGACGCCGAGTTGGCAAAGGAGGCGGCTATAGTGCAGGCGTGGCAGGCTGGCCCCGCGCACCCAGACGTGGACGTCGCGGCGGGTCATTTCCGCGAGGCGGTGACGGCCGTGTGCGACACGGCCATGCCGAGGGCCCGGCGACATCCTGAGCGCCGCCAGGTGTACTGGTGGAGCTCGGAGATCGCGGATCTCCGAGCCGCCTGCTCGGCGGCGCGGCGGCCCTACACCCGCTGCAGGAGGCGGCGCAGGGGCCGCACGGACGAGCAGCTGTCAGCCGAGGAGCTGGCAGCTGAGGGCCAGCTGTACAGCGCCTACCGCAATGCGCGGTGGGACCTACAGCTGGCCATAGAAAGGCGGAAGTCGGAGGCCTGGGGTGAAACCCTCGAGGGCCTCAACAGGGACCCATGGGGACGTCCATACAAGGCTGCCCGGAATAAGTTCCGGGGCCAGACGTCCCCAGTCGCGGAGTCCCTGGAGCCGGAGCTCCTAGACAGGGTGTTGGGGGGGCTTTTCCCCGACAGAAATCCCCTCCACAACCCTCCGACGATGGCGCCATCCCTCCCCGAGGCGGACTTAGCGGACTCCATCCCACAATAATAAATAAAAATAAATACGATTCATGCTGTTTAATATTAACATTAATATTAGCATCATGTTCATACTACTTATTTCTATTTATTACCGTTGTTGCTATTTTTTCACAGTATTTTAAAAATTCTTCTCTTGTTTCCCGACTTATAATCAATTGGTTGGCATTTTCTGCTGATATTTTGCAATAAAGCATTTGTTCGGTGTTATGCCGAAGGAGGCCAAAAACGGGGCAGTCAAAAAGTAGGTGTGTTATTGACTCCGCTGTTCCTGGTTCACAGATGCACGATGGGTCCTCCTTGCACTTGAAACGATTCAGGTACTCGGAGAACCCACCGTGCCCCGTCAGGACTTGTGTCCTAACACCAGTCGGTGATAGCCTTTTTATGACCCTGTAGGATTGGATTACGTCGGGGAAAAAGATCTTGGTTGTTGCTGCTGTTTCACCCTCCCTGTATCTGCGGTTCCATTCACCAAGCGATTTCATACGGTTTTGTCGCTTGACGTATGAGACCGGGCACAGATCGTAATCCGGTTTCTTTTTGCTTTTAAGGGCCGCCTCCTTGGCCAGGTGGTCTGCCCTTTCATTGCCACTTAAGCCTTCATGAGCCTTTATCCAGAAAAGGAGTACTTCCTTCTTCTGATCTTTACAGGTTCGAAGGTTTTCGCGTGTCTCCGTTGCTAGTGGGTGAGTAGTCCTTTGGCCTATGACAGACTCCAGTGCAGATCTGGAGTCACTGTATATTCCAAAGCACCTCTCACTGCGCTTTAGAATTTCCTGCGTGGCTCTACATATAGCCAGAAGTTCGGCTTGGTACACTGTACAGTACGGGGCTAACTTAATTTTGAGAGCTTTCGTCTCGGCACCTCCGACCCATATGGTCAGCGCTGCTCCGACTTGGCCCTCAATTTTACTCCCGTCGGTGAAAATGCGGACCTGTTGGTTATTATAGGTTTCCACCTCGTGCTCGTCTGCCAGTTTTATAAACTTCAGGCTCATATGTTGAGCTGGGTGAGGAGCTAATGCGCAACTAGCCCTGCGTTCCACAACTCTGTCTCCTGGCAATGGCTGGGATACTCCTCTTTTGGCCTCGTACAATGCGGCTGCTTCCTGCACCCGGAGGTCAAGTGGTAACATCCCAGCCAGTAACAGCGCAGAATTGAGGGACACAGTTCGGTACGCCTTGCATATTTTTTGGGCAAAACCACGTTGCACTACATTTAATTGCTTTTTTACCCCTAGTTTCTCCGTGGCCGGTGCCCAAACGCTTGCCGCATACAAGATAATGGGTTCGACCGCTGCTTGATAAATTGTCCTAATAATTTCAGGGTTCAGGCCCCAACTGATCTTTGCTGCGGTGGACAACTGCTTATACACGTTCAAAGCTTTTCTGCATACGTTTGCGGTATGACCATTGAAGGTGAGCTTGTCGTCGATGGTGACTCCGAGGATTTTTATTTCATTGGACATGCCCACGTCGACCCCTCCCATCTTCAGCAGTGGTGTGTCATACTTCATTTTTCGCGTTATTAGCATCGCTTTTGTTTTTTGTGGTGCAAATTTGAGTTTGTTCTTGACACCCCACTGCTGAACATGTTCGAGAGCGGCATTGGCATGTCCCTGAACTTCTAATGCAGTATCACCATCGAAGACAAGCACCACGTCGTCGGCAAAGGCCTGGCAGTAGTGGTCCAGCTTTTCCAGCTCTTTCAGTAGAGGGTCCAATAAAAGGTTCCACAGAATAGGACCGCCAATTGAGCCCTGAACGCATCCTTTGGCGGTCTCTCTTCTGTGTTCCTCACCAGCATATCTTAACTTTACGCTTCTGTCATTGAGGTAGCTGCTCACCAAGCTCCTGATGTTACCAGGACACTTTTCCTCAGCCAGTCTGGTCTTGATAGCTGGCCACCATGCACTGTCAAAGGCTCCCTCTATATCCAGCGATACCATCGTCACTAGCTTCTTTTGGTCTAACTTTCTGCGTACGTGTTGCATTAGATCATAGAGGGAGTCTTCCGTGCTTCTTTGGGGCATAAAACCATACTGGCGAGTACTCATCCTGGGGAGCAGGTGCCATTTCAGCCTTCCGACGACAAGTTTCTCCATAATTTTTCCCATAACAGGGAGCAGTCCAATCGGCCTGTATGCTTTTGGGGTAGCATAATTGTCCTTACCCGGCTTTCTCAGCACCACCACAGTGGCTTCCTTCCAGGTGGTAGGGAAGTGGCTGATTTCCAGGCATTTATTAACCAAGGCAAGGTACAATTTTGGGTCACTTTTTATTGCTCGTCCGCAGATATCAGCCGTTAAGCCGTCTCCGCCCGGGGCTTTCTTTGGGTTGAAGCTGTCCATCGTCGTTTCCAGTTCCTGCATCGTGAATGGCGGGTCATGATCATCATCGGCCCGTTCATTTAGACTTGCTGCTATTTGTCTGGTGCGACGGTGGTCCGCATTGTCTTCGTACTCTAAATCCGCCGGGTAGAAAGTAGTTGCCAACAGCTCAGCTGATTCTTTGGCATCCAATGTTTGGCCATCTTTTTCGAGCAATATGTCCGCGTCTCTTTTCCTGGTCCTACAAATTACCCTATATATCCCCTCCCATACCCCTTCCCTATCCTGTTTCCCACAAAACTCCTTCCAACTTTCTGTCCGCGCCATTTCTTCCATTTCTTCATACATTTCTTTTATTTCCAGGTAAGCTTTAACGACTTTCTTCTTTCGAATCGGCGCTGCACACCAGATCCTGCGCTTCCTGGTCTTCACTTCATGCTTCATCTTCTTGAGTGCCTCGGACCACCATGGTACGGTTAATTCCTGTTTTGTTTTTATTTTAGGTATACTATCATTACTTGCTGTTACAACTATGTTAATGTATTTTACTATTATTTCTTCAAGTTTAACTTTATTATTTATTTTATCAATGTTTTCTTTATTTAAATTATTATCTATTAGCAGCTGGGTCATTTTCTCATGAAACTGACTCCAGTTGGCTTTCCTCGTATTATATATCCTAGTGGTTCTATTAATATGTATTCCTTTTGATTTAGTTAATCGAATTTTAAACATGATTGTGTTGTGATCCGAGCTAGTGAAACATTCATTTACCCTCCAGTTCTCGACCAGGTTGAGCATATCAGGCGTGCAGGCCGTGATATCAATAAAGCTGGCGTACTCTTTCTCTCCTCTTATGGTGTGGAAAGTGGGGGTATCTCCTATATTGAGAACTTGCAGCCCCAGCTCGTGTAGTGTACCAGCCAGATCCTCTCCTCTGCTGTCCACCGTCAGGCTACCCCACCATGTGCTTTTAGCATTGGCGTCGCCCCCCATTATGAGGTTGCGACCAAATCTCCCCTCTATTTTTCGCAACTGCTCCAGGTATGGCTCGATTGGACTCGGATACGGTTTCAGGTAGAAGGAAACTACGACAATTTCCCAGGCGCTTGTCTTAATTTTTAACACCACAATATTTGTTGTGGTGAGGTCCGGGTATTGTATGATATCGAGGTCTTCGTCAAAAACTGCAATCGCTGCCTTGACGGTCTTGTCTCCCTGATTTGCGCACTGGTAAATGGTCGCACCTCCATAATCCTTCATCCTACCCGAGCTACCAACATACGGCTCCTGAATCAGCGCGAAGGCCATATTTTTGTTTTGCGCTTCCGTAAGCAGTTCCTGCGTAGCCAGCCTCTTTCTTTGTAAGTTTGCCTGTGCAACGCAGTATGGCTTTTTATCCGAGTCAAAGTTTACACCAGGGACGCCCTTAGCAATATGCCACAGTGGCTCTAGCCAGTGCATCCCACTTCTTCCGAATTGGGCATTCCTGGCTAAAGGCACCGTGGTCAGCGCTGTCCAGCTTGGCGCGTACGCAGTTGCAGCAAGATGGAGTAGTCCTCGCTAGCCAATCTGCACATTCATTTCTCATGTGGTGTCCCCCGCAATGACTACACTTCTCCTGCGTATCCTTGCAGAACCTCCTGCCGTGTCCATAGCCCAGACAGAGCGAGCACTGGACAAGCGGCGATTGGTCTGCAACAAAGACACGCTGGAGGTCAACGTGGACAGCCCCCGCATCTGTCATACGTCGCCATATCATGGGGGACACCCTCATTACCACATGGTTTGTATGGGGATTCCTCGTTTTCTTTTTATACGCTATCTCCATTTTGCTCTCGTCTTCCTTCAATCCGGTAAAAATATTTTTATTTTGATTTTTTAGAGCACCGAGGATCTCTGGTCCACTGTTATACTGCAGTACGTTATGCAGGATGACTAGAGGATCTTTATTCTTAATCTCCTCAACGTTGAGGAGTTCTCCGGAATCTATGATTTTCTTTTTAACCAACTCTCTTTCCTGTTCCGTTCTACATCCCACAATTACCTTCCTATCCTTGGCCTTCCTTACCCGCTCAACCACAACTCCTCCGTCCTTCGCGTTCACTGCTTTCCTTAAGCGGCCGAGGACTTCCTCACTGGTTTCGGTATCATCCTTGGCCGTTATAACAACTGAATGCAGTGCTGCTGGAACGGGTGCCTGTTTTACATGGGAGCCTGATACTACACTAGCATATGTTGCACTCTCAAGGGCCTCCTTCTGTTTAACCATAGCCTCCTTGAGCTCCATCATCATCTCTTTACTCTCCCTCACCAACTGACTGTGGTCAGCTAGTGATGAATAGAGCTGAGAGAGAGGGAGCTCATCATTATCCTGCTTTCCTTGTTTTATGGCGACATCAACGGAAGCTGGTGCCACCGCTGCTGCCCCCTTTGATCTAAAACCACTCAGGCCTGCTATCCTCTCTGCTTCACTCTCTTTGACCAGTTGGAAGAGGCGTTCAAGAGCTTGGGTGACCTCTTCTTTTATTTCTGTTTTGATATTGCGCGAGTTTTTGAGCTGTAACTTACCCTTCATTAGGTTAGCCCTCGCTTCTGCCAATCTGTCTGCATAGGGTGTCTTTGGCGACGGGTCCGCTGAAGGTGTTTTTCGGAATGCCTCTCTCTCTGCAGAGGGTGCAGGTTTAGATTTTGGCATATAGGGGCCCGCCGCAGCGACTATGGTGTTTTTAGTCGGCGGTTTTGTATTTGGAGATTTAAGTGATTTCGGTTTCCCCGCTTCCCACTCCCCTATGCTACGCCTAACGCTGGATGTTTTATCCTGTTCAAGAGAAGGACCGGCCTCGGTCATACTTGGAGATTCCTGAGTATATGTCCGGTTTGCCTTTTTTACTGGGGTGCGGTAACTGAACATACTGTCTGAGGGACGTGTCAAATACGGATGTAAAAAGTCCGAGTTAAAATTGTATTTTAAAAAATGATTGTCAATAAAATGTCACGATAGTGGTACAATTAAATAAAAACGAACACAAAATAGACGTAAAATTAAAATTATAAAAATATAATTTAGGTCAATAAAGTCTTGTCAAATATAAATGTGATAATTAATTGATTATAAATAACTAAACCAACTATTTAATAGGCACAGCCTTGTCTGATTCTCGGGAAAATAATACCAAAATTATCAGAAAAATTTACAGAAAAATACTATCCAGTAAAGTTTTCCTGGGTGGGGGGGTGGGTTCCTAATAGGGTGGGTGGGTGGGCGCAAAAAATTAATTTTTGAACTGTTTTTTGACTCTAATTTGCGATTTTTGTATGGGAGGGTACCCAGATTTTCACGGTTTCGGGTGCAGGACGCGCACGCGGATCTATCGAGACCCGTGACGCCGCAATAAGGTGCAGGTTTGCTTGGCACCCGAAAATAACCGTGAAAATTGGTTTTTTCTCAAAAATTTTGGTTTTTTGTACTAACGTGTGCTTTTTTTGTTGCAGGTACAGCTGGTACTCGCGAAGACGCGTCTAATGGTGTATCACACTTATATACAGGACCTGGGTAAGTACTTCAAAAATTTACGGTTAGGTTAGGTTAGGTTAGGTTAGGTTAGGTTAGGTTAGGTTAGGTTAGGTTAGGTTAGGTTAGGTTAGGTTAGGTTAGGTTAGGTTAGGTTAGGTTAGGTTAGGTTAGGTTAGGTTAGGTTAGGTTAGGTTAGGTTAGGTTAGGTTAGGTTAGGTTAGGTTAGGTTAGGTTAGGTTAGGTTAGGTTAGGTTAGGTTAGGTTAGGTTAGGTTAGGTTAGGTTAGGTTAGGTTAGGTTAGGTTAGGTTAGGTTAGGTTAGGTTAGGTTAGGTTAGGTTAGGTTAGGTTAGGTTAGGTTAGGTTAGGTTAGGTTAGGTTAGGTTAGGTTAGGTTAGGTTAGGTTAGGTTAGGTTAGGTTAGGTTAGGTTAGGTTAGGTTAGGTTAGGTTAGGTTAGGTTAGGTTAGGTTAGGTTAGGTTAGGTTAGGTTAGGTTAGGTTAGGTTAGGTTAGGTTAGGTTAGGTTAGGTTAGGTTAGGTTAGGTTAGGTTAGGTTAGGTTAGGTTAGGTTAGGTTAGGTTAGGTTAGGTTAGGTTAGGTTAGGTTAGGTTAGGTTAGGTTAGGTTAGGTTAGGTTAGGTTAGGTTAGGTTAGGTTAGGTTAGGTTAGGTTAGGTTAGGTTAGGTTAGGTTAGGTTAGGTTAGGTTAGGTTAGGTTAGGTTAGGTTAGGTTAGGTTAGGTTAGGTTAGGTTAGGTTAGGTTAGGTTAGGTTAGGTTAGGTTAGGTTAGGTTAGGTTAGGTTAGGTTAGGTTAGGTTAGGTTAGGTTAGGTTAGGTTAGGTTAGGTTAGGTTAGGTTAGGTTAGGTTAGGTTAGGTTAGGTTAGGTTAGGTTAGGTTAGGTTAGGTTAGGTTAGGTTAGGTTAGGTTAGGTTAGGTTAGGTTAGGTTAGGTTAGGTTAGGTTTTTTTTTTTTTTTTTTTTTTTTTTTTAAACCTGTCCGGGCGCCAGGCCCGGCCCGCGAGCTAATTTTCCTCTGACGCAGGTCAGAGACTTTGTCTATCTTAATCTATTTCGTACCAGGATAGGGCTTAAGGGGTCTATTCCTACCATTTTTATTATCTCTCTTTCTTACTTCTATTACAATTCACTTTCTTTGTGATTGGGATTTAGGGGTTCTATAGTACTCATTATCTTTATTGTTATGTTTTAACGTCTTATTTCTACTTATTTTATTTGCCCTTATGGGTTTTATTTCTATATTACGTGATCCGATTTTTATTTATTAACTAATTTTACATTACAAGATTATTAATCTAACTTACAATATTTATTTATTTGTTTGTTTTCGTAATACATAGTCTATATCTAGGCTTACAATACTTAACAAGGTTATTAATCTAACATACAATTTTTATTTCTCTGTTTGTTTTCTTATTACATACTCTATTTCTAGGTTTACAATTGTTTCTTAATAATACAAAGTTATCTCTATGCTGTATAAATATATACTCAATATATATTGTTCAGCATACTTATGTATCTATTTTATTTATATCTATTATTTTATAACCTATTATATCGACATTTTTTATAGCGCTATTTTCATAGCTTTTATCTATTGTTTTATTCTCTATACCATTTACAACCTTGATAATTTGCAATTTGTGTCTTTCTGGGCTACAACTAGTACCGTCAATTGTTCTATATAAAGCTATTAGTTTTGTTTTTGCCTGCTTCCTACAAGAATCGCAACAATTCCCTGTCATAGCTTTTAAAACTTCTTGTTGAGTGCGCTCATATATTGGCAGGTACAAAGTTATTTTTCTAGCTGTCCGTACTAGGCCTCCGCATCGGGTGCCGAATTTCCTCAAAATAACCTGTTTTAACTTTCCGAACTCATTACACTGCCATTTTAAGTTTACCAACTCGTCCATTTTCTTATGAAACTGGTACCAGTTGCCTTTGTGTTCCGAGCTCGTCTTTCTTTCATCGGTTCTTGAGTTGCTATATGGGTCTTGGATCTCCGATGCGGGGGTAGCGATTGCAATGAAACCGGTGCTCAAGGTTTCATCCCTCATTTCAGCTACTGCTCCTTCATACGGTTTTTGGTTCAGTGCGAGAGCCATCGTCTCTTTGCTATTCTCAAGCAGAGTAAGTTTTTTCGTTACTGCAACGTATGACCTCGCACTGTTCTGACCTGAGTTTGCCACAGAGACGCCCTTAGCAGTAGGCTATGGTGGCTCTCGCTAGAGCCTCCCATTTTCTGCGTATACTGCATTCGTCACTAAAGGCGTTGTGCTCTGCATTGTCCAATTTTGCATGAACGCAATTGCAACACGTCGGAGCTGTACCGGTAAGCCAGTCTTCACATTGCTGTTTCAGATGGGGGCCTCCACAGTGACTACACTTTTCTTGTGTTCCCTTGCAAAAGCGGCGGCCATGACCATAGCCGAGGCAGAGGGAGCATTGTACCAGCGGTGATTGATCCATCACTCTCACTCGCTGGAGGTCAACATGAACTGCCTCGGCATCGATCATGCGCTGATATATCTTCGGAGAGACCCTCATCACTATGTGATTACTAAGCGGATTTCGCGTCTTCTTCCTATATGCTATCTGAATTCTGTCCTCGTCGATGTCTAAGCCGTGAAATATGGACCCATTTTGGTTTCTTAGCGCTCTTTGGACGTCTTCGTCCGTATTGTACTGCATGACGTCCTTGAGGATCACTAATGGGTCCTTATTTTTAATGTCCTCGACATTGAGCTCTTTCGTCATACTGAGCTTGTCCTTTAGTTTTTGCCTCCCTTCCACTGTCTTGCATCCCAATATCACCTTCCTGTCTTTTGCTTTTCTTACTTTTTCGACCATAATCCCTCCCTCTTTGGCATTAACCACACTTCTAATCCTGTTTAAGACTTCTTCTCCTGTCTCTGTCTCGTCCTTTGCAGTCACTGCTACTGAGTGTAGTGCAGTCAGCTCTGAGTGCTGCCTCTTGGGGGATGCCGCTACAACACTAGCATACGTCTGTTTAACTATTGTTTCTCTTAACTCTTCCATTTTGTCTGTATTTCCCTTAATTTGCTTTGTATGATCTTCAAGCTTTTTAATTAACTCATTTTTCAAGTCTTCTACTTTCTCAGTTATTTTGGATATTTCTATTTCCACTGGATCCTCCTCTGGTTTCTTATTGAGCTGTTCCTCTATCAAATCGTTCAACTCATTGAATTGCCGTTTGTAATCGTCTCTTTCCTCCTCCATCGTGTTCAGCTGCTGACTGACCCGATCAGCCTCCAACATTGCTGCAGCCTTAACCGCCTCCGACTCTTTCAGCAGCTGATAGATCCGTTCAGCCTCCGAAAGAACTGCATTTTTTATGCTTATCTTGGTGTTCCTAGAGCTGCTCATATTAAATTCTAATCTTTTAAAGCACTCTCGAGCCTCGGTAATACGGTCAGCGTAAGTAATCCTTGCAGAATTTGGTGAGTTCTCCGCACTTTCTTCAGGCGCTCTATCTGGGTACGTTGGGTGATTTGGTGAGATCACCGACGCCTCTACTGATTGTCTCCTTGCTGCTACTGGTTTGATAGGTTCCACCAGCATCTTCTTTGGGGAATGTGCAACTTTGGTTCTTGCTTCCGGATTCTCAGCTTCCCATTTCCCTATGCTCCTTTTTACGTTTTGAGGCTGGGATGCGTTATCGCTCCTATTGGAGGGTCCTGCCCTTCCGGCTACCCCATCTGCCATGATTTGGCTGGTAACTTCTACCTTTCTCGCGGGTTTTTCCACATTGTGTTTTGGGGAGTGGAAACCAAACATCTTTGCGGAACAGGTTAGTCGATATAAATTTGTATAAGTTGTAAATACGTGTAAATTTAAATTAAGCTCAAAATAAAACACAACACAAAACACAAAAATAATATAAAATACAATTTAAGTAAAATAATTTAGAGAAATCTAAATTATCTAACCTCTGTATTTTTGTTGCAGGTTCCACTGGGGTGCAGTGGTCTAAAGTCACGTCTTATTAATACAGGTAAGTACCCAAGTAATTTAAAAATATTTTAAAAATTTTTATTTTCTTAAGTAATATTGACTCTAGGTAGAGTAGGTCTTGATCGATTACTCTAGGTGAGAGTATTGGGTCTTTAATCTATCTAAAAACTAAAACTAAAATCGCGTTCCACTAACGTCGTTGACCAGAAAGACACAGATTGCAAAAAATTTTTTGGGGGAGGAATGGGGCGGGTGGGGGGGTATAGGGGGGGTTACACAACAGTTTTACACGAGTTTTTATACACAGAATACAATTTTAGCAAAATTTTATTTTTATTACAAATTAATTTTCCAAACTTTTACTATTTGTATGGGAAAAGTATTTTTGGAGGTAGGGGGGGGGGAAAAATTTCAAAAATATCAGAATGAAAAGTTGACTTTGCTCATATACTAATCCTACGGATAGTATATGGAGGTCGACCTCAAAATTTGCCTATCTCCTCTCGTTTAGGAGATATTTTAATTACAAACTTAAATTATCTATTTGCAGTTGGTAAAAGTATAATAATATTTTTAATTTCGAGCGCTTTAAATTTAAAAATCTAATTTTTTCACTAAAAAATCTTAAATAAATTGACCCACCTTTGACCAAAAAATAAAGGTAGGTCACCGCTGATAATTTTGATTAATAATAACATAAACAAAAGAAAAAACCGCAAAAAACTTTACAACCTTATATCTAAGCTTCCACTTAACTTTTTCGAGTTCTGAAAACGCCTTCTTGGACGTTTTCTGGTCTTCTACTCGATGGTGTTGTTTGTTCCTCTCTGCTGGTCCTGGAACATTGACCACGCCGCCACGTGGTTTTTGTTTTTTTGCGAATATTTCCGCGGAGGTCCGCGGAAAAAATCCAAAATATGCACCAAAAGATGCCGCTCGTCGAGGCCGACCAGATGACCCCAAAAAAGATGGGGGTCACCGATCTTAATCACGCAGCGTATTTAATTTTGTTTCTAAAATTTTCACAAAAATCACTTTTTCGCTGAAAACACTTCGGAAAATATCACTTTCACAAAACACTTTTCGAAGCTTTGTGCGCCGTGTGATTCCGCAACTTTTGATATATAACACAGGTTGCTCGGTCAAAATTTTCCAATTTATTTGGAATTTAAACTGCGGAGTGGCTTAGTTTCGTGGCGTTCACGGTCGCGGTTGGAACGCGAATGGTTAGGTTAGGTTAGGTTAGGTTAGGTTAGGTTAGGTTAGGTTAGGTTAGGTTAGGTTAGGTTAGGTTAGGTTAGGTTAGGTTAGGTTAGGTTAGGTTAGGTTAGGTTAGGTTAGGTTAGGTTAGGTTAGGTTAGGTTAGGTTAGGTTAGGTTAGGTTAGGTTAGGTTAGGTTAGGTTAGGTTAGGTTAGGTTAGGTTAGGTTAGGTTAGGTTAGGTTAGGTTAGGTTAGGTTAGGTTGGGGGACCCCCCACAGCGCATACGTCCACGTCGTGTCTCCCGGAAACGACCCAGTTCTGACCACCGTAACGGAGTGGCAGACTGGGATCGGCTAAAGTGCGCTGTACTATCGATGCCAATGCCGTCATCTGATACAGAAGGAATGCCTCCCAAACAGCCGGCAAGAGATTCCCTCGGGAAATTTGTAAAAGGCCCTTCTCAGGGCCAACCAAAAGGCCCTTCTCAGGGCCAACCAAAAGGCCCTTCTCAGGGCCAGCCAAAAGGCCCTTTTCAGGGCCGTTCCCAAGCTTCTCCTGTAGAGAAGACTTTCGAGTCAAATGACTCCTTCTCCGAGG
This sequence comes from Ennomos erosarius, assembly GCA_963580505.1. NCBI lineage: Eukaryota > Metazoa > Arthropoda > Insecta > Lepidoptera > Geometridae > Ennomos > Ennomos erosarius. The sequence goes on along the minus strand of OY757006.1, from coordinate 8,020 downwards.
TATCGGAGAGGTCGGGGATGGAGACCGCTGACGAAAGCGGCACTGGCCGAAAGCGGCCATGCTCTTCATTCTTCGTGCCCGGGTATTTAGATTCGGACACGGAGACTGAAGAGACGGCAGCCGCCAAGGTCAGCACGGCGAGGAGAGGCAGGAGGAAAGCCACCCAGGCCGGCTCCTCCAGGGAAACCTTCCTCAAGCCTGCTCCAGTTGACGGAGAGTTGGAGGTAGTCCTGCAAGGCAGGAAGTATAGGAAGACGCCAGCCGCTGTGGTTAGCGACGTCGGGTTGAGCACCGGAACCGATTCCGATGCTCGCCCGATGATCGACGACTTATGCGTCCTAAATGCTCAAGAGCTTAGAGCGCGGGCAGGGGAGGAACTGGCCGGTGTTTTGGAGGTCGCCAGGAAGTCTGGCAACCTCAAAGGCGAATTCGTCGGTCGCCTGAAGAAAGCCGCGTCGACCCTGGGAGAGGTGGTCGACACCCTGACTGGGAGAACTGAGGTTGACGAGACGCGACTGCTCAGGGCGGTGAGTAGCCGCCAGCGGCTGGAGATAGAGTCGCTTAAGGCAGAGGTGAAAGCGCTGCGTCTTGGTTTCGCCGAAGCCAAGACGGAAACCGCCGAAGCCAAGGCGGAAACCGCCACCGCCATCGCTGCTGCCGCCGCGGCCTCTGCCACCGCCTCTGCTGCGGTTGAGAGACCGGCTGCCCCCACCACCACACTGGGGGCAGATGTGATTGAGGAGCTGAAGGGGTCCTTGACTGCCACGCTCGGGCAAATGATTAATGCCCGACTCGCGGTGATCGAGGACCGCCTCTTGCCAGCCCAGACGGTGCGCCCGCCACTTAGAGCGGATGCCAAGGCAGCGGCTGAGGCAAAAGGGGCTGAGCCGGCTCGCCAGCAGGCCGTGACTGCGGGTCCCTCCACCTCAAAGGGGACTCCAAGTGCCCAGGTTCCCCAAAAGGAAACCTGGGCGCAAGTGGTGGGAAAGGGCAAGGGAAAAGGGAAAGGGAAGTCCTCCGTTCCCTCCTCTGTCCCAGCCCTTGGTACCCCTGTGGCCCAAGCTCCCGCGGCTCATGCCTCCACGGCCCGTGCCCCCACGGTTCGTGCCCCCGCGGCCCGAGCCCGTGCGGCCCAGCCCCCAGTGGCCCGTGCTCCTACGGCTCGTGCCCTTGCAGTCAGCGCTCCAGCAGCTCGTGTGCCTGCAGCTAAACCGGCAGCTTCCCCTGCCGGTAAAGCTAAGACGGTGCTGAAGAGTCCCCCGAAGTCCGCGGTCGTGGTGCTGTCATTGCGCCCCGAAGCCGTGGAAAAGGGGATAACCTACGGCACCGTCATCCAGACGGCACAGGATCGAATCAACCTGCTGGAGCTGGGGATCGAGCGGATCCGCTGCCGCCCGACCGCCACAGGAGCCAGGAAGCTGGAGATTCCTGGCTCCCAAAATGCGGAGAAAGCGGATCGCCTCGCGGAGGTGCTCCGCGGGATAGTGACGGAGGTGGCCAGCGTCACCAGGCCCGTCAAAACCGCTGATCTGAGGATCACGGACCTGGACGACGCGACCACAAGAGAGAAGGTGGTGGCGGCGGTCGCTCGTGCAGGGGCATGCGACCCGCAGGTGGTCAAGGTCGGAGATATCCGCACTGGCGTGGCTGGGACTGGCTCCACCCTCGTAACCCTCCCGGTTGCAGCAGCCAAAGTGTTGCTGCAAAAGGGTAAGTTACTCATAGGGTGGAGCTCGGTGAAGGTGGTGGCACTGGGGGAACGCCCCATGCGCTGCTACAAGTGCTTGGGGCTGGGGCACACTCGCCCCCAGTGTCCCGCTGCGGCGGACAGGGGTGACCTGTGTTTCCGGTGTGGAGACGCAGGTCACCGGGCGGCCAGCTGCGGAAAGACCACCCCGCGCTGTGCCATATGCGCCGAGTCGGGAAGGCCCTCCGGGCACATAATGGGGGGACGCAGCTGCGTTCCCCCTAGGACGAAGGGGAAGGCCGCTCGGACCCAGGCCGCCCCAGCCGCCACAAACCAGGCCGCCCCGGTAGGAGCACGCCAAGAAGCGTGTGAGGAGGTTGTGATGTCTGATTGATGGATCAAGTCGGACATCACAACCTTCTCCAGACGAATATGAACCACTGCGCCCGGGCCCAAGATCTATTCATGCAGTCTCTGGCGCAGTGGCAGATAGACGTGGCGGTAGCCGCGGAGCCGTACTACGTCCCCTCCCAACATTCTTGCTGGGCTGGGGATTTGGACGACTCCGTGGCTGTTGTGGGACGGCCCGGAAGTGCCTCCCCCCTTTCGGTTGAGGAGAGGGGCTCGGGGTACGTGGTGGCCAGGTGGGGAGAGTATGCGATTGTCGGCGCATACTTCTCCCCCAACAGAACCGCTGCAGAGCTGGAGGTCTTTGTGGACCTCCTGGCTGCAGCGGTGAGACGTCAGGCGCCACGTCAGGTCCTCCTTATGGGGGACCTGAACGCTAAGGCCCGGGACTGGGGCAACCCCTCCACTAACTCTCGTGGCGAAATCGTCAGAGAGTGGGCGGTTGCCTCTGGACTGACTCTGCTCAACAGAGGGTCGGTCCACACCTGCGTGCGACAGCGGGGGGGGTCCGTGGTGGACGTATCGTTCGCCACCCCAGCTGTCGCAGCACGTGTCCGGGCCTGGAGGGTGCTGTCGGAGGTGGAGACTCTCTCGGACCACAAATACATACGGTTCGAGATCTCCACCTCCGACAACCAAAGGAGGTCCCAGCGGGTGGCACGGGCGGCCTTCCCGCGCTGGACCATTAGTCGCCTCGACGCCGAGTTGGCGAAGGAGGCGGCTATGGTGCAGGCGTGGCAGGCTGGCCCCGCACACCCAGATGTGGACGTCGCGGCGGGTCACTTCCGCGAGGCGGTGACGGACGTGTGTGACACGGCCATGCCGAGGGCCCAGCGACGTCCTGAGCGCCGCCAGGTGTACTGGTGGAGCTCGGAGATCGCGGATCTCCGAGCCGCCTGCTCGGCGGCGCGGCGGCCCTACACCCGCTGCAGGAGGCGGCGCAGGGGCCGCACGGACGAGCAGCTGTCAGCCGAGGAGCTGGCAGCTGAGGGCCAGCTGTACAGCGCCTACCGCAATGCGCGGTGGGATCTACAGCTGGCCATCGAAAGGCGGAAGTCCGAGGCCTGGGGTGAAACCCTAGAGGGCCTCAACAGGGACCCATGGGGACGTCCATACAAGGCTGCCCGGAATAAGTTCCGGGGCCAGACGTCCCCAGTCGCGGAGTCCCTGGAGCCGGAGCTCCTAAACAGGGTGTTGGAGGGGCTTTTCCCCGACAGAAATCCCCTCCACAACCCTCCGACGATGGCGCCATCCCTCCCCGAGGCGGACTTAGCGGACTCCATCCCGCCTCTCTCAGAGGCGGAGATGGAGATCGCGGTCGCACGCCTACGGGGCAAGAGGACCGCTCCGGGTCCCGACGGGATACCGGGGCGGGTCCTCACAATCGCCCTGAGGGAGATGGGTGATCGGCTTCGGGAACTGTTCGACGCGTGCCTTACGTCTGGACGGTTCCCGAAGCTGTGGAAGGATGGCCGATTGTGCCTGTTGCGGAAGGAGGGTCGTCCTATCGACTCTCCTTCCGCATACAGGCCCATCGTCTTGCTGGATGACATGGGGAAGCTGCTAGAGCGTGTAGTAGCTTCCCGTGTCATCCAGCACCTGGAAGGTACTGGGCCTGGGCTGTCGGAGGCCCAGTATGGGTTCAGAGCAGGGCGGTCTACTATAGACGCCCTGCTCTGGCTCAAAAGGTGGACGCAGGATGCGGTCGGTGGAGGGGAAAAGGCGTTGGCTGTGTCGCTTGACATAGCCAACGCCTTCAACAGCCTTCCGCATGGAACGATACAGGAGGCGCTCCGTTATCACGGAGTGCCCCTGTATCTGCGGAGGCTGTTGGCCGATTACCTCCAGGACCGCGAGGTCCTGGTGGAAGGGCGCGACGGTTTGAGGCACCGTCGCGTCTCCTGCGGGGTTCCACAGGGGTCGGTCTTGGGACCGCTCCTGTGGAACATTGGCTACGACTGGGTGCTGCGTGGCACGCTTCCTGCAAATATGCAGGTTGCGTGCTACGCGGACGACACCCTGGTCGTAGTCAAGGGGAGCGACCTCAGGGAGACGGTGCGGCTGGCCACGGTGGGTACAACCCTCGTGGTCGACCGCATTCGCTCCCTGGGACTGGAGGTTGCCCTCTCCAAGACTGAGGCCCTGTTGTTCCACGGGCCTCGGGGGGGACCCCCTCCAGGGACGCGGGTACTCCTGGATGGGATCCCGGTCCCGGTTGGGACCCAGATGAAATATCTGGGTCTCATCCTGGACGGGAGGTGGACTTTTGGGGCCCATTTTACCCAACTGGCCCCAAGAGTCCTGGGTGCGGCTGCCGCACTGGGGAGGCTGCTGCCCAACGTGGGTGGCCCGAACGCCACGTGCCGTCGGCTATACTCCGGAGTTATCCGGAGTATGGCCATGTACGGGGCACCGGTCTGGGTGGACGCCCTCGGTCGCAATAACAAGGCCCTGCTGCGACGTCCGCAGCGGGTCATTGCGACGAGGGCGATCCGCGGATACCGGACGGTGTCCTGGACGGCGGCGTGCGTGCTGGCCGGTGATCCCCCCTGGGAGCTCGAAGCGGAAACCCTCGCCGAAGTTTACCACTTTGTGGCGGCGAGGAGGTCCCGTGGAGAGCCCCCAGCGTGGGAGGAGGTCAGGCGCCTGCGGAGGCAGGCGCGGGCCGCCCTGTTGCGGCGGTGGACGGAGGACCTGGCTCCACCGGTGCCTGGGCAGAGGACGGTGGAGGCCATCCGCCCGGTCCTCCGGGAGTGGGTGCGGCGGCCATTCGGGTCGCTGACCTTCCGATTGGTGCAGGTGCTTTCCGGACACGGATGTTTCGGAAAGTACCTGCACCAGATCGCGAGACGGGAGGCGACCCCAGCCTGCCACGAATGTGGGGCGCCGGAAGATACGGCGCCCCACACGCTGGAGGTGTGCGCTGCTTGGGAGTCTGAGCGGCGCACACTTTCAGCGGTCGTTGGCCGGGATCTCTCGTTGCCGTGCGTGGTGAACGCCATGCTCGACAGCGAGAGAGCGTGGCAGGCTACGGTCTCCTTTTGCGAGGTGGTGATGTCGCAAAAGGAGGCTGCGGAGCGGGTCAGAGAGGACGATGCCAACTCTGACCCCCTCCGGCGCAGACGGAGAGGGGGACGGAGGAGGCGCTTCGGGCGCCTTCTTCGTCCTCCGTAGTGGGGCCGGCGGCGGAGGGTCGGGGGACTCTCCGCTGCGCTCACACGGCCCCACACGTCTGGTGGGTAACTGAGGTGAAAGGTTACCCACCCACTGGCGCAGAGGCCCGGAAGGGCCTACCGCTGGGGCGAGATAGTGAATGCCAGCGCGACCCTATCTCGTCCCGTCCCGGCGGCGGACGGATCACGGGGGGGTTTTAGTGGGTTCGAGTCCCACATACCCCCTGCCATCACCCCCGTGGTGGCAGGGAA